>LR738715.1:590389405-590589861 GCA_902687465.1 Secale cereale
GGGGGGGCGCCTCGGCCCCCCGAGGCTCCCCCGGTGCCCTACTTTGGCATATATTTAAAGGGTTCCCCGTAACCCTCAGAACAGGACTTCTTTTCGCGATCCCATCTTTGTTCCGCCGCCGCTACCGCTTCCAAGATCGGGAGCACCAGGAGAACTCTTCCCGGCACCCTGCCGGAGGGGAGGATCACCACCGGGAGCTTCTCCACCACCATGGACGCCTCCCGAATGACTCGTGAGTAGTCTCCCTTGGACCAGTAGCTATGTGATGTTCTCCTCCCGTTCTTCTGATTCACTAATTAGTCCTCGTGAGCTGCCCTACATGATCGAGGCACCTATGTAATCCTTATGTTGTTGCTATGTTGAGTTTGCTGGGATCCGATGGATTATGAGATTATGTTCAGATTGATCTTGAGTAATATATTTGATTCACCTCTTTTATAGTTTAGTTCATAAGTAATTCTTGCATGTTCTCCGTTGTTATTTATTGCTTTGGCCGAGTAATAGGTAGTGACTCCAAGAGGGAACATTATGCTCGATTGTGAGTTCATGCCCCTCGATGACTAGCTTGAGTGACAAAAACATGAGTCTAGGGGATGTGCTGTTGCCACAAGGGGGAAAACAACGGTGCTTGTGCCCGCGGGTGCAAGGATTGTTTACTTTACGCAAAGTACTTTTAATGCAGTTGTCTGTTGCATTGAGTTTACACTATGGGTGGGACTCACAACTTAATACCAGCGAGATGTTCTGGATAGATATCTCAAGGTGGATGATTAGTAGTAGATATTGATGGATTTCGGTCTACTTACTTTGGCGTACCGCCCATGCTTTGAACCTCAACCTCTCTTGCAATGTAGTCAGCATTGGTTTGCGTTCGTGGTCCTGTCAATTGCCCAGCTGTAATTTGTTTACCTCACATAGCTGTTTTATCGTCTTTTGGGAGAGAGACATCACTAGTGAACATCATGAGACTCCGGTCCATATTACCATCATTGATCACATCCACTATTTACTTTTCGCTATTTTACTTACTATTGCAAAACACTATCTATCACTACTATCATATTGCTTTTAACCCTTTGTGAACTACAAGGCCGGAGAGATTGACAACCTCTCTGTACTCGTTGGGAGCAAAGTTATTTGTATCTGTGTGCAGGTCCACGTTGATTGCTAATTGCGCCGTTAGCAGTTGACACCTACTTGTTGAACCTAGGAGTCTCTGGGGATTCGATCCTTGGCATCTTTGCTAGGGGAAAACACTTCTACTTACTGCATCTTACACCTTCCACTTGGGGTAACCAACGAGGGGTTCGAGGCCCATCAAGGAGTATTTTCTGGCGCCGTTGCCGGGGACTCCTCTCTTCAGGATAGGGGAGTTGCTTGCTATCTTTTACCTTTGATTTTTAGTCTTTTTAGTTTACTTTTCATTTTTGCTTTAGTTCCTTTTACCGAAAATCACAAAAATAGTTATCTTGCTTGCTTGCTACTATGGGTTCCATCGAGAACACCAAGTTGTGTGACTTCACTAGTCACAACAACGATGACTTTATCAGCACACCTATCACTACACCTGCCACTTTAGCACCTTCATATGAAATTAAACCTGCTTTACTGAACTTAGTCATGAGAGAACAATTCTCCGGTGCTGGAGATGATGCTGCTTTACACTTAAACAACTTTGTTGAACTTTGTGATATGCAAAAGTACCAAGAAATAGATGGTAATATTGTTAAGCTTAAGCTTTTTCCTTTCTCTTTGAGAGGAGGAGCTAAAATTTGGTTTCAGTCTTTGCCTAGAAATAGCATAGATTCATGGGACAAGTGCAAAGATGCTTTTATTGGAAAATACTATCCACCTGCTAAAATTATCCAACTTAGAAGTAACATCATGAATTTTAAACAATTGGATAATGAACACGTTGCCCAAGCTTGGGAACGTATGAAGTCTCTTATCAAAAACTGCCCTACTCACGGTTTGACTACTTGGATGGTTATCCAAACTTTTTATGCAGGCTTGAACTTTACCTCGCGGAACTTGTTAGATTCGGCCGCGGGAGGAACTTTTATGTCAACTACACTTGGTGCTGCCACAAAGCTTCTCGACGAGATGATGACCAACTATTCCCAATGGCACACCGAACGCGCTCCAACAGGTAGGAAGGTAAACTCTGTCGAGGAGATTTCCTCCCTCAATGAAAAAGTTGACTTGATCATGTCTCTACTTTCGAAGCAATCTACTATTGATCCTCGTGATGTTCCTTTAAATTCTTTGATTCCTCAAGAACAAGTAGATGTTAACTTTATCTCTAGAAACAATTTTAACAACAATGCTTATAGGAGTAACTTTGGTAACAATTCTAGACCGCTCCCCTCTAACTCTTATGGGAACAACAATGCTTATCCTAGTACCAAGAACTCCAACACTGAACTAGAGACCATGCTTAGAGATTTCATCGCTACCCAAAAAGACTTTAATAAGAATGTAGAAGAGAAACTACATAAACTAGATAATCTTTCTTTTAAGGTAGACCACTTAGCCAATGAGGTAAAATTGCTAAAAATTGAAACTTCTCCTCTTAAGGAGAGGGAAGTCATCCCTATTAATGCTACTCAAGTACAAATTAATTAAAATATTAGGATGATGGCTAAGCTAAAAGAAAGATGGGCTAGAGAAAGGGAGGAAGAGGAAAGAATTAAGAGCCTTCCTACCCACCATATTGTTGCTACTATCCAAGTTATTGAGGATGTTCACACTCTTAGCACCCAATGTACTCCTGGTCCCAATGGACCTATTAATGGTGATGCTATGACTATAGAAGCTACCAACCAAGTGAACCTTAAGGACACCACTACTACTTTACTTGATGCTCGTGACCTTGATTTTGATAATTGCACTCTTACCGAAGTTATTGATTTCCTTCAGAAGATGTCTAGAGATCCCCGCACTAGCACGCTTAACCTTGCCTTCACAGAACATATCACTAATGCTCTTATCAAAGCTAGGGAGGATAAACTTAGAGTAGAAGCCTCCATACCTAGAAAGCTAGAAGATGGTTGGGATCCTATGATAAAAATTTATTTGAATGACTTCTCTTGTTATGCATTATGTGATGTTGGTGCTAGTACCTCTGTTATGCCCAAAAGGGTATATGATATGCTTAAATTGAAACCTTATGATTCTTGTTCTTTTGGTGTTCGTCTCGTTGATTCTTCCATAAAGAAACCTTTGGGGAGGATCGATGATGTTCTTATTATTGTTAATGATAATTATGTGCCCGTTGATTTCACTATTATGGATATTGAATGTGATCCTTCATGTCCAATTATTTTGGGACGTCCCTTTTTGCGCACCGTTGGTGCTGTCATTGACATGAAAGAGGGTAATATAAAATTTCAGTTTCCTCTCAAGAAAGGGATGGAACACTTCCCTCGTAAGAAGGTCAAGTTACCTTTTGAGTCCGTTGTACGGGCTAGCTATTCTTTTACTCTTGATAAAACTTGATCTATGCATTATGCCTAGCTTAAAGGCATAAAAGAAAGCGCTTTTGGGAGGCAGCCCACATGAATAAAATTTTTGCTTTTGTTGTGTCTTGATGTTGTTTACTGCTGTAGCATCATCATTGTATCTTTGCTTTTCATATTTGTGCCAAGTATAGCCTCTGATTGCTAGAAAGTTCAAAAGTTGTGAGGTGCTGTCCAGGAAACAGATTCTGTCCTTGGATAGAAACATTCGTATAAAATTACCAGATCATCTTTTTGGTCTGAATTTTTTCAACAGCGTTCTCTATATAATTGTCTTTCGTGCGTCAGTTCTGAGTTTTTTTATTTGAGTTACAGAAGTATCCCGAAAAGGTCAATTACTGCCTGCTGTTCTGTTTTTCACAGACTCTGTCCTGTTTTGCCTTACCTTCACTTTGCAAATTGAGAACTTGCTTTTTCTTTGCAAGAACCTTTTGGCAATCTTGAGAAACAGTAGAACTTCAAGAATATCCTTATTTCCAGCAAGGTATAATTATTTTATTAAGGGTACTAACCTCGCTAATCAGATTATGATGAGTTGTGTATGAAGGGAGTTTTCAAGTGTGCGAGGGAAGATGATAAAAAGATTCAGGAGTGTCAAGCGCTCAAGCTTGGGGATGCCCCCGTGCACCCCCAAGAAATATTCAAGGAGACTCAAGCGTCTAAGCTTGGGGATGCCCCCCGTGCATCCCCTTCTCCATCAACATTATCAGTTCGTCTTTCGTTTCGCTATATTTTTATCACTTCATATGTTATGTGCTATGCTTGGAGCGTCTTGCTTTTAGTTTTCTTTTTAGTTTTTCATAACGAGTCGGAACCCAGCATTCCTTTATGTGGGAGAGAAACACGCTCCACCTCTACCTAGAACATAACATAGAATTTTCATGTCTATCTATGCTGTGTGTGTTCTTTGTCTTTTAATAGCTACTATCGTGCTTTGCTCTTAGTATTCATGCTCATCTCTTTAAGAGCTTTTATTTAGTTGGTTGCTTGAACTCTCTTTAATTACCATGCTCACCTTATTAAGAGAGTTTGCTTCCGTTGCATGGGTTAATGTGTCTATGATAAAGATGCTACTTTCATGATGGTGCTTAGTAGTTCAGGTTTTCTTATGGTTAATCTCAAATAGCTGGGGGGTTCCCAATGTGTTATTGGAGTACCAACTTGGTTTGTTTGCCTATGATGTGGTATGGTTTCGTAATATCTTCCTTCGAGAATTTATTTTGATTGACTTGGCGTATGCTCACGCATATTCAAGACTGTAAAGAAAGTCTGTCAAGCCTTGATGATCTTTTGTTTCTAAGTAGCAATATAACTACCATGCCTGATTCAATATTGCTTTGTCGCTCTGCATGATTATGACCGTCATTGCTCTCTTAGTTGGTCGCTCCCAGTCTTTTGCTAACCTCCACCTGCACTAAGCAAACTAACCATGCAATACATAGCTCATGGGAAAGTAGCCTAAAAACTATTGTGGTAAAGAATATGATGCCTATGTATCTTATTTCTTATGAGTTTCTTGCTGAGCGGTAACCATGTTTCTGGGGATACCATCAACTGTCACACTTTTGTTGAATATCATGTGAGTTGCTATGCATGTTCGTCTTGTCTGAAGTAAGGGTGATTCACCGTGGGTTGAATTAATATGCATATTGTTAGAGAAGAACATTGGGCCGCCAACCAAAGCCATGCATCATGGTGGAAGTTTTAGCTTGGACCTTAATCCTCAATCTCTCATGAGAATATGCTTATGCATTAAAGAGGAGTCCATCATCTATTTTCTATGTTGTCCCGGTATGGATGTCCTCAAGTTGAGATCTATCAAAAACGAGAAATCAAATGCGATCTATCTCCTTGGACCTTTGTACAGGTGGCGTAGAGGTACCCCTTTGTGACACTTGGTTAAAACATATGCAATGCAATGATAACCCATGGGGATCCGAGCTAATTAGGACAAGGAGCGAGCACTATTGGTATTCGATGCATGAGGCTTGCAACTTTTAAGATGTTTTATACATGACACATATGAAGTACTACTACCATTGACACAATTGCTTCCATGTTTTCAAAATAAAAAGCTTTAGCACTTAACCTTTCTTTTACCTTTATGTTGAAGCACCAACTACTGAGAGCATGATTGTCATTCTGAGTGTAATGTGCATTGTCCCAAAGTAGCATTGTCTTTTGCATGATTGTGATATCGTTTATTCTGAAATGATTGTATCTAGTCATCACTTAAACCTTGAAGGTGCCCTTGCATTTATGTTTTGCATCACTAAAGGGGGCAAGCTAGATATCACTTGATCATATTTTCACGTCATGTTCACTGCAAATCTTTTTGATATTTCAGTTTCATATTGTAAAACTTTCAGTCATTTGTGATTTTCTCTTGAGACAACTTAATTACTATAGAATCATTGTCTCAGTAAGCTTTTGTCATATGACTATGAGAAAGTCCTATATGGTTAGTAGCATGTCACCACAGAAATTATTCTTGTTATCATTTACCTACTCGAGGACGAGCAGGAATTAAGCTTGGGGATGTTGATACGTCCAAAACGTATCTATAATTTATGCTTGCTCCATGACACTTTTGGGTGATATTGCTATGATATTCATACACTTCCATACACTTTTGATCATATTTGGACTAACTTACTAATCCAGTGCACCCCAGTGCCAGTTTCTGTTTTCGGCTATTTTTGTATTTCAGGTTTTCACGTTACGAGAACTGCCCAGAAAAATCCAGAAAAAATATATAAAAAATCAGCGTACCGGAAACAACACTGCGTCCGAAGGGCAGCCTGGGGGGGGGCACAGGGGCTCCAGGCGCCCTGTGGGCTCGCCCCCCCCCCCCCTAGGCCGCGTCGGGGGGGCGCCTCGGCCTCCCGAGGCTCCCCCGGTGCCCTACTTTGGCATATATTTAAAGGGTTCCCCGTAACCCTCAGAACAGGACTTCTTTCCGCGATCCCATCTCTGTTCCGCCGCCGCCGGCGCTTCCAAGATCGGGAGCACCAGGAGAACTCTTCCCGGCACCCTGCCGGAGGGGAGGATCAACACCGGGAGCTTCTCCACCACCATGGACGCCTCCCGGATGACTCGTGAGTAGTCTCCCTTGGACCATGAGTCCATGACCAGTAGCTATGTGATGTTCTCCTCCCGTTCTTGTGCTTCACTAATTAGTCCTCGTGAGCTGCCCTACATGATCGAGGCACCTATGTAATCCTTATGTTGTTGCTATGTTGAGTTTGCTGGGATCCGATGGAATATGAGATTATGTTCAGATTGATCTTGAATAATATATTTGATTCACCTCTTTTATATTTTAGTTCATAAGTAATTCTTGCATGTTCTCCGTTGTTATTTATTGCTTTGGCCGAGTAATAGGTAGTGACTCCAAGAGGGAACGTTATGCTCGATTGTGGGTTCATGCCCCTCGATGACTAGCTTGAGTGATAGAAACATGAGTCTAGGGGATGTGCTGTTGCCATAAGGGGGAAAACAACGGTGCTTGTGCCCGTGGGTGCAAGGATTGTTTACTTTACGCAAAGTTCTTTTAATGCAGTTGTCTGTTGCATTGAGTTTACACTATGGGTGGGACTCGCAACTTAATACCAGCGAGATGTTCTGGATAGATATCTCAAGGTGGATGATTAGTAGTAGATATTGATGGATTTCGGTCTACTTACTTTAGCGTACCGCCCATGCTTTGAACCTCAACCTTTCTTGCAATGTAGTCAGCATTGGTTTGCGTTCGTGGTCCTGTCAATTGCCCAGCTCTAATTTGTTTACCTCACATAGCTGTTTTATCGTCTTTTGGGAGAGAGATATCACTAGTGAACATCATGAGACTCCGGTCCATATTACCATCATTGATCACATCCACTATTTACTTTTCGCTATTTTACTTACTATTGCAAAACACTATCTATCACTACTGTCATATTGCTTTTAACCCTTTGTGAACTACAAGGCCGGAGAGATTGACAACCTCTCTGTACTCGTTGGGAGCAAAGTTATTTGTATCTGTGTGCAGGTCCACGTTGATTGCTAATTGCGCCGTTAGCAGTTGATACCTACTTGTTGAACCTAGGAGTCTCTGGGGATTCGATCCTTGGCATCTTTGCTAGGGGAAAACACTTCTACTTACTGCATCTTACACCTTCCACTTGGGGTAACCAACGAGGGGTTCGAGGCCCATCACGGCATAATCTTGATGTGATGCACATCGAGAAAAATATATGTGACAACATTACAGGCACACTTCTTAATATTGAAGGCAAGACGAAAGATACCTTAAAATCTAGGATTGATTTGAAACACCTGGGTATCAGAGAGGATTTGCACGTGCAAGATGAAGGTAAACCACGAGATATGGCATCAGATGTGTACGTCTTCGACAAGGTAAAAAGAAAAGAATTCTGCGAGGTCCTGTCACATGTGAGATTCCCACATGGATTTTCTTCCAACCTTGAAAGGAGAGTCAGTGCAGATGGAAACAAGGTACAAGGGTTGAAAAATCATGACTGCCACGTCCTACTTCAAAGTGTTTTACCTGTTATCCTTAGAGGATTGGGCCGCCCAGACTTATACAGAGTAGTTGCAGAGTTGGGAAAATTCTTTATGGAACTCTGCAGTAGAAATATCAGGATAGATGCTTTGGAGCGTCTTAGAGACAAGATACCAACTATCCTATGCGACCTTGAGAAGATATATCCTCCAGCCTTCTTTGATGTGATGGTGCATTTGGCTGTTCATCTACCTGATGAGGCACTACTTAGAGGTCCAGTACTTTATGGCTGGATCTACCCTATTGAAAGGCGGCTAGGCACTTTCAAGGGCTATGTTAGGAACAGAGCTAGACCTGAGGGTTCCATTGCAGAGGCCTACATTACAACAGAAGCGTTGACATTCTGCTCAAAATACATTGAAACAACTGATCAGCTAAGCAAAGAGGTGGATGAAGACAATCGCGGGCTCAATGTTTTCGATTATTCTGTTCGAGTTACAGGGAAGAGTCGACAAGAGGACAAACCTAAAGATTTGGACAAAATGGTTTGGTATGTGTTGAATAACTGTCCTGAGATACTACCTTATATCAAGAA
Source organism: Secale cereale (assembly GCA_902687465.1). Classification (NCBI taxonomy): domain Eukaryota; kingdom Viridiplantae; phylum Streptophyta; class Magnoliopsida; order Poales; family Poaceae; genus Secale; species Secale cereale. The sequence continues at coordinate 590,398,026 of LR738715.1, forward strand.
AGTGCTAAGTACCGCAGCTTATACATCGTAATCTACTAAACTTGCAGCACATTCTTATATATTTAGATGTTTGACGCGATCACTATGTTGTGCAGCATCTACAAAAAGGAGTTACTGTCGCAAAATCCAAGAAACATTGATAAACTGGTTATGGGAGGATTTGCGAAATGGTTCAAGAGCCATGTAAGCTTTTGAATAGCAGTGTCAGTTTTTTTAATATATTGAGTACATAAGATGATCAGCTTGTCTATTTTCTAACCATAGGTTAAGAAGATGCGGGGGGATGGACAGGCAGTTGATGATGCCCTTTACTCACTAGAAATGGGTCCTGATACTCGGGTAAGACATTATGAATCTTGAGTTGTTGGAGATGTGCGCTACGACACCCTTGCATGAGATGAAGGCAGCAAGACACAAAACAGTGTCATCATGAGAACGGATACGTATGACAAAGAGACAACTGAAATGTATGCTAACATAACACACATTGTTCAGTTGCAGTATATCTCCAGTTTCGAGGATCATCGGTGTGTGGTTCTGTTGTGCTGTCGTTGGTAAAACCTGTTTTCCAGGATCGCAAAACCTAGAGCTAATGGTTATTTCAAATCCATCAATGTCAAGGCGGCGTACCAAACCAATGAGCCTTTTATTTTGGCAAATCAAGCAACACAGATATTTTTCTTGGAAGACACATTTGCACGTAGCGATGACTGGAGAGTATTGCAAAGGTTTGAGCAGAGGAATTCGTTTAATGAAGTTGCACAACAAGATGATGCTTACACTGCTCCTGATGTACAAGATGACCCAGATGTTCCTAATATCTTTGAGAACCATCACGTCAATGACGCCGGTGAAAAGATTGCATGTCGTGCTGTGGACATACAAGAGTTGATCAAGAAGAAGCCAAAGTTCGAGGACGTTGAGGACGAAGACGAAGATGACACCGTGGGGAATTACGATTCAGACTGATACACATGGCGAAGATGTTGATGCTGCTGCTGCGGATGATGATTACATTGCTTTTGTCGTATTTGCTTGTCAGAAGATGTTTTTTTATCTACTATGTGAAATTGTGTTTGCTTTGAACATGTTGTTTAGTATTTTCCTGTGAGAACATCACTTGTTATGTATGCTGATTGTATGATGACTAAAACATGATGACATTGTTGTTTAGTTGTACTCATATTTGGCTGTGAAACTTGAATTTGATGACATAGTTTGATATTGGACTTCAATTTGCTCGACGTCTTCAAATGAGAACAAAGCTGACCCGACAGGGCCTTTGCTAATTTATTTATTTATTACCAAAAGGGCCTCTGCTATTTATTTATTTATGAGCAAAAGGGGATACCCCCTGATTTCCGTTAATAGAAATCATTAGATGTTCACAACACTACGCCCAGCCTGCTACACAGGTTTCATTCATTACTAGTTTTAGCAAAGAGCTCATGTCATAGCCACTGAATACATCACGAGTTCTACATACACTGCAAAATAAAGAGACAATCATCCTACAGAGCACATCGATTTTGCCCATTATCTTCACAAGCTCTTTCATCTCCTCATTGCTGTCAAGGTCGTTCAGCAGCTGTTGCTTGGCAATGATCAGAGGAACTACATCTTTAACCTGCTGCTCTGCATCTTCCTCTTATGTCGTTCCTTCAGTTACTTGTCCAACACCCCAACATACTGGTATTGGGATTCCTCTCCTAACCAAATAATCAGCGTAGTTGCACTCCCACACATCAGCAACTTCCTAAAAATACAAATCACATGAATCTTCCCTTTTCTGCACGAATCAAATTGGAAGATCATCAACCAAACTATTAAAAAAATCAGCAACTGAAAGCAGCAGAACAACACTTAAACATAGAATTACCCCATGATTTGGGCATTTGTAGAAGACTCGACCAGGGTTGAGGCTTGTGGTTGAGACGCGACGTATGACTTTGCGTGATTTGCAGCAGTGGCGCCACACCAACGGCAGCGGGTTGCGATGAGCAACCGGCTGTGGTGTGCATGCCGGTGGGGGTGTGATGAGACCCATAGGCGATGGTACGGGTGCCAACTTGGCACATATTTGGTTGTTGCCTGGTGAAGAGTAGATGGACGAGCAGCCAGCGGACATGGTTGTTGCGACCAGAGCTTCTGATGCTAGGCAGAGTAAGTAGAGAAAAGGAGAGGCGAATGTTGGATATGTCAGTTTCATTACTTGCAGAGTAGCATAGCACCATATATAGTCATAGTCTAGGTTTGGATTCGAACCAGCTACTAGAGCGCATCTCTCTTTTTCCTAAAACTCGGCAATGTCTCTTTACTGGTACACTAGCTTGTTCTGTACGCCTTGTCAAGTCTTTGTTTCCTCCACCTGACATCTGGGACCCACCAGAAGGGCCACTCTATTTCGCGAAAAAAACGTGCCCCCCACTGATAGGTCGGACCCACCAGCTATCTTCGCACGCAAGGAAGTGCCTCCTTATTACACACGAAAAAATGAATACCCCCCTGCCAGCTGGAACCCAGCAACGTGGGAGGCTGACTTGTGGGCCTACCAAGTTGACGGAGACCAAGGGCTTTGTCAACTTAGTCAATATGTACTATTCTAGCTCCAGTTACCGTACGATGTTCATCCAACGGCAGTAGTGCTTCTTCAACCTCAGGTCTTCTTGCTCCAGCCGCCCAAATCAACGCCGGTCGTGTCGCGTGCTCCTACCTCCCGTGGCCGGTTGTGATGCCGCTGAGGCCTCACCTCCCCCTACTACTCCCATCGCTGGCCAGGGCATCCCTCTACTCACCCACACCCCCTGTTATTCTGCAGCGACGATAGCCTCACACCGCAGCCGAACCAGTGAACCCTCGTACTCCTCTCCGCGTGGGCATCCACTGCCGCGTCATCGCCGGCTCTGCGCCGTCCCCTTCCTAGGCCTCGCTGTCGTCCACCACCTTGGTGCTCTCGGCGCGGTGTGGTCAATCTGGTCAACGACCGACTTCCATTGGAAGAGTACTTGTACATGGATAGGCTGACAGCTGGGTCCACGGCCACAACGCAGTTATTTTGTGATTTGCCAAACAAGTCGCTTTGTCAGGCCTGTTGGGCTGCAAATCTTTCATGACGAGGAGAGCTTCATTCGGCTGGCCGAGAAAATGGCCAATCAATAATGAGAAATGGGCTGTTCATTTTTAAAACACATCAAACCGGCAATTAGTTTCAAGTATCTTTTTTAAATTGCATTGATTTTTATGCGTGGACAATTTGTTGTATTTCATATTGATATGCATTTATTTTATAAATCAGTTTGAATGTTACTCAAAATTTCGGGATTTAAAACAGTTCGGACCACACCGAAATATGCAAAATTTCGTATAATTTTTTTACCGTGGCCACAATATGGGCTGTAATGCTAACAAAAAGAATATGGGCTCCAGAAAAACCTTAAGAATTAGCAAATGGGCTGTAAATTATTAAAAATAATGCCAGATGGGCTATATGATGTTTTCCACAGATTTGAGGCCTTCCTAAAACAAGGTTGACGCACAAGCAGTGACTGTTGGATGTCCATCCAACGGCCGTCGTGCTTCTTCAATCTCTGCTCTTCCTGCTCCAGCCGCTCAAACAAGCGCCGGAGGGACTGCGTGCTCCCTCCTCCCCGAGGCCGGCTGTGCTGCCGCGCAGGCCTCACCGCCCCACCGTACTCCCATCGCTGGCCTAGCCATCCCTCTACTCACCCACACCTGCTGTTATTCTCCGGCGACGGTAGATGAACCAGTAAACCCTCGTACAGTCGTACTCCCCTCCGCGTGGGAAACAACTGCCGAGTTTTCCCTGCCTTCATGTCGTCCACCACCCTTGTGCCCTCGGTGCGGCGTGGTCAATCTGGTCAACGACCGACTTCCATCGGAAGAGTACTGTACATGGAGAGGCTGACAAGTGGGTCCACGGCAGCCGCAAGGAAGTGCCACCTTATTACGAGGAAAATAATTATACCTCCACCTGACAGCGGGGACCCACCGGACGGGCCACCGTATTTGGCGAAAAAACGTTTTCCCCCTAACTGCTGGGACCCACCGGACGGGCCACCGTATTTCGTGAAAAAAAACGTTCCCCGCGCTGTCAGCTCGGACCCACCGGAAGTGCCTCCTTATTACGCACAAAAAATGAATACTCCCCTGCTAGCTGGGACCCGGTATAGTGGGAGGCTGACTTGTGTGCCTACTAAGTTGACGGGGATGGAGGGCTTTGTCAAGTTAGTCAATATGCACGATTCTAGCTGCATTGACCGTACGATGTCCATCCAACGGCCGTAGTGCTTCTTCAACCTCTGGTCTTCTTGCTCCAACCACCCAAACCAGCGCCGGTCGTGCCTCGTGCTCCTGCCTCCCATGGCCAGCTGCGATGCCGCGGAGGCCTCGTCGCCCCCTACAATTCCCACCGCTCGCCAGGCCCTGCGGCGACGGCAACCTCACACCGCAGCCGAGCTAGTGAACCCTCGTACTCCTCTCCTCGCGGGCTTCCACTTCTGCATCTTCCCCGGCTCCGCGTCGTCCCCTTCCTAGGCCTTGCCATTGTCTACCGCCCTGGTGCTCTCGGCGCAGCGTGGTCAACATGGTCAAGGAACGACTTCCATTGGAAGAGTACTGTACGTGGAGAGGCTGACAGCTGGGTCCACGGCAGCCACAAGGGAGTGCCTCCTTATTAAGCGGAAAATAATTATTCCACCAACTGATAGCAGGGACCCACCGGACGGGCAACCGTATTTGGCGAAAAAACATTTCCCCCTGACTTTCGGGACCCCCGGATGGGCCACCATATTGCGCGAAAAAACGTTCCCCGTGCTATTAGCTCGGACCCATCGGAAGTGCCTCCTTATTACGCACAAAAAATGAATACTCCCCCTGCTGGTTGGGACCCACCTTGGTGGGAGGCTGACTTGTGGGCCTACTAAGTTGACGGGGACGGTGTGCTTTGTCAACTTAGTCAATATGAACTATTCTAGCTCCTGTGACCATACGATGTCCATCCAACGGCCATAGTGCTTCTTCAACCTCTGGTCTTGTTGCTCCAGCCGCCCAAAGCAGCGCCGGTCGTGTCGCATGCTCCTGCCTCCCGTGGCCGGCTGTGCTGCCGTGGAGGCCTCACCGGCCCCTACTTTTCCCACCGCTGGCCAGGCCATCCCTCTACTCACCCACACCCCCTGTTATTATGCAGTGACGGTAGCTTCACACCGTAGCGAAGCAGTGAACCCTCGTACTCCTCTACGCGTGGGCATCCACTGTCGCGTCTTCCCCGTCTCCGCGTCGTCCCCTTCTTAGGCCTCGCCGTCGTCCATCGCCCTAGTGCTCTCGGCGTGGCGTGGACAACATGGTCAAGGAACGTCTTCATCGGACGTGGACTGTACGTGGAGAGGCTGACAGCTGGGTCCACGGCCGCAGCAAGGAAGTGCCTCCTTATTACGCACAAAATAATTATTCCTCCACCCGACAGTGGGGACCCACCGGACGGGCCACCGTATTTCGTGAAAAGAACGTCCCCTGACTGCTGGGACCCACCAGCTACATCTTCGCACGCAAGGAAGTGCATCCGGAAAAAAAAATCGATTCGGCCCCTGACTGCTGGGACTGACCAGCTACATCTTCGCACGCAAGGAAGTGCCTGACAGTCGGGACCCACCTGGCCTCAGCGTATGTAGCGTTGTCATTCTAGTCGCGAACGTGTACGTACATACTGGTCGATGTAGAGGCGTGCATGTGTCATAGTAGAGGTGCGCACGTAGCATGTACACGCACGTACAGTGGCCAGTGTGCAAGAAAGAAAATACGGTCACCTACGTACATACGGGTAGGGTCTCGAACGCCTACTCGCGCATATGTACGGCCAGGGCTCGTGTACATGGCTGGGTCGGAACAGAGAAACTACATCATCGTCGTGTTCATGGGGAGGCAACGGAATGCGTCATGTTCATCGGGAGGCAACGGAACGAGTGGGAGCCAACCGGCTTGGACCAAACAACCGATGGAAACGAGGCCTGGCGTACCGCAGAACGGAGGAAACGGCCTTGTGTTCGACCGGCCATGTTTGAAACGGGATTCTGTTCATCGGGAGGAGTCTGGCGTACCGCAAAACGGAGGAAACATACCTCCTACAATCGAAATGGGGGTCCTGTTGATTGGGAGGGGTGTGGCGTACTGCAAAACGGAGGAAACTGACTTGTGTTGGAGCGCTACGGTCGAAACAGGGGTCCTGTTCATCGGGACGGGTGTGGCGTACCGCAAAACGGAGGAAACAGACTTTTGTTGGAGCGCTACGGCCGAGACGGGGGTCCTGTTCATCGGGTAGGGTATGGAGTACCGCAAAACGGGACTCCATGGGACACTGTTCATCGCCACCTTCGACCCCCTCTAGCCTCCACGGGCTACTGTTCATCCACCGTCGACCTCCTCCAGCCTCCACCTCCACCTGCGACTGTTCAGCCTCCACCGCGCGCTACTCCACCGGCTACTGTTCGACCAACCCTCTCCACGGGCTCCTGTTCAACCACCCCTCCACAGGCTACTATTCATCCAGCCCTCCACCATCTACTGTTCATGCAGCCCTCCACGGGGTGGTCCTGTTCATGCAGCCCTCCACGGGATGGTCCTGTTCATGCAGCCCTCCACGGGGTCCTGTTCATGCAGCCCCAACCGGCTCGATCGAACGGGGTCCTGTTCATGCGGAGGCAACACCACGGGGTCTTGTTCAGCCACCCCCATCGGGAACTGTTCATCCAACCCCCCAAGCAACGCTCACTATTCATGTATAGGCAGCATCGATTGGCTTCAGTTAGCAGCAGTACCGAAGGAATCGCTCGATCGGGTTCAGTTAATAGCCATCGATCGATCGCTCGGGTTGAATAACCCGTAGCCTGCAATGCAATCGCTCGGGTTCAGTTAGAGCCCAACGTCTCGCACCCACGCGCGTGTGTGTATGAAAGAAACGCGCATCGCTTGGCCCCGACCACCCACCGTAACCGGGAACACCCTGATATTTTCCTCGCCCTCGCTTCTACCACGGTTTTTTTCCATCATGGACGGCCCAAAGAATTTCATGAAGCTCCGTCTCCGGCCCGCCCAAGACGAAAAGCCCATTTTCTGTCATGATTTTTTGTCATAGAAGTAGGACCCCACCACATCTATGATGATACCATGTTTTGTCACAATTATTTTCATAGTAGTGTCATAAGTATGACAGAAAAAGTTTGGTTCAGCCCAAAATGACACGGATGTGTCTTTTTTTTGTAGTGTGCCTTTGGGCCATGGCGGCGGAGCATGAGATGGCCCCGGCCTTCGTCGGTGGTGTGGCGGCAATATCGGCCGGCAACAGCTACCGACAGGCAGCGGCGGCGGAGCGTGTGGTGGGTGTTCCGCGCACACCCATGTTGGGGAACGTAGTATTTTAAAATTTTCCTACGATCACGCAAGATCTATCTACCAGATGCATAGCAACGAGAGGGAAGAGTGTGTCTACGTACCCTCGTAGACCGGGAGCGGAAGCGTCAAGTGACGCGGTTGATGTTGTCGAACTTCTTCGCGATCCAACCGATCAAGCACCGAACGTACGGCACCTCCGCGTTCAGCACACGTTCAGCTTGATGACGTCCCACGAGCTCTTGATCCAGTTGAGCTTCACGGGAGAGTTTCGTCAGCACGACGGCGTGGTGACGGATATGATGTGTTCACCGGCGCAGGGCTTCGCCTAAGCTCCGCGACGGTACGACCGAGGTGTGATTCTGTGGAGGGGGGCACCGCACACGGCTAAAACAATTCAACTTGTGTGTCTTTGGGTGCCCCCCTGCCCCCGTATATAAAGGAGCAAGGGAGGAGGGCCGGCCAACTCTCTATGGTGCGGCTAGGGAAGGGACTCCTACTAGGAATAGGATTGCAATCCTATTCCTAGTAGGATTCACCGAAAGGAAGAAGGGGAAAAGGAATAGGAGAGGTGGCGCCCCCCCAATCCTAGTCCAACTAGGATTCCTAGGTGGGGGCGCCGGCCAGCCCTATGGGCTGCCTCTCTCTCACCCTTTAGGCCCACTATGGACCATCCCCTCTCGTAGGGGGTTCCGGTAACCCCCTCCGGCATTCCCGATAAATCCGAAACTTTTCCGGTATACTTCCGGTGTCCGAATATAGCCGTCCAATATATTAATCTTTATGTCTCGGACATTCCGAAACTCCTCGTCATGTCCGTGATCTCATCCGGGACTCCGAACTACCTTCGGTACATCAAGACTCAAAAACTCATAATACCGATCGTCATCAAACGTTAAGCGTGCGGACCCTACGGGTTCGAGAACTATGTAGACATGACCGAGACTCATCTCTGGTCAATAACCAATAGCGGAACCTGGATGTTCATATTGGCTCCTACATATTCTACGAAGATCTTTTATCGGTCAGAACCGCATAACAACATACGTTGTTCCTTTTGTCAAACGGTATGTTACTTGCCCGAGATTCGATCGTCGGTATCTTTATACCTAGTTCAATCTCGTTACCGGCAAGTCTCTTTACTCGTTCCGTAACACATCATCTCGTGACTAAGTCATTAGTCTTTGGCTTGCAAGGCTTATTATGATGTGTGTTACCGAGAGGGCCCAGAGATACCTCTCCGACACTCGGAGTGACAAATCCCAATCTTGATCTATGCCAACACCACGAATACTTTCGGAGACACCTGTAGAGCATCTTTATGATCACCCAGTTATGTTGTGACATTTGATAGCACACAAGGTGTTCCTACGGTATTCGGGAGTTGCATAATCTCATAGTCATAGGAACATGTATAAGTCATGAAGAAAGCAATAGCAGTTAAACTAAACGATCATAGTGCTATGCTAACGGATGGGTCTTGTCCATCACATCATTCTCCTAATGATGTGATCCCGTTGATCAAATGACAACTCATGTCTATGGTTAGGAAACATAACCATATTTGATCAATGAGCTAGTCTAGTAGAGGCATACTAGGGACATACTGTTTTGTCTATGTATTCACACATGTACTAAGTTTCCGGTTAATACAATTCTAGCACGAATAAAAGACATTTATCATGATATAAGGAAATATAAATAACAACTTTATTATTGCCTCTAGGGCATATTTCCTTCAGTCTCCCACTTGCACTAGAGTCAATAATCTAGCTCACTTCACCATGTGATTTAATACCGATAGTTCACATTGTTATGTGAATAACACCCATAGTTCACATCACCATGTGACCAACACCCAAAGGGTTTACTAGAGTCAATAATCTAGTTCACATTGCTATGTGATTAATACCCAAGAGTAATGAGGTGTGATCTTGTTTTGCTTGTGAGAGAAGTTTAGTCAATGGGTCTGTCATATACAGATCCCTATGTATTTCGCAAATTTCTATGTCTACAATGCTCTGCATGGAGCTACTCTAGCTAATTGCTCCCACTTTCAATATGCATCCAGATTGATACTTAGAGTTATCTGGATTTAGTGTCAAAGCTTGCATCGGCGTAACCCTTTACGACGAACTCTTTATCACCTCCATAATCGAGAAATATTTCCTTAGTCATCCAATTACTAAGGATAATTTTGACCGCTGTACAGTGATCTACTCCTGGATCACTATTGTACCTCCCTGTCAAACTCTTGGCAAGGTACACAACGTGTTTTGTACACAGCATGGCATACTTTATAGAACCTATGGCTGATGCATAGGGAATGACTTTCATTCTCTCTATATTTTTTTTGCCGTGGTCTGGCTTTGAGTCTTACTCAACTTCACACCTTACAAATCAGGCAAGAACTTCTTCTTTGACTGATCCATTTTGAACTTACTTCAAAATCTTATCAAGGTATGTACTCATTGAAAGTCTTATCAAGCGTCTTGATCTATCTATATAGATTCTTGATGCTCAATATGTAATCAGCTTCACCGAGGTCTCTCTTTGAAAAATTCTTTTCAAACACTCTTTTATGCTTTCCAGAAAATTCTACATTATTTCTGATCGACAATATGTCATTCACATATACTTATCAGAAAGGTTGTAGTGCTCCCACTCACTTCTTGTAAATACAGGCTTCTCCAAAAGTCTGTATAAAACCATATGCTTTGATCACCTCATCAAAGCGTATATTCCAACTCCGAGATGCTTGCACCAGTCCATAGATGGATCGCTGGAGCTTGCATACTTTGTTAGCACCTTTTGGATCGACAAAACCTTCTGGTTGCATCATATACAACTCTTCTTTGAGATATCCATTTAGGAATGCAGTTTTGACATCCATTTCCCAGATTTCATAATCATAAAATGCGGCAATTGCTAACATGATTCGGACAAACTTAAGCATCGCTACAGGTGAGAAAGTCTCATCGTAGTCAACTCCTTGAACTTGTCGAAAACCTTTTGCAACAAGTCGAGCTTTGTAAACAGTAATATTACCGTCTGCGTCGGTCTTCCTCTTGAAGATCCATTTATTTTCGATGGATTGCCGATCAACGGGCAAGTCAACCAAAGTCCATACTTTGTTCTCATACATGGATCCCATCTCAGATTTCATGGCTTCAAGCCATTTTGCGGAATCTGGGCTCATCATGGCTTCCTCATAGTTCGTAGGTTCACCATGGTCTAGTAACATGATTTCCAGAACTGGGTTGCCGTACCACTCTGGTGCGGAACGTACTCTGGTTGATCTACGACGTTCAGTAGAAACTTGATCCGAAGTTTCATGATCATTATCATTAACTTCCTCACTAATTGGTGTAGGAATCACTGGAACAATTTCCTGTGATGTACTATTTTCCAATATGGGAGAAGGTATAATTACCTCATCAAGTTCTACTTTCCTCCCACTCACTTCTTTCGAGAGAAACTCTTTTTCTAGAAAGGATCCGTTCTTAGCAACGAATATTTTGCCTTCGGATCTGTGATAGAAGGTGTACCCAACAGTCTCTTTTGGGTATCCTATGAAGATTTACTTCTCCGGTTTGGGTTCGAGCTTATCATGTTGAAACTTTTTCACATAAGCATCGCAGTCCCAAACTTTAAGAAACAACAACTTTGGTTTCTTGCCAAACCACAGTTCTTAAGGCGTTGTCTCAACGGATTCAGATGAGGCCTTTATTTAACGTGAATGCAGCTGTCTCTAATGCATGACCCAAAATGATAGTGGTAAATTGGTAAGAGACATCATAGATCGCACCATATCCAATAAAGTACGGTTATGACGTTCGGACACACCATTACGCTGTGGTGTTCCAGGTGGCGTGAGTTGTGAAACTATGCCACATTTTTTTTTCAAATGAAGACCAAACTCGTAACTCAAATATACTCCTCCACGATCAGATCGTAGAAACTTTATTTTCTTGTTACGATGATTCTCTACTTCACTCTGAAATTCTTTGAACTTTTCAAATGTTTCAGACTTGTGTTTCATTAAGTAGATATACCCATATCTGCTCAAATCATCAGTGAAGGTCGGAAAATAACGATACCCGCCGCGAGCATCAACACTCATTGGTCCACATACATCAGTATGTATGATTTCCAACAAATCTGTTGCTCGCTCCATAGTTCCGGAGAACGGAGTTTTAGTCATCTTGCCCATGAGGCATGGTTCGCAAGCACCAAGTGATTCATAATCAAGTGATTCCAAAAGTCCATCATTATGGAGTTTCTTCATGCGTTTTACACCAATATGACTTAAACGGCAGTGCCACAAATAAGTTGCACTATCATTATTAACCTTGCATCTTTTGGCTTCAATATTATGAATATGTGTATCACATGATCGAGATCCAACAAACTATTTTCAATGGGTGTATGACCATAGAAGGTTTTATTCATGTAAACAGAACAACAATTATTCTTTAACTTACATGAATAACCATATTGCAATAAACATGATCAAATCATATTCATGCTCAATACAAACACCAAATAACAGTTATTTAGGTTCAACACTAATCCCGAAAGTATAGGGAGTGTGCGATGATGATCATATCAATCTTGGAATTACTTCCAACACACATCGTCACTTCACCTTTAACTAGTTTCTGTTCATTATGCAACTCTGATTTCGAGTTACTACTCTTTAGCAACTGAACCAGTATCAAATACTGAGGGGTTGCTATGAACACTAGTAAAATACACATCAATAATTTGTATATCGAATATACCTTTGTTCACTTTGCCATCCTTCTTATCCGCCAAGTATCTAGGGTAGTTCCACTTCCGGTGACCATTTACTTTGCAGTATAAGCACTTGTTTCAGGCTTGAGTTTAGCTTTTGGTTTCTTCACGGGATTGACAACTTGCTTGTCATTCTTCTTGAAGTTCCCCTTCTATCCCTTTGCCCTTTACTTGAAACAAGTGGTCTTGTTAACCATCAACCCTTGATGCTTTTTCATGATTTGTACCTTCGCCCACTTCAGTATCGCGAAGAGCTGGGAATTCCTTTCGTCATCCCTTGCATATTATAGTTCATCACGAAGTTCTACTAACTTGGTGATAGTGACTAGAGAACTTTGTCAATTACTATCTTATCTGGAAGATTAACTCCCACTTGATTTAAAGTAATTGTAGTACCCAGACAATCTGAGCACATGCTCACTGGTTGAGCTATTCTCCTCCATCTTGTAGGCAAAGTACTGTCAGAGGTCTTATACCTCTCGACACGGGCATGAGTATGAAATACTAATTTCAACTCTTGGAACATCTTATATGCTCCATGGCGTTCAAAACGTTTTTGAAGTCCCGGTTCTAAGCCGTAAAGCATGGTGCACTTAAACTATCAAGTAGTCATCATATCGAGCTTTTTGTCAAAACGTTCATAACGTCTACATCTGCTCCTGCAATAGGTCTGTCACCTAGCGGTGCATCAAGGACATAATTCTTCTGTGCAGCAATGAGGATAAACCTCAGATCACGGAACAATTCCGCATCATTGCTAGTAACATCTTTCAACTTGGTTTTCTCTAGGAACATATGAAAAATAAACGGGGAGCAACATCGCGAGCTATTGATCTACAACATAGATATGCTAATACTACCAGGACTAAGTTCATGATAAATTAAAGTTCAATTAATCATATTACTTAAGAACTCCCACTTAGATAGACATCCCTCTGGTCATCTAAATGATCACGTGATCCAAATCAACTAAACCATGTCCGATCATCACGTGAGATGGAGTAGTTTCAATGGTGAACATCTTATGTTGATCATATCTACTATATGATTCACGCTCGACCTTTCGGTCTCCAGTGTTCCGAGGCCATATCTGTATATGCTAGGCTCGTCAAGTTTAACCCGAGTATTCTGCGTGTGCAAAACTGTCTTACACCCGTTGTATTTGAACGTAGAGCTTATCACACCCGATCATCACGTGGTGTCTCGGCACGACGAACTTTCGCAACGGTGCATACTCAGGGAGAACACTTATACCTTGAAATTTAGTAAGGGATCATCTTATAATGCTACCGTCGTTCTAAGCAAAATAAGAAGCTTAATAAGATAAACATCACATGCAATCAAAATATGTGACATGATATGGCCACCATCATCTTGTGCTTTTGATCTCCATCTTCAAAGCACCGTCATGATCACCTTCGTCACCGGCTTGACACTTTGATCTTCATCGTAGTATCGTTGTCATCTCGCCAACTATAGCTTCCACGACTATCGCTACCGCTTAGTGATAAAGTAAAGCAATTACATGGCGATTGCATTTCATACAATAAAGCGACAACCATATGGCTCCTGCCAGTTGCCGATAACTTTACAAAACATGATTATCTCATACAAAACCGTATAACTCATCATGTCTTGACCATATCACATCACAACATGCCCTGCAAAAACAAGTTAGACGTCCTCTACTTTGTTTGTTGCAAGTTTTACGTGGCTGCTACGGGCTTAGCAAGAACCGTTCTTACCTACGCATACAAAACCACAACGATGTTTCGTCAAGTATGTGCTGTTTTAACGTTCACAAGGACCGGGCGTAGCCACACTTGATTCAGCTAAAGTGAGAGAGACAGACACCCGCCAGTCACCTTTAAGCAACGAGTGCTCGTAACGGTGAAACCAGTCTCGCGTAAGTGTACGCGTAATGTCGGTCCGGGCCGCTTCATCTCACAATACCGCCGAAGCAAAGTATGACATGCTGGTAAGCAGTATGACTAGTATCGTCCACAATCTCATTGTGTTCTACTCGTGCATATCATCTACGCATAGACCTGGCTCTGATACCACTGTTGGGGAACGTAGTATTTTAAAATTTTCCTACGATCACGCAAGATCTATCTACCAGATGCATAGCAACGAGAGGGGAGAGTGTGTCTACGTACCCTCGTAGACCGGGAGCGGAAGCGTCAAGTGACGCGGTTGATGTTGTCGAACTTCTTCGCGATCCAACCGATCAAGCACCGAACGTACGGCACCTCCGCGTTCAGCACACGTTCAGCTTGATGACGTCCCACGAGCTCTTGATCCAGTTGAGCTTCACGGGAGAGTTTCGTCAGCACGACGGCGTGGTGACGGATATGATGTGTTCACCGGCGCAGGGCTTCGCCTAAGCTCCGCGACGGTACGACCGAGGTGTGATTCTGTGGAGGGGGGCACCGCACACGGCTAAAACAATTCAACTTGTGTGTCTTTGGGTGCCCCCCTACCCCCGTATATAAAGGAGCAAGGGAGGAGGGCCGGCCAACTCTCTATGGTGCGGCTAGGGAAGGGACTTCTACTAGGAATAGGATTGTAATCCTATTCCTAGTAGGATTCACCGAAAGGAAGAAGGGGAAAAGGAATAGGATAGGTGGCGCCCCCCCAATCCTAGTCCAACTAGGATTCCTAGGTGGGGGCGCCGGCCAGCCCTATGGGCTGCCTCTCTCTCACCCTTTAGTCCCACTATGGACCATCCCCTCTCGTAGGGGGTTCCGGTAACCCCCTCCGGCATTCCCGATAAATCCGAAACTTTTCCGGTATACTTCCGGTGTCCGAATATAGCCGTCCAATATATCAATCTTTATGTCTCGGACATTCCGAGACTCCTCGTCATGTCTGTGATCTCATCCGGGACTCCGAACTACCTTCGGTACATCAATACTCAAAAACTCATAATACCGATCGTCATCAAACGTTAAGCGTGCGGACCCTACGGGTTCGAGAACTATGTAGACATGACCGAGACTCATCTCTGGTCAATAACCAATAGCGGAACCTGGATGTTCATATTGGCTCCTACATATTCTACGAAGATCTTTTATCGGTCAGAACCGCATAACAACATACGTTGTTCCTTTTGTCAAACGGTATGTTACTTGCCCGAGATTCGATCGTCGGTATCTTTATACCTAGTTCAATCTCGTTGCCGGCAAGTCTCTTTACTCGTTCCGTAACACATCATCTCGTGACTAACTCATTAGTCTTTTGCTTGCAAGGCTTATTATGATGTGTGTTACCGAGAGGGCCCAGAGATACCTCTCCGACACTCGGAGTGACAAATCCTAATCTTGATCTATGCCAACACCACGAATACTTTCGGAGACACCTATAGAGCATCTTTATGATCACCCAGTTACGTTGTGACGTTTGATAGCACACAAGGTGTTCCTACGGTATTCGGGAGTTGCATAATCTCATAGTCATAGGAACATGTATAAGTCATGAAGAAAGCAATAGCAGTTAAACTAAACGATCATAGTGCTATGCTAACGGATGGGTCTTGTCCATCACATCATTCTCCTAATGATGTGATCCCGTTGATCAAATGACAACTCATGTCTATGGCTAGGAAACATAACCATCTTTGATCAATGAGCTAGTCTAGTAGAGGCATACTAGGGACATACTGTTTTGTCTATGTATCCACACATGTACTAAGTTTCCGGTTAATACAATTCTAGCATGAATAAAAGACATTTATCATGATATAAGGAAATACAAATAACATCTTTATTATTGCCTCTAGGGCATATTTCCTTCACCAAAAGGAGGCCGCGGCTGGAAAAATAAAATAAAAAGGGGTCTTCGCTGTTGGGGAACGTAGTATTTTAAAATTTTCCTACGATCACGCAAGATCTATCTACCAGATGCATAGCAACGAGAGGGGAGAGTGTGTCTACGTACCCTCGTAGACCGGGAGCGGAAGCGTCAAGTGACGCGGTTGATGTTGTCGAACTTCTTCGCGATCCAACCGATCAAGCACCGAACGTACGGCACCTCCGCATTCAGCACACGTTCAGCTTGATGACGTCCCACGAGCTCTTGATCCAGTTGAGCTTCACGGGAGAGTTTTGTCAGCATGACGGCGTGGTGACGGATATGATGTGTTCACCGGCGCAGGGCTTCTCCTAAGCTTCGCGACGGTACAACCGAGGTGTGATTCTGTGGAGGGGGGCACCGCACACGGCTAAAACAATTCAACTTGTGTGTCTTTGGGTGCCCCCCTGCCCCCCGTATATAAAGGAGCAAGGGAGGAGGGGCCGGCCAACCTCTATGGTGCGGCTAGGGAGGGGACTCCTACTAGGAATAGGATTGCAATCCTATTCCTAGTAGGATTCACCGAAAGGAAGAAGGGGGAAAGGATTAGGAGAGGTGGCGCCCCCCCCCCCCCAATCCTAGTCCAACTAGGATTCCTAGGTGGGGGCGCCGGCCAGCCCTATGGGCTGCCTCTCTCTCACCCTTAAGGCCCACTATGGACCATCCCCTCTCGTAGGGGGTTCCGGTAACCCCCTCCGGCATTCCCGATAAATCCGAAACTTTTCCGGTATACTTCCGGTGTCCGAATATAGCCGTCCAATATATCAATCTTTATGTCTCGGACATTCCGAGACTCCTCGTCATGTCCGTGATCTCATCCGGGACTCCGAACTACCTTCGGTACATCAATACTCAAAAACTCATAATACCGATCGTCATCAAACGTTAAGCGTGCGGACCCTACGGGTTCGAGAACTATGTAGACATGACCGAGACTCATCCCTGGTCAATAACCAATAGCGGAACCTGGATGTTCATATTGGCTCCTACATATTCTACGAAGATCTTTTATCGGTCAGAACCGCATAACAACATACGTTGTTCCTTTTGTCAAACGGTATGTTACTTGCCCGAGATTCGATCGTCGGTATCTTTATACCTAGTTCAATCTCGTTGCCGGCAAGTCTCTTTACTCGTTCCGTAACACATCATCTCGTGACTAACTCATTAGTCTTTTTGCTTGCAAGGCTTATTATGATGTGTGTTACCGAGAGGGCCCAGAGATACCTCTCCGACACTCGGAGTGACAAATCCTAATCTTGATCTATGCCAACACCACGAATACTTTCGGAGACACCTGTAGAGCATCTTTATGATCACCCAGTTACGTTGTGACGTTTGATAGCACACAAGGTGTTCCTACGGTATTCGGGAGTTGCATAATCTCATAGTCATAGGAACATGTATAAGTCATGAAGAAAGCAATAAGAGTTAAACTAAACGATCATAGTGCTATGCTAACGGATGGGTCTTGTCCATCACATCATTCTCCTAATGATGTGATCCTGTTGATCAAATGACAACTCATGTCTATGGTTAGGAAACATAACCATCTTTGATCAATGAGCTAGTCTAGTAGAGGCATACTAGGGACATACTGTTTTGTCTATGTATTCACACATGTACTAAGTTTCCGGTTAATACAATTCTAGCATGAATAAAAGACATTTATCATGATATAAGGAAATATAAATAACAACTTTATTATTGCCTCTAGGGCATATTTCCTTCAACCCAATAGGGATGCCACGCGCACTACACTACGCCGGGGACTGCGCCGCCACCGTGGTGTAGCCTCCCAGCTAGAGTTGTCCTCTGATGACGGCGGAGTGGCTGAGCGACGACGACGGACCAGTGCCATTGGCGATTGTGGGAGAAGCAGACGAGGTAAGCTACATGGAGGGAGGGAAAATGCGACACATGACTCGCCGACCGTGAGGGTTTTTATAGTAGGCTGGTAAGCATTGGGATTTTGGGGGATTGCACTGTGTCGGGCGGGAAGCTTGCGCGGGAACCTGCGAGGTTGCGTGGGAACGGGCTCACCGACGATTCATTGGCGCCACTGTTTGGCCAAAAGAACGCCCCCACGGGCTGCGCAAGATTGCGCTGTAAGCCATCTGCGGCAGCGGGGTGACAACGTGCGAGAGGAGGAAGAGAGGACACGTACACATACAGTTGATAAACAATGTTCGCGATTTAATTACCAACTATACCCCTGTCCTGGTTTATAAGTAGGATTTAACTAATAAAATAAGAATGCATGTCGCCATAGATTATATCGTAGGAGTCGTATTTGAACATAGTTTCCAGCTATACAATTTTTGTAACATGCATTAACACTTTTTTGGTTAAATTTAAGATTATACACCAGCAAGCGTTTGCCCACAACACACACGGCTTATTCCATCACAGACAGCTCTGATGGATCAACTGTCTGCCACGTATCACACACGCAACTCTAATCTGATTCCTGCTTGATGTCTCCGACATTGCTCGCATAGTTCGTCTTATTTCCCACGTATCACTCTGCCGTCCTCTGCTCGCGTCCCTCGGCAAGCTCTGCTTGCCGTTAGACGCCGCGGCGCGCTCGGCTTGTGGACAACTTTTCCTTGAGGCGACTGCGTAGCGCTCTGCTCGCGTCCCTTCGCGCGCTCTGCCAGCGGTTGGGCATGCACACGATCACGTCGGGGCCCCCATATGCATGCGGTTGCGCCGCGCGCGTTGCCATGCGATGCAGTTACATGCGGCTTGATGGAGTTACGCACTGCAAATTAGAACTGCCATTAGGGCCTGCCGATATTCATGGCCGTTCGGCTTCCCCTTTAATTCCCGCAGCCATTATAACCTTAGTCTCTTCAACCTTTCGATCGTGCCCCACAAAACAACAAGCACACCCACGACGACACATAGAGAGGGGATGTCCAGCGGCACTCCATTGGAGTTCGGCGAGCATAGAGTGGGGACCCGCGCGAGGGAGATAGATCTCTCGGTGGTGGACACCATCGACCCGGCTGTGGTGGACGACTACATCAACAACGTTGAGCAGTTGCTTGCTAGAGATATGTACAATGTGGTCGGTATCGACCTCCAGTACACCGCCGGTCGTCCCGACATAGATCAGAAGGTTGCCGTCGCCCAGTTGTGCGTGCGCCATCATGTCCTCATCTACCACTACTGCATGGCCAAAGAACCTTAGGACCGTTAAAACAAGTTTGTCAACAGCACCGACTACAAGTTCGCCATGGTGGAAACCACCAGCGATGTAAAAGTGCTTAGGTTTACGGGTTTGGCCTGCCAGAACCTTGTCGAAATTCATGAGCACTATAGCGTCTAGGCAGCATGAAGAAGGATTCCCTGGTTGAACTTGCCTCGGCCATCATCGACCCCTACTACGAAAAGATGAGGCATGATGCCAAGAGAACAAGTCCCGTATCCTGGCACAGGGCCTCGATGCGGCAACTGGATGAACCTCACCTCAGGTTTGCAGCCAAAAACATGTACACATGATACGAGATGCACAGGTGGATCGTTGACATGAGGAAGTGCCTCGTTACCCAAATTGACGAGCCCGGATTGAGCCACAAGTAGAGCAAGTGTCACAAGAAGTAGATGATGATCAGATGATCGTTTATGCTAGTTAATCATGCATGTAATATATAGTTTACTTTATTGGTTTGTGGAAATGCCATGTGTGTCGTAGCCACCTATGTAATTATGCATGTAATAGTTTACTATGGTGTGTGCAAATGCCATGGTTGTAGTAGCCACCTATGTAAATGGATGTTTAATTTGGTTATGCAAGCATGTCCTTATAAGAGTGTGTGTGTGTGTGTATATATATTGTTGTTCTGTATGCAATCCCATCGCACAACACACACGTCTTATTAACAGCAACCGTCTGTGTTATTATCGGTCTTCACACACATTTCTGATTATAGACCTGTTTGCCGCGCATCACACACATCTTGTTAAGTTGAACCGTTTCTATTCTCATGTGTCAACGCAAACAGTTCATCCGAGTGAACCGCATGTAGTATATCGCACACGCCTTCATCTGGCTGTCCGTTTCTTTTGCTCCTCCTCATTGCAAACAGTTCATTAACCTGAACCGTATGCCCTTCATCGCACACGCAAATAAAACCTAAACCGTGTTTGATGCATCCATCATCGCACACATTTTATACATTTCTGACGGTTTACAATACAGCATCGTTTGCGATTATTGCATCACACACAGTTTCCCGAAGGGTGTCTGATCGTAGTGTCACGTTAGCAGCATCGTGCAGTAGTGCAAGTGAGTGACTGTGGTAGGGAGGTCCTTCCCACATGACCCAGAAACCGTCGAGGATAGGGAGCCACCAAGATGATGCATCCTTGCAACTCGTTTGTGCTCGCAATGCCATCACAGTCGGTATTCTGTGGTGCTACGTTTATGATGCGCCGCCCATCACAAACGATTCGTGATTATAGAACGTGTATGATAAGGACATAATCACGCACAGTCTCTTTTCCCAACCAGTATGTGGTAACTAATTAAGAAGTTTAGATAAACATCGTACGAGTGTCAGGCAGTATTACGAAATGTCAGACCGTCATAACATCGTCGTACATGATAACTATCACACACGCTATTCAGTGGTGCAACGTTTACGATGCATACCACATCAGAAATAGTTCACGGTGGCGAATCGTGTACAATAACGCAACTATCACAAACGTTTAGTTTGCCCGCACCATTTGTGATATTGTCTGACATCGCACATGATGTGCAAACGACAAGTGTGTGCATGCTTGCACATGTTTCCTCTCTGTGAACTATGTCAGATTATGGTGTATATCGCAAACGTTTGTGTTTTACCAACCGTGTGTGCCGTAATGACCCGGAGATCATAATTTTACCATAATTTAGTTGTTGCTATTTCAAATTGTATCGGATTTGAATTTGAATGTATGTTTTAGCTTTATTCATATCCATCAGGTTCAAACAACCAATGCATTATTCGATTCATAGGAACATATGTTCAAGAATTACATAAGAACCATATAAAGAATGATGAACCACAGTTGTATACTTGTATTATGAAAGATGGTAAAGAAAGAGGTGAAATACATTCTGCTTGCTGAACAAGGTGAAGCAGAATGCCCATATTGTTGTTCTGTATGCAATCCCATCGCACAACACACACGTCTTATTAGCAGCAACCATCTGTGTTATTATCGGTCTTCACACACATTTCTGATTATAGACCTATTTGCCGCGCATCACACACATCTTGTTAAGTTGAACCGTTTCTGTTCTCATGTCTCAAGGCAAACAGTTCATCCGAGTGAACCGCAAGTCGTATATCGCACACGCCTTCATCTGGCTGCCCGTTTCTTTTGCTCCTCCTCATTGCAAACAGTTCATTGACCTGAACCGTATGCCCTTCATCGCACACGCAAATAAAACCTGAACCGTGTTTGATGCATCCATCATCGCAAAAAATTTATACATTTCCGACGGTTTACAATACAGCATCGTTTGCGATTATTACATCACACACAGTTTCTCGAAGGGTGTCTGATCGTAGTGTCACGTTAGCAGCATCGTGCAGTAGTGCAAGTGAGTGACTATGGTAGGGAGGTCCTTCCCACATGACCCAGAAACCGTCGAGGATAGGGAGCCACCAAGATGATGCATCCTTGCAACTCGTTTGTGCTCGCAATGCCATCACAGTCGGTATTCTGTGGTGCTCCGTTTATGATGCGCCGCCCATCAAAAACGGTTCGTGATTATAGAACGTGTATGATAAGGACATAATCACGCACAGTCTCTTTTCCCAACCAGTATGTGGTAACTAATTAAGCAGTTTCGCTAAACATCGTACGAGTGTCAGGCAGTATTACGAAATGTCGGACCGTCATAACATCGTCGTACATGATAACTATCACACATGCTATTCAGTGGTGCAACGTTTACGATGCATACCACATCAGAAATAGTTCATGGTGGCGAATCGTGTACAATAACGCAACTATCACAAACGTTTAGTTTGCCCGCACCATTTGTGATATTGTCTGACATCGCACACGCTGTGCAAACGACAACTGTGTGCATGCTTGCACATGTTTCCTCTCTGTGAACTATGTCAGATTATGGTGTATATCGCAAACGTTTGTGTTTTACCAACCGTGTGTGCTGTAACGACCTGGAGATCGTAATTTTACCATAATTTAGTTGCTGCTATTTCAAATTGTATCGGATTTGAATTTGAATGTATGTTATAGCTTTATTCATATCCATCAGGTTCAAACAACCAATGCATTATTCGATTCATATGAACACATGTTCAAGAATTACATAAGAACCAAATAAAGAATGATGAACCACAGTTGTATACGTGTATTATGAAAGACGGTAAAGAAAGAGGTGAAATACATTCTGGTTGCTGAACAAGGTGAAGCAGAATGCCCATATTGTTGTTCTGTATGCAATCCCATCGCACAACACACACGTCTTATTAGCAGCAACCGTCTGTGTTATTATCGGTCTTCACACACATTTCTGATTATAGACCTGTTTGCCGCGCATCACACACATCTTGTTAAGTTGAACCGTTTCTGTTCTCATGTCTCAACGCAAACAGTTCATCCGAGTGAACCGCATGTCGTATATCGCACACGCCTTCATCTGGCTGCCTGTTTCTTTTGCTCCTCCTCATTGCAAACAGTTCATTGACCTGAACCGTATGCCCTTCATCGCACACGCAAATAAATCCTGAACCGTGTTTGATGCATCCATCATCGCAAACATATTAAACATTTCCGACGGTTTACAATACAACATCGTTTGCGATTATTGCATCACACACAGTTTCTCGAAGGGTGTCTGATCGTAGTTTCACGTTAGCAGCATCGTGCAGTAGTGCAAGTGAGTTACTGTGGTAGGGAGGTCCTTCCCACATGACCCAGAAACCATCGGGGATAGGGTGCCACCAAGATGATGCATCCTTGCAACTCGTTTGTGCTCGCAATGCCATCACCGTCGGTATTCTATGGTGCTATGTTTATGATGCGCCGCCCATCAAAAACGGTTCGTGATTATAGAACGTGTATGATAAGGACATAATCACGCACAGTCTCTTTTCCCAACCAGTATGTGGTAACTAATTAAGCAGTTTCGCTAAACATCGTACGAGTGTCAGGCAGTATTACGAAATGTCGGACCGTCATAACATCGTCGTACATGATAACTATCACACATGCTATTCAGTGGTGCAACGTTTACGATGCATACCACATCAGAAATAGTTCATGGTGGCGAATCGTGTACAATAACGCAACTATCACAAACGTTTAGTTTGCCCGCACCATTTGTGATATTGTCTGACATCGCACACGCTGTGCAAACGACAACTGTGTGCATGCTTGCACATGTTTCCTCTCTGTGAACTGTGTCAGATTATGGTGTATATCGCAAACGTTTGTGTTTTACCAACCGTGTGTGCCGTAACGACCTGGAGATCGTAATTTTACCATAATTTAGTTGCTGCTATTTCAAATTGTATCGGATTTGAATTTGAATGTATGTTATAGCTTTATTCATATCCATCAGGTTCAAACAACCAATGCATTATTCGATTCATAGGAACATATGTTCAAGAATTACATAAGAACCAAATAAAGAATGATGAACCACAGTTGTATACGTGTATTATGAAAGACGGTAAAGACAGAGGTGAAATACATTCTGGTTGCTGAACAAGGTGAAGCAGAATGCCCATATTGTTGTTCTGTATGCAATCCCATCGCACAACACACACGTCTTATTAGCAGCAACCGTCTGTGTTATTATCGGTCTTCACACACATTTCTGATTATAGACCTGTTTGCCGCGCATCACACACATCTTGTTAAGTTGAACCGTTTCTGTTCTCATGTCTCAACGCAAACAGTTCATCCGAGTGAACCGCATGTCGTATATCGCACACGCCTTCATCTGGCTGCCCGTTTCTTTTGTTCCTCCTCATTGCAAACAGTTCATTGTCCTGAACCGTATGCCCTTCATCGCACACGCAAATAAATCCTGAACCGTGTTTGATGCATCCATCATCGCAAACATATTATACATTTCCGACGGTTTACAATACAACATCGTTTGCGATTATTGCATCACACACAGTTTCTCGAAGGGTGTCTGATCGTAGTGTCACGTTAGCAGCATCGTGCAGTAGTGCAAGTGAGTGACTGTAGTAGGGAGGTCCTTCCCACATGACCCAGAAACCATCGGGGATAGGGCGCCACCAAGATGATGCATCCTTGCAACTCGTTTGTGCTCGCAATGCCATCACCGTCGGTATTCTATGGTGCTACGTTTATGATGCGCCGCCTATCAAAAACGGTTCGTGATTATAGAACGTGTATGATAAGGACATAATCACGCACAGTCTCTTTTCCCAACCAGTATGTGGTAACTAATTAAGCAGTTTCGCTAAACATCGTACGAGTGTCAGGCAGTATTACGAAATGTCGGACCGTCATAACATCGTCGTACATGATAACTATCACACATGCTATTCAGTGGTGCAACGTTTACGATGCATACCACATCAGAAATAGTTCATGGTGGCGAATCGTGTACAATAACGCAACTATCACAAACGTTTAGTTTGCCCGCACCATTTGTGATATTGTCTGACATCGCACACGCTGTGCAAACGATAACTGTGTGCATGCTTGCACATGTTTCCTCTCTGTGAACTGTGTCAGATTATGGTGTATATCGCAAACGTTTGTGTTTTACCAACCGTGTGTGCCGTAACGACCTGGAGATCGTAATTTTACCATAATTTAGT
Organism: Secale cereale; assembly: GCA_902687465.1. NCBI lineage: Eukaryota > Viridiplantae > Streptophyta > Magnoliopsida > Poales > Poaceae > Secale > Secale cereale. Next base: position 590,422,910 of record LR738715.1, read on the forward strand.
TGCTGCTATTTCAAATTGTATCGGATTTGAATTTGAATGTATGTTATAGCTTTATTCATATCCATCAAGTTCAAACAACCAATGCATTATTCGATTCATAGGAACATATGTTCAAGAATTACATAAGAACCAAATAAAGAATGATGAACCACAGTTGTATACGTGTATTATGAAAGACGGTAAAGAAAGAGGTGAAATACATTCTGGTTGCTGAACAAGGTGAAGCAGAATGCCCATATTGTTGTTCTGTATGCAATCCCATCGCACAACACACACGTCTTATTAGCAGCAACCGTCTGTGTTATTATCGGTCTTCACACACATTTCTGATTATAGACCTGTTTGCCGCGCATCACACACATCTTGTTAAGTAGAACCGTTTCTGTTCTCATGTCTCAACGCAAACAGTTCATCCGAGTGAACCGCATGTCGTATATCGCACACGCCTTCATCTGGCTGCCCGTTTCTTTTGCTCCTCCTCATTGCAAACGGTTCATTGACCTGAACCGTATGCCCTTCATCGCACACGCAAATAAAACCTGAACCGTGTTTGATGCATCCATCATCGCAAACATTTTATACATTTCTGACGGTTTACAAAACAGCATCGTTTGTCATTATTGCATCACACATAGTTTCTCGAAGGGTCTTTGATCGTAGTGTCACGGTAGCAGCATCGTGCAGTAGTGCAAGTGAGTGACTGTGGTAGGGAGGTCCTTACCACATGAACCAGAAACCGTCGGGGATAGGGAGCCACCAAGATGATGCATCCTTGCAACTCGTTTGTGCTCGCAATGCCATCACAGTCGGTATTCTGTGGTGCTACGTTTATGATGCGCAGCCCATCACAAACGGTTCGTGATTATAGAACATGTATGATAAGGACATAATCACGCACAGTCTCTTTTCCCAACCAGTATGTGGTAACTAATTAAGAAGTTTAGCTAAACATCGTACGAGTGTCAGGCAGTATTACGATATGTCGGACCGTCATAACATCGTCGTACATGATAACTATCACACATGCTATTCAGTGGTGCAACGTTTACGGTGCATACCACATCAAAAATAGTTCATGGTGGCGAATCGTGTACAATAACGCAACTATCACAAACGTTTAGTTTGCCCGCACCATTTGTGATATTGTCTGACATCGCACACGCTGTGCAAACGACAACTGTGTGCATGCTTGCACATGTTTCCTCTCTGTGAACTGTGTCAGATTATGGTGTATATCGCAAAGGTTTGTGTTTTACCAACCGTGTGTGCCGTAACGACCTGGAGATCGTAATTTTACAATAATTTAGTTGCTGCTATTTCAAATTGTATCGGATTTGAATTTGAATGTATGTTATAGCTTTATTCATATCCATCAGGTTCAAACAACCAATGCAATATTCGATTCATAGGAACATATGTTCAAGAATTACATAAGAACCAAATAAAGAATAATGAACCACAGTTGTATACTTGTATTATGAAAGACGGTAAAGAAAGAGGTGAAATACATTCTGGTTGCTGAACAAGGTGAAGCAGAAAGCCCATATTGTTGTTCTGTATGCAATCCCATCGCACAACACACACGTCTTATTAGCAGCAACCGTCTGTGTTATTATCGGTCTTCACACACATTTCTGATTATAGACCTGTTTGCCGCGCATCACACACATCTTGTTAAGTTGAACCGTTTTTGTTCTCATGTCTCAACGCAAACAGTTCATCCGAGTGAACCGCATGTCGTATATCGCACACGCCTTCATCTGGCTGCCCGTTTGTTTTGCTCCTCCTCATTGGAAACAGTTCATTGACCTGAACCGTATGCCCTTCATCGCACATGCAAATAAAACCTGAACCGTGTTTGACGCATCCATCATCGCAAACATTTTATACATTTCCGACGGTTTACAATACAGCATCGTTTGCGATTATTGCATCACACACAGTTTCTCGAAGGGTGTCTAATCGTAGTGTCACGTTAGCAGCATCGTGCAGTAGTGCAAGTGAGTGACTGTGGTAGGGAGGTCCTTCCCACATGACCCAGAAACCGTCGGGGATAGGGAGCCACCAAGATGATGCATCCTTGCAACTCGTTTGTGCTCGCAATGCCATCACAGTCGGTATTCTATGGTGCTACGTTTATGATGCGCCGCCCATCAAAAACGGTTCGTGATTATAGAACGTGTATGATAAGGACATAATCACGCACAGTCTCTTTTCCCAACCAGTAGGTGGTAACTAATTAAGAAGTTTCGCTAAACATCGTACGAGTGTCAAGCAGTATTACGAAATGTCGGACCGTCATAACATCGTCGTACATGATAACTATCACACACGCTATTCAGTGGTGCAACGTTTACGATGCATACCACGTCAGAAATAGTTCATGCTGGCGAATCGTGTACAATAACGCAACTATCACAGACGTTTAGTTTGCCCGCACCATTTGTGATATTGTCTGACATCGCACACGCTGTGCAAACGACAACTGTGTGCATGCTTGCACATGTTTCCTCTCTGTGAACTGTGTCAAATTATGGTGTATATCGCAAACGTTTGTGTTTTACCAACCGTGTGTGCCGTAACGACCTGCAGATCATAATTTTACCATAATTTAGTTGCTGCTATTTCAAATTGTATCGGATTTGAATTTGAATGTATGTTATAGCTTTATTCATATCCATCAGGTTCAAACAACCAATGCATTATTCGATTCATAGGAACATATGTTCAAGAATTACATAAGAACCAAATAAAGAATGATGAACCACAGTTGTATACTTGTATTATGAAAGAAGGTAAAGAAAGAGGTGAAATACATTCTGGTTGCTGAACAAGGTGAAGCAGAATGCCCATATTGTTGTTCTGTATGCAATCCCATCGCACAACACACACGTCTTATTAGCAGCAACCGTCTGTGTTATTATCGGTCTTCACACACATTTCTGATTATAGACCTGTTTGCCGCGCATCACACACATCTTGTTAAGTTGAACCGTTTTTGTTCTCATGTCTCAACGCAAACAGTTCATCCAAGTGAACCGCATGTCGTATATTACACACGCCTTCATCTGGCTGCCCGTTTCTTTTGCTCCTCCTCATTGGAAACAGTTCATTGACCTGAACCATATGCCCTTCATCGCATACGCAAATAAAACCTAAACCGTGTTTGATGCATCCATCATCGCAAACATTTTATACATTTCCGACGGTTTACAATACAACATCGTTTGCGATTATTGCATCACACACAGTTTCTCGAAGGGTGTCTGATCGTAGTGTCACGTTAGCAGCATCGTGCAGTTGTGAAAGTGAGTGACTGTGGTAGGGAGGTCCTTCCCACATGACCCAGAAACCGTCGGGGATAGGGAGCCACCAAGATGATGCATCCTTGCAACTCGTTTGTGCTCGCAATGCCATCACAGTCGGTATTCTATGGTGCTACGTTTATGATGCGCCGCCCATCAAAAACGGTTCGTGATTATAGAACGTGTATGATAAGGACATAATCACGCACAGTCTCTTTTCCCAACCAGTAGGTGGTAACTAATTAAGAAGTTTCGCTAAACATCGTACGAGTGTCAGGCAGTATTATGAAATGTCGGACCGTCATAACATCATCGTACATGATAACTATCACACACGCTATTCAGTGGTGCAACGTTTACGATGCATACCACATCAGAAATAGTTCATGGTGCCTAATCGTGTACAATAACGCAACTATCACAAACGTTTAGTTTGACCGCACCATTTGTGATATTGTCTGACATCGCACACGCTGTGCAAACGACAACTGTGTGCATGCTTGCACATGTTTCCTCTCTGTGAACTGTGTCAGATTATGGTGTATATCGCAAACGTTTGTGTTTTACCAACCGTGTGTGCCGTAACGACCTGGAGATCGTAATTTTACCATAATTTAGTTGCTGCTATTTCAAATTGTATCGGATTTGAATTTGAATGTATGTTATAGCTTTATTCATATCCATCAGGTTCAAACAACCAATGCATTATTCGATTCATAGGAACATATGTTCAAGAATTACATAAGAACCAAATAAAGAATGATGAACCACAGTTGTAGACTTGTATTATTAAAGACGGTAAAGAAAGAGGTGAAATACATTCTGGTTGCCGAACAAGGTGAAGCAGAATGTCCATATTGTTGTTCTGTATGCAATCCCATCGTACAACACACACGTCTTATTAGCAGCAACCGTCTGTGTTATTATCGGTCTTCACACACATTTCTGATTATAGACCTGTTTGCCGCGCATCACACACATCTTGTTAAGTTGAACCGTTTCTGTTCTCATGTCTCAACGCAAACAATTCATCCGAGTGAACCGCATGTCGTATATCGCACACGCCTTCATCTGGCTGCCCGTTTCTTTTGCTCCTCCTCATTGCAAACAGTTCATTGACCTGAACCGTATGCCCTTCATCGCACACGCAAATAAAACCTGATCCGTGTTTGATGCATCCATCATCGCAAACATTTAATACATTTCTGACGGTTTACAATACAGCATCGTTTGCGATTATTGCATCACACACAGTTTCTCGAAGGGTCTCTGATCGTAGTGTCACGTTAGCAGCATCGTGCAGTAGTGCAAGTGAGTGACTGTGGTAGGGAGGTCCTTCCCACATGACCCAGAAACCGTCGGGGATAGGGAGCCACCATGATGATGCATCCTTGCAACTCGTTTGTGCTCGCAATGCCATCATAGTCGGTATTCTGTGGTGTTACGTTTAGGATGCGCCGCCCATCACAAACGGTTCGTGATTATAGAACGTCTATGATAAGGACATAATCACGCACAGTCTCTTTTCCCAACCAGTATGTGGTAACTAATTAAGAGGTTTAGCTAAACATCGTACGAGTGTCAGGCAGTATTACGATATGTCGGACCGTCATAACATCGTCGTACATGATAACTATCACACACGCTATTCAGTGGTGCAACGTTTACGATGCATACCACATCAGAAATAGTTCATGGTGGCGAATCGTGTACAATAACGCAACTATCACAAACGTTTAGTTTGCCCGCACCATTTGTGATATTGTCGGACATCGCACACGCTATGCAAACGACAACTGTGTGCATGCTTGCACATGTTTCCTCTTTGTGAACTGTGTCAGATTATGGTGTATATCGCAAACGTTTGTGTTTTACCAACCGTGTGTAACGTAACGACCTGGAGATCGTAATTTTACCATAATTTAGTTGCTGCTATTTCAAATTGTATCGGATTTGAATTTGAATGTATGTTATAGCTTTATTCATATCCATCAGGTTCAAACAACCAATGCATTATTCGATTCATAGGAACATATGTTCAAGAATTACATAAGAACCAAATGAAGAATGATGAACCACAATTGTATACTTGTATTATGAAAGATGGTAAAGAAAGAGGTGAAATACATTCTGGTTGCTGAACAAGGTGAAGCAGATAGCCCATATTGTGCCCTCCTCCATGCAGAAGGCACGCACGACTCTAGTCCATCCCCTTGTGATGGCCGACCGCCCATCCTTAACAGTCTTCATGAAAACATCTAGATAATGATTGTGTTCTGGTAGAAATACATTAACCTTTGCAAGCCCACCAATCATGTAGTTTGAGAGGTAATGTTGAGTAAACTGCTTTTGGAACCACTGCAAAGGAAAAATATTTAGACATTGTCATCTAACACAACTCATTATGGGCAATAAAAATAAGGCTGCGGAATTCTTACTTACCATCATGTTGTTCGATGTTGTCTTGGATAAAGTGTAAACAAATAGTTTAATTGACATCTTTTGACCCATTTTACTACCAATCTTTATCAGCTTCCCCGCTTGATGTTGGTTCACCAATATCTCATTTCCCTATACATAGAAAGGGTCGAAGTGTGGATCTTTACCAATGACATATGTACCTAAAAAGCAGCAAGTTAATATTAGAAGCTAAACAACAATTGCACAATGATGTAGTACAACACTCTTTTATAATATCTTATAACATCCAATATACACACATATTAGATGAATTAACATCTTATATTATCGGCCAGAAGGAGTTTATTGCATTTTTACAAATTATCAGATGATTAACTACTGCTATATCCATGGGTTAGAGTTAGTTTGAGCTAGTTCGGGCTCACATAGCCCTAAAGTATATCCAAACACGAGGGCCGGTTTGAGGTAGTTGCATCTAACCCACCCAAAAAAGCGATCCCACCCAAGATGGGCTAACTGGATCTAGTTCTCCTAGTACATTTATTGTCAATCTTACCACATCATCCAAACACCTCTTTGAATGACTATGTGTGCAGATTTAAGCATGCTAGTAAAGCAAACCAAGTGGAAAGGTGTGTTAACTACAATAGCGCTAACATTTAATAGCAAGCAAACATAGTCATTCAAATTGGCATTGTGCCAGTCTAAGTACATTGGTTATTGTTAAATAAAAATGGAAAGGCGTGTTAACTACAAGGTGCAGCAACCAAATGTAGTCATTCCTAGTGGTATTGTTGAAACCGGTATTGATGAAATTGAACTGCACAATTCGTACTTGCACATATAGAACATCACGTTGTGAATAACTAGAATAAACAAGGCATACTACGAATAACCAAAGATAGCATTTGAAACTGGACATATGCTAACTACAAACAACTGAACAATCAAAAAACTTTAAAAGAGGCATAAGCTAGCTATAACAGGATTAACAACAAATGAATATATGCATTCCTATTGGTATGTTTAAAACTGGATTGATGAAATGTATTGTACAGTAAATAATTGCACATATAGAGCGTCACATTGTGAACAACTAAAAATAAATAAGGCATACTGCAAACAACCAAATATAGCAATTAAAACTAGATATATTCTCACTACACTATAGAAGGGACTCGACAAGACAAACTATGGGTTCCCCCTGTGAAGAGGCATGGCAAAAAAATCTTGGGTTTCCTCACTTGTCACGGATGGGCTCATTCCCGTGAGAAGAGCACGAACCCTGGATGCGCTCCATGTTGTTGTAGATGGGCTCCTTCCCCTTGGAAGAGCACGGCTGTAGGGTGCCCTCCCTGATGTCGCAGATGGGTTCTTTCCCCTTGGAAGAACAGATGGGCTCTTTTCCCTTTGAAAAGCCAGAGAGTGTGCCCTCCTCATGGTCGCCCTCGATGAGGTCTAACTTGGAAGATGTGGATCTGAAGCCAATGTCGCAGAACGTGTCCTTCAGAAATGACCAAAGGGGATCAATGGCAATGTAGGATTGCAAATTCTTGACAACGAGCTAGAGCAGATCAGTGGCGGGGCCATGGATGAGATCGACGGTGGTTTAACCCAAGGGTTTGGGGGTGGGCCACTTAACCTGTGACATAGCCCAAGTCAGGCCATCGCTGTCGACGACCTCTATGTCGTAGCCGGCGTCCGCGACATACCCTTATACTCTAGCATGTTGATTGAGTGCCTACGACTAGTAATGGTCGCCAGCTTCCTTGGCAACGTTGGGCAAAGAGACCGCGATACACCTCTTTTGGGCCAGTCACTCCTCGAGCTGCACGGGAAGCATAGCCGGGCTTAGGCTGCGACGCTCTGGTATGGGGAATGGGGATGGGGATGGGGATATGTGGGAAAGGGGGCATTTGGCTAGCATCATCTAAGAAACTCAGGGCGGCCTGGGTATGGAGATCGGTGGGTAAGCTGCACGGACAAACAAGCAGATGTTGACAATGGAGGCCTTGCGGCAGTGGCGGCGACCTTGCTTGGGTTTCGAGTGAGGGAGGGGGGTGTGCACGAGCGAGCGCCCGAGGATGTTTTGGTGTGTGTGTGTGTGTGTGGAGGGGGGCGGGGGTGTGTTTGAGGTAATGACGCGGCTACTGAAAACTTTACTACGCGGGAGTCAAAAGCGGGTGTCAGGACCCCGATCCTAAGTCACACTGGTCTAGCATGTAACACATCATATCACTTTGCGGCCTCACGCACGGTATCCCCACGGGTGCCACCTTACCTGGCCCGGGACCGTTTGCGCATTTTGGCACACGTATATGATAGTGTCGCTAGCATCCATATGATAGAGAACCCGGGCCGACATGACTATTTATAAACCAAAAGTGGCGCTAAATTACAGAGACAGGCATACATGACCCAGCAACGAACGTGTCAGTCATCAACGTATGAACCCAAGTCGTAGCAAGCTACAAGGACTTAAAGGAACAACGCGTGACATTTCCCCTAAGGTACAGACAGAGTAACGAAGAAGGACACATGCCGTCCAGCATAAGTGTTCCGGAGCAGTAGCAAGCTACCAAGGCTCAGTGGAAGCACCAGGAGACATTTCCCTGTAAGATAGGCTACCAAGGGTAAACAACTATGTGTCGGATCCCACACATAGCAATACACATTACACATACGCATAACATGCCAGTATGTGTTGTACAACATGGCATCATAACATAACTCAACAACTCATATAGATAAAGGCCCAGAAGAGCCATCATAACATTTATTACAAACAGAGGTCACATGACCCAACATACGGAGCATACAGGCAACGGAAGCATAACATGTCTGAGTACAGACAACTACAAATGAAAAGGGCCGTGAAGCCTAACTATCTACAAGACCCTCCCAAGGTACAAGAATGTAGCTGAGGTAACAAGCTAAACGCCGAAGTCCACCGGAACCACTAGTGAGACTGAAGTCTCTCTACAAAAACATAAATTAAGCAAACGTGAGTACAAAGGTACTCAGCAAGACTTACAAAGAGAACTAGCTACATATGCATCAGTATCAACAAAGGGGGTGGTGGAGTTCGACTGCAGCAAGCCAGCTTTGACTTGGTGGCTATCCTGAACTACGACTGCAAGTAACTCTTTGAGGTGGCGCACACGAGTCCACATATTCACCAATCAATACACCACTATGGATCCGCTCCCGTCTCCCTACGAGAAGGCCATCCATAGCACTCACGCTTATCTTGCGCGTTTTAGAGTATCCACTTTCACTTGTCTATGAACTATACAGGTAACCCAGAAGTCCTTTACTGCGGACACGGCTATTCGAATAGATCATTTATAACCCTGAAGGGGTGACTTCTTCACACACGCTTTCACCACTTACCGCCGTTTACACGACATGTACTCGGCAACCTTCGAGCGGAAGCCCAGCGAGGGTGTCGGCCACGACCTCACTAACCACACAAGTCCCTAGTCGAGGTTTATATCCTATTTGGGTTCCATTCGTGGGGAGATCCGGCCGGGTTGTCCCTCACAGCCCCAAACTTTGTGTACAAGGTTCCTGAGCCACCAAACGGGCGACCGGTACACCGTGCCACGTACGTTCCGCGTCACAGCCCACCCCGAGGGTCAGCGCTGTGCACGACCTCCAGTAAACTACAAACACCAGTAACTAGTTGCAACTCCTGCACATAGGACAAGGCAGTTAATAAGTCGAGAGGGTCAATTAAGGATCCCAATGGGTGGTAGTAGCTGATTCATGGATCACAAACACATAACTCAGTTCCTGAGGATGGCTTCAATGAGACAACCCACCATGTACTCCTAGATGGCCTCTCATCGCTACCTTTACCAACACGTGTTCACACACTTAGCTCTCAACAGTAGGACATGTTCATCACCATTCCAATTCATCCCCGATGAATCAGACCTGACTCAACTCTAAGAAGTAGCAGGCATAACCAGAAAGCATGAATGAGTAGGCACAAGATGGCTCAAGAAACTCCTACTCATGCTAGTGGGTTTCAACTATTTACTGTGGCAATGACAGGTCATGCAGAAGAAAGGGGTTCAACTACCGCAGCAGGTAAAAGTTGAAGCGTTGTTGTCCTGATGCAGTAAAAGAGAGCAAGAGTGAGAGAGTGGGATTGTATTGGAATACTCAAAGGGGTTTTGCTTGCCTGGCACTTATGAAGATGGTACTGTGTCTTCATCAGTGTCATCGGTCACGTCGTCGGAACACGTCTACTAAGAGGGGACAAACACCGGCAAACAAGAGAGAACACAATAAATGCAATGCGACAATATGATGCATGATCATGACATGGCAATATGTTGTTGGTTGAGCTAATGTAACTAGCAACCATATTAAATGAAGTTGGTTTGAACCAAAGGTTCAAATTCAAACTCCATGTGTTAATATTCAAATGACATTTAATTGTTTTCACCTGATCAGCATGCATAAGTTGCTCAAACATGCATGATAATGCCATAAACAGATTCTTTGGATTTTTCTTATCATTTTTCATATATAAATTATTTTTATTGGATTTATAGATTATTTTCTGTGATTTTTAGAAGTTTGGGGTATTTTCTGGAATTTCCTGAAAAAGAATAAATCCAGTAAATACTTATTGCGTCAGCATGACGTCACTGTGAAGTCAGCAGTCAACAAGGCCGGTCCAGGTCAAACCTGATCGGTGGGTCCCACAGGTCAGTGTCACATTGCTGGGTTGAGTCACTAACGGGTGGGGTCGGTCAAGGGCCACGTCAGCAAGGTCAATGCTGATGCGTGGGGCCACTGTTATTAATTTAGACTAAACATGAATTAAGTTGTGGTTAGTTAAGGGCGTGCGGCCCAAGTGTCAGTGGGCCAGGTGGTTAGTTAGTGGGTTGATTAGCCCCTAACCATGGTTGTCACCGGTGGCTAATCGCCGGCGAGCACACAGATGCGGCGGAGTCGCCCCTCCGGCCAACTCCGGCTTCGGATGAAGGCGTGGCTGGGCTCTATGGGAAGCTGGCATCACGGTGCGTCCGACGGTGGTCTCAGGGAGGCCTGAAGTGGACGGTAGCGACGACGGCGGCATCAGCAGCGGCGGCCGGAGCTCGGGCGTCGATGAAGACAGCGCCATAGAGCACGGGAGGGGGAACTAGTGGTGGTGTTCATCTCCTAGGCATGTGCAGAGCTCGTTTATGGTTCGGACGCGAGCAGCAGCAGCTGTGGCCGCGGCGGTGACATGAACGGCGGCGACGAGCTCTCGGCCCCGACGGCTAGCATGGTTAGGTAACTAGAACGAGCTCGACGAGTAGGGGAGAAGACGGCGGAGCTCACAGATGAGTAGAAGCGGAGCTCAGCAGGCTCGAGGAGGTGTTGAGGACGGCGAATCGACGATGAAGTCCGGCGAGCAGATGCGGCGGTGATGAGCTCGAAGGCGACATCAGAGGGCGTCCGGGGTTGCGTGCGTAGACGTGGAGCTTCAGGGCAACGTGGAGGAGCGTATGGGCACGGTGGCAGGGAGAGGGGTGGCCGGTGGGCGTGGTGGAGCGGGTGCGGCGCTTCGGCCATGGCGTGAGGGAGCAGAGGAGGGGAAGGGGATCTAGTGAGAGAGAGAGAGAGAGAGAGAGAGAGAGAGAGAGAGAGATCGAGGGGAGGGAGTGAGAGCAAGGAAGAGTGACAGAGAGAGGCAGGGAGGTGCGTGGCAACCTCAGGGCGATGAGGATACATGTAGAGAGGTAGGAGGTGGCCACGGCGTGTGGCCGCTGGCGCCGACACGCGCCTCTCATCCTCCTGGCGAGAGGAGGGAGATAACTGGCAGCGGTGGTGGCTGGGCCACCAGCTGGGCCGCCAGGTAAGCTTGGGCCAGGTAAGTTCTCTATCTCCTTTTCTAATTTGTTTCTGTTGTCTATTTTATGTATTTCTTTTTGGATTTAAATAAAATACTAAAACAAGCACAAAATTCATGAAACTGCTTGAGGCTACTGTTTGGATTATTTCCAACAATAAACATTTTAGTTCATGAATATTTGGACATTTAAAATAGTATATAGCATTTAAATGCCCAAATGCAAATACTTTAATATTTAATTCAAAAATCCAGAATGGCCCTATGAAAGTGTGCACCATTTTTGACAGAGGTTCTAGACCAATTCAAAAATAATGAACATTTTCAAAGGCATTTTGGGTCAATGAAAATATTTTTAGGTTGAACGTAGCTGAGTTCTTTTGGGGCTAGTGTTTGATCAAACCCCATTTCAACTTTCTGGAAAACTTAAACATGATGCAACAGACAAGTGTTACCCTAGTGCAATGTGAAGCTGGGGATGTGACAACTCACCTCGACTAAACAAGAATCTCATCCCGAGATTCAAGCGTGGGGTAAGAAAACAGAGGGACAAAAGGCTAACACGATCTTCATGATCCAACTGTCCTTCATATGAATGTTGACTGCTTGCCTCATGTCGATCCTAACATCCTTGCTTTCGTGGTCTTTGTCCAACACGCTGATGACGAAAGAAACTCTGCGATAATTGATCTTGTAAAGGATCGAGCAACTCAAGATCAACTCATGGAGTGAGACGTTGAAACATCTCTTGAGCTGAGACACGGAACACGCATCCAGAGGAATGGAGTGAAACAAATGATGAAGGTTCACTTGGTAGGCAACCAATTCCACACCTAAGGAAGATGGTGATCGATGTCATCAGACGAGGCACCTTAGAGAAGGTGACTCGTAGAATTATTCTTTTAAGTGGCAAAAAGAATTACTTTTGATATAGAGATCATTGAAACTCTTTATAGCAGCCTAAGGAAAAATCACAAACGATCGTTTGAAGGAGTTCGGAAGAATGACATACTCCGATTAAAATGGATGATGTGGACTACCTTGTTGAAGAAAACACAATGAGTAATTTTTGCCTATCACCGAAAGTGGATTGGACCCATGGTAAGCCCACTGTTGAAGATAATCCTAAACAACAGTTGTTGAGAAGGGTAACCCATGGGAAATTGGCACAATGGTGGTGCAAGCTGGGAACAAAATGCAAATGTTGGAATGTTCCAACCATCATATCTGTCTGAGATTCAGATATGGTTGTCAATGGGACATTTCAGACGGCATGTCTGGAAAAGGGAAGGTAGCATCACAAATCAACGAGATGGCGTTGCGAGATTCTCAGGAAATGAACTACGATAGCAAGCTCGAAAACATGAGCTGGTTCTGCTACATACATGTGAACAAGTTGTCCAAGAGAAGCATGAGCACGTAGTAGTCTTACAACAAAACACTACCGAGTTCTGGTTGGGAACCATCATCGCGGATAACGAAGTCCTTACATAAGTCATATGATTAGCTCTTATGAAGGAACTTCTTCTCCTTGAACAAATCAATCAGTGGCTTGGTGTGCTAGGGATACATATGGAATGAAGGTTGCAAGTCTCCAAACCATAGAATACTTCGCACATGTGCATGACTAACTTGGGACGATCCTAGAGGAAGCAAGACAACTTTCTCAAATTCACGGTGACAACTTACATCGAGTGCACATGAATTAGAGAAAGTCAGTTCTTTCATCCGAACATATGCTTCATGAATGGGACATGAAGATAATGCTTATTAAAGTTTCCAACACTAGCTGGATGTTCAACACGAATCATGGAGGAGATAAAAATGTTGTTGATGGGCTTAACAACAATTCATCCAGGTTTCCATATAAGTGGAATTCCACAATTATGTGAACAAGATGATAGCATTGGTCAGACCTAGAAGATATAATGGTGCATGCTCGAGGGAACAACCACAAGTAAGGCAACATTATGAATACCATTGGTTCTGATTTGAGTTAACGATAGCCCACACTCAAATCAAAGTTTGGACAAGACAATAGATCCAACAATTGATCACGAGGCTCAATCGATGAAGATATCATCTTTCTTCAACACACACACACACACACACACACAAGATATCCCTTGGAAGGAACTAAGTCAGGGAAGCTTTTATCTTCCAACTCTCCAAGTTGTTGTTTTGGCTTAACCAACTAGTTCAGGGTATCCAACACAGATTCTTGGAGAAAGGGTGGTTTATAAGAAAACCAACTTGATCACGATCTCAACATAACGGTGAGGGAACAACCTGTTGATACTTTCGAGAAGATATTCGGAAAAGCAGGAACCACCACTATATTACTAAGCTCAATATCAATCATGCTTTTCAAGGCAAGAAGATATGATCGAAAGAGTGAGGGATTGATAAAATCCTAACTCATCGATTGACAAATGCTCCAGAAAAATGGACTAGGTAGCACGATCAATCTTAGAATGATGATTCAGTAACCAGCACACTAAAAATGGGAGTATCGTTCATTAACTACCAAGCAACGGAGTTACTAGGAGTATTTATTTCACACATCACAATTCACTTGTCGATATTCCGGTTACAATAACACGGAGGCCGAGGAATGAACGATGATGGCGAGAAGTATTACTATATCAAGAGTTCATAGGAGGTTGTGCAATTCCCATGACATTCTTGACATAAAAGAGGGTAACACTCCAAGGTAGAGCAGAGCAAAAGCTGGATTGGCATTTTGATCTGCGGAATACAACTGCTTTGACCCAATCCTAGATATGGATGAGGTACTGGAGTTTGTTTCTCCTAGTCATTCTGAAATAGAATAGATTGAAGGACCATAAGAATAATAGGCATCGATAACACGAATGCACAACAACTCTTGACTATCAACTGATAGACGGGGTCATAATACAACTAAAGGGACAACTCAAATGAACATATATCTTTCTGAGTTTGTGGATGCATAGGTTGGTATGTCGAGCAAAGCTCAACATATTTCTTTCGGATAACCCATGCAGAAAGGTATTATTGGCAGTGTCACAATGTAGAATGGAGAGCTCATCAAGAGCACTCTTGTTGTGATCTTTTGGTTCAGAAGAGCTTTTGCCATGATGGTTCATGGTATTGGAAGAATGATAACCACGGACCTCGAGGACTATCACAAGGTTACTAATATCCTAAAGGAATGAGCAAACACTAACAACACGAGGTAGTAGGGTGGATCTTGGGTTCAAGAACCCATAAATAGAATGCCTACTAACTATATGGCATCACGGGATGCTTTCGAGAATGATGGCCAGATTCATCACACTGGGAATATAGAGTATTGCTAGATTACTGGGTGATTCTCTGAGATACCTAGGATCATAATAATAACTCCAACATATATATCGAGGTAACAGAGTACCTCAACACACTGACTAGTGTGCTTAGTCTGGCCCAAAGGAATATCGGGAACACGAAGGAAAGATTTGCAAATGCATCAGACTATTAGAAACCTGGGATGACTCGGACAACATAACGGCTGTAAATGCCCAAAAAGATTTTGAGATCCAAGCAAAAGGGTAGCATAATCACTTAACATCATAATGTCAAGGTTCTGACACCAACAGTTGAACACACAGAAGTAGTAGAAACTAAACTGAGGGTTGGATCCACCATTAACGTGATCCTGATAAATAGAATGAGAATCCTAGTTCTTAATCCCCGTAGAAAGAAGAAGGTGACTCAGATCAGAAGGTCATAGGGTAAAGGAGTAAAAAGAGCCTTACGTTCCCTTCCACAATCAATTCCCTTATATAAATAAAGAATTTCTAGACATGACTTCGACCGGTTTGGCTTGGTAATCCTACAGGCAGTCAAGCTCTGATACCAATGTTGTCAGGACCCCGATCCTAAGTCACACAGGTCTAGCATGTAACACATTATATCACTTTGCGGCCTCAAGCACGGTATCCCCACGGGTGCCACCTTACCTGGCCCGGGACCGTTTTCGCATTTTGGCACACGTATATGATAGTGTCGCTAGCATCCATATGACAAAGAACCCGGGCCGACATGACTAGTTATAAACCAAAAGTGGCGCTAAATTACAGAGACAAGCATACATGACCCAGCAACGAACGTGTCGGTCATCAACGTATGAACCCAAGTCGTAGCAAGCTACAAGGACTTAAAGGAACAACGCGTGACATTTCCCCTAAGGGACAGACACAGGAACGAAGAAGGACATATGCCGGCCAGCCTAAGTGTTCCGGAGCAGTAGCAAGCTACCAAGTCTCAGTGGAAGCACCAGGAGACATTTCCCTGTAAGATAGGCTACCAAGGGTAAACAACTAGGTGTCGTATCCCACACATAGCAATACACATTACACATACGCATGACATGCAAGTATGTGTTGTACAACATGGCATCATAACATAACTCAACAACTCATATAGATAAAGGCCCAGAAGAGCCATCATAACATTTATTACAAACAGAGGTCACATGACCCAACATACTAAGCATATAGGCAACGGAAGCATAACATGTCTGAGTACAGACAACTACAAATGAATAGGGCCGTGAAGCCTAACTATCTACAAGACCCTCCCAAGGTACAAGAACGTAGCTGAGGTAACAAGCTAAACGTCGAAGTCCACGCGGAACCTCTGCAAAAACATAAATTAAGCAAACGTGAGTACAAAGGTACTCAGCAAGACTTACATCAGAACTAGCTACATATGCATCAGTATCTACAAAGGGGGTGGGGGAGTTTGAGTGCAGCAAGCCAGGTTTGACTCCGTGGCTATCCTGAACTACGAGTGCAAGTAACTCTTTGAGGTGGCGCACACGGGTCCATATATGCACCAATCAATACACCACTATGGATCCGCTCCCGTCTCCCTACGAGAAGGCCATCCATAGCACTCACGCTTATCTTGCGCGTTTTAGAGTATCCACTTTCACTTGTCTATGAACTGTATAGGTAACCCAGAAGTCATTTACCGCGGACACGACTATTCGAATAGATCATTTGTAACCCTGCAGGGGTGTACTTCTTCACACACACACTCACCACTTACCGACGTTTACACGACATGTACTCGGCAACCTTCAAGCGGAAGCCCAGCGTGGGTGTCGGCCACGACCTGACTAACCACACAAGTCCCTAGTCCAGGTTTATCGCCTATTTGGGTTCCATCCGTGGGGAGATCCGCCCGGGGTGTCGCTCACGGCCCCAAACGATGTGTACAGGGTTCCCGTGCCACCAAACGGGCGACCGATACACCGTGCCACGTACCTGCC
The DNA here is from genome assembly GCA_902687465.1 of Secale cereale. Lineage (NCBI taxonomy): Eukaryota > Viridiplantae > Streptophyta > Magnoliopsida > Poales > Poaceae > Secale > Secale cereale. Next base: position 590,439,786 of record LR738715.1, read on the forward strand.
GCGTCATAGCCCACCCCGAGGGTCAGCGCTACGCACGACCTCCAGTAAACTACAAACACTAGAAACTAGTTGCAACTCCTGGACAGAGGACATGGGCAACTAATAAGTCGAGAGGGTCAATTAAGGATCCCAATGGGTGGTAGTAGCTGATTCATGGATCACAAACACAGAACTCAGTTCCTGAGGACGGCTTCAATGAGACAACCCACCATGTACTCCTACATGGCCTCTAATCGCTACCTTTACCAAAATGTGTTCACACACTTAGCTCTCAACAGTAGGACATGTTCATCACCATTCCAATTCATCCCCGATGAATCAGACCTGACTCAACTCTAAGCAGTAGCAGGCATAACCAGAAAGCATGAATGAGTAGGAACAACATGGCTCAAGCAACTCCTACTCATGCTAGTGGGTTTCAACTATTTACTGTGGCAATGACAGGTCATGCAGAAGAAAGGGGTTCAACTACCGCAGTAGGTAAAATTTGAACCTTTGTTGTCCTAATGTAGTAAAAGAGAGCAAGAGCGAGAGAGTGGAATTGTATCGGAATGTTCATAGGGATTTTGCTTGCCTGGCACTTCTGAAGATGGTACTGTGTCTTCATCAGTGTCATCGGTCACGTCGTCGGAACACGTCTACTGAGAGGGGACAAACCCCGGCAAACAAGAGAGAACACAATCAATGCAATGCGACAATATGATGCATGATCATGACATGGCAATATGCTGTTGGTTGACCTAATGCAACTAGCAACCATATTAAATGAAGTTGGTTTGAACCAACGGTTCAAATTCAAACTCCATATGTTAATATTCAAATGACATTTAATTGATTTGACCTGATCAGCAGGCATAAGTTGCTCAAACATGCATGATAATGCCTTAAACAGATTCTTCGGATTTTTCTGATCATTTTTCATATATAAATTATTTTTATTGGAGTTATAGATTATTTTCTGTGAATTTTAGAAGTTTGGGGTATTTTTTGGAATTTCCTGAAAAGGAATAAATCTAGAAAATACTTATTGCGTCAGCATGACATCACTGTGATGTCAGCAGTCAACAAGGCCGGTCCAGGTCAAACCTGACTTGTGGGTCCCACATGTCAGTGTCACATTACTGGGTTGAGTCACTGACGGGCTTGGTCGGTCAAGGGCCACGTCAGCAAGGTCAATGCTGATGCGTGGGGCCGCTGTTATTAATTTAGACTAAACATTAATTAAGCTATGGTTAGTTAAGGGCGTTGGGCCCAAGTGTCAGTGGGCCAGGTGGTTAGTTAGTGGGGTGATTAGCCCCTAACCATGGTTGTCACCGGTGGCTAATCGCCGGCGAGCACACAGACGCGGCGGAGTAGCCCCTCCGGCCAACTCCGGCGACGGATGAAGGCGTGTCTGGGCTCTACGGGAAGCTGGCATCACGGCGCGTCTGACGATGGTCTCAGGGAGGCCTGAGGTGGACGGTAGCGACGACGACGGCATTAGCGGCGGCCGGAGCTCGGGCGTCGATGAAGACGGCGCCACAGAGCACAGGAGGGGGAACTAGTGGTGGTGTTCATCTCCTAGGCGTGTGCAGAGCTCGTTTATGGGTTCGGATGCGAGCGGCAGCAGCTGTGGCCGCGGCGGTGACATGAACGGCGGCGACGAGCTCTCGGCCCCGACGGCTAGCATGGTAGGGAACTAGAACGAGCTCAGCGAGTAGGGGATAAGACGGCGGAGCTCATAGATAAGTCTAAGAGGAGCTCAGCAGGCTCGGGGAGGTGTTGAGGACGATGAATCGACGACGAAGTCCGGCGAGCAGATGCGGCGGTGATGAGCTCGAAGGCGACATCAGAGGGCGTCCGGGGTTGCGTGCGTAGACGTGGAGCTTCAGGGTGACGTGGAGGAGCGTATGGGCACGGCGGCAGGAAGAGGGGTGGCCGATGGGCGCAGTGGAGCGGCTGCGGCGCTTCGGCCATGGCATGAGGTAGCAAAGGAGGAGAAGGGGATCCAGTGTGAGAGAGAGAGATCCAGGGGAGGGAGTGAGAGCGAGGAAGAGTGACAGAGAGAGGCAGGGAGGTGGGTGGCAACCTCAGGGTGACGAGGAGACAGACAGAGAGGTAGGCGGTGGCCACGGCGTGTGGCCGCTGTCGCCAGCACGCGTCTCTCGTCCTCCTGGCGAGAGGAGGGAGATGACTGGCAGCGGTGGTGGGCTGGGCCACCAGCTGGGCCGCTAGGTAAGCTTGGGCCAGGTAAGTTCTGTCTCTCCTTTTCGAATTTGTTTCCGTTGTCTATTTTATGTATTTTTTTTGGCTTTAAATAAAATACTAAAACAAGCTCAAAATTCATGAAACTGCTTGAGGCTACTGTTTGGATTATTTCCAACAGTAAACATTTTAGTTCATGAATATTTGGACATTTAAAATAGTATATAGCATTTAAATGCCCCAAATACAAATACTTTAAGATTTAATTCAAAAATCCAGAATGGCCCTATTAAAGTGTGCACCATTTTTGACAGAGGTTCTAGACCAATTCGAAAATCATGAACATTTTCAAAGGCATTTCGGGTCAATGAAAATATTTTTAGGTTGAACGTAGTTGAGTTCTTTTGGTGCAAGGCTTTGATCAAACCCCATTTCAACTTTCTAGAAAACTTAAACATGATGCAAGAGATAAGTGCTATCCTAGTGCAAGGTGAAGCTGGGGATGTGACAGCGGGAGTGAAATTCCGGGGCTATTGAAAATTTGGATGATGGTGCATCGCACAAAGTCCGGAAAATAACAACCTTGTGTTATGAAACAACAAAACCCTCGAGGCGGGCAGATATTTTTGAGGGATGCAGGCTGGAGCAGGAACAAGAAACATCACACACGGTCGAAACATAATAACAGTGTGTTATCAAACGGAAAAAGCTGCAGGCGGGTAGATATTTTTGAGAGGGGAAGCCTAGTGGAGCCCAATGTGATGTGCTTATGTGCGTGATAGGGGCACCGGCGTGGCACACGGTTAGTGTGAGTGAACCGTGTCTGTTGAGTCATCCGACTTGTCTAATGATCATAAATTGGGCAAAAATGACGCAGGAAAGGGTCAGTACACGAACACACTTGCATGTGGACCAAAAATATATTTATGAAATGGGTGGTTGGATGTTCAAATACCAAATGCAACTTTGATATGGCACCTATCTCGCAAAGCGCACCGTATTCCTTGCCCCCCTCGTGTCGGCAGGAAGGGAATCCTAAGCTATGAATGCATGCCCTCCTCGGAGGTTCACCTAGAAAAGTGCAAAGTAGGAGTTCCTTCCCCCCCAACATACGCACCCACCTTCAATCGGTGGGCCAGAGAGGCATCTCACCAAGATGGATCGTAAAACATAGCAAGAATAATCCACCGTGGTCGTACAACCTCTCTCTTGTTGTTGGTCAAAGTGATGGCCGTCCATGCGACCCCGGACATCGGCTAGCACGCCAATAATCACGCAAGTAGCTAGTCCCCGAAGACAACCACTGCATCCATGTGGCCCAAACATATGTATAGAGAGGTGTGTTTAAATACACAATGGAACAACTTTGATGTGGCACCGTGCTTTCAAACCAGAAATCCCCACACTAGGTGAGGGTTAGTTGACGATGCATATGTATGTCACACCACACTTCAAGCCGCTGACAGGGATTCATGCATGCATGTGTGCATAGTATGCGCTCAAACTTAATTTGGTCTGAATCTCACCATGACCTATATTATGATAACACGAACCAAAGGAAGAATCCGCCATGGTAACCTATCTTGTGGTCGGTCAAGGTGATTATGGATGTCCACGCGGGCCCACGAATATATAGGCTTGTCGCCGATAACCACGCGAGGGAGTGTACCGTTCTAATACAACCACTACATGCATATGTATCGAGGTGATGCGTGCATGCATGTTTGAATACCATTTCACAACATTGATGTGCCGTGTGCGTCGAAAATCGTATAGTCCCCACATAGAGCGAGATCGGTTCATGACGTGTCGTGGTACTAGCCACTTCGACTCGATGGGAGGGATTCATGCGTACACATGCATGTGTGTGCTAAAACTGTATCATGTCATCCCTGAGCATGACCTATATATACACCGTATTACAAACAAACAAATAATCCCCTCCTAAATCAAATTAACCTCTCTTGTTGTCAGGCAAAGTAGTGGTGGACCAAGCGGGCCCAACAGATGGAAAGCATCGTTATCATTGATAACCGCTTAAGTGGGTGCGAGAGGACAACCACCATCGCTTTGCATGTGGGCCAAACATAGGTTGAATACCCAAAATGCACAACTTTGATGTGGCACATTCCTCGAAAAACCGTAAAGTCCCCACATAGAGCGAGGTTCATGAAGCGTACTACATATGATGGTCCCCTTCACCCTCTTCGAAGCATACTATATGCTCCTACCGTAATACAACCCAAAAAGAATCCTCCTTGAAGGCGAAATTAATTAACCTCTTCTGATGTAGGTCAAAGTGATGCATGCATCAACGATGGCTTCGTGGGCCCAAAGATGGAAGCGTCACACGTGAGTGTCCAAGGATAACCACCGCCTACATGCATGTGGCCCAAAGAGGTGTTGTGTGATGCTTGAATAGCCAATTACACAACTTTGATGTGGCACATACCTCGGAAATTGAAAATTCCCGACACTGAGTGAGGTGTACTTGTCCACGGACGCGTACGTATAGTATATATTCTAGTACCCTCCCACCTCTTCAACGCATACTATATACTCCCACCTCTCAGAAAGCGTCACACGCGAGTATCGAGTGTTGTGTGGGACAACCATCGGCTACATGTGGCCGAAACATGTATGTATGAAAGGGTTGTGTAATGTTTTAAATAAAAAATTCACGACTCTGATGTGGCACCTGCCTCACAAAATGGCCAACCCACAAGGTGGCTCACGACTCGTTGTGTACTACCAGCCACCCGCCACCCCCAGACGCACACACACACACACTGCGAATCCATCGCAAGTATGATGCATGTTAAATTATCCCGCGGTGAACATATGTTACCAAAGGAGGGACGTTTTACTTTTGAAAAAAATAGAGATCATTAAGACGTTTTAGTACATTGATTGATTTCCTAGGGGTATAATGTGAAAAAATCAAATTTGAGCTAGATGCACACGTGACAGTGCACCTAAATGGATTGCAAAAACACATGTGTCTCACTGGGTGCATGTTTACTCCCGGTGCAAGAAATTTTAAACATTGAGAATCTTGATTTTGAAATTCTAGTACATCAAAAACTTATTTGAAATTCATGAAACTTATCTTGCTTACAAATGGACACCAATACAAAGTGGCATTGTACTTTTTTTTGTCAAATTTCAGACCAGTTTTGATGTAATCTTTACCTTCTTACAAATTGGAGATTATTACTAATTGGGAACCAATATCCCAAACGGATTATTTATTCTAACCATGAGCGTTAGACCACCACTCGATACGTGCCATGCTTCGATTAAGCGATAAAGCGGCAACATTAATCATCCAAATAGAAAAACAATATAGGTGCCGCCACGCGACCCGTGTGGCGTGCGAGCTGGCGTGAGTTGACAGGACGCATGTGAGCAGTCCGCCGTGCAGGCAGACCGGGAGGCGTGCGTGCAGGTGTGTGAATTGATGGGAGGCATGCTCGCTGCATAGTGTCATTGGGACGCGTTCGAGCAACTCTTTGAAACGATGGTAGGCATGCCAGCAATCCAGTGCGCACACTCACCGGGAGGCGAGCGAGCGGTTTGACCGTCGTCCGCCTCTCTCCTACTACTCCATATTAATGGCGCGCCCGCGCGGTCGCACCCCCATCCTCGCGACACACACAATCCTCTCTATCCGCTTGCATCATCAACGCCGCTCTCAGTCCTCAAAGCCGTCAGTGTATGAGTATGTCACCGAAGCGCCCCATCAGAGGGAGTGGTGGCACTGGGGCTGCTGAAGCACCGGAGCATGGCATGGAGATGGAGACAGAGGTTGTCGTCAATGTCAGTGAGGTATCGCTGCACCCTGACGTCATTGACGACATCGAGCTTCCACAGCCGGAGGCGGAGGTCCACACAGACTCTGGTGACTACTAGGGTGACGACCCCGATGACGACTCCGATGACCACTCCGGCGACGACTCCGACGACGACGGACAACTGGTTAGTCATCTATACCTATTTATGTGTCAAATAGATCCTATGGTTTCTCTGGTTACTCCTGCTGCCCCCCTTTTTCAAATAGAAATCTTATGGTTATGTTCTCCCAATCCATGAAATCTGAGTAAGTTTCGTTAGATCCATGTAGTGTATTGATTGTTTGAATGGTACAAGTGATAAGTGATTTGTTGTTTCATCTGTTCAAATTATTTCTGCTAGTAATCTGACTAGGGTTAGTGTTCGTGCTAATAATTCCTAGCCAGGACTTGAGAATTGATTTTGAATGACCTACGTATATGTTTGTGCCATTAGTTTCTTTAAGATTGGTCTGTACATAGACGATTGTGCTTAAAAATCGAACCATAATATCTGGATATGTATAAAAAAATAGTCATAAATTCCTAATCCTACTTCATGGCATGTAATCATTGATTTGATGCTAAATTTGGGCAACGGCCAAATGTTTGCTATAAATTACTTTGAACTCCTACCGATGAACCTTACCGGAGATTATATTCACCAGGTCCTTTGTTGTCAAAGCAAGAGTGCCAAAGGCAATGAGGTTTGCCCTACATTTATTTTACATAAACGAATGGTTTATAGATCAGCATCGGCGGCTGGGGTAGACTGGAATAGGCTCCAAAAATGCTGAATTTTATTTTGGAACTTCATATGACAGAGTAATCAGAAGTCATCGTGTCAACTCCATACATGACTTCTCAATGGCTAACCCCTTTGCAAAAATTACGAGATCTCGAAACCAGACTTACAAGTGGTTATGTTAGTTTCAACCTCTCTGATATCCATGTTGAGCGGATCAGCGCGAGTGTTTGCAGTTGATAAATTCAATTTCATTTCCAATATCAGTTTGAACCTTGTAATCTTTGAATTTGAGCCATATAACTCTGGAATTTGAACCTTGTAATATTTCGAGCTTTTTTGGTACAATCATTGAAATGGCACCGTATGAGACTCATATATTGTTAGCACTATTTGACCTTAATATGCAATGGAATTAAATTTTATTAACCATTCTTGAATCAGTTTACCTTGCCGATCACATAACACATGATCTATATAGCTAACTCGACTGCGATCTTCGACATTATTGCACACAGTTGGTTTCTTCAAATGTGTGCCCCGTAGAGCGCATAATTAATTATCGCACTCGAGTGTCCATCATCACTCTTCTTTGTAACTTCGACCTCGTCACCCACGGTTAAACTTATGACCGAAGTCATACCACACACTTCGTTTTTACAAAGCTATTTCCAATAAAGTCCCATGATTTGTCCCTCTTCTAGCCGACGCGTGGCCAAACTAGCCGACGGTAAGCTTGCGTGGTAAACTGCGCGGTAGCGTGGGAAAAGGCTCATCGACAATACATTTGGCGCCTCTTCAAGCCCACGCATAGTTAAACGAAACGCGTGCGGTGCGGTGTTGTCGAGCATGCACTGGAATCCTCCGCTATGAACGCGGTGACAAGATGTGACGATTACTAGTCGACCGGCCCCCATATATTACAGCTACCATTTACCCCTTGTGTCTTTTCAACCTTCCGATCGTGCCCCACCATTGCAAGAAGCACACTCACCACGGCACATTCTTAGAGGGTATCCTACGCGACTCCAATGGTGCTCCGAGAGGCTACAGACGACGAGCAGCAGTTCACCATGCATGCTGTGGTGGACACCCACAAAAGGTTCACGGAGCTATCAGTGGTGTACACCAAAAACCCAGTCTGGGTTGTGCACTCCATCTACATCATGGAGTTATTGCTTGCCAAGGAGAAGTACAAGGTGGTCGGGTTCGACCTCGAGTACACCCACGCTCATGCCGTGTCTCGTCCCAAGGTCACCGTTGCCTAGATGTGTTTGTGCAACCACGTCCTCGTCTACCACTACTGCCTAGCCACAAGGACTTGTGAGTGTTTCGCCAGGTTTGTCAACATCCCCCACTACATGTTTCCTACGGTGGACATCACCACTGTTGTAAAGGTGCTCAAGAATTCAGGCATCACCTGCTAGAATCTTGTCGACATCTAGGGCCAATACAAGATCTGGGCAACCACGGGCATGAGAAGGACTAACTGGTTCACCTCACCAAGGCCATCATCGACCCCTACTACAGAGGCATGAAGGATTCCTGCAACAAGGACAAGCGTGCCTGACACTCGGCCTGGATGGAGAAACTCGACAAAGCTCATGTCGTGTACGCGGCCAAGGAGGCGTACACGAGCTATGAGATGTACATGCATATCGTTGACATGAGGAAGTGCCTCCTTCCCCAAAACGGCCAGGGATCTAGTCGGAGGCAGAGCAATGGCAAGAGTGATCGCAACAATAAGTAGATGATTAGATCCTTGTTTCTCCTAGTATAGTATGCATGCAATTGCTTACTTTCGTGAGTGGAAATGTTATGTGTGTAGTCACTTTTGTAATTGTATGCTTAATTTGGTTTTGTAATGCTGTCTTTTTAAGTATATATGTTGATGTTCTGTAGACAGAGCAATTCACATCGCACACGGACTAAACAATGGAACCCGTCGGTGATGATTTCATCAATCACTGACAATTGTATACCAACAATAGTTTCTCACAACACACATGGCTTGTTAACAAGAATCGTTTGTGTTGTTATCGGTATTCCCACACATTTTCGATTATAGACATGTTTGTCGTGTATCACACATCTTGTTAACTTGAACCGTTTCTGTTCTCTTGGCTCAGCGCAAATAGTTCATCCGAGTGAACTGTATGCCGTATATCGCACACACCTTCATCTGGCTACCCATTTCTGTTGTTCTGCCTCATCACAAACAGTTTATCCGAGTGAAATATATGCCATATATCGCACACGCCTTCATATGGCTACCCGTTTCTTTTGTTCTACCTCATCGCAAGCAGTGCATTGAACTAAATTGTATGGCCCTCGTTGCACACGCAACTAAAATCTGAACCGTGTTTAATGTATCCTTCATGGCAAATGTTTTGCATCTTTTTTATGGTTATTTTACATCACCATTTGCGATTAATGCATCGCACACAGTTTTTTTAAAGGGTCTCTGATCGTAGTGTCGCGTTAGCAGCATCCTGCAGTAGTGATATAATGTTCTCTTCGGAGATCTATTCGATGTAATTCTTTTTGCGGTGTGTTTGTTGGGATCTTCGAATTGTGAGTTTGTGATCAGATCTATTCATATCCATACATGATTATTATAGACACATATTTATTCTTTAATATTTCGGCTTTTTTTGGCCAACTTTATTGATTTATCTTGCAATGGGAAGATGTGCTTCGTAATGGTTTCGATCTTAAGGTCCTCAATCTCAGTGACAGAAGGAGAAGTGACACACATGTATCGTTGCTATTAAGGATAAAATGATGGGGTCTTTTCAAACATGAATAGATCTTGTCTACATCATGTCATCATTCTTAAAGAATTAATTCGTTTCTCAATGAACTTAATACACTAGATGCATGTTGGATAGCGGTCGATGTGTGGAGTAATAGTAGTCGTTGCAGGAAGGAGTTGGTCTACTAATCTTGGACGTGATGCATGTATACATGATCATTAGGTTGGATAACATCATAATTATTTGATTTTCTATCAATTACCCAACAGTAATTTGTTTACCCATCGTATGCTATTTTCTCAAGAGAAGCCACTAGTGTAATCTATGATCCCCGGGTCTATTTCTTATCATATATTTTCATATCTGTTTTGCAAAAAAAACCCAAAACACTTTGTTGCATTTTATTTACTTTTATTTTATTTGCATCTACCAATCTATCTATTTATCATATTTTAATACCTTGGAGGGATTGAAAACCCCTCTACGCGTTGGGTTGCAAGGAATTGTTGTTTGCGTGCAGGTGTTGTCTAAATAGTTTTTATTGGTTCTTCTCCTGGATTGATAACCTTGGTTTCATAACTAAGGGAAATACTTACCGTCGCTGTGCTACATCATCCCCTCCTCTTCAGGGAATTTACTGATGCGGATCACATGTAGCATGGCAGTCTGGTATTTTGGAGCCTCGCTGCGCTTAAGTGTTCCTCGGTTCGGAGGGAGAGCTCAGTGTTGCCTAAGTGTTCCGGAGCTGTAGCAAGCTACCAAGGCTCAGTGGAAGCACTAGGAGGTATTTCCCCATAAGATAGGCTACCAAGGGTAAACAACTAGGTGTCGGATCCCACACATACCAAGCATTTCAAATCATACGCACAATATGCTCGATATATGCAAATACAACATGGCATCACAACAAAACTCTACAACTCAAAGTATTTATTCATCAGGCTCCGAGGAGCCATGTATTACAATCAATGGTCTCATGACCCAACATACAGAGCATACGAGCAACAAGCACATGCGGAAGCTTAACTTGTCTGAGTACAGACAACTACAAATGAAAAAGGCTGAGAAGCCTGACTATCTACAAGACCCTCCCAAGGGTACAAGATCGTAGCTGAGGTAACAAGCTAAACGTCGAAGTCCACGCGGAACTACTAGTGAGACTGAAGTCTCTCTGCAAAAACATAAATTAAGCAAACGTGAGTACAAATGTACCCAACAAGACTTACATCAGAACTAGCTACATATGCATCAGTATTAACAAAGGTATGGTGGAGTTTAACAGTAGCAAGCTAGCTTTGAACAAGTTGCTATCCTGAACTACGACTTCAAGTAACTTTTTTGAGGTGGCGTACACGAATCCACATATTCACCAATCAATACACCACTATGGATCCGCTCCCGTCTAACTATGAGAGAGCCATCCATAGCACTCATGCTTATCTTGCGCATTTTAGAGTATCCACTTTCACTTGTCTATGAACTGTATAGGCAACCTAGAAGTCCTTTACCGCAGACGAGGCTATTCGAATAGATCATTTGTAATCCTGCAGGGGTGTACTTCTTCACATATGTTTCCACTACTTAGCGTCTGCACATGACATGTGCTCGACATACTTCAAGAGAAAGCCGACGTGGGTGTAGACCATGACCTGACTAACCACACAAGTCCCTAGTCCAAGTTTATCGCATATTCTGGTTCCATCCGAAGGGGGTCCGGCCAAGGTTTCCCCTTACGGTCTCGAACGATGTGTACAGGGTTCCCAAGGCACCAAACGGGCGTCTCGGTACACCGTGCCACGTGCCTACCACATCACAACCCACCCTCTCGGGTAAGCGCTGCGCACGGCCACCAGCATACTACAAACACCAGAAACTACTTACAACTCCTGGACAGAGGACAAGGGGGGTTAATAAGTCAAGCGGAGTCATATTTAAGGGCCTAACGTGTGGTAGTAGTTGTTCATGGATCAACAAATACAGAACTCAGTTCCTAAGGAAGGTTTCAATGAGACAACCCACCATGTACTCCTACATGGCCTCTCACCGCTACCTTTACCAATTCGTGTTCACACACTTAGCTCTCAACAGTAGGACATGTTCACACACCTCCATTTCATCCCCAATGAATCGGACCTGACTCAACTCTAAGAAGTAGCAGGCATGACAAACAAGCATGAATGAGTAGGCACATGAGGGCTCAAACAACTCCTAGTCATGCTAGTGGGTTTCAACTATTTACTGTGGCAATGACAGGTCATGCAGAGGAAAGGGGTTCAGCTACCGCAACAAAAGAAGTTGAAACGTTGTTTTCCTAATGCGGTAAAAGAGAGCAAGAGCGAGAGAGTGGGATTTTGTTAGAATGTTCAATGGGGGTTGCTTTCCTGGCACTTCTGAAGATAATATTCATCAGTGTCATCGATCACATCGTCGGAACAACGTCTAATGAGAGGGGACAAACACCGACAAACAGGAAAAGAACACAATCAATGCAATGCAACAATATGATGCATGAATCTGACATGGCAATATGCTGTGATTTGAGATAATGCAGCTAGCAATAATTTAATTGAAGTTGATTTGAGCCCAAGGTTCAAATTCAAACTCCACATAAGACATTTAAAATACCATTTATTCAAATTGTCATATACAGTGGCTGTAGGTTGTTCAAACATGCATGAAAATGCCATAAACAGATTCCTCATATTTTTCTGATAATTTTTCATATATAAATTATTTCAATCTGAGCTACGGTTGAATTTCTGTGGATTTTTTTAGAAGTTTAAACAATTTTCTGGAATTTCCTAGATTATTTTAAAGCCAGAAAATGATTAACTGCATCAGCATTACGTCAGGGGGACGTCAGCAGGTCAACAGGGCCATCCATGTCAAACCTGGCCAATGGGGCCCACTGGTCAGTGACTCAGTTGGTTAACTGAGTTAATTAGCGCTAAACTAACCCTAACAAAATGTCCGCAGGGCTGGGCTGACATGTTAGTGGCTCAACTAATTCACTAAGTTAATTAACACTAATTAATCTAACACTTAACTAAACAGGGGCCTGGCCCACACGTCAGTCAGCCAATGGGGGTCAACTGTGGTCAAACCTGGGTCAAACACGTCGACGTTTAACCGCCGGTGAGGTCAGACACGGCGAAGAGCGTCGGAAACGTTGCTCAGACCATGGTTCGATGCGCGGGTGGGTGCTACGGGGAGCTGGCGGTGTGGCGCATCCAACGGTGGCGTTGGCCGGAGCTGTGGTGGCTGGAAATGGCGGCGGCGACCATGCTTGTAGCCGCCGGAGTTCGGCTGTGCACGGGGGCGTGGCTGCAGCGAGCAAACACGCGAACTAAAGCGTGGGCGGGGCACTACATGGTGTGGCGGGCGTGTTTGGCACATTGGCACGACCAAATGGTCACCCGAGCTGGGCTGACGGCGAGCTCAGGCGGCGGCGTGCTACGGCGAGCAAGGGGGTGACGTCTACGCCGAGCAAACAAAGCGGGGAAGAAGGGGTTCGACGCAAGAGCTCACAGGGAGGCGCACGAGATGCTCGGCGGGCTCGGGGATGCGTCAGAGCGAGCACATGGTTGCCGGTGATCTCCGCGGCCGTAGGAGGAAGAAGGGGTCGGGGATGACGCGTCTGGGCTCCCGGCATCATGTGACCCGGCGATGAGGAAGAGGGCATCGCGGCGGACCTCGGGGATAGCTCGGAGAGGCAAGGAGGTGGCTGTGGCCGCGGTGGCTTTGGACGGTGGCGACGGCGTGTTCGGTCTGGGCGAGAGAGAGGGAGCAGAGGAGAGGAGGGCCACGAGGGAGAGTGAGAGGGTCGAGGAGGGGTGCGTGTCGATGTCCAGAGCCTCCAGGGCGTCGGGGTGGGGGGGAGCTAGGCAGGCAGGAGGTGGCCGCTCATGTGCACACACGGAGACCACACGCCCTCCTGCCTACTGGCAGGAGGATGAAGACGGTGCGGCGGTTGGGTTGGGACAGCTACAGTGCTGGGTTGGCTGGGCTGCTGCTACATGTAAGCCTGGTGAGTCTCTCTCTCTCTCTCTCTCTCTCTCTCTCTCTCTCTTTGATTTCTATTTTGTTTTCTTTTTCTTTTTCTGTTATTTTTTTTGGTTTAGTAATAATTCTAAACCACATTATAAAATCATGAAAATAATTGTGGGCACTTCTAAAATTATTTCCAACAGCCCTCAAATGGTTTAAAGATTATTTGCACATTTAAAAATATTTATAGCAATTAAATATCCAAATGCAAATACCTTATGTTTTAATTCAAGAATCCAAAGTGTCCCAGAGAAGTGTGCACCGTTTTTGGCAGAGGTTCTAGACCAATTAAAAAATGATGAACATTTCTGAAAGGCATTTTGGGTTCGTTGAAATAATTTGATTTTGAACGTAGTTGAATTCATTTTGTGCTAGGGTTTCAACATCCCCAATTCAAATTCATTTGAATTTAAATCATGATGATGTATGGATGCTCACAGATGCAACTAACTACCAGGAATTCCAGGGTTGTGACAAGCAGGGTGCTGTGCACACCAACATCCACAAACACCGACCGCTTCCTGAAACCTCCAACGACTAGCGAGAGGTCGAAATCGATCCCCGAGCCAGCCATCACCGCGATGGCATGGAAGGATACACACCCTGAGCACTGGAGTGCATCCGTCAGGTGCAGCGAGAAGAAGTGGCGGAGCAAGGCCATAGAGGGGGCGATGCCCACCATGGCTTTGCAGACAAAGGCGAAAACAGCAAGGAGGACGACGGATTGGGGATCGAGGTGCGGCACGTTGATCTGATAATGCGAGAGCACCTGATGGGCCTCGAACCCCTCGTTGGTTACCCCAAGTGGAAGGTGTAAGATGCAGTAAGTAGAAGTGTTTTCCCCTAGCAAAGATGCCAAGGATCGAATCCCCAGAGGCTCCTAGGTTCAACAAGTAGGTGTCAATTGCTAACGGCGCAATTAGCAATCAACGTGGACCTGCACACAGATACAAATAACTTTGCTCCCAACGAGTACAGAGAGGTTGTCAATCTCTCCAGCCTTGTAGTTCACAAAGGGTTAAAAGCAATATGATAGTAGTGATAGATAGTGTTTTGCAATAGTAAGTAAAATAGCGAAAAGTAAATAGTGGATGTGATCAATGATGGTAATATGGTCCGGAGTCTCATGATGTTCACTAGTGATGTCTCTCTCCCAAAAGATGATAAAACAGCTATGTGAGGTAAACAAATTACACCTGGTCAATTGACAGGACCACGAACGCAAACCAATGCTGACTACATTGCAAGAAAGGTTGAGGTTCAAAGCATGGGCGGTACGCCAAAGTAAGTAGACCGAAATCCATCAATATCTACTACTAATCATCCACCTTGAGATATCTATCCAGAACATCTCACTGGTATTAAGTTGCGAGTCCCACCCATAGTGTAAACTCAATGCAACAGACAGCTACATTAAAAGAACTTTGCGTAAAGTAAACAATCCTTGCACCCGCGGGCACAAGCACCGTTGTTTTCCCCCTTGTGGCAACATCACATCACCTAGACTCATGTTTCTGTCACTCAAGCTAGTCATCGAGGGGCATGAACCCACAATCGAGCATAACGTTCCCTCTTGGAGTCACTACCTATTACTCGGCCAAAGCAATAAATAACAACGGAGAACATGCAAGAATTACTTATGAACTAAAATATAAAAGAGGTGAATCAAATATATTACTCAAGATCAATCTGAACATAATCTCATAATCCATCGGATCCCAGCAAACTCAACATAGCAACAGCATAAGGATTACATAGGTGCCTCGATCATGAAGGGCAGCTCACGAGGACTAATTAGTGAAGCACAAGAACGGGAGGAGAACATCACATAGCTACTGGTCATGGACTCATGGTCCAAGGGAGACTACTCACGAGTCATCCGGGAGGTGTCCATGGTGGTGGAGAATCTCCCGGTGGTGATCCTCCCCTCCTGCAGGGTGCCGGGAAGAGTTCTCCTGGTGCTCCCGATCTTGGAAGCGGCGGCGGCTGTGGAACAGAGATGGGATCGCGAAAAGAAGTCCTGTTCTGAGGGTTATGGGGAACCCTTTAAATATATGCCAAAGTAGGGCACCGGGGGAGCCTCGGGGGGCCGAGGCGCCCCCCCGGCGCGGCCCAGGGGGGGCGAGCCCACAGGGCGCCTGGAGCCCCTGTGGCCCCCCAGGCTGCCCTTCGGACACAGTGTTGTTTCCGGTACGCTGATTTTTTATATATTTTTTCTGGATTTTTCTGGGCAGTTCTCGAAACGTGAAAACCTGAAATACAAAAACAGCCGAAAACAGAAACTGGCACTGGGGTGCACTGGATTAGTAAGTTAGTCCAAATATGATCAAAAGTGTATGGAAGTGTATGAATATCATAGCAATATCACCCAAAAGTGGCATGGAGCAAGCAGAAATTATAGATACGTTTTGGACGTATCAACATCCCCAAGCTGAATTCCTGCTCGTCATCGAGTAGGTAAATGATAACAAGAATAATTTCTGTGGTGACATGCTATTAACCATATAGGACTTTCTCATAGTCATATGACAAAAGCTTACTGAGACAATGATTCTATAGTAATTAAGTTGTCTCAAGAGAAAATCACAAATGACTTAAAGTTTTACAACATGAAACTGAAACATCAAAAAGATTTGCAATGAACATGATGTGCAAATATGATCAAGTGATATCTAGCTTGCCCCCTTTAGTGATGCAAAACATAAATGCAAGGGCACCTTCAAGGTTTAAGTGGTGACTAGATACAATTATTTCAGAATAAACGATATCACAATCATGCAAAAGACAATGCTACTTTGGGACAATGCACATTACACTCAGAATGACAATCATGCTCTCAGTAGTTGGTGCTTCAACATAAAGGTAAAAGAAAGGTTAAGTGCTAAAGCTTTTTATTTGAAACATGGAAGCAATTGTGTCAACGGTAGTAGTACTTCATATGTGTCATATATAAAACCTCTTATAAGTTGCAAGCCTCATGCATCGAATACCAATAGTGCTCGCTCCTTGTCCTAATTAGCTCGGATCCCCATGGGTTATCATTGCATTGCATATGTTTTAACCAAGTGTCACAAAGGGGTACCTCTATGCCACCTGTACAAAGGTCCAAGGAGATAGATCGCATTTGATTTCTCGTTGTTGATAAATCTCAACTTGAGGACATCCATACCGCGACAACATAGAAAATAGATGATGGACTCCTCTTTAATGCATAAGCATATTCTCATGAGAGATTGAGGATTAAGGTCCAAGTTAAAACTTCCACCATGATGCATGGCTTTGGTTGGCGGCCCAATGTTCTTCTCTAACAATATGCATATTAATTCAACCCACGATGAATCACCCTTACTTTAGACAAGACGAACATGCATAGCAACTCACATGATATTCAATAAAAGTGTGACAGTTGATGGCGTCCCCAGAAACATGGTTACCGCTCAGCAAGCAACTCATAAGAAATAAGATACATAGGCAACATATTCTTTACCACAATAGTTTTTAGGCTACTTTCCCATGAGCTATGTATTGCATGGTTAGTTTGCTTAGTGCAGGTGGAGGTTAACAAAAGACTGGGAGCGACCAACTAAGAGAGCAATGACGGTCATAATCATGCAGAGCGACAAAACAATATTGAATCAGGCATGGTAGTTATATCGCTACTTAGAAACAAAAGATCATCAAGGCTTGACAGACTTTCTTTACAGTCTTGAATATGCATGAGCATACGCCAAGTCAATCAAAATAAATTCTCGAACGAAGATATTACTAAACCATACCACATCATAGGCAAACAAACCAAGTTGGTACTCCAATAACACATTGGGAACCCCCCAGCTATTTGAGATTAACCATAAGAAAACCTGAACTACTAAGCACCATCATGAAAGTAGCATCTTTATCATAGACACATTAACCCATGCAACGGAAGAAAACTCTCTTAATAAGGTGAGCATGATAATTAAAGAGAGTTCAAGCAACCAACTAAATAAAAGCTCTTGAAAGGATAAGCATGAATACTAAGAGCAGAGCACGATAGTAGCTATTAAAAGACAAAGAACACACACAGCATAGATAGACATGAAAATTCTATGTAATGTTCTAGGTAGAGGTGGAGCGTGTTTATCTCCCACATAAAGGAATGCTGGGTTCCGACTCGTTATGAAAAACTAAAAAGAAAACTAAAAGCAAGACGCTCCAAGCATAGCACATAACACATGAAGTGATAAAAATATAGCGGAACGAAAGACGAACTGATAATGTTGATGGAGAAGGGGATGCACGGGGGCATCCCCAAGCTTAGACGCTTGAGTCTCCTTGAATATTTCTTGGGGGTGCATGGGGGCATCCCCAAGCTTGAGCGCTTGACACTCCTGAATCTTTTTATCATCTTCCCTCGCACACTTGAAAACTCCCTTCATACACAACTCATCATAATCTGATTAGCGAGGTTAGTACCCTTAATAAAATAATTATACCTTGCTCGAAATAAGGATATTCTTGAAGTTCTACTGTTTCTCAAGATTGCCAAAAGGTTTTTGCAAAGAAAAAGCAAGTTCTCAATTTGCAAAGTGAAGGTAAGGCAAAACATGACAGAATCTGTGAAAAACAGAACAGCAGGCAGTAATTGACCTGTTCGGGATACTTCTGCAACTCAAATCAAAAAACTCAGAACTGACGCACGAAAGAAAATTATATGTAGAACGCTGTCAAAAAATTTAGACCAAAAAGATGAACTGGTGATTTTATACGAATTTTTCTATCCAAGGACAGAATCTGTTTCCTGGACAGCACGTCACAACTTTTGAACTTTCTAGCAATCAGTGGCTATACTTGGCACAAATATGAAAAGCAAAGATACAATGATGATGCTACAGCAGTAAACAACATCAAGACACAACAAAATCAAAAAAATTATTCATGTGGGCTGCCTCCCAAAAGCGCTTTCTTTTATGCCTTTAAGCTAGGCATAATGCATAGAGGAATCAATAATCATCATAGTAATCGGAGTTATAAATTGGTTCAAATGATTCCTCAACAAGTTCATTCTTGTTCCTTCTAGGAAAGGGGTACACACCTTTTGCCTTCCCGCGTAAGCGGATTTGTCCCTTACCTATATCAATGAAGCCCTTAACTGCTCGGAGGAAGTCCCTTCCAAGCACTATATTTCCTTGGTTTGGCTCCACGATGAAGAAATCAATCATTGCAATCCCTTTAAGGAATTTAACTGGCACGTCTTTTATTTTTCCCTGGATTTCACAAATATCTCCATTAGTATGTTCATGATAAGATGGTAGTATATCCATATTAAATTTTAAAGAATCATGAACAGTTTTTGGCATAGTAGAAACCATAGATCCAATATCACAATAAGCAAGGAAGTCTTGATTAGAGATGCTAATCCTAACAAGAGGCTCCCTGTCATTATCTATTTCCAAAATATCTCTCTTATTGGGTTTGGGTTTATCTACCTTTATTAAGTCTAGAGCATCCATTCTCTTTTCAATAGTAGCAAGTCTGTCTATGATAGTATCAAAGTTATGATCATAAACAAAGTAACTAGATAGACCATGTATAATTTCAAGAGCTCTAGCTTCATCACATTCTAAGAAATCTCCCTCAGCTATAATGTCAAGGGAGTGTTTACACCATTTAAAAAGACCATGGTAAAAATTCCTAAGCACAATTTTTATAGGTATCCAAGGCATAATTCTCCTATGTGCATCAGAAATTTTGTCCCATGCCTTCTTCATATTTTCTCCATCCCTTTGATGGAAATCTAGAACTTCTGATTCCCTCAAAGCTCCATATCCTAACATGTTTAGCTAAACAGAAAGGACTACTAAATAAAGAGGCAAATAATTTTTTGTGATTTTCGATAAAAAGGTACTAAAGCAAAAATGAAGAGTAAACTAACAAGACTAAAAAGCAAAGGTAAAAGATAGCATGCAACTCCCCTATCCTGAAGAGTGGAGTCCCCGGCAACGGCGCCAGAAAATACTCCTTGATG
This sequence comes from Secale cereale, assembly GCA_902687465.1. Classification (NCBI taxonomy): domain Eukaryota; kingdom Viridiplantae; phylum Streptophyta; class Magnoliopsida; order Poales; family Poaceae; genus Secale; species Secale cereale. The sequence continues at coordinate 590,459,355 of LR738715.1, forward strand.
GGCCTCGAACCCCTCGTTGGTTACCCCAAGTGGAAGGTGTAAGATGCAGTAAGTAGAAGTGTTTTCCCCTAGCAAAGATGCCAAGGATCGAATCCCCAGAGACTCCTAGGTTCAACAAGTAGGTGTCAATTGCTAACGGCGCAATTAGAAATCAACGTGGACCTGCACACAGATACAAATAACTTTGCTCCCAACGAGTACAGAGAGGTTGTCAATCTCTCCGGCCTTGTAGTTCACAAAGGGTTAAAAGCAATATGATAGTAGTGATAGATAGTGTTTTGCAATAGTAAGTAAAATAGCGAAAAGTAAATAGTGGATGTGATCAATGATGGTAATATGGACCGGAGTCTCATGATGTTCACTAGTGATGTCTCTCTCCCAAAAGATGATAAAACAGCTATGTGAGGTAAACAAATTACAGCTGGGCAATTGACAGGACCACGAACGCAAACCAATGCTGACTACATTGCAAGAAAGGTTGAGGTTCAAAGCATGGGCAGTACGCCAAAGTAAGTAGACCGAAATCCATCAATATCTACTACTAATTATCCACCTTGAGATATCTATCCAGAACATCTCGCTGGTATTAAGTTGCGAGTCCCACCCATAGTGTTAACTCAATGCAACAGACAACTGCATTAAAAGAACTTTGCGTAAAGTAAACAATCCTTGCACCCGCGGGCACAAGCACCGTTGTTTTCCCCCTTGTGGCAACAGCACATCCCCTAGACTCATGTTTCTGTCACTCAAGCTAGTCATCGAGGGGCATGAACCCACAATCGAGCATAGCGTTCCCTCTTGGAGTCACTACCTATTACTCGGCCAAAGCAATAAATAACAACGGAGAACATGCAAGAGTTACTTATGAACTAAAATATAAAAGAGGTGAATCAAATATATTACTCAAGATTAATCTGAACATAATCTCATAATCCATCGGATCCCAGCAAACTCAACATAGCAACAGCATAAGGATTACATAGGTGCCTCGATCATGTAGGGCAGCTCACGAGGACTAATTAGTGAAGCACAAGAATGGGAGGAGAACATCACATAGCTACTGGTCATGGACTCATGGTCTAAGGGAGACTACTCACGAGTCATCCGGGAGGTGTCCATGGTGGTGGAGAAGATCCCGGTGGTGATCCTCCCCTCCGACAGGGTGCCGGGAAGAGTTCTCCTGGTGCTCCCGATCTTGGAAGCGGCGGCGGCGGCGGAACAGAGATAGGATCGCGAAAAGAAGTCCTGTTCTGAGGGTTACGGGGAACCCTTTAAATATATGCCAAAGTAGGGCACCAGGGGAGCCTCGTGGGGCCGAGGCGCCACCCCGGCGCAGCCCGGGTGGGGGGGGGGCGCCCACAGGGCGCCTGGAGCCCCTGTGGCCCCCCCAGGCTGCCCTTCGGACGCAGTGTTGTTTCCGGTACGCTGATTTTTTATATATTTTTTCTGGATTTTTTTGGGCAGTTCTCGAAACGTGAAAACCTGAAATACAAAAACAGCCGAAAACAGAAACTGGCACTGGGGTGCACTGGATTAGTAAGTTAGTCCAAATATGATCAAAAGTGTATGGAAGTGTATGAATATCATAGCAATATCACCCAAAAGTGGCATGGAGCAAGCAGAAATTATAGATACGTTTTGGACGTATCAGCACCACATTGAAGAAATCAGAGTAGGGAGGAATCATGCCTGCCCAGAGGGCATGAAGGTGGAAGGGGACCTCGGTGGCCGTCCTGTCAAGTTTGGCGCAGGAAGCAGGCCAAGCCACCGTCTCCCCCAACTCATTGGAACCGGTGGCAAGCGCCGGGCGCACCTTGTCCATCATCTCTTGGTTGAGCACTACCGACCGCTCAGTGCCTGGCCTGAAGGCTAGCGGCGTGGGGGGCCGAGGTACGAGACTCCTTCTCCCCTCCTTGTTTCGGCTGGATACCATGGTGGCGGAAGGAGTTGGTGCCGAATGAAGCTAGGAGGAGGGATCGAGAAGACGGAGAAGCTGCGGAGCGAGCTGCCGGCGAAGGAGGTGGAGTTGTGTACGCAATGGTGGCCGCCTAGCCGGGCGGAAATCGAGGCTGCGTGGGGAAGTGGAGACGCCCATGTCATGTCAATTGCCACGCGTCAATTGAGGCCGCAAGCTTTTGGGGCCCGTGGAGCTCCTCACTTGACCCTTGACTTCGCCGCGAAGCCAAGTCCGAGCGCACCTTGGGCCCGGGGGCTACTGTCGATGTTCTGGGAATGGGGGTACCCAGACTTGGCTGCCTGCGGCCCAGAGCGTGGCTCATCCAACGGCCTGGTACGGCCTAACTTCATCAGCAACCACTCAACACCCTCGCGAGGGGCCAATCCTCATGAGGCGGACTACGCAAGACCTCCCCTGGGGCGGCCTCACTAGGCTGGCTCCCATGGAGTGGAGATATCAAGGCAAGGGGCACCTCACAAGGTTCTCGTGATGTGATCCATGACGACCAAGGCCAGGCGGGCGCCAGCGGGCGCAGGATGCCAATTTCCTCTTTGGCGCTAAAGGGGCAAGCGCGGGCAAGGAGTTCCGAGGCATCAGGCAAAGGTTTCCATATCGGTGCAACAAGACCAAGACTAGCAGGATGACATGACGAAGGTCACCATGCAGCCCACGATGATGTCACCACCAGAGCCTTTGGCAGGCGAAGACCACCTTTTGTTAGGATAGCTTGTACTAGTTGTCCCCCTTCAAACTTGGCCATTGTGGGATCCCTTCCCGCTCAATATTTGGGAAGAGGACCCGGGCCTCTATAAATAGGACTAGCCACCACCATAGAAGGGGATCGGGTCCTCATCGGATCACTCAGACCACCCCTACAACCACAAGCTTGCCGAGCACAAGAACACCTCTCCATAGGAGGTTGTTCTTCCCGTGTACTTGTTCATCCTCAGCCTACAAGGCAATCCACCACACCACACTGGATTAGGGTATTACACCACAACGGTGGCCTGAACCAGTATAAACCCTTGCGTCTCTTGTTCTTCGGGTTCGACGAGCTAGGCCTAGGAATCGGTGCAAGATTGAACTAAGGCAGAAAGGAGAGATCTTCGTGCGCACCCTAGTGTTCAAACCTCAAGGTTTGCCAGCACCCACAATCTGATAGGTATAACGTATTTTCCAGGATCGCAAAACTCAGAGCTGATGATTATTTCAAATCCATCAATGTCAAGGCGGTGTACAAGGCCGACGAGCCTTTTATTTGGGAAATCAAGCAACACCGATATTTTTCTTGGAAGACACATTGGCACGTAGCGATGACTGGAGAGTAGTGCAAAGGTTTGAGCAGAGGAATTCATTTAATGAACTTGCACAACAAGATGATGCTTACACGGCTCCTGATGTAGAAGATTCCATGAATGTTCCCAATATCTTTGAGAACCATCACGTCAATGACGCTGGCAAAAAGATTGTGTGTCGGGCTGTGGACATACGAGAGTTGATCAATAAGAAGCCAACGTTCGAGGACATTGAGGATGAAGAAGAAGATGACACTCGGGGGGATTAAAATTCAGACTGATACACATGGCTAAGATGTTGACGCTGATGGTGCGGATGATGATTAGATTGCTTTTGTCGTATTTGCCTGTCAGAAGACGTTTTTTATCTACTATGTGAAATTGTGTTTGCAATGACAACTGAACCTGATGAAGTTGTTGTTTAGTATTTTTGCTGTGAGAACATCACTTATTATGTATGTTGATTTGTGTGGTGATTGTATGACGACTAAAACATGATGACATTGTTGTTTAGTTGTACTCATATTTGGCTGTGAAACTTGTATTTAATGACATAGTTTGTTGTTGGACTACAATTTGCTTGACTTTTTCGAATGGGAACAAAGCTGACACGACAGGGCCTCTGCTAATTTATTTATTTATTAGCAAAAGGACCTCTAATATTTATTTATTTATGAGCAAAAGGCAATACCCCCCGATTTCCATTAATAGAAATCATTTGATGTTCACAACACTACGCCTAGCCTGCTAAACATGTCATTCATTACTAGTTTCAGCAAAGTGCTCATGTCATAGCCACTAAATACATTACCAGTGCTACATACACTGCAAATAAAGAGACAATCATCCTACAGAGCATGTCGATTTTGCCCATTATCTTCATAAGCTCTTACATCTCCTCATTGCCGTCAAGGCCGTTCAGCAACTGTTGCTTGGCCATGATCAGAGGAACTACATATTTAACCTTCTGCTCTACATCTTCCTCTTCTGTTGTTCCTTCAGTTACTTGTTCAACACCTCAACCTGCTGGTATTGGGATTCCTCGGCTAACCAAATAATCAGCATAGTTGCATTCCCCCACATCAGGAACTTCCCAGAAATACAAATCACACGGATCTTCCTTTTTCTGCACGAATCAAATAGGAAGATCGTCAACCAAACTATTAAAAAATCAACAACTAAAAGCAGCGGAACAACACTTAAACATATTATTACCCCATGATTTGGGCATTTGTAGATGACTCGTCAAGGGTTGAGGATTGTGGTTGAGATGCGACAGATGACTCTGCGTGATTTGCAGCAATGGCACCACACCTACGGTAGCGGGTTGTGATGAGCAACTGGTTGCGGTGCATGTGCTGACGAGGGTATGATGAGACCCATAGTGTCAGGACCGGATTTTAGGGATATAAATTTCCCAAAAAGCGGCCCTTGTGCTCACCAGCCCCAGGATTACTGCTAGCTGATGAAACACCAACTTGTTACAGAAACTCCAAGCCAAATACAAGATATGTAGTACAAGACCATTCTGGCCTGTGAGTACAACATAAAGTTTCTAGTGGCTGATGGCGGAAGCGGTTGGTGATACACGGTGACTATGGGACTCCATTTCCCACAGTAACGGCTAACCGTGAAAACTCCTATCTTCGTGAGGCTGCTATCTCCAATAGCGTAGGTTCCGGGGCTGTCATCGCATCGTTCCTTCCCACGCAAGGAATCTGGCCAAGACAATAGCCAGGGACAAGCCAGTGAGTACTTTGAATGTACTCGCAAACATTATGAACATGAGTGAGATACAATCATACTCGAGAATAATAGATGGTCCCTATGATAATTATGATATGCCAGTCCAAAATGCAAGCAGGTCAAGTGTATAACAGGGCATACGTAAACAGCGGTGTGATAATAAAATAAATAACAAGCATGCCACAGTCGGGCGTCTGGGCGACACCACAGAAAGGGCTTATAGGTGAAAAATAAAAGACAATAATGCCACAATCGGACGTCTAAGCGACATCACATAAAGGGCTTAAAAAGAAGAGTAAATAACAAAATGCCACAGTCGGACGTCTGAGCGACATCACATAAAGGGCTTAAAAAGGAAAATAACAAATGCCACAGTCGGACGTCTGAGCGACATCACATGAAGGGCTTAAAAAGGAAATAACAAATGCCACAGTCGGACGTTTGAGCGACATCACATAAAGGGCTTAAAAAGGAATTAACAAATGCCATAGTCGGATGCGTGAGCGACATCACATAAAGGGCTTAAAAAGGAAAAATAAATTAGAACAAAGTGAATATCCAGGAGGTAGAACCGTCCCAGGGATATTCATTAAATTCAAAGGGGTGTAAAAGGGCTTAGATCCTAATAATAAATCACAATCACACATATCACATGTCGTAAAACGATGCTTTGATTTAGTAGTTTCTCCTCCGAAGACCGACACTAAGACCGACACTCGACCCATCCCAGACTGTAGTCCTTAACCATGGACATGACTATTCGAATAGATTTGATATCTCTGCAAATGTGTACTCTTTACCCACGAATAACGGATTTCCTTTAGTCCCTCTGGACTAATTCCGTCTATGGTCTTTTAATTTGAAGACGCACCTGACCGCACACACCAGCCTAGCTTACCGGTGTGTGGAATCACCCACGACACTTGTTAAGCCAAACTCTAAGTGGGGAGGCTACAACCTCGACTAGCATGGGATCACAAAAATTTATAACGCGCGCGAAAACCGGGGAAGCTATCCCCTTCGGCGACAACCGAACACCCATGCCCTCGGACCAGGTGGCCTGCCTACCGGATGCAGCCGGTATCTTCCACCGTGGCCTCTCTGTACGGTGTGTGATAGAACAGGGGTCGACAATTTACTGAACCGTACCCTACCTGTAGTAGGGACACGTGGTAGCACGAAACAAACATGGGGGTTACTAGAACAAGACTCGATCTATGGTCGACTCAGGAGGTTTTAGCATTACTGTATGGTGAGTGCCCCAATACTTGTCACAGCTCCCTGACAGAGTCACCACCCCTGATGCTTTATCCTGCCTCACTGCACATCGTCGTCACAACGAGATGTCAGTCACGTGGTTGTGCTCACCGGAAGACAACCTTCCTTCGGACTCCATCCGAACTATCACCAGGCATATGTAGCATGAGAAGTGGTTACTGCCACCAAAATCACAAACATAACAGAAAAGGATTTTCACCATAAGTTGATATGCAAGAGCAAGACTTCTACATGAAATAACGTTGCTCCATTTTAGTATAACCATGGAGTTCTTGTGCTTTAGTAAACAACACACAACGTATATCATAACGGGGTTCACGATGCTTGCCTTCAAGTAGAGGGGAGGAGAAAAGCATTCCAAGAATTTTTGGAAGTTTTCTCCCTCTTCAAAATCCTAAAAGAAATAATAGAATATCAATACATAGACTTAAAACAGCCCCAAAAGTTGTCTGGAAAATTTTCATATAAATATGAAAATAAACTAGACAATATTTGGGAAACAACAAAAAAGAATCAATTCATTTGGATTTATAATTAAAGAGATAAAGCCAGTCAAAGTTCAGTCAACTCTGGTTTTAATAAAAACCAGAAAAAGGAAAACGTATCAGCTCAGAAAACGTTTCTGGGGAAGGGAAGAAGTACTTCGGGGAATGTGCCACCACTTAAACTGGTGGGCGGGGACAAGAGGGGCTGACAGTGGGACTTGCGGGCCCATCTGTCATATTTGACTGGTCTGCCCGCCTTCTTCCTCCTTCGCCCGAACGAGGACGGGGCTCCGGTGATCGTCACCGGCGAACGGCGGCTCCTCGAGGGCGTCCGAGTGCAGGGATGGATCCGCTAGGCCAGGGCGGTCCTCCCGGTGGTCGAGTGGACGACGGAGGTGTAGGAAAACGACGGCGACGAGCCTCGCGGCGGACGGCGGCCTCGGGTGGGTTTGGAGCTTTTCTATACGGTGACTCCCGAGCTAGTTTGAGGCGATGGGTGGCTCCGCAGGATCATAGGGAGTCGGACGGCGGTGCTGGCTGGACGGGAAGGGCGTTGTTTTTGACGGATTGGACTGGAGCGTGGCGGCGGCCGTATTCGCCGGAGATGAAGAAGAAGACTCCCTTAGGGCGAATGGCTGCTACGGGGTTGCTCTGCAGGGTGGCTAATGACGGCTGATGCTGCGGAGGGGTTTGGGGTACCCTTAAATAGGCGATCAAGGTCGGTTCGACGGTGGCCGAGGATAAGAATGACGACGGCGGCATTATTGCAGAGCAGGGAAGGTGGGGACTGGCTCGCAGAGCTGGCAGAGGTAGACAACGAGGTTGCGGATGAGCACGGCAGTCTGCGATGCTCGGGGGCGCGCCAAGTGGCCCGTACGGCGCCGACCATAGCAGGCGGCGGTGGCGGCTAGCTCCTGGCTTGCCGGAGACGTGGCGAGGTGCTGTGGCGCCTGTGAGGGGGTGCAGGCAGAAGCTTGGCTCCATGCGGCAGGCTGCAGCGGTTTGGATAAGCTTGGGGGAGACAGGCTAGGGGCGCGGCGGTTCGGGTGCGGCACGTGCAAAACGCGCGCTCTGGCCGCGTTCTGTGCACGCACGGCAGGTGCTCGACGAAATGCCAGGGCGGCCAAACCTGCTTGGATGCCAAAGCAAATCAGCAGACTTAGGTTAGAGGTAGCTAGGAGGTTAGTGGACATGGCTGCTAGGTCAGGGGTTCCAGTCCACCATGTGAACTAAAAACTATGCCAACACTTGCCATGCACACAAGGTGCTCGATAGAATGCTACGGGCATAGGGGCATCTCCACTGGTAGCTAAACTCTCCAGATCATAGCCTCCTTAGGTGAAAGAAATGATGGCAAGGCTAGTTGGGCAAAACCAGAAACTAGTTAGTGCATGTTTTGCAAATCTTCAGTTCTGGACAGAGAGTGCAGGGCATTGTTTCATGAACCAAAAATATTCCAATAGGCCCACTCTTCTGGACCTAAGGGTTTTGCAAGAAAGGCTATAAGCATGAGGAAGCTCAATAGCACTGGAGCAAAATAAACTAGGGTTGTAGTGCAAAATACCAAACTGGACCAGAATGGAAGAGAGGTTGGTTCACTCAAATTTTCCAAAGGATCTAAAAGGGTTTTTGCATAAAGTTGAATAATATACTCCTATGAACATCCCACAATTTTGGTGGAAGCATTAAGGGAATATTTAAAGGGGTTGTAGTGCAATTTTGCCCACTGGACCAGATTTGAAATCATGGTGTGGAGCTAAAAATATTAAAAGAAATAAATATATTCTTGCATAAAAGTGATCTAACAACATCACATGACATCTCAAATTTTTGTTGGAATTTTAAAAGAATTTATCAAGTGGTTGCAGTTCAAAAGATGCCCAAAAACTAAGGGCAACCATTTATATAGGGAAGAAAAATTAGGGAGACAAATACATAATTAATTCTACTGATACAAGAAAAATTATAAAGAGTGAATAAGAGGGTCTAACATTAGTTGGAAAGTTTTCACTAGGGTAAAAACTTCAACATACCAGAACAAGAATGGTCCTGGAGTCCAAAGGAACATCCAGCAAAAGACAAAATTTTAAAACCCTGGCAAAATTTTAATTAATAAAACATTGCTAAATTTTTGGGGTGTTACACATAGGCGATGGTACGGGTGGCGACTTGGCGCATATCTGGTTGTTGCCTGCTGAAGAGCAGGTGGACGAGCCGCCAGCGGACATGGTTGCTGCGGCCAGAGCTTTTGATGCTAGGCAGAGTAAGTAGAGAAGAGGAGAAGTGAGTATTGGCTATGTTAGTTTCATTACTTGCAGAGTAGCATAATTCCATATATAGTCATAGCCTAGGTTTGGATTTGAACCAGCTACAGGATCACATCTCTCTTTTTCCTAAAACTCAGCAACATCTCTTTACTAGTACACTAGCTTGGTGTGTACGCCTTCTCAAGTCTTTGATTTTCTTTCTCTTTTTTTGCGAGGAAGGAAGGAGGACAAAATTGAGGATTCCTGGGAGTCGAAACCAAGACCTCTCGGTTGAAAACCAAGGGTGCTAGTCACTTATGTGGCGAACATTCCCGGGAGGAGGACGGCAGACAAACGCATTTTCCTCGTAGTTTTAGTTGCGACGCAAGATAGAATGGTGGCAGTTTCGGGAATGTTATCAGGGGAACGAGCCCAGTTTTTCGTTTCCTCCTATATATAAAAAAGTATGCTAGGTGTCGGCTTATTCAACAAATGTTTGTGCCAACATTAACCGTTGGATTGGCAATCTACGTATGTCATGTTTCTTTAGTCTCTTCTTCCTCTAGCCGCCAAAGCCAAACCAGCGCCGGCGGGACCGCCTGCTCCCACCTCCCACGGCTGGCTGTGCTGCCGCGCACGCAATGTGGCCACATCGCACCCTAAAACTCTGTGCATCTTCCCTGGCTCCTATTCGTTCCCGTTCGAGGCCTCACCACATCCTCTTCCTTGGTTCGCTCACCGCGGAGCCGCCCTCCGGTGTTGTCAACATGATCAACAACCGAGAGTAATAAGGAGATTACTGTACATGGTGAGCATGATAGTAGGGACCCACCAGGATCATGGCAGTAGGCAAGCAAGTTCCTCCTTTATTACAAGAAAAAATGTTCCACCTGATGGTTTCCTAACATCTGGGTCGCACGCCACTGTCAACGTAGTCAATAAGCGAGATAACTGCACAAGGAGGGGCAGACACCCGGGACCCAGCAGGGCGCGTAGTATTTTTTCGGGGCGGAGAAGGATATCAACTGGGTTGTGCGGGAGCTGTGGCCCGTCTAGCCCAGGATTTTATTTCATATGTTTACCACATGACCAGCCTAGTTTTATTTCCTTTTTGAAAATGGCTAGCCCAACTATTTTGCTTTTTGCAGAATAACCAACGTATTCTAACTTGCTTTACGGCGCCCCGCTGGGCCGGAAATCTTTCAAGGCGAGGAGGGATGCATTCGGGCTTGCCCAGAAAATGGGCTATAAGTAATAAGAAATGGGCTGTAAAATGAAAAGAATACAACAAACATGCAATTAGTTCCAAAAACTTTTTTCTTTCAGATTTTGATATTTAAAATTTCATTGGTCACTTAGTCACTCTGCGGCTTGACACCGCATTGATCGACGACATGAGTCGTGGTGGAGTGGTTCGTGAGGTGGTTTAGCCTTCGCGAGTCTCGACAGGCTTTGTCAGGACGCCTTGGTTGTCTTCTTCTGCGGGTGGCCTCGCCCCTTGCTAGGCTCGCCTGCCCAGCAAGGGAGGCCTTTCCCTTGGCGATATCTTGCTTCTCTGGCTTGGTCTTGGTTCCTCTGATCTGCTCGTCGGTCCCTTGAACTCCTTGGTATCTTGTACTCTGACTTGGGCTGGTGCTTCAATCTTGTTCCCGTGCCTGTGCACAGTCAGAGCAACAGACCCAGGGTTTGTTGTACCGACAGAAGCCCGCGGACCTGCCCCGAACGCGCTGTCGAGTGACATTAGGGTAGGTCCTAATAAGTGCACAGGCAGTGTTGCTGAAGAGGTTGGTTTCTTGAGGCCATCTTTTCCTCTTCATCAGTCTTTCTTTCGGGCTAGTTTCTGGTTTCTTCACGCGTCGTGTAAAGCCAATAGTGGTGGGGCCACTCCAGTAATGGCCCGTGAATGACTTTAACGCACGGGGTAGAAACTGCCAATTCACTATTCCCATCACGCCCTTATCCTTAGCCACGTATGCTACATGCATCGCGCGGGGTAGGTAATGGAGGCGCGTGGCATGGGAGAGCATCAAGGAGAGGGCCCGGTCACCTTGAATTGGCGGAGGAGGACGGTGCTCGCCCGTTGGGGGAGCGGCTCCCCTCCTTGTCCTGCATATAAAAGGAGGGGTGGAGGAGGATGGAGCCGCCCATCCCCACATTCCCCCTCTTCTGTCTTCTGCTTCTGCTAGTTATGTCAAGGAAAAAATCCTGGGGCCTGCCCCAGGGCTCTTGGTTGGGGCTAACGTTGCCACATGTTGGTGTTGGCGCTCGGAGAGTGACCCTGGTCCTTGCTATGGCAAATCTCTTGGTTCCTTCGAAGCTCGGCCGGGAGGCGAGGCTAGAGATCGTTGGTAATCCCATCACTGGCCCTCCCGGAGGCCTTGGGGCTAATGTTGATGAGAGGCACGCCTTTCTGCTCGCCAAGGTGGGGAGCGGCGCGCCTCGAGCCCCCTGACCGTCTTGGTCGCTCGTCGTCTCCTCGAGTAAGGTGTTGGGCTGGGGCCTCAGGCATTCCCCGGAATGGTGTTGATGAAGATGTAGCCAGGGGAGAAGGATAAGATGGGAGGCAGACCGTCCAGTAGGAGTAAACCGCCATCGAGGCTTCGTGTTGTAATGGCAACCGGTTGCCCATTTGCCTGGCTCTACCCCCCTTTTCCAGGCGCCATCATCACCGTTTCTTCCAGCTGCCAGGAAAGGGCATGTCCTCCTGGTGCTTCCGCCTCCCTCGGGAGTCTCCAGGCTAGGCCCTGGCGTCCTCCTCTACCGGTGCCTATGTTGGAGTTCCTCGCCTAGTCCTGGACGCGGTGACCAGGAGGCCGTCGAGGTGCTCCGCACGTCTTCCTCCTTTGCAGTCTCGCCACTCCCGATCTTGTCAGGCTGTGCTTGTCAGTTCCTGACTGGCATCAGGGTGGCGTTGTGCTAGCGTGTCGCCTATCCTCTTCTCTTCCAACTGTGCTACCTGGGATAAGAGGGACAGGGAGAGGGGTTTACGGAGCACTTATCTTTTGTCAATCTTAAATCTGTAGCCACTTGCCAAATTTTAATTCAAATAATGTAATACTCGAGTCCATGTTTGTGTTGTGTAATGCTTGTACTTGTATCAGCATGTTAATGAAGAAGATGAACCATGCCGGGAAATCGTACATGTGTATGTTCATGCAGAGGTGAGATGCCTCTTTAATGTAAATAAATGAGTTTTCTCGGCAAGCTATCCTGCCGGCACCCTTTTTGTCTGCCGAAGAATCACATCTGCCGGGGAACAGATAAAGCTGCCAGCTCCCTGCCAACTCCTTTTTACCAAAGGTCACTACAACCAGCCCGTCCGAAGCAGCATTTGTGTTAGGGATGATAGCACCTAAGTCTCAAAAAGAGTGGCGAGGTTTTCTTATGCACAAGTTATAGCTTATAGAACACTAATGGACAGGAGGTAGAGCTTGTCTGTTTGGCTTGCCAGGAATCACGGTGTCGGGCAATCTTCTCAACTCTTTGTCGAATCCAAGTTCACAGCAGGAACCTGCAGCTTTATGGAGATGAGAATGAATGCAGGATGCGATCCCATCTATATGCATATATAAATGCTGATGAAATGCTTATGTAGTGATCTGGGAATGCTCATGCATGCATGCAATCTTGGTCGGGGGCCCCCTTCGGCGCTTCTCTATTTTTCTCTTCCACGGGGTCATCGCCCCGGCTTTGTACAAGGGGTTACATGCAGTTGAGGCAAGGCATGTACAAATGGGTGGCTTCCGGGCAGGGCCCAATAGCCGCGCCTTACGGGTAGAGCTTACGGAGATGCTCAATCTTCCATGAGTTTTGCATTTGAATGACATCCCGATCTCTAGACAGACTGCGCTAGGTCTGGTGACTCGTAGTACCCTGTAAGGGCCTTTCCACTTCGGTGATAACTTGTGTGTACCCTTGGCGTACTGAACGCACCCAAGGACAGGGTCACCTTCCTCAAAACACCGGGCTTTAACCTTGCGGCTATGATAGCAACGCAGGGCTTGTTGATAACGTGCAACACGCGTAGCAGCCTGGAGACGGTTCTCCTCGACTAGCACAGCATGGCCACACCGGTGCTGAACTTGTGCTACTTCACCATAGGCAAGCACTCGAGGCGACCCATAAATATGTTCCTTGGGGATTACTCCTTCTGCCCCATAGACCAGGGAGAAGGGAGTCTGCTTGGTAGCTTGGTTGGGTGTCGTTCTGAGGGACCAGAGAACTACCGGCAGCTCCTCGATCCACCATCTATCGTGCTTCTGCAGCGTATCAAAAGTTCTCGTCTTGAGTCCACGAAGCACTTCAGCGTTCACCCTCTCTGCTTGTCCATTGCTCCGGGGGTGTGCCATTAAGGCAAATAATATCTTGCATCTGAGGACATGAACATATTGCATGAAGGCGCGGCATGTGAACTGGGTGTCGTTGTCGGTAATGATCCTTGCCGGAACTCCAAAATGACACACCTGATCTTTGAAGAAATTGATAGCTGAATGAGCAGTCACCTTTCTCACGGCAGCTACTTCCGGCCACTTTGTAAACTTGACGATGGCAACGAACAATAATTCAAAGCCCCGTCAGCTCAGGGGGAAGGGCCGAGGATATCGAGCCCCCAGACCGAAAACAGCCATGATAGAGGGATTGTTTGAAGAGCTTGGGTAGGCAGGTGGGTTTTCATGGAATGGAACTGGCAGGCTACACATTTCGTGACGAGCTCGACCGCATCTTGGAGGGTTGCGGGCCAATAGAATCCTCGCCGGAATGCTTTCCCAACTAATGCCCTTGATCCGATGTGGGAGCCGCACATGCCTTTGTGTATTTTAGCCAGTTGTTCCTTTACTTCTTCCCGACAGATACACTTCAATTTCACACCGAGAGTATAATCGACAAAGTGGTACATACTGGCCCTCCGAGCTACTCTTTCAGCTTCATCTTGGTTGCCGGGAAGTTCTCCGGTTTGGAGGAACTGGAGAATGTGCCTTGCCCATGTTGGATCCTGGAGCTCGACAACGAGGACTAACTGCACCTCCTCTGCTGCGGGGAGCACATGCCTCTTTCGTGGGGTCCATGGACCCGGATGGAGGGGGTGGTCCGGCAGGCTATGAGGAGTTGTTTCCGACAGGGTCTCTACCGGGAGCGGACGGATCTACCGGGACAGGCTTACCAGTGTCCAACTTTCTCTTTTACCAGGCCATTGTTGCTTGGGATACGGAGGGCTGAGTGAGATGGAGAACAAAAGTTCCTGGTTCCATAGGAAGCTTCTACGCAGCACATTTTGAGAGATGATCAGCTATGCTGTTTTCCGCATGGGGTACGTGCTCTGTTTGCAACCCATGAAAGTGCTCCTCCAATCTCCTCACTTCCTCGATGTATGCCTCCATTAGTGGACTTTGGTTATCATTGTTGACTTATCTCACCACAAGTTGTGAATCTCCTCGAATGATCAGTTTCTTAATTCCCAATTCCACTGCAATCCTCATCCTGGCAATGAGCCCTTCATACTCAGCTGTAATGTTGGTTGCTTCTTCCCGGGCAAAATGCATCTGTACGACGTACTTCAAGTGCTCCCTGGAGGGGGCGACGATAAGCACGCCAGCTCCTGCACGTTGCAGGGAAAAAGCACGATCAAAATACATAATCCATTCCTCGGGTGATTCCTTGCCGGGGATAACTGTCTCTATTATTTCCTCATCACGGGTTGGCGTCCATTTTACAATAAACTCTGCCAATGCCCTGCTCCTGATAGTTGATGTGCTCTCAAACTTCAAACCAAAGCTGGATAACTCCAAAGCCCACTCCACTATTCAGCCGATAGCCTCAGGGTTTCGGAACATCCTTTGCAATGGGAAACGAGTGACAACCATAATCTCATGGGCATGGAAGTAGTGGCGCAGTTTCCTTGAGGCCATCATGTGACCGAAGATCAACTTTTGCACGCCAGAGTACCTCGATCTAGCCCCCTGTAATAGGGAGCTAACGAAGTACACTGGGCATTGCATCACTTTCTTCATTGTCGCGTCCTTGGGTTGCTCTTGTTGCCTTGCTCACTGCTGTCCTCATCCTACTCCGACTTTGCCAGCCTCTGCTCACTCTCTGCCTCATCCATTTCTTGCTGTGCTACCAAGGCTGCACTGACCACTTTGTTGGTTGCCCCTAAGTATAGTAGCAACGGCTCCTGGGATTTGGGACCGACCAATGTAGGCACAGAGGACAAATAAGCCTTCAATTCTTGCAAAGCTGCATCTGCTTCCCGGGTCCATTTCATGGACCCTGTCTTTTTCAAAATTTTGAAGAACGGCTGGGCGCGCTCGGCAGACTTGGAGATGAATCTTCTTAGTGCGGCAACACATCCTGTTAGACGCCTCAAATCCTTAACTGTCGTCGGCGCTTGGATCTGCTCGATAGCCTTGATCTTGTTGGGGTGGGCTTCGATCCCGCGATGGGATACAAAGAACCCAAGTGGCTTGCCGGAGGGAACACCAAATACATACTTCTCCGGGTTGACCTTCAGATTGATCTTGCATAGGTTACCAAATGTCTCTTCCAAATCTTGGATAAGGGTGGCCCTATTCTTGGTCTTGACCGCAATATCATCAATATAGGCTTCTATGTTTCTGTGCAGCTGTGGCCCAAAACCAATCTGGACTGCCCTTGCAAAAGTGGACCCGGCACTCTTTAATCAAAATGGCATGCGGACAAAGCAGTATGTACCACAAGGGGTGATGAACGACGTCTTCTCTTCATCTACCTTGGACATGAAGATTTGGCAATACCTAGAGTATGCATACAGGAAAGAGAGCAAATCACAACTTGAGGTGGAATCCACAACCTGATCAATACGCGGCAAGGGAAACGGGTCCTTCGGGCAAGCCTTGTTGAGATCTGTGAAATCTATGCAAAGCCTCCACTTCCCGCTAGCCTTCCAGACTACCACTGGATTTTCCAAACACATTAGATGTAGCCCTCCTCTGACCAAACCAGCCGCCTCAAGTTTCTTGATCTCTTCTGCAATGAAATGCTGCCTCTTCAAGGCCTGCTTCTGGACTTTCGGCATGACAGGTCGGGGGTGTGGGTAGACAGCAAGGTGGTGCTCGATTACCTCCCTGGGAACACCGAGGATATCAGATGGTTGTCAGGCAAACACATCGATATTCACCCGCAGGAAGGGAACGAGCGCGCTTTCCTATTTGTCATCGAGGGTGGCGCTGATAGTGAAAGTACCATCAATGCCTGCCAGCCCTGCCGGGAACTTCTTCACCTCAGGTGCAGTGACCCTGGACCTCTTGCTGTTGGAACACTCTAGCACGTCGTCAACGGGTGTCCTGCACTCGCTGGGGGCACGCTTCCCGGACTCTTTGCCAGAGGTCCTACAATCCCTCTTCTTTTCTTTACTTTCCTTGGCGGGAACAGCTGCTGCCGCTGCCTCTGCCGCGACCGCGTTCCGGTACATCTTGTCCACACAAATGATTGTGTCCTTCTCATCTGATGGGTTAATGATAACTCCCAGTGGCCCAGGCATCTTCAAAGTGTTGTAGGCATAGTGGGATACCGCCATGAATTTAGCCAGTGCAGGGCGTCCGAGAATCACATTTTACGGCAGGGGGAGATCAACCAGATCAAACACAATCCTCTCAGCCCGGTAGTTCAGTTCTCCCCCCAAACGTTACCGACAACGTGATATTTCCCTTAGGATGAATCCTTCCTGGATTAACTCCTTGAAACGTGCCGGTAACCTCTAACTCTTCCTCTGCTATCTGAAGCTTGCTGATAACAGTTGGGGAAATCGGATTCAACTCGCCCGTGCCGCCCACCAACATGTTTGTGACCTTGAGGTTGCAAATTGTTGGGGAGACCAACAACGGCAAGCATCCTAGCGCAGTGGTGCAGCTAGGATGATCCTCCTCGTCAAGGATGATGGGCGTAGAGGGCCATTTGAGCGGCTTCTGGGCCTCTGGCGCTGGCTCCACGATATTGACTTCTCACGCCCACCACTTGAGTTGATGGTGAGAGGCGTGCAGAGATGCACCTCCATCAATACACAGGGCGTCAGTGGCCTTCTGAAACTCTTGCTCACTGGTTTCCTCTTCATCCCATCCATCGCTCTCATCATCACAGGCTCCCTTTTCTCGACCTCTGGCGGGCTTTCCTTGGTTTCGAAGAAGTTTGCCAGGGCAATTTACTTCACCACCTCGGCCCTTACCGCTAGCAACATTCTGACCCTTTTCCTTATCACGCTTCTCATACTCTGTCTCTTGACAAGCTGCTCAACCAGATGACACTATTGAAGGTCGTGGCCCTTGGTCCGATGAATCTTGCAATACGGCCCATCACGTTTCTCGGCTTTCTCGGCAGCAGCGGCTTCCCGGCAATCAGTGCATACGATAGCTTCCTTCGAAAATCATCACTGCCTTATATCTCTGCTTCTTGCTGCGCTTCTTACTCTTCTTCTGACTGGTTGGTTCATCATCATCCTCTGAATCAACATTGATGCAATCTTCCTCTCTGAGCAACTTTCTTCCCTCCTCCATCCGAGCACACTTATCCACCAGTGTGTAAAGCTCCTTCACATTCTTGGGCAACCGCATGTTCATTTTAGAACCAATCCGGCGGTTGCGCACATTAGACTAGAAGGCGGCTACTACGGCTGCCGGATGGATATTTGGGATATTTCTATGAACTTTGCTGAAACTTTGTAAATACTTACGGACGGTTCTCCTTCCTTCTACTGGAGAAGATGCAAGTTGCTGGGCCTATAGGGTTCTTGGTGGCCACCCATGAAGGCGCCAATGAATTCGTGACACAGATCCGCCCATGATGAGATGGAGTTCTCCAGCAGGTACATCAGCCAAGACCTCACATTGGACTTGAGGGCCAAAGGGAAGTAGTTGGCGAACACTTTCTCATCTCTTCCCCCGGCATCCTGAACAGTGATGGTGTAGATGCTCAGAAACTCTGTCGGGTTCAGCCTCCCTTCATACTTCTCAGGTATCTTTGGCTTGAACGTACGAACAGACGGCCAACGGACTTGCCGCGGCTTATGAGTAGAGGCAAGGTAGCCAACCTCGAAAGGTAGGTACCCGCTAATACCAAGCATGGACTCGTCGATGTCGGGTTCGTCGCACCCGTCGGTCGAGCGGAGGTCGTTGCTACTTTGGTCAACAACAACACGCGTGTCTCATATCCGCCTATCCTCTAGGGCTCGTCGTCGGTTGCTACCTCTCGAGCATGCGTTGTTTTTCCCTTGAAGAGGAAAGGGTGATGCAGCAAAGTACCGTAAGTATTTCCCTCACTTTTTGAGAACCAATGTATCAATCCAGTAGGAGACTACACGCAAGTCCGTCGTACCTGCACAAACAAATAAGAGCCTTCCAACCAACACGATAAAGGGGTTGTCAATCCCTTCTCGGCCACTTGCAAAAGTGAGATCTGATAGAGATAATAGGATAAATATTTTTGGTATTTTTGTTGTATAAATTGAAAACTAAAGATTGCAAAATAAAATAACAGTAAAGATAACTAGTTGATGAAATATTAATATGATGGAAGATAGACCCGAGGGCCATAGGTTTCACTAGTGGCTTCTCTCAAGATAGCAGATTCTACGGTGGGTGAACAAATTACTGTCGAGCAATTGATAGAAAACCGCATAGTTATGAGAATATCTAGGCATGATCATGTATATAGGCATCACGTCTGTGACAAGTAGACCGACATGATTCTGCATCTACTACTATTACTCCACACATCGACTGCTATCCAGCATGCATGTAGAGTATTAAGTTCATAAGAACAGAGTAACGCCTTAAGCACGATGACATGATGTAGAAGGATAAACTCATGCAATATGATATAAACCCCATCTTTTTATCCTCGGTGGCAAAAATACAATACATGCCTTGTTGCCCCTGATGTCACTGGGAAAGGACACCGCAAGATTGAACCCAAAGCTAAGCACTTCTCACATTGCAAGAAAGATCAATCTAGTAGGACAAACCAAACTGATAATTCGAAGAGACTTGCAAAGATATTTAAATCATGCATAATAGAATTCAGAGAAGAATCAAATATGGTTCATAGACAATCTTGATCACAAACCCACAATTCATCGGATATTGATAAACACACCGCAAAAAGAATTACATCGAATAGATCTCCAAGAAGATCGAGGAGAACTTTGTATTGAGATCCAAAGAGAGAGAAGAAGCCATCTAGTTAATAACTATGGATCCGAAGGTCTGTGTTAAACAACTCACAACTCATTGGAGAGGCTATGGTGTTGATGTAGAAGCCCTCCGTGATCGATTCCCCCTCCGGTGGAGCTCCGGAAAAGGCCCCAAGATGGGAACTCACGGGTACAGAAGGTTGCAGCGGTGGAATTAGGGTTTCGTGGTGCTCTCGGATGTTTTCAGGGTATATGAGTATATATAGGACGAAGAAGTATGTCGGTGGAGCTACGAGGGGCCTACGAGGGTGGGGGTGCGCCTACCCCCTGGGCGTGCCCTCCTGCCTCGTGGCCACCTTGTGACTTCCCTGGCGTGTACTCCAAGTCTTGTGGGTTGCGTTTGTTCCAAAAATGATCCTCCCGAAGGTTTCATTCCATTTGGACTCTGTTTGATATTCCTTTTCTATGAAACACTGAAATAGGCAAAAAAATAACAATTTTCACTAGGCCTTAGGTTAGTAGGTTAGTCACAAAAATAATATAAGTGCATAATAAAGCCCATTAAACATCCAAAACTGATAATATAATAGCATGGAACAATAAAAAATTATAGATACGTTGGAGACGTATCAAGCATCCCAAAGCTTAATTCCTGCACGTCCTCGAGTAGGTAAATGATAAAAAAGAATTTTTTTCATGTAGAATGCTACCTAACATAATTTTCAATGTAATTTTCTTTATTGTGGCATGAATGTTTAGATCCGAAAGATTCAAGACAAAATTTTAATTGACATAATAATAATAATACTTCAAGCAAACTAACAAAGCAATTATGTCTTCTCAAAATAACATGGCCAAAGAAATTTCATCCCTACAAAATCATATAGTATTGTCTATGCTCCATCTTCGTCACACAAAATACTCAAATCATGCACAACCCCGGTTTCAGCCAAGCAATTGTTTCATACTTCAATTTTTTCAAACTTTTTCAATTTTCACGCAATACATGAGCCCGAGCCATGGATATAGCACTATAGGTGGAATAGAGTTGTGGTTGTGGAGAAGACAAAAGGAGGAAGATGGTCTCACATCAACTAGGCGTATCAATGGGCTATGGAGATGCCCATCAATAGATATCAATTTGAGTGAGTAGGGATTGCCATGCAATGGATGCACTAGAGCTATAAATGTATGGAAGCTCAACAAAAGAAACTAAGTGGGTGTGCATCCAACTTGATTGCTCATGAAGACCTAGGGCATTTGACAAAGCCCATCGTTGGAATATACAATCCAAGTTCTATAATGAAAATTCCCACTAGTATATTAAATTTACAAAACAAGAGACTCCCTATCATGAAGATCATGGTGCTACTATGAAGCACAAGTGTCGAAAAAAGATAGTAGCATTGTCCCCTTTTTATTTTCTTTTCTTGGGCCTTCCTTTTTTCTTTGGCCTTTCCTTCCCCTTTTTTATATATTTTTTCAAGACAATGCTCTAATAATGATGATCATCACACTTCTATTTATTTACAACTCAAAGATTACAACTCGATACTAGAAAAAAATATGACTCTATATGAATGCCTCCGGTGGTGTACCGTGATGTGCAATGAGTCAAGAGTGACATGTATGAAAAATTATGCATAGTGGCCTTGCCACAAATACGATGTCAACTACATGGTCATGCATGGCAATATGACAATGATGAAGCGTGTCGTAATAAACGGAATGGTGGAAAGTTGCATTGCAATATATCTCGGAATGGCTATGGAAATGCCATGATAGGTAGGTATGGTGGCTGTTTGGAGGAAGGTATATGGTGGGTGTATGGTATCGGCGAAATTTGTGTGGTACAAGAGAGGCTAGCAATGGCGGAAGGGTGAGAGTGCGTATAATCCATGGACTCAACATTAGTCGTAAAGAACTCACATACTTATTGGAAAAATCTGCAAGTCATCAAAACAAAGTACTACACGGATGCTCCTAGGGGAAGGGTTGGTAGGATTTAACCATCGCGCGACCCCGACCTCCACACAAAGGATGACAATAAATGAAATACCTCATGCTTCAAATTTGTCACACAACGGTTACCATATGTGCATGCTACGGAACTTGCAAACCTCAACACAAGTATTTATCAAATTCACAACTAATCTACTAGCATGACTCTAATATCACCATCCTCATATCTCAAAACAATCATCAAGTATCTAACTTCTCATAATATTCAATGCACTTTATATGAAAGTTTTTATTATACCGATCTTGGATACCTATCATATTACGACTAATTTTATAACCAAATAAAATTACCATGCTGTTCTAAAGGACTCTCAAAATAATATAAGTGAAGCATGAGATACCAATAATTTCTATAAAATAAAACCACCACCGTGCTCTAAACAGAAATATGTAATGCCTAGTATGAGATTATACCTCCCACGTGTCGAGGCACGACTTAAAGGCATAATATCATACTGGAATGATCTCAAGAATGGTATCTTTGCACAACTCATGTAAAAGAGGGATGAAATTGCAAAAGAGTAGTTGGCTTACACTCGCCACGTCACACAATACATTACATAACAATCGTCATCAAAATAACATCAGAGTCCGACTACGGAAGAAGATCCAAATGAAAGATACCATAAATAAAGCCACACATGGTCCGAATCGCCCCTAGTAGAAGCCACTACTAATCGTCGGGATAAGACACATAGTATCGCCCACGCTCTTCATCGAACTTCCAATACAACCATGTGCCATCTCCTGTGTAGTTCTCATCGGTACCTGCATCTGGTGTGGTGTCGAATCTGTGAGCCATGGAGGACTCAGCAATCCCGTTCCCGAGTAGCAAAACTATCAAAGCCTTGGGTGTGGAACAAGGCTGAAAACAAGGTTGCAGCTGCACTAGCACTAGCTTACGTGTTTAGAGCGAGAAGAGAAGTGCCACAAGCGTCAAAGTGATCACGAAGTGATCCTATCTAAGCACGTCATTCATAACCCCACCGTGTTCACTTCCCAAACCCCTTCGAAAAGCGACCGTCACGGTTACTCACGCTGGTAGTGTATTATGAACATGGTGTCAAGTTTTCTACAACCGGATATTAACAAATTCCCATCTGCCACATAACCACGGGCACGACTTTCGAAAGATCAAAACCCTGTAGGGGTGTCCCAAATTAGCCCATCACAAGCTCACGATCTGCGAAGTCACAACTCCAAGGTGGGAAGACCCGAGTACTCTCGGAATCCCGTGCTCAAGATATTCCGACATTGGTAAAACTAATCCAGCAAGACCTCCCGGCGTGCCGACACCCTGATAGTAGTCGCGCGTATCTCATCTCAGGCCATGACCGGATGGGATAGCCTACAGGAAAATACCAAATACCTCGGGTTTCCCCAAGGCGGGCCTGCAGTCTGCCCGGTTGGACCAACACTCATGAGGAGCACTGACCCGGGGGTTGTTAATTAAGTCCACGAGATAGCTAGTCCCTATGCAAATTTTAGTTGTTAGGAAAATGTAAAACCAATGTTGGGCCTTGCTGGAAAAGCTTTAGCGCTAAGCGGGTTATTGAGGGGGGCCCATAAACCCCAACTATGTTAGGGATGCAATATCAAGGAACATAACACCAGTTTAAATGGTTCCTAGGGTGGCATGAGTGGAACAAAACACCAAGCAAGAGGCTTAGCCTTCCACCCATTACCAATATATAAATGATTTGGTTTAACAGATTATATATTGTGATATCCCAACAATAACTTCAACATGAAGCAAGAATCTTCAAATCTTCTCCTGCAACTAACAATGCTGAGCGAAGCTTACGTAGCCAAACAACGATTTGCTAGGTGGGGTGGTTAGAGAGGTTCATGGCAACAATAGGAGGCTGACAGACAGACATAGGCATCGAGGCAATAAGCTAAAGAGTGAGACATCTAGCATGGGCAAAGATAGTAGTGATATCTGTGTAAGGTCATCTTGCCTGTTGATTCCACGGAGGGATCGTAAGATGGCTCCTCGTACTCAGGCTCGGCAAGATCCTAGAACTCGGTCTCGGCTCCCGGCTCTACTCAACACAAGAACACAACACGGCACAACATCAAACACGATGCAATGCACAATCGACATGATGCAAGTATGATGTGCGTATGCATGCTGAAGCACTTGAACCTAAGGAGAAGATGATGGAGAAGGCCTCATCTTGGAAAACCAAGCAAGCCACTAGATAGAGGGGAAGATTTCGGTTGAAATCGATATAAAGACCGCCGGAAACGGACACACGGTTTGCAAATGGGAAGCAAAACAATATTCACACCAAACTGTAGTTTACAGCCAAATGGCATCTTTGGAGCAAGAAATAATTATGCTACAGAACTCAAACATGGTGACAAAGGGCATGGATGTGAAGTATACATGATACTTAACAAGCATGAACTTAGAACACACCCAAAAACATACTGGAACACAATTAACCAAGCATGGCAAGTTGCAATAAATTTATCCAGAATTTGTCAAAATCTGGGAAGGCAAAAACATCATCACGAGGCTGCCTTCGGAGGCACAAAACAACATGCATATCAACTCCACTAAGTATATAAAGATCATGGACATGTAGTAGACATAGCATACATCAAACCACTCCATTGGAGCAACTCCATAAGAGGCATGGATCAATAGCAACAAGCTTCACCAAATTGATCATGCTGATAAAAACCTGAATTTTATAGCAACTTGAGAGCAAGAAATAAATAAGCTACAGCAGGCCATATGTGCAAGTAAGGGCATGGATGGATAGAACATAACATGGACAACAAGATATGACCATTGGCCACTCCAAAACAAGCATGGAATTGAGTGAGGCATCAAGCAAACATAGCATCAGGTTAACAGATTCCAGACTTAGCAGTTTTTTCACTAAGTATAAAACAGCAACATTGGCATGGCATGTTTACAAGCTTGTTTAAGTCACCACAAGGCATAACATGGAAAGTGGATTGCACCACAGCAAAGACCATATGATTGTGCTTCTAAAACATATTGACATGTGACATGAGGAAAAACACATCAATAGCAATGAGCAAGTCCAAACATCATCTCACAACAAGTTTCAGCACTTAAGAGCCACATGCACTTTTGCAACAGAGATTAACATGGCAATATGACACCTAACATGAATGTTACAGCAACCATCATGTAGAGCACTTCACAATGAACATTTTGACATATCATATGCTCCATTTGGACCAACATGCATAAAGTTCTCACATCTCAAACATGGCAACAAATTTACAAGTAATAGCAGTTTTAAACATATAGTACGCTTGCAACGATGATTAGGTCATCAAGATGAACTCAAACAAGCATGCCACAATGGAACAAAATGAAGAGCACATCTCAACGAACATTATGATATATTACACGCCCAAAACTGATCTACGAGTGCGAAGTTATTGCATGTCAAAGAGCGCAACAAATTTACGGAAATCTGGGACTTAGCAGAATTTTCACCTCTCGAAAGTCAAACGTGGACGAAGGCGTGCTGGACGAGGAGATCCGGGACGGAGCGGGCCGTTTGGATCGGGGGACGGGTGGATCTCGTCCACCCCGGCCCCATCCGGATCTGACCAGCTCCGGCAAGGCGGCGGCGGCCGGAGTGGAGGACGGAGGCGGCGGTCCGGCGAGGTAGCGGTGGCCGGCCAGTGAGGGAGCGGCGGCGGTGGAGGCGAGGGCGACGGCGGTGATGCGGCCCGCGGCGGCGGTCGGCGGTGGCGGCAATGTGGCACGCGACAGCGGTCGGCGGTGGCGAGGCCGGCCGGGGCGCGGTGGCGCCGCTGCGCCGGTGGCGGAAGGCGGCGGCGGGCGCGGCGTGGAGGCAGCGGCGGGCGCGCATGGAGGTGGCAGCGCGGGCAAAGTGGGCCGCGGGGGCCGGCCTCGGGCCCGGCAGGCCCGCGCGAAGCTGTGGATGACGGAACTGGCGGGCGCGGCGTGTCCGGCGCGGAGCGGACACGTCCGCCTGGCACGGAAATCGAGGCGGCAGCTAGAGCTAGGAGGAGGCTAGGGTTTTGCCTAAAAATTTCGGGGGAGGGGCTAATTTATAGATTCTGGGAGCTAGGAAGGTCCAAATGGGGTGCGGTTTTCGCCCACACGTTCGTGGTCCGACGACCGAGAGGATGGGAGAGGTTGTGCTGGGTTAGTGGGCTATTGTGGAGGGGGTCTTGGGCCAAAAGGAAGAGGAGCTTTTAGCCCGCTAGGTTAACCGTTGGAGTACCAAACAAACTCCAAACGCGACAAAACTTGACTGGCGGCCTACACGTACCGGAACAACAATGCACGACAAGTCTCACCTCATTCCGGGAACGTTACACGGTCACACACGAAAGAAGGTGTCGGGGGTGCCACGGGCACATGTGTGAGTGTCGAAACTCGAAACGGACAACGGGAAGAGGCGAGTGGGACCGGGTGCAAGTGACAACACGAATTCATCGCAAAGCACATGACAACATGACATGGATGAAATGCACACACACACACGATAAAATGAAGAAACCCGAAAATAAAGAAGAGCCCGGAATGGATTTGTTGAAGTCAATGTTTCATATATTGCCATAAATGGAAGGTGTTACATCTGGGGTGTTGCAAACTCTCCTCTACTACAAAAAGATCTCGGCCCGAGATCTAGGACTGGAAGAAGGATGGGTACTCGAAACGAAGGTGATCTTCTCGTTCCCATGTAGCTTCTCGGACGGTATGGTGTGACCACTTCACTTTTAAAAACTTGATGGACTTGTTGCGGGTCTTGCGCTTAGTTTCTTCAAGAATAGCAACAGGGTGCTCACGGTAAGACAAGTCTTGCTTAATATCAATCTCCTCAGACGGATTGGTGCGTTCAGGTGTTTTGAAGCACTTGCAGAGTTGAGACATGTGAAACACATCATGAACATTTGCAAAGTTGGATTGAAGCTCGAGTTGGTAGGCTAGGTCGCCTCTTTTGCCAAGAATCTTGAAAGGGCCCACGTATCTCGGAGCAAGCTTTCCTGTGATACCGAATCTTTGGGTTCCTTTCATAGGAGAAACACGGAGATAAACATGATCCCCAATGTCGAAAGCCAAATCACGATGCTTGCCGTCATAGTAACTCTTTTGACGCGATTGAGCGGCTTTGAGATTCTCACGTATGACTTTGCACATTTCGTCGGCTTCTGAGATCAAATCATTGCCAAGAAGTTGACATTCACCAGTCTCGGACCAGTTGAGCGGGGTATGGCACTTTCTGCCGTAGAGGATTTCAAACGGAGCTTTGCCGGCACTTGCTTGGAAACTGTTGTTGTAAGAGAACTCGGCAAACGGGAGACAATCTTCCCACTTCATGCCAAAAGAGATGACACAAGCTCTCAGCATGTCTTCGAGGATCTAGTTCACTCTTTCGACTTGACCACTAGTCTGAGGATGAAACGCAGTGCTAAAACGAATCTTAGTGCTCATGGCTGACTGAAAGGAGTCCCGGAACTTGGATGTGAACAAACTTCCACGGTCTGAGGAGATGACTTGCGGAATGCCATGCAACAAAACAATTCTGGAAGTGTACAACTCTGCCAGGTGAGCTGCATTGATGGATTCTTTGACGGGAAGGAAATGAGCTACTTTTGTTAGCTTTTCAATCACTACGAAGATAGCATCATTCCCCTTCTTGGACTTAGGAAACTCAGTGAATAAATCCATTTCAATGTGGTCAAACTTCCACTCGGGAATAGGTAGAAGTTGAAGGAGACCGGCTGGACGTTGATGCTCTGCCTTCACTCTTCTGCAGACATCACATTCATTCACGAATTGGGCAATCTCCCTTTTCATGCGAGTCCACCAGTATGATTGCTTGAGGTCTTGGTGCATCTTGGAACTACCAGGATGAATGAGAGGAGGGAGTCATGTGCTTCGTTCATTATGAGCTTCCTGAGATCACCCTTGGGAACCACAATTCTGTCCTCAAAGAACAAGGTGTCTTTCTCATCAACGCGATAGCACTTGTACTTGGGAGTACCCTTAGCAATACCATGTTTCACTTTCTGCACCATAGCATTACTAAGCTGGGCCTCACGGATCTGATCTTCCAAGGTAGGAGCAACTTGAAGGTTTGCAAGAAAGCCTTGCGGAACAACTTGGAGGTTGAGCTTCCTGAATGATTCACAAAGTTCAGGCTGAAACGGCTTGAGAAGGAGACTGTTGCAATATCACATTCTGCTCAAGGCATCTGCAATGACATTGGCCTTGCCAGGTGTGTATTCAATGCTTGGATCATACTCTTGGATCATCTCAACCCAATGAGTCTGGCGAAGGTTCAGGTTAGGCCGTGTGAAGATGTACTTCAAGCTCTTGTGATCGGTGAAGATGTCCACTTTTCTGCCCAACCGAAGGTGTCTCCACGTTATCAAGGCACCTACAACTGCTGCTAGCTCGAGATCATGTGTGGGGTAATTCTTCTCATTTGGTTTCAACTGACGAGAAGTGTATGCCACAATCTTCTTGTCTTGCATGAGAACACCACCAAGTCCTTGTAAAGAAGCATCACAGAAGACTTCATAGGGCTTGGACTCATCCGGAGGAGTAAGAACCGGAGCAGAAATGAGCTTCTTTTTGAGTGTTTTGAATGCCACATCACAATCAGGAGTCCAGTTGTACTTGACATTCTTCTGCAACAGGTTTGAGAGAGCCTTGGCAATCTTGGAGAAGTTCTCAACGAACCTTCTGCAATAGCTAGCGAGACCAAGGAAGCTTCAGAGTTGCTTGACGTTCTGCGGGGGTTCCCAGTTGACAATAGCTTCAACTTTCTCGGTGTTGACAGAAATACCCTTAGCTGAGATGATATGGCCAAGATATAATACCTTATCCAACCAGAATTCACACTTGGAGAACTTCGCATAGAACTTTTGTTCACGGAGCGTGTCCAGGACCAAACAGAGGTGCTTGGCATGCTGTTCTTCATTCTTGGAGAATACCAAGATGTCATCCAGATAGACAAGAACAAATTCATTGGTGTAGGGGTTGAATATGAAGTGGATCATCCTTGAGAAAGTGGGTGGAGCATTTGCGAGGCAAAAAGACATGATCGTGTATTCATAGGAGCCATAGCTTGTTCTGAATGCGGTCTTGTGAATATCCTCTTCACGGATACGAATCTGATGGTAACCCATCCGGAGATCGAGCTTCAAGAACACCTTTGCTCCTTTGAGATGCTCGAACAATTCATTGATATTGGGGAGCGGATACTTGTTCTTTATTGTCTTCTTGTTCAATGGTCGGTAATCAACGCAAAGGCGCTCCGTGCCATCCTTCTTCTTGACAAATAAAACACCACAGCCCCAAGGGGAAGTACTAGGCCTGATTAGACCTATACGTTCTTGCTCATCGAGTTGTTTCTTCAGCTCCTTCAACTCTTCAGGAGAAAGCTTGTACGGACGCCGATATGCTGGCTCGGTACCGGGCTCGAGTTCAATGATGAATTCAACTTGACGATGGGGAGGCAAGCCTGGAATCTCTTTAGGTAAAACATCTTCATATTCATTGACCATCGGAATCTGAGAAATGGCATTAATCTCGCCCTTGTCATTGAGAGAGAATAGCCTGATTGTGTTATCTCGAGTTGCGAAGATAATCATGTCTTCATCAGGATGAGTAAGCTTGACTTATTGGCACAATCAATGTTTGCATCATGCTTGGAGAGCCAATCCATCCCAAGAATAAGATCAATGTCGGAGTTACCGAGAATAACCGGAGAAACCAGAAAATTGTAATCACCCATGTGAATAGATACATCCGGAGCCATTGAGGTGGAAGTCATGTGTTTGCCCGGAGAAATAATTGATAACTTCTGTGGTAAGTCCACTGTGCCCAAATTGTGCTTGGATGCAAATGGACATGACATGAAGGAAAGTGATGCACCAGAATCAAACAAGACTTTTGCAGGAATTGAGTTAACCGGAAGATTACCAATTATCACATCTGAATAATTCTATGCTTGAGCTGCATTCATCAAGTTCACTCTTGCATGCCTGGGATTGTGCTTGACAAGAGCATTGCTGACAGGAGGAGGAGGCGGAAGGCGCCTTTGAGTACACTTGTTAGCATAGTGACCCCTCTGGCCACACTTGTTGCAAGTCACTTCTGAGAGAGGCCGGTGATAAGGACCACTTGACTTCGAAGCTTGAAAGTGAGTCTTGCACTGATTGCTTGGGTTGGGTGGGTGGGAGAAACCACGGCCACCGGAGTGCTTGTTGTTGTTGTTGTTTGGAGGGCGGAGCACTGGAGGAGGTGGAAGCCAAAACTTCTACTGCTTTGCGACCACTTGGGAAGAAGAGGAGGAGTTAACAGCATCTCTGATCCTCTTTTTGGAAGCTTCAACCTTGAGCTGGGCTGCCTCTTGCTTAAGGGCCATGTTATAGAATTGATCAAATTCATCCGGCTCGAATAAGGTGAGAGCTAGTTGGAGTTCATCCTTCAGACCACCACGGAACTGATAAATCTTGCTCTTGGAATCTGGGATGTCTTGCTTGGCATAGCGAGCGAGGTTCTGGAACTTGACATTGTATTGATAAACGGACATGGTGCCTTGCTTCAGGTTGCGGAATTGCTCAAGCATGTCTTCAATGAAACTAGTTGGAATGTGGTGAGAGCGGAAATCCTTGCAGAAGTCAGTCCACGAGATCTCACGTCCTTATCTGGAATCTTTGTACTGTTGCCACCAATCAACGGCTTGGTCCTTGAGTTGGAAGGCGACAAACTTGAAATAATCCTCAGGTCTCACGTTACTGCACTCGAAATGCTTTTTGATGTCTGTTATCCAGTCTTCAGCATCTAGCGGATCCACACAGTAACTGAACGCCTTCGGTTGGTTTGCCAGGAATTGGTTGAGGGTTGCAAAGTGAGGTTGATTGAACAGATTCCTTGGCCTTGGTTCCCATGACCACCTTGATTTGCTTGGTTGGATTGAATGTTCTGCATCATTTGCATATACATCTGGGTGTTCTGGTTGGTCACTTGCATAATTGCTCTCCAGGCCTCAGACAGAGGAGGAAGGGAAGGAGGACGATCAGGAACTTATTCACCCTCTGGGTTAGCATTAGGAACCTTTTTAGGAGCCATCCTGAATGAGATGACAACTATTAGCCATTGATTGAAATATATAAGCTGAATCAACGGCTAGAATTGCAACATAAGTCTTCACAAGAACATTCGAACAAAATGAACGAATGTAATCCACAGTTTAATGGTACAACAATCTTCTCGAGAAGCCACTTGGGAGAACAAAAGGTAAATAAAAACAACAAGGAGCAGATAGAACAAATACAAGATAGAAGCTTCGTCCCACATGTTCGTGCTGAAAGCTCATGGAACGTGTTACAAAAGGGTTTTGCAATCCCCGGATCAGCATAGCCAAGGACCCTTTAAGATGCAACTCCCGATCGGAACAACGCCCAAAAGGGTTCACTCAATGTAGAACCCCGAACTCCATATCATGCATTCATTGGAAGAATGCCTACGAACTACTAGATGAACCCACCTATTAATTTCCGAAAGTTTCCAGTTATGCAATCGGGTGTTGGGGATACAGGGGAAGCATCGCGCACTCAACTCTAATCCTACATCCAGCGGTATCCATCCTTCAACACATAACCAGTTCTATCCGGAAACCGTTTACCTCAGACCTTCGAAACGCATCTGCTATGCAAGCTATGGCAATACTCCCGAACTACCTCCCCAGTACTGGGTGATGTCGGGGTTATCTTGCCACTAACCGAATAGAAGAGTTTTCGATGTCGGCCGTCTTAAGTATTCCAGAACTGCTGCGATAGATTTGTGACGACAACACCTCGGAGGTCAACTCCCAGGGACACTGCCACAACCCCTAAATGACAGGAGGCATCGAGAACAATGTTCTCGTCACAAAGAAATCGGAACAATCCAAACAATACTCGCGTGATCCTAAAAAATTAGTGATTTTTTTAGAGTAGAAGAGATAGAGCAATCGTCAGGAGTCCTCACCAGAGTGATAAAGGGATGATGAGTAAAAAGAAATCCTACTCTCCGATATATATAGGACTCAAAACATTTTCATGTGTGTGCCTAGACTCAACCGTCAACGATTCGATCAATTAGTGGGGGCTCCTAGGTCGGAGAAGGCTCTGATTACCAACTTGTAATGCCCAGTATGAGATTATACCTCCCACGTGTCGAGGCACGACTTAAAGGCATAATATCATACTGGAATGATCTCAAGAATGGTTTCTTTGCACAACTCATGTAAAAGAGGGATGAAATTGCAAAAGAGTAGTTGGCTTACACTCGCCACGTCACACAATACATTACATAACAATCATCATCCAAATAACATCAGAGTCCGACTACGGATGAAGATCCAAATAAAAGTGTCGGGGAAACTGATCGCCCACGAACACCTATGGGACCGGAGCCCCTTTTCGGTACGGCAAGGGAGCGGAGGGCGCACGAAGAGCGGATCGAGGCGAGCACGCGAGCAGTTTACCTAGGTTCGGGCCGCACGGATGCGTAAAACCCTACTCCTGCCTTGGTTGTATTGCGTTCTTGGCTCGGGAGCACGAAGAGCTACAGAGCTGGTTGCTAGCTACACCGAGCATGAGAGTGATCAAGGATCGGAACCTCCCCTACGTTGTGCATGGGACTCGTTTTATAGGTCTAAGGGGTCACCGACAGGTGGCAACATAGGTGAGGGTAAAAGTGTAAAAATGGTGGTAGTTGTAACAGTGTATGTACAGTGTTTTGTACCTAACCCTGACGGTGGGGGACAAGGGCATTGAATGCCCGTCACTGTCGCCCAAAACAGTGCAAAAAGCGTCCGTTGGGGCGTCTCCGTTCGCCACGAGGGTGGCCTCGTCACCGCGACTCGCCACGGTGTACCCCAGGCTGCACAGCCTTCCGCCACGTGCACCTGGAAGGGCCCCAGGGCGACGCGTGGCCGGATGAGCTGGAGCGCGGGCACGTAGTGGGAGCTTGCCGCGGTCGCTACCTTGCCGCGAAGCTTGTCGCTCTTCGGGCCTTGCCGCGACGCGCGGAGCGTGGCGGCAAGTCTTTTGAAGTGCCATGCTTGGCCTTCCTGACATGCTCCTCTTGCCAGGGCCTTGTGCCAAAGGGGTGGTCTTGAGCCCGGTACGGCCTTCCCGGCAAGCTCCTCTTGCCGGGGTCTTGTTTCTTTAACTTGAATACTTTGTTCTTGAATGGCTCTAAAGGATCCAGAGCGGGCCTTGGCGGGCGCGTTGCAAGCCCTGCCACGGGACGCTGCTACTGCCCGTGCACAAGTCGGGATACTAAGGTACCCCTACTTTAGTACACCGACAGGAGCCCCCGGGCCTGGGCCACACGGTGCCGAGCGCTGTTGGGCCAGGCCCAAAACAGTGCACGGGCACACGCGGCCCACGGCGCGCCGTATCCACCGCGTCTCTCCCTAACGGCACGCGTCGATTACGGCATCGTGGGAGAGATCGTGGCCTGTTTCTTTATTGGGGGAAATGCGGAACGCCCCCCTCCCCCCCTTAAAAGCAGGGGAAACAGGGGCAGTTACCCCATTCGCTTCATTCCTTCTTCAACCTCCAGAAACCCCCGCCGCTCTCCTCCTCCCCGCAGGTCGAAAGAGAGCAGCGCTCCACCCTTCTTCCGCCGCCGCCAGCCTCTCCAGCACCGTCGACCTCCATCGCCGTCCCCGCCATGGCCCCGAAGGGCGACAAGGCGAAAGCCGCGAAGACCGACCGGGCGCAGAAACTAGCAGCAATGCGGAAGGAGATGGTGGTCTTCCCGCCGAGGCTCGGCGCGAGGGAGCTGAAGGACAAGTTCTACCTCTTCTGGTCGAGGGAGATGAAAGCTCACCCGCGCACCAGGGTACTCCCCGCCGTAGCCTGCGACATGTTTCCTGGAGGGTATGCCTATTTCGCTCTGTTCTTCCATTGCAGACTCTGCCCTCCATACTCTGAATTCTTCTACGACGTTATGAACACCTACGGGTTTCATCTTCTTGATTTCACCCCGAACGCAGTCTTGACCATGGCCGTTTTCGCACATCTGTGCGAGAACTTTGTCGGGGTGTATCCCAATGTAGCCCTCTTCCGCCATTATTATACACCTCGAGTAGAGTCAGGTTCTCCTTTGTCTGGCGGGATTTCTTGGATCTTTAGACTCAATAAGAAAGAGGCGTACTTGACTGGAGAGCTCCGCGGCAAGTGGGAGGAGTGGAGGGCCAACTGGTGTTGGATCATGGAGGACGCCCCAGAGCAGTTCACTTCCCCGCGCCGGGCTGCAATAGTGCGCGGCAAGGACTGGAGTGACCTGGCCCCGGAGGACGACAAGCTGAAGATAGCCATCACTAGGATCCTTCGCCTCCGGCAAGCCAAGCTCACCGTAGGGGCTGTCGGGCAGATTTCCTTCGCCGGCGCATTGCTCCCTTGCAGGAGAGGAAGAGGCCTGCTTGGGATTTTGGCAACGCGGCAGACTGTATGAGGCTGTGCCCAGGCCTCAACTATAATTTCACTGTCCTGGAGCTCAAAGGGATGCTCCGTGAGCTGTTCAAGCACGACGCCAAGCACCCGGAGTGGTTCACCTTGCCGCGGGAGGTAGTTCCACTATGCAACAATTCGTCACTCAGTGCTATCCGTGCGGCAATGCCATGGTGCGACTCCCATGGGATTGACCCCACTTGGCTGGCGCCCTCTGACGAAGCCGTTCAAACATTCTTCGATAACTTGGTGGAGCTGCCCATCAATCCCGACGAGAAGAAGGGCCTCACCCGCGACACCACCGACCGGGAGATGGCGTATATCGCCACCAGGTTGGAGGAGGCAGCCGCGGCCGAGGCCGCGGGCGAGTTTGGGTATACCCTGGAGGAGGCAGATGCAGCGGATGTGGTGAGTCGGGCCGAGGAGGAAGAGATCCTCAAACTGCTAAGGCCTGCCGGGCAGCCTGCCGAGACGAGCGAGGCCACCGGGCAAGTCACGGAGTCGAGCGAGCCTGCCGAGCAGGGCGATGAATCAAGTGATTCTGCCGAAGACTCGGGCGGGTCTCTGAACCTTGGCTCTTCTTCATCCTCGGGAAATTCACCGCCGCCGCCAAGTCCCCCGGCTCCAGCAAGGAGGCGCCCCCGCAAGGCTGCAGTCGTGGCGGAGCGTCCGGCGGCCCCGCGGCCGCGGCGCCGCCCGGAGGGTCTTCCCGCACCGGCTCCACGGCTCCTTCCGCTCCTCGGGCCTCGGCGTCGACCGAAGCGGGGTCTTCGCAGACCACTGTTCCAGCGCCCGCCAAGCGCCCGATGGGACCTTCTCCTCCAGCTCCTCGCGCCGGGATGCGCGA
This sequence comes from Secale cereale, assembly GCA_902687465.1. Lineage (NCBI taxonomy): Eukaryota > Viridiplantae > Streptophyta > Magnoliopsida > Poales > Poaceae > Secale > Secale cereale. The sequence goes on from LR738715.1 coordinate 590,493,879, forward strand.
GGTGGATTTTGACTTCTCCGTTCTCAGCTCCGACGAGGAGGAGGAAGAGTAAGTGGAGCAATTCTTGTTTTCTTTGATTTGCTGTTCTTGTCTTGAATCTTCTTTGTCTGATTCTATTTGATGTCTGTCTTCCAGGACCCTGGCCCAAAGGGTGGCGAAGAGGGCCAAGATCCCGGTGGTCGACCTCGAGGACGAGCCCGTCGCAGCAGCGCGGGATGCGCCAGCGATGAGCTTGCCGGACCAGCCGGCTGCCCCGCAGAGCAGCCCCCAGCGTAAGTTTTCTGTTCGCTCTTTACTTGTCGGGCGCGCGTGGGCTTCTTATCATTATTAACGTTTTGCTTGTTTGCTAATTTGTGCAGAAACAGAGCCGCAGCCCCGGGAGCGCCAAGAGATTGCTCCCAACGAGCCGCTCGTCTCGACCTCCCCGCCAAGGAGGAGCTCCCCGGCGAGGGAGAACACTCCGCCAAGGGCGAGTACCCCGCCAAGGGTGGGCACCCCGCCAAGGGAAGGCGCCAGCGGCCCTCCGCCGGCGGGAGCCACGACCACGCCGCCGAGGGAGAACTCCCCGGCAAGGAACCCCGTCGATGAAGAGGCCCGCGCAGGTAACCCTTGAACCTTTCCTTTCTTGAATCTTTCTTTTTGGATATTTGCTTGACCATCCTTCTTTCTTTTTCTTGCTTTCAGACTCGTCCGCTCCAGAGCCTATGGAGACGGAGGCCGCCACTGAGGAGGCCGCGCGCGGCAACACTGGTGGCGCCGCGGCCACCGAGGAGGCGATCGGCACCGAGGAGCCCGCCGTCGAAGAGGCAGCCAGGGACGCTGATGCGGCAGCTGAGGAGGGGACAGGCGGTCGCACTGACGGCCCCGAGGCCGCAGGAGCGTTTGACGCTGCGCCGACCGCCGACCCTGCTGCTGCCGCGGCCGGAAACGGTGCCTACTTGGAGGCTGGGAACGGGGTCTTCATCCAACTCCCGTGGGCTTCTTCGTCAAGGGCGCCCGTGGAGGGGGAGGTCTTCGATCGGGAAGTCCTCGCCTCCGCGGGACTGAAGTTTGTCGACGCGCCCGGCAGCAGCAACGAGCCCGAGGAGGAGCAGCTTCTGCGCCGGCTCCTGGCCCTGTACCGTGCCAGGCAAGCCAAGCTGGAGTCCCGAGAGGCTCTGGCTACCAAGGCAGGTGTCGATTTGGAGAAGCGCGCCGAAGAGCTCCGGGCCGCCAACCAGGCGGCCCTCCGGTCCTTGGCGGAGGAGCGGGAGGAGCTCGCCGAGGCGCACCAGGCGTTCGTCCTTGAAAAGGCCGAAGCAGAGGAGCAGCAACGGCTCGCCGCCGAAGATCTGTCTCAGCGGGAAGGAGAGCTGAGGCAGCGGAAGGTCGACCTCGATAGCCATGAGGACGACCTTACCGCGCGCGAGTAGTCCCTTGGCGGGGTTCTGCAGGAAGCGAGGGACGCCGCTGCAGCTGCAGAGACCGCCAAGAGAGACTTGGAGGCGAGGGTAGCACAGTTGGAGCTCAACTTAAGGACGAGCGAGGAGAAGGTTGCCGCGCTCAAATTGGAGAGGGAGAAAGACGCCCACAGCCACTCGGAGCTGCAGGTCCGTTTCTCTGACATGGGCAAGGAGCTCGCCATCGCCAAGGATTCTGTCGCGGACTTGGAATTGAAGCTGTCCACCCTCACTGCATCACTTGACAGCGCCAGGAACCGGGAGACGAAGCTGAAGGAGGACCTCCGGGCTGAGAGGGCACTGCTGGACAGCGCCGCCCTCACGCAAAACAACTTCAGGCAGGCGGTGGAGCAGTGGACCAAGGAGCTTGTCGCCGCCGCCGCTGACATCGACAGGGAGTTGGCGGGGCTGGGGACGGAGCACCTCGGATACTCCCCCGACGCGAACCTCCCTCACAGCGCCAAGTTGAGCTTATTCTTCAGGGGAGTGGCGCCGGCCCTCGAGCAGCTCCGTGAGAGGATCCCCACGGAGCTGGCGAACGAGGCGCGCAGGCTTTGCACGGGAGTTGTGGAGAGAGTGCTGACGAAGATAGTCTACCGCAACGCCGGGATCAATCTTGAGAACGTCCTCAGGACCTTGCCGCCCGACGCCGATCAGGAGGCGCTGAAGGCTCTTGTCGCCCCCATCGTGGCCAAGGTGGGCAAGATCAGAAGAGTCGACAGCGACCGTGCAGACTAGGCTGCTTTCTTTCTGCTTCTCTTGTCGCTGCCAATCACGTTATGGACAGTAGTTTGTTGGAACGGCGACAAGTCATCTTGTAATATAACTTTATTTTGGGTAGTTAATGCAGTGTTATTTCCTTGGTTCGACTTCTTTGCCTTGTATGCTTTTACCCAACGCTTTTAGGGAACTTGCCGGCGAAGGGACCCTTGCCTCAAGCTCTGAGTGCGGAACTTCAGTAGCCTGCTAGCAACGCCGCTACCGGTAAGAAACCTCGTCGCAGCTAATCGCAGCACACTTAGGTTGTTGAGCGAACTCGAAAACGAAGTAAGGGTGCAACACTTGTCGCAGCACACTTAAGCCGTTGAGCGTGCTCGAAACAAAATAAGGGCGCGGCTAGCTACGAGTAGGTTCCTCCGCGCACAGGTTTTCCATACAAGGTGTGATCGTTCAAGGAGGATAACTTAAAAATTAAAAAATTTGAATGCTCAAACTTTGGTAACTTAGCTTTTGCGTATGGTCTGCTTCCCGGCAAGGCGAGGCTTTCTTGAACGGCACTTGGTCCATACCACTGTCTCCTTCCCCCCGGCAAACTTGTGCGCGAGGAATCCTTCTTCTGCTTGAGAGAAAAGAGAAAGGGAGGAAACATAGATATGGAGCCTTGCGGCTTGTTATTGCTTACCGGAGGTGTGTGCTGCACGAGGTGTCATATAATACATGCAAGTAAAAGAAAAAATGCATGAAACGACAAGTTATGCAAGGCACAAATGCTTTACTGATGCACGGGGTCTGCGCCCGGCTTTGTACAAAGGTTTACATGCAACAGCGGCAAGACTTGTACAAAAGGTGGTTGCCGGAACGGATCACGGCAACCGCGCCTTATGGGTGAAACTTGCGAAGGTGCTCAATGTTCCAGGAGTTGCTCACCGGTAAGCCCTCTTCAGTCTCAAGGCGGACAGCGCTGGGCCTTGCGACTTGTCTCACCCGATAAGGGCCTTCCCACTTTGGCGTCAACTTGTTGGAATTCTTGGCGGACTGAACACGCCGAAGAACAAGGTCGCCTTCCTCGAGACTTCTGGCCTTGACTTTGCGGCTATGATAGCGGCGCAAAGCTTGCTGGTATCGAGCAGCTCGTACAGCAGCCTGAAGATGGTCCTCCTCGAGGAGCAGTGCATCATCTTGCCGCAGCTGCTCTTGCTCGAGCTCATCATAAGTGAGCACTCGAGGCGATCCGTATACGAGTTCCGTGGGGAGAACTGCCTCTGCTCCATAGACAAGAGCAAAGGGTGTCTGTCCGGTGGCTCGATTTGGTGTCGTTCTGATTGACCAAAGAGCCGCCGGCAACTCTTCAATCCAGTTTCTTCCGCATTTGTGCAGCCTGTCGAAAGTTCTCGTCTTGAGTCCGCGCAGCACTTCAGCGATTGCCCTCTCCGCTTGACCATTGCTCCTCGGGTGAGCAACAGAAGCGAAGCAGACCTTGGCGCCAAGGTCTTGGACGTACTGCATGAAGGTGCGACTTGTGAATTGCGTGCCGTTGTCGGTGATGATCCTGTTAGGGATTCTGAAAAGGCAAACAATTGACCTGAAGAACTTGACTGCTGACTGTGCGGTCACCTTCCTCACTAACTCCACATCCGGCCACTTTGTGAACTTGTCGATGGCGACGTACAAGTGCTCAAAGCCCCCGACTGCACGGGGAAAGGGGCCAAGAATGTCGAGCCCTCAGACCGAAAATGGCCAGGACAAAGGGATCGTCTGGAGAGCTTGAGCTGGTTGGTGTATTTGCTTGGCATGGAACTGGCACGCTTCACACTTGGTTACTTGTGCAGTTGCATCTTGGAGGGCTTCTGGCCAAAAGAAACCTTGCCGGAACGCCGTCCCGGCAAGTGCTCTTGCGCCAATGTGGTGGCCACATATGCCTCCATGTATCTCTGCCAACAGCTTTTGCCCATCTTCCCGGGGGATGCACTTCAACCTGACACCATTGAGTCTTCTTCTGTATAATTCATTGCCGACGAACTGGTACATACTTGACTGCCTGGTTAATCTCTCTGCCTCTGTTGGCTCTTCGGGAGGTTCTCCAGTCTGAAGGAAATGGACAATTTGCCGCGCCCATGCTGGAGCCTGAGGCTCAACAACAAGGACTAAAGGCATCATTGCTGCTGCGAGAACGTCAGCTTCTACGGCAAGAACCTGCGGCTCTGCCGGAGCTGGATGTTCCCCGGCAAGCTCGCCGGGGCAAGACTTGTCGGGAAGGCCTGCTTCAACTGCACGAACCCTTGGGTCCGCAGGAGCAGACTGTTCCTCAACAACTTGGGCGTTGATCTTGGGGACCTTGGCGGCGACTTCAGGAAGATCCGCCGGCAAGTAGTCACCGGAGACCAACTTTCTCTTCTTACTTTGCCCAACTGATGGAGTAACGGATGGTTGAGTTAGCTTGAGCACGAAGATCCCTGGTTCCACAGGTAGCTTTAGTGCAGCACACTTTGACAGGCCATCTGCGATGTCATTCTGAGCTCTTGGAACGTGCTCCATCTGTATGCCTTCAAAGTGCTCTTCAAGCTTTCTCACTTCGTCGACGTAAGCTTCCATCAATTGGCTCTGGTAGCTCTTGTTCACTTGTCGGACAACCAACTACGAATCTCCCCGCACAATTAGCTTCTTGATCCCAAGTTCTGCTGCAATTCTGAGGCCGGCTAGCAAACCTTCATACTCTGCAGTGTTGTTTGTCGCTTGCTCCTTGGGAAAGTGCATTTGGACAACGTACTTGAGGTGTTCTCCGGTGGGTGCGGCAAGCAACACACCAGCACCGGCGCCTTACAGCGAGAACGCTCCATCAAAGTACATTACCCATTGTTTGCTCGCTTCTTTGACGGGGACGCTTGTCTCTGGAATCTCTTCGTCCGGCGTTGGTGTCCATTCTGCTATGAACTCTGCCAATGCTCTGCTCTGGATAGTTGAAGAACTTTCAAACTTAAGACCAAAGCTTGACAGCTCCAGTGCCCACTCGACAATCCTGCCCGTTGCTTCTGGATTTTGCAATATCCTCTTCAGCGGAAAGCGAGTGACCACTGTTATCTCATGTGCTTGGAAGTAGTGGCGCAGCTTTCTCGAGGCCATGAGGAGGCCGAAAAGCAACTTCTGCACCCCAGAGTATCTTGACCTAGCCCCCCTGCAAGAGGGAACTGACAAAATAGACCTGGCGCTGCACCATCTTCTTCCGCACTTCTTCTTGCATCTGCACAGACTCATCCTTGTCGGGGCCAGATCTTGTCGAGGAAGCCCCCTGCTTGTCGCTGGATGTGCTTGTCGGGGCTGTGGGCTCCTCATCTGCCTCCCTTTCCGCTACCAACGCAACACTAACCACTTGATTGGTTGCTGCTAAGTACAGCAGCAACTTCTCTTGTGGCCTAGGTGCGACAAGTATTGGAGTGGAGGACATGTATTCTTTCAAGTCCTGCAGCGCTGCTTCCGCTTCCGGAGTCCATCTCATTGGACCCGCCTTTTTCAAGATTTTGAAAAAGGCAGGGCGCGTTCTGCAGACTTAGAAATGAACCTGCTGAGGGCAGCCACGCAGCCGGCAAGCCTTCGTACATCCTTGACGCGCTTCAGAGCTACGATCTGCTCGATGGCTTTGATCTTGTCGAGATTGGCTTCAATCCCCCTCTGAGACACAAAGAACCCGAGAAGCTTGCCGGAGGGGACTCCAAACACACACTTCTCAGGGTTAAGCTTGACTTGTATCTTGCGCAGATTCGCAAAAGTTTCATCCAGGTCTTGAATCAGGGTATCCTTGCCCTTGCTCTTGACCACTATTTCATCCATGTATGCTTCTACATTCCTGTTGTTCCGCCGCTGGTTCTTCCTTGCCGGGGCGGCATCCTCACTGTCCGTTCCTCCTGCTCCAGCATCCTCTCCGGGGAGTCTCCTCCCCTCTTCAGCGCGCGCACACTTGTCAGCCAGGGCATAAAGCTCGCTGACATCCCGGTTCTTGCACATCGCCATTTCCTCCCTCATGCGGCGGTTACGCACGTTCTGGTGGAACGCGCTAATAACCGCGGCAGGGTGGACGTCCGGGATGTTGTGCTGAACGCGGCTGAATCTCTGGATATACTTTCGCAGGGATTCTCCTTCCTTCTGGGCAAGTATATGGAGATCACTTTCCTGGCCATGGGGCTTGTGGCCGCCCGTGAAGGCGCCAACAAACTGGTGGCACAGGTCTGCCAAAGAAGAGATGGAGTTCTCCGACAAGTGCATGAGCCAAGATCTGACGTTCGGCTTGAGCACGAGCGGGAAGTAGTTCGCTAGTATCTTCTCGTCGCGTCCCCCGGCAGCCTGCACCGCGATGGTGTAGATGCTGAGGAACTCTGAGGGATGGGTCTTGCCGTCGTACTTCTCGGGTACGTCGGGCTTGAAGTTTTTCATGCTGGGCCACTGGACCTGCCGCAGCTCGCGGGTGAACGCAGGGCAACCTGCCGCGTATGGCAAGTCGCCCGGTTCTCCGGGCGTGTGCATGTCGACAGCGGTCCCAGCGCGCTGGCCGGACTGTCGTCGCGCTTCTCTTCGACGCTCGATGCGGGTTCGAGCGTCTTCTTGTCGTCTGTCGTCGAGGACTTGGCGTTGATCGCGGCTAGCTCGTGGATCCGACGACGCCGTGGAGTCGTCGTCGACGTTGATCCGGCGAGTCGGCGACTTTGGCCTTCGGGGCGGGGAGTGCATGGTTGTTGGACCCCCAGCGGTCTTGTCCCCGGCGGTCTTGTCTCCATCAGCCCGCGCCTGGCTGACTTGCCGTGGCAGCGACGTCGCCGGCCGCTGCGGCGTGTCGTTGTTGGCGAAGGCGATGAGGCTTTGGATGGTGGCCCTCCAGTCTTCGGCCTTGTCTTCCGCTGGAGGGAAGTCGAGGAGTAGCTGAGCTCTAGCTAGAGCTTCCGCTGGAGTGGAGGGGAGCGGTGGCGAGCGGTGCGAGGAGCGAGATATGCTCGGACTTCTAACTGCGTTAGAAGGAGCAGGATCTCGTCCCGGCGACCGTGCCTTGCTCGTGCCAGCACGTTGGCCTTGAGCGTCCCGCGATCCACCAACTTGACCTTGGCCCAGCAAGCGGATGGTACCTTGAGTACAACGTCGCTGCCGGTTCGGCACCTCCTGAGAGGGGCGTGGCGTGTGCACGGACGCCGAGGCCTTGGAATGCGCCCGGTCGTCCGTCTTGTCCTTGGATTTGGTGGCGCCGTGAGTTTCCTCGCTGGCGTCCGTCCTTCCGCCAGCGTCTACCCCACCAACCGTTGGTTCCGGTGGTGGTGGGATCGACGCAGACGGGCCTCCTATCTCCGAAGCTTTCTTCTTCGGCGGCATGTCGATGAAGTTGATGAAGTTGCTGAAGATTCCGCCCGCGTGAACGCCGGATCAGGTTCGCACAACCTCGACGCCCCCTACATGGCGCGCCAAAGATGTCGGGGAAACTGATCGCCCACGAACACCTATGGGACCGGAGCCCCTTTTCGGTACGGCAAGGGAGCGGAGGGCGCACGAAGAGCGGATCGAGGCGAGCACGCGAGCAGTTTACCCAGTTTCGGGCCGCACGGATGCGTAAAACCCTACTCCTGCCTTGGTTGTATTGCGTTCTTGGCTCGGGAGCACGAAGAGCTACAGAGCTGGTAGCTAGCTACACCGAGCGTGAGAGTGATCAAGGATCGGAACCTCCCCTACGTTGTGCATGGGCCTCCTTTTATAGGTCTAAGGGGTCACCGACAGGTGGCAACGTAGGTGAGGGTAAAAGTGTAAAAATGGTGGTAGTTGTAACAGTGTATGTACAGTGTTTTGTACCTAACCCTGACGGTGGGGGACAAGGGCATTGAATGCCCGTCACCGTCGCCCCAAACAGTGCAAAAAGCGTCCGTTGGGGCGTCTCCGTTCGCCATGAGGGTGGCCTCGTCATCGCGGCTCGCCACGGTGTACCCCAGGCTGCACAGCCTTCCGCCACGTGCACCAGGAAGGGCCCCAGGGCGACGCGTGGACGGATGAGCTGGAGCGCGGGCACGTAGTGGGAGCTTGCCGCGGCAAGCGCCTTGCCGCGGTCGCTACCTTGCCGCGCTCGGAAGCTTGTCGCTCTCCGGGCCTTGCCGCGACGCGCGGAGCGTTGCGGCAAGTCTTCTGAAATGCCATGCTTGGCCTTCCTGACAAGCTCCTCTTGCCAGGGCCTTGTGCCAAAGGGGTGGTCTTGAGCCTGGTACGGCCTTCCCGGCAAGCTCCTCTTGCCGGGGTCTTGTTTCTTTAACTTGAATACTTTGTTCTTGAATGGCTCTAAAGGATCCAGAGTGGGCCTTGGTGGGCGCGTGGCAAGCCCTGCCACGGGACGCTGCTACTGCCCATGCACAAGTCGGGATACTAAGGTACCCCTACTTTAGTACACCGACAGAAAGATATCATAAATAAAGCCACACAAGTTCCGAATCGCCCCTAGTAGAAGCCACTACTGATCGTCGGGATAAGACACGTAGTATCGCCCACGCTCTTCATCGAACTCCCAATACAACTATGTGCCATCTCCTGTGTAGTTCTCATTGCTACCTACATCTGGACTGGTGTAGAATCTGTGAGCCACGGAGGACTCAACAATCCCATTCCCGGGTAGCAAAACTATCAAAGCCTTGGGTGTGGAACAAGGCTGAAAACAAGGTTGCAGCTGCACTAGCACTAGCTTACGTGTTTAGAGCGAGAAGAGAAGTGCCACAAGCGTCAAAGTGATCACGAAGTGATCCTATCTAAGCACGTCATTCATAACCCCACCCTGTTCACTTCCTGAACCCCTTCGGATAGCGACCGTCACGATTACTCACGCTGGTAGTGTATTATGAACATGGTGTCAAGTTTTATACAACCGTTTATTAAAAAATTCCCATCTGCCACATAACAGCGGGCACGGCTTTCGAAAGATCAAAACCCTGCAGGGGTGTCCCAACTTAGCCCATCACAAGCTCACGATCTGCGGAGTCGCAACTCCAAGGTGGGAAGAACCGAGTATTCTCGGAATCCCGTGCTCAAGATATTCCAACATAGGTAAAACTAATCCAGCAAGACCTCCCGGCGTGCCGACACCCTGATAGTAGCCGTGCGTATCTTGTCTCAGGCCACAACCGGATGGGACAGCCTACAGGAAAATACCAAATACCTCGGGTTTCCCAAAGGCGGCCCTGCAGTCTGCCCGGTTGGAGCAACACTCATGAGGAGCACTGGCCCGGGGGTTGTTAATTAAGTCCATGGGATAGCTAGTCCCTATGCAAATTTTGGTTGTTAGGCAAATTTAAAACCAATGTTGGGCCTTGCTGGAAAAGCTTTAGCGCTAAGCGGGTTATCGAGGGGGGCCCATAAACCCCAAGCGTGTTAGGGACGCAATATCAAGTAACATAACACCGGTTTAAGCGGTTCATAGGGTGGCATGGGTGGAACAAAACACCAAGCAAGAGGTTTAGCCTTCCACCCATTACCAATATATAGATGATTTAGTTTAACAGATTATATATTGTGATATCCCAACAATAACTTCAACATGAAGCAAGAATCTTCAAATCTTCTCCTGCAACTAACAATGCTATAAGAGGGGCTGAGCGAAGCTTACGTAGCCAAACAACTGTTTGCCAGGTTGGGTGGTTAGAGAGGAGCAAGGGAACAATAGGAGGCTGACAAACAGACATAGGCATCGAGGCAATAAGCTAAAGAGCGAGACATCTAGCATGGGCAAAGATAGTAGTGATATCTGGGTAAGGTCATCTTGCCTGTTGATTCCACGAAGGGATCGTAAGATGGCTCCTCGTACTGAGGCTCAGGAAGGTCCTCGAACTCGGTCTCGGCTCCCGGCTCTACTCAGCACAAGAACACAACACGGCACAACATCACACACGGTGCAATGCACAATCGACATGATGCAAGTATGACGTGCGTATGCATGCTGAAGCACTTGAACCAAAGGAGAAGATGATGGAGAAGGCCTCACCTTGGAAAACCAAGCAAGCCACTGGATAGAGGGGAAGTTTTCGGTTGAAATCGATATAAAGATCGCCGGAAACGGACACACGGTTTGCAAATGGCAAGCAAAACAATATTCACACCAAACTGTAGTTTACAGCCACATGGCATCTTTGGAGCAAGAAATAATTATGCTACATCACTCAAACATAGTGACAAAGGGCATGAATGTGAAGTAGACATGATACTTAACAAGCATGAACTTAGAACACACCCAAAAACATACTGGAATACAATTAACAAAGCATGCTAAGTTGCAATAAATTTATCCAGACTTTGTCAAAATCTGGGAAGGCAGAAACATCATCACGATGCTGCCTTCGGAGGCACAAACAACATGCATATCAACTCCACTAAGTATATAAAGATCATGGACATGTAGTAGACATAGCCTACATCAAACAACTCCATAGGAGGCATGGATCAATAGCAACAAGCTTCACCAAATTGATCATGCTGATAAAAACCTGACAGGTAAATTTTATAGCAACTTGAGAGCAAGAAATAAATAAGCTACAGCAGGCCATATGTGCAAGTAAGGGCATGGATGGATAGAGCATAACATGGACAACAATATATGACCACTGGCCACTCCAAAACAAGCATGGAATTGAGTGAGGCATCAAGCAAACATAGCATCAGGTTAACAGATTCTAGACTTAGCAGTTTTTTCACCAAGTATAAAACAGCAACATTGGCATGGCATGTTTACAAGCTTGTTTAAGTCACCTCAAGGCATAACATGGAAAGTGGATTTCACCACAGCAAAGACCATATGATTGTGCTTCTAAAACATATTGACATGTGACATGAGGACAAACACATCAATAGCAACGAGCAAGTCAAAACAGCATCTCACAACAAGTTTCAGCACTTAACAGCCACATGCACTTTTGCAACAGAGATTAACATGGCAATATGACACCTAACATGACTGTTACAGCAACAATCATGTAGAGCACTTCACAATGAACATGTCAATATGTTACAGCAACAAAATTACGGAAATCTGGGACTTAGCAGAATTTTCACCTCCGAAAGGCAAACGTGGACGGAGGCGTGCGGGATGAGGAGATCCGGGACGGAGCGAGGCGTTTGGATTGGGGGATGGGTGGATCTCGTCCACCCCGGCCCGATCCGGATCTGGCCGACTCTGGCGAGGCGGCTGCGGCCGGAGCGGAGGACGGAGGCGGCGGTCCGGCGAGGGAGCGGGGGCCGGCCGGTGAGGGAGCGGCTGCGGCGATGCGGCCCGCGGCAGAGGTCGGCGGTGGCGAGGCCGGCCGGGGCGCGGCGGCGGAAGGCGACGACGGGCACGGCGCGGAGGCGGCGGCGGCGCTGCGCCGGCGGAGGGAGGCGGCGGTGCGGGAAAAGTGTGCCACGGGGGCCGGCCTCGGGCCCGGCAGGCCCGCGCGGAGCGGTGGACGACGGAACTGGAGGGTGCGGCATGGCGGCTAGAGCTAGGAGGAGGCTAGGGTTTTGCCTGAAAATTTCGGGGGAGGGGCTAATTTATAGATTCTGGGAGCTAGGAAGGTGCAAATGGGGTGAGGTTTTCGCCCACACGTTCGTGATCCGACGGCCGAGTGGATGGGAGTGGTTGTGCTGGGTTAGTGGGCTGTTGTGGAGGGGGTCTTGGGCCAAAAGGAAGAGGAACTTTTAGCCCACTAGGTTAACTGTTTGAGTACCAAACGAACTCCAAACGCGACGAAACTTGACAGGCGGCCTACACATACCAAAACAACAAGGCACGACAAGTCTCACCTCATTCCGGGAATGTTACATGGCCACACACGAAAGAAGGTCTCGGGGGTGCCACAGGCACGTGTGTGAGTGTCGGAACTCGAAACGGACAACTGGAAGAGGCGAGTGGGACCGGGTGCAAGTGACAACACGAATGCAATGCAAAGCACGACAACATGACATGGATGAAATGCACACAAGCACACGACAAAACGAAGAAACCCGAAAAGAAAGAAGAGCCCATAATGGAATGGTTGAAGTCAACGTTTCATATATTGCCATAAATGGAAGGTGTTACATCTGGGGTGTTACAATATAAGTGAAGCACTAGAGCAAAACTATCTATCTCAAAAGATATAAGTGAAGTACATAGAGTATTCTAATAAATTACAATTCATGTGTATCTCTCCCAAAAGGTGTGTACAGCAAGGATGATTGTGGTAAACTAAAAAGCAAAGACTCGAATTATGCAAGACGGGATGAAAGATGAAAGAGGGGATGCCTTCCCGGGGCATCCCCAAGCTTAGGATTTTTGTTGTCCTTGAATTTTACCTTGGGGTGCCTTGGGCATCCCCAATCTTAGGCTCTTGCCACTCTTTGTTCCATAGTCCATCAAATCCTTACCCAAAAACTTGAAAACTTCACAACACGAAACTTAACAGAAAATCGCGTGAGCTCCGTTAGTATAAGAAAACAAACCACCACTTTAAGGTACCGTATTGAACTCATTCTTTATTTATATTGGTGTTAAACATACTGTATTCCAACTTCTCTATGATTCATAACCCCTGATACTACTCATATATTCATCAAAATAAGCAAACAACACACGAAAAACAGAATCTGTCAAAAACAAAACAGTCTGTAGCAATCTGTAACTTTCGAATACTTCTGTAACTCTAAAAATTCTGGAATAAATTGGTGGACGTGAGGAATTTGTCTATTTATCATCTAGAAAAAAATCAACTTAAAATCACTCCTGGTAAAAAAAAATTGAAGCAAATCTCGTGAGCGCAAAAGTTTTTGTTTTTTACAGCAAGATCGCAAAGACTTCACCCAAGTCTTCCCAAAGTTTCTACTTGGCATAAACACTAACTAAAACACAAAACCACATCTAATCAGAAGGTAGATGATTTATTTATTACTAAACAGAAGTAAAAGCAAAGAAAATAAAATTGGCTTGCCTCCCAACAAGCGCTATCGTTTAACGCCTCTAGCTAGGCATGATACAAGAATAGATCTAGGTATTGCCGTCTTTGGTAGGCAATCCATAAGTGGCTCTCATAATATATTAATAAGGTAATTTTATTTTCTTTCTAGGAAAGTTTTACATGCCTTTCCTTAACGGAAATTGGAATCTAATGTTTCTTTCTTTCATGTCAATAATTGCACCAATCGTTCTAAGGAAAGGTCTACCAAGAATAATAGGACATGTAGGATTGCAATCTATATCAAGAATGATGAGATCTACGGGAACATAATTCCTATTTGCAACAATAAGAACATCATTAATCCTTCCCATGGGTTTCTTAATGGTAGAATCTGCAAGATGCAAATTTAAAGAATAATCATCAAGTTCATGAAAACCTAACACATCACACAAAGTTTTTCGAATTGTGGAAACACTAGCACCCAAATCACACAACGCATAGCATTCATGATCTTTAATTTTAATTTTAATAGTAGGTTCCCACTCATCATAAAGTTTTCTAGGGATAGAAACTTCTAATTCAAGTTTTTCTTCATAAGATTGCATTAAAGCATCAACGATGTGTTTGGTAAAAGCATTATTTTGACTATAAGCATCAGGAGAATTTAGCACATATTGCAACAAGGAAATACAATCTATCAAAGAGCAATTATCGTAATTAAATTCCTTGAAATCTAAAATTGGGTTCAGTGCTATGTAAAGTTTTCACCTGTTCAATCCCACTTTTAACAGTTTTAGCATCAAGATCTAAAAACTCTGAATCATTGCTACGCCTTTTAACTAAAGTTGACTCATCTCCAGTCCCATTGATGTCTACTACGCACCCTTCTTCTTGTAGACGTTGTTGGGCCTCCAAGTGCAGAGGTTTGTAGGAGAGTAGCAAATTTCGCTCAAGTGGATGACCTAAGGTTTATCAATCCGTGGGAGGCGTAGGATGAAGATGGTCTCTCTCAAGCAACCCTGCAATCAAATAACAAAGAGTCTCTTGTGTCCCCAACACACCCAATACAATGGTAAATTGTATAGGAGCACTAGTTCGGCGAAGAGATGGTGATACAGGTGCAATATGGATGGTAGATATAGGTTTTTGTAAACTGAAAATATAAAAACAGCAAGGTAGCAAGTGGTAAACGTGAGCATAAATGGTGTTGCAATGATAGTAGGCAAGGTGTAGGGTTCATACTTTCACAAGTGCAAGTTCTCTAAACAAGGATAACATAATTGGATCATATTACTAGCCCTCAACATGCAACAAAGAGTCACTCCAAAGTCACTAATACTGGAGAACAAACGAAGAGATTAAGGTAGCATACGAAACCACCTCAAAGCTTTTCTTTCTGATCGATCTATTCAAGAGTCCGTAGTAACGTTCAATCTATCATAGAGTTCGTACTAGAATAACACCTTAAGACACAAATCATCCAAAACCCTAATGTCACCTAGATACTCCATTGTCACCTCAAGTATCCGTGGGCATGATTATACGATATGGATCACACAATCTCAGAAACATCTATTCAACCAACACATAGAACTTCAAAGAGTGCCCCAAAGTTTCTACCGGAGAGTCAAGACGGAAACGTGTGCCAACCCCTATGCATAGATTCCCAAGGTCACGGAACCCGCAAGTTGATCACCAAAACATACATCAAGTGAATCACATGATATCCCATTGTCACCACAGATAAACACGTGCAAGACATACATCAAGTGTTCTCAAATCCTTAAAGACTCAATCCGATAAGATAACTTCAAAGGGAAAACTCAATCCATTACAAGAGAGTAGAGGGGGAGAAGCATCATAAGATCCAACTAGAATAGCAAAGCTCACGATACATCAAGATCGTTCCATCTCAAGGACACGAGAGAGAGAGATCAAACACATAGCTACTGGTACATACCATCAGCCCCGAGGGTGGACTACTCCCTCCTCGTCATGGAGAGCGCCGAGATGATGAAGATGGCCACCGGTGAGGGTTCTCCCCTCTGGCAGGGTGCAGGAACGGGGTCTAGATTGTTTTTCGGTGGCTACAGAGGCTTTCGGCGGTAGAACTCCCGATCTAGGTTAATTTTCGTAGGTTTCAGTATTTACATGAATTTTTGGCGTAGGTCCCACGTTAGGGATGATTCTGGGCTATCCTCTAGAGAGGGGGCGCCACCAGCTTCCCAGGGCATTCCCCCCACCCTCGAGGGCAGCTTGTGGCTCCCCTGGCCCAACTATTTTGCTTCGGGGGCATCTTTTGGTCCACAAAAAATCATAAAAAATTGGCTCGTCAATTGGACTCCATTTGATATTCCTTTTCTGTAAAACCCTAAAACATGAGAAAAACAGAAACTGGCACTAGGCTCTGGTTAATAGGTTAGTCCCAAAAATGATATAAAAGTGAATTATAAAGCCCATTAAACATCCAAGACTTCATAAATAATGGCATGGAACAATAAAAAATTATAGATATGTTGGAGACGTATCAAGCATCCCCAAGCTTAATTCCTGCTCGTCCTCGAGTAGGTAAATGATAAAGAAAGAATTTTTGATGTGGAATGCTAACCAATATAGTTTTTCAATGTAATTCTCTTAATTGTGGCATGAATGTTCAGATCTGAAAGATTCAAGATAAAAGTCTATATTGACATAAGAAATAATAATACTTCAAGTAATACTAATAAAGCAATCATGTCTTCTCAAAATACTATGGCTAAAGAAAGTTATCCCTACTAAATCATATAGTGTTGGCTATGCTCCCTCGTTATCACACGAAAATATTCATATCATGCACAACCCCGATTTCAGCCAAGCATTTGTTTTCATACTCTATCTTTTCAAACCTTTCAACTTTCACGCAATACATGAGCGTGATCCATGGACATAGCACTATGGGTGGAATAGAGGTGGTTGTGGAGAAGACAAAAAGGAGGGAGATAGTCTCACATCAACTAGGCGTATCAAAGGGCTATGGAGATGCCCATCAATAGATATCAATGTGAGTGAGTAGGGATTGCCATGCAACAGATGCACTAGAGCTAAATATGAATGAAAGCTCAAGAAAAGAAACTAGTGGGTGTGCATCCAACTTGCTTGCTCACGAAGAGCTAGGGCATTTGAGGAAGCCCATCGTTGAAATATACAAGCCAAGTTCTATAATGAAAATTCCCACTAGTATATGAAAGTGACTAAACATGAGACTCTCTACAATGAAAAACATGGTGCTACTTTGAAGCACAATTGTGGAAAAACATAGTAGAAATTGTCCCCTTTTTTCTATTCTTTTTTTCTTTTTTTTGGGCCTTTCTTTTTTCTGCGGCCTTTCTTTTTTTCTTTTTTTTTTTTGCGAAGGGGCTTTATAGATTTAGCCTTACCTCCCATGGGACAATGCTCTAATAATGATGATCATCACACTTTCATTACAACTCGATACTACAACAAAGTATGACTCTATATGAATGCTTCCGGCGGTGTATCGGTATGTGCAATGAAACAAGAGTGACATGTATGAAAATTTATGCATGGTGGCTTTGCCACAAATACGATGTCAACTACATGATCATGCATGGCAATATGACAATATGAAGCGTGTCATATGAACGGAACGATGGAAAGTTGCATGGCAATATATCTCGGAATGGCTATGGAAATGACATGATAGGTAGGTGTGGTGGCTGTTTTGAGGAACAATATGGTGGCTATTTTGAGGAAGGATATATAGTGGGTTTATGGCACCGACGAAAGTTGCGCGGTACAAGAGAGGCTAGCAATGGTGGAAGGGTGAGAGTGCGTATAATCCATGGACTCAACATTAGTCATAAGAACTCATATACTTATTGCAAAAATCTACGAGTCATCAAAACAAAGCACTCAACGCATGCTCCTAGGGGGGAGGTTGGTAGGAGTTAACCATCGTGCGCCCCCGACCTCCACACAAAGGTTGACACTTTACAAATACCTCATGCTCAAACTTCGTCACATAGCGGTTCACCATACGTGCATGCTATGGGAATCACTAACCTTAACACAAGCATTTCTCAATTTCATAATAACTCCACTAGCATGACTCTAATATCACTATCCTCATATCTCAAAACATTTATCAAGCATCCAACTTCTCATCATATTCAATGCACTTAGTGTGGAAGTTTTTACTACATTGATATTGGATGCCTATCATGTGAAGACTAGTTTTATAGCCTAAGCACATTACCATGCTGTTTTAATAGACTCTCAAATGGATATAGGTGAAGCATGAGATTTCAACAATTTCTTCAAAATAAAACCACCGCCGTGCTCTAAAAGATATAAGTGAAGCACTAGAGCAATAACAAACTACTCCGAAAGATATAAGTGAAGATCAATGAGTAGTTGAATAATTATGGAACTATGTGAAGACTCTCTAACATTTAAGAACTTAAGTTCTTGGGATATTATTCAAACCGCAAGCAAAACAAAATAAACTAAATTGACGCTCCAAGAAAAACACATATCATGTGGTGAATAAAAATATAGCTCCGAGTATAGTTACCGATAGATGAAGACGAAATAGGGGATGCCTTCCTGGGGCATCCCCAAGCTTAGGCTTTCGGTTGTCCTTGAATTTTACCTTGGGGTGCCTTGGGCATCCCCAAGCTTCTGATCTTTCCACTCTTTGTTCCATAGTCCATCAAAGCAATACTCAAAACTTGAAAACTTCACAACACAAAACTTAGGCAAAAATCTCGTGAGCTCCGTTAGTATAAGAAAACAAACCACTACTCAAAGATACTTTAATGAACTCATTCTTTGTTTATATTGGTGTTAAACCTACTATATTCCAACTTCTCAATGATTCATACTTCCCAATACTACTCATAGATGCATCGGGATAAGCAAACAACACACGAAAAACAGAATTTGTCAAAAACTGAACAGTCTGTAGTAATCTGCAGGTTTCGCCTACTTCTGGAACTCCAAAAAATTCTATATAAATTGGTAAATTTGCGGAATTTGTCTACCAATCATCTGCAAAAATTATCAATTATAAATCACGCTACAGTAAAATCTGAAGACTACTTAAGCGAGCGCTAATGATTCTGTTTTTCACAGCAAGATCACATAATCTTCACACAAGTTTCCCAAAGGTTCTACTTGGCACAAACACTAAACAAAACATGAAACCCCATCTAATCAGAGGCTAGATGCAATATGTATTCCCTAACAGCAACAAAATCAAAGAAAACAAAATAAAGTTGGGTTGCCTCCCAACAAGCGCTATCGTTTAACGCCCCTAGCTAGGCATAATGATGCTCACATAAAAGACAAGAATTGAAACATAGCGGGAGCATCTTGAAGAATATGACTAGCACATTTAATTCTAACCGACTTCCTATGAATAGGTATTTTGTGAGCAAACAACTTATGGGAACGATAATCAACTAGCATAGGAAGGCAAAGTAAGCATAGCTTCAAAACTTTTAACATAAAGTGAGGAAACTTAATATTATTGCAATAGGTAGAAACATATGTTCCTCTCTCATAATATATTTCAGTAGCATCATGAATGAATTCAAAAATATAACCAGCACATAAAGCATTGTTTTCATGATCTACTTGCATAGAAATTTTAGTAATCTCCACACAAGCAAAATTCTTCTCATTCATAGTAGTGGGAGGAAACTCAACAAAATAACTATCATGTGAAGCATAATCCAATTGAAAACTAAAATCATGATGACAAGTTTCATGGTTATCATTATTCTTAATATCATACAAGTCATCACAATAATCATCATAGATAGCAACTTTGTTCTCAAAATCAATTGGAACCTCTTCCGAAATAGTGGATTCATCACTAAATAAAGTCATGACCTCTCCAAATCCACTTTCATCAATATAATCATCATAAATAGGAGGCATGCTTTCATAATAATAAATTAGCTCATCAAAACAAGGGCGACTAAAGATATCATCTTCATCAAACATAGCATCCCCAAGCTTGTGGCTTTGCATATCATTAGCATCATGGGTATTCAAAGAATTCATACTAACAAAATTGCAATCATGCTCATCATGCACATATTCTATGCCAAGCATTCTATGTAATTCTTCTTCTAGTACTTGAGCACAATTTTCCTTCCCATCATTTTCACGAAAGATATTAAAAATATGAAGCATATGAGGTAACCTTAATTCCATTTTTTGTAGTTTTCTTTTATAAACTAAACTAGTGATAAAACAAGAAACTAAAAGATTCGATTGCAAGATCTAAAGATATACCTTCAAGCACTAACCTCCCCGGCAACGGCGCCAAAAAGAGCTTGATGTCTACTACGCACCCTTCTTCTTGTAGACGTTGTTGGGCCTCCAAGTGCAGTGGTTTGTAGGACAGTAGCAAATTTCCCTCAAGTGGATAACCTAAGGTTTATCAATCCGTGGGAGGCGTAGGATGAAGATGGTCTCTCTCAAGCAACCGTGCAACCAAATGACAAAGAGTCTCTTGTGTCCCAACACACTCAATACAATGTTAAATTGTATAGGTGCACTAGTTCGGCGAAGAGATGGTGATACAAGTGCAATATGGATGGTAGATATAGGTTTTTGTAAACTGAAAATATAAAAACAGCAAGGTAGCAAGTGGTAAACGTGAGCATAGACGGTGTTGCAATGATAGTAGGCAAGGCGTAGGGTTCATACTTTCACTAGTGCAAGTTCTCCCAACAAGGATAACATAATTGGATCATATTACTAGCCCTCAACATGCAACAAAGAGTCACTCCAAAGTCACTAATAGCGGAGAACAAATGAAGAGATTATTGTAGGGTACGAAACCACCTCAAAGCTATTCTTTCTGATCGATCTATTCAAGAGTCCGTAGTAACGTTCAATCTATCATAGAGTTCGTACTAGAATAACACCTTAAGACACAAATCAACCAAAACCGTAATGTCACCTAGATACTCCATTGTCACCTGAAGTATCCGTGGGCATGATTATACGATATGCATCACACAATCTCAGAAACATCTATTCAACCAACACATAGAACTTCAAAGAGTGCCCCAAAGATTCTACAGGAGAGTCAAGACAAAAACGTGTGCCAACCCCTATGCATAGATTCCCAAGGTCACGGAACCCGCAAGTTGATCACCAAAACATACATCAAGTGAATCACATGATATCCCATTGTCACCACAGATAAACACATGCAAGACATACATCAAGTGTTCTCAAATCCTTAAAGACTCAATCCGATAAGATAACTTCAAAGGGAAAACTCAATCCATTACAAGAGAGTAGAGGGGGAGAAGCATCATAAGATCCAACTAGAATAGCAAAGCTCGCGATACATCAAGATAATGCCATCTCAAGAACACGAGAGAGACAGAGAGATCAAACACATAGCTACTGGTACATACCCTCAGCCCCAAGGGTGGACTACTCCCTCCTCGTCATGGAGAGCGCCGGGATGATGAAGATGGCCACGGGTGAGGGTTTCCCCCTCGGCAGGGTGCCGGAACGGGGTCTAGATTGGTTTTTGCTGGCTAAAAAGGCTTTCGGTGGCGGAACTCCCAAACTAGGTTAATTTCCCAAGGTTTCAGTATTTATAGGAATTTTTGCCGTAGGTCCCACGTCAGGGAAGCTTCTGGGCTATCCTCGAGATAGGGGGGCCATCACCTTCCCAGGGCGCGCCCCCCACCCTCGAGGGCAGCCCGTGGCTCCCCTGGCCCAACTCTTTTGCTTCTGGGGCTTCTTTTGGTCAAATTGGCTCGTCAATTGGACTCCATTTGATATTCCTTTTCTGTAAAACCCTAAAACAGGAGAAAAACAGAAACTGGCACTAGGCTCTGGGTTAATAGGTTAGTCCCAAAAATGATATAAAAGTAAACGATAAAGACCATTAAACATCCAAGACTTCATAAATAATAGCATGGAACAATAAAAAATTATAGATACGTTGGAGACTGATACGTCCAAAACATATCTATAATTTCTGCTTGCTCCATGCCTCTTTTGGGTGATATTGCTATGATATTTATACACTTCCATACACTTTTGATCATATTTGGACTAACCTATTAACTCAGTGCACCCCAGTGCCAGTTTCTATTTTCTGCTGTTTTTGTATTTCAGGTTTTCCCATTACGAGAACTGCCAGAAAAATCCCGGAAAAATTATATAAAAAATCAGCGTTCCAGAAGCTTCCCAGCAGCCAAAGTACAGCCGGAGGGGGCCACCAGGGCTCCAGGCGCCCTGGTGGCGCGCCCCCCCTGGCCGCGCCGCGGGGCGCCTGGGCCCCCCGGGCCTCCGATGATGCCCCTCTTTGGCATATATTTATATCGTGTCCCGAAACCCTCGAGACGGGAACCCTTTTTCGCGATCTCATCTCTGTTCCGCCGCCGCCGCGCTTCCAAGATCGGGAGCACCAGGAGAACTCTTCCCGGCACCCTGCCGGAGGGGAGGATCACCACCGGGAGCTTCTCCACCACCATGGACGCCTCCCGGATGAGTTGTGAGTAGTCTCCCTTGGACCATGGGTCCATGACCAGTAGCTATGTGATGTTCTCCTCCCGTTCTTGTGCTTCACTAATTAGTCCTCATGAGCTGCCCTACATGATCGAGGCACATATGTAATCCTTATGCTGTTGCTATGTTGAGTTTGCTGGGATCCGATGGATTGTGAGATTATGTTCAGATTGTGTTTGAGTAATATATTTGATCTACCTCTTTATATTTATGTTCGTAAGTAATTCTTGCATGTTCTCCGTTGTTATTTATTGCTTTGGCCAAGTAGTAGGTATGACTCCAAGAGGGAACGTTATGCTTGATTGTGGGTTCATGCCCCTCGATGACTAGCTTGAGTGACAAAAACATGAGTCTAGGGGATGTGCTGTTGCCAGAAGGGGGAAAACAACGGTGCTTGTGCCCGCGGGTGCAAGGATTGTTTACTTTACGCGAAGTTCTTTTAATGCAGTTGTCTGTTGCTTTGAGTTTACACTATGGGTGGGACTCGCAACTTAATACCAGCGAGATGTTCTGGATAGATATCTCAAGGTGGATGATTAGTATTAGATGCAGATGGATTTCGGTCTACTTGCCTTGGCGTACCGCCCATGCTTTGAACCTCTACCTTTCTTGCAACATAGTTAGCATTGGTTTGCGCACATAATTATGTCAATTGCCCAGCTGTAATTCGTTTACCTCACATAGCTGTTTTATCGTCTTTTGGGAGAGAGACATCACTAGTGAACATCATGGGACCCCGGTCCATATTACCATCATTGATCAGATCCGCTATTTACTTTACGCTTTTACTTACTATTTGCAGCATTACCTATCACTATTATCACTTGCGTTTGATCCTTTGTAAACTACAAGGCCGGAGGGATTGACAACCTCTCTGTACTCGTTGGGAGCAAAGTTATTTGTATCTGTGTGCAGGTCCACGTTGATTGCTAATATCTGGCGCCGTTAGCAGTTGACACCTTCTTGTTGAAACTGGGAGTCTCAGGGAAATCGATCCTTGGTATCTTTGCCAAGGGAAAACTTCCGCTACACTGCATCTCAAACCTTCCACTTGGGGTAACCAACGAGGGGCGAGAAGCCATCAAGCAAAGTTTTCTGGCGCCTTTGCCGGGGACTCCACTCTTCAGGATAGGGGAGTTGCACGCTATCTTTTACCTTTGCTTTTTAGTCTTGTTAGTTTACCTTTCAGTTTTTGCTTTAGTATCTTTTATCGAAAATCAGAAAAATAGTTTTCTTGCTTGCTTGCTAATATGGGTTCCACCGAGAACACCAAGTTGTGTGACTTCACTAGTCACAACAACGATGACTTTATTTGCACACCTATCACTACACCTGCCACTTCAGCACCTTCGTATGAAATTAAACCTGCTTTACTGAACTTAGTCATGAAAGATCAATTCTCCGGTGTTGGAGATGATGCTGCTTTACACTTAAACAATTTTCTTGAACTCTGTGATATGCAAAAGTACCAAGAAATAGATGGTAATATTGTTAAGCTTAAGCTTTTTCCTTTCTCCTTGAGAGGAGGAGCTAAAATTTGGTTTCAGTCTTTGCCTAGAAATAGCATAGATTCATGGGACAAGTGCAAAGATGCTTTTATTGGAAAATACTATCCACCTGCTAAAATTATCCAACTAAGGAGTAACATAATGAATTTTAAACAATTGGATAATGAACACGTTGCCCAAGCTTGGGAACGTATGAAATCTCTTATCAAGAACTGCCCTACTCATGGTTTGACTACTTGGATGGTTATCCAAACTTTTTATGCAGGCTTGAACTTTACCTCGCGGAACTTGTTAGATTCGGCCGCGGGAGGAACCTTTATGTCAACTACACTTGGTGCTGCCACAAAGCTTCTCGATGAGATGATGACCAATTATTCCCAATGGCACACCGAACGCGCTCCAACAGGTAGGAAGGTAAACTCTGTCGAGGAGATTTCCTCCCTAAATGAAAAAGTTGACTTGATCATGTCTCTACTTTCGAAGCAATCTTCTGTTGATCCTCGTGATGTTCCTTTAAATACTTTGATTGCTCAAGAACAAGTAGACGTGAACTTTATCTGTAGAAACGATTTTAACAACAATGCTTATAGGAGTAACTTTGGTAACAATCCTAGACCGTTCCCCTCTAATTCTTATGGGAACAACAATGCTTATCCTATCACCAAGAACTCCACTACTGAACTAGAGATTATGCTTAAAGATTTCATCACTACCCAAAAAGCCTTTAATAAGAGTGTAGGAGAAAAACTAAACAAACTAGATGATCTCTCTTCGAAGGTAGACAATTTAGCCAATGAGGTAGAATTGCTTAAAATTAGAACTTCTCCTCTTGAGGAGAGGAAGGTCAATCCTATGAATGCTATTCAAGTGCAAATTAATGAAAAAATTAGGATGTTGGCTAAACTTAAAGAGAGATGGGCTAGAGAAAGGGAGGAAGAAGATAGAATTAAGAACCTTCCTACCCACCACACTGTTGCTACTATCCAAGTTGTTGAGGATATCCAAACTCTTAGCACCCAATGCACTCCTGGTCCCATTGGACCTATTAATGGTGATGCTAAGACTATAAAAACTACCAAACAAGTGAACCTAAAGGACACCACTACCACCTTACTTGATAGTAGTGATCTTGATTTTGATAATTGCACTCTTACCGAAGTTATTGATTTCCTTCACAAGATGTCTAGAGATCCCCGCACTAGCACGCTTAACCTTGCCTTCACAGAGCATATCATTAATGCTCTCATCAAAGCTAGGGAGGAGAAACTTAGAGTAGAAGCCTCCATACCTAGAAAGCTAGAAGTGGTTGGGATCCTATGATTAAAATTAAGTTGAATAACTTCTCTTGCTATGCTTTATGTGATGTTGGTGCTAGTACCTCTCTTATGCCCAAAAGAATATATGATATGCTTAAATTGAAACCTTTTGATTCTTGTTCTTTTGGTGTTCGTCTCGTTGATTCTTCCATAAAGAAACCTTTGGGGAGGATCGACGATGTTCTAATCATTGTCAATGACAATTATGTTCCCGTTGATTTTACTATTATGGATATTGAATGTGAACCTTCGTGTCCAATTATTTTGAGACGTCCTTTTCTACGCACCGTTGGTGCTATCATTGACATGAAAGAGGGGAATATAAAATTCCAATTTCCTCTCAAGAAAGGGATGGAACACTTCCCTGGAAAGAAGATTAATTTACCTTTTGAGTCCGTTATACGGGCTAGCTATTCTTTTACTCTTGATAAAACTTGATCTCTTTGCATTATGCCTAGCTTAAAGGCATAAAAGAAAGCGCTTTTGGGAGGCAGCCCACATGAATAAATTTTATTTTGCTTTTGTTGTGTCATGATGTTGTTTACTACAATAGCATCATCATTGTATCTTTGCTTTTCAACTTTGTGCCAAGTGTAGCCTCTGATTGCAAGAAAGTTCAAAAGTTGTGACGTGCTGTCCAGGAAACAGATTCTGTCCTTGGATAGAAAAATTCGTATAAAATCACCAGATCATCTTTTTGGTCTGAATTTTTTCGACAGCGTGCTCTATACAATTGTCTTTCGTGCGTCTGTTTTGAGTTTTTTGATTAGAGTTGCAGAAGTGCCCCGAAAAAATCATTTACTACCTGCTGTTCTGTTTTTCACAGATTCTGTCCTGTTTTGCCTTTCCTTCATTTTGCAAACCTTGAGCTTGATTTTTCTTTGCAAAAACCTTTTGGCAATCTTGAGAAACAGTAGACCTTCAATAATATCTTTATTTCCAGCAAGGAACAATTATTTTATTATGGGTACTAACCTCGCTAATCAGATTATGATGAGTTATGTATGAAGGGAGTTTTCAAGTGTGCGAGGGAAGATGATAAAAAGATTCAGGAGTGTCAAACGCTCAAGCTTGGGGATGCCCCCATGCACCCCCAAGAAATATTCAAGGAGACTCAAGCGTCTAAGCTTGGGGATGCCCCCATGCATCCCCTTCTCCATCAACATTATCAGTTCGTCTTTCGTTCCACTATATTTTTTTCACTTCATGTGTTATGTGCTATGCTTGGAGCGTCTTGCTTTTAGTTTTCCTTTTTAGTTTTGTTTAGATTTTCATAACGAGTCGGAACTCAGCTTTCTTTATGTGGGAGAGAAACACGCTCCACTTCTACCTAGAACATAACATAGAATTTTCATGTCTATCTTTGTTGTGTGTGTTCTTTGTCTTTCAATAGCTACTATCACGTTCAGCTTTTAGTTTCCATGCTTATCTTTTTAAAGAGCTTTTGTTTAGATTGGTTGCTTGAACTCTCTTTATTTATCATGATTATCTTATTAAGAGAGTTTTCTTCCGTTGCATTGGTTGATATGTCTATGATAAAGATGCTACGTGCATAATGGCGCTTAGTAGTTCATGTTTTCTTATGGTTAGTCTCAAATAGCTGGGGGGTTCCCAATGTGTTATTGGAGTACCAACATGATTTGTTTGCCTATGATGTGGTATGGTTTAGTAATATCTTCCTTCAAGAATTTATTTTGATTGACTTGGCGTATGCTCGCGCATATTTAAGACTGTAAAGAAAGTCTGTCAAGCCTTGATGATCTTTTGTTTCTGAGTAGCGATATAACTTCCATGCTTGATTCAATGTTGCTTTGTCGCTCTGCATGATTATGACCGTCATTGCTCTCTTAGTTGGTCGCTCCCAGTCTTTTGCTAACCTCCACATGTACTAAGCGGACTGACTGCTTGTGCATCCAAATTCTTTTGAACCAGTTAAGCCATATGAGTCCACCATACCTTCCTACATGGTATTTACCTGCCATTCCTAACGAAGACTTTCATGTACCATCTCGAAATTATTCAAAAAGAAAAAAATGCATTCCTATTTTGTGCCTCTGTTTTAAGTCCATGAGGAAGTAGTAGTTAATTCATGATCTTTTTAAGTTGGACAAGCTTCACCCCGGGATTGCATGTCTAATGTGCAAACCCATAACACGAGAAGGAACTGGCATTGCGTGCGCCCGGCTCAAAATTAATATAACGAACAAACCCTCCTTCACGCTTTGTTCATGAGAAATCAGAAAACTTTGGCAGTGATAAACAAAGGAGATTAAGAGGATGTGATCGTCCTCATTCGGGAGCCGTTCCTCGAAACTTGTCCATCTCAAGAAGTAATTGAGTTGTCTGCTAGCATTCGTTGACGAAACATGCATGATCTAAAAAATATATATTATTACCTCTGTTTTTAAAACCAAGAGCTCTGGTACATGCTTTTTCTTTGTTTCCGACTACGGGTTTTCAACGTTGCCAACAAAAGCCACGATTCGAGAGTCTCCACCTTCTTTTTAAAGCACCAACTACTGAGAGCATGATTGTCATTCTGAGTGTAATGTGCATTGTCCCAAAGTAGCATTGTCTTTTGTATGATTGTGATATCATTTATTTTGAAATCATTGTATCTAGTCATCACTTAAACCTTGGAGGTGCCCCTGCATTTATGTTTTGCTTCACTAAAGGGGGCAAGCGAGATATCACTTTATCATATTTGCACACCATGCTCATTACAAATCTATTTGATCTTTCAGTATCATATTGTAAAACTTTCAGTTCTTTGTGATTTTCTCATGAGGCAACTTAATTACTACAGATTCATTGTCTCAGTAAGCTTTTGTCATATGACTATGAAAAAGTCCTATATGGTTAATAGCATGTCACCATAGAAATTATTCTTGTTATCATTTACCTACTCGAGGACGAGCAGGAATTAAGCTTGGGGATGTTGATACGTCCAAAACGTATCTATAATTTCTGCTTGCTCCATGCCTCTTTTGGGTGATATTGCTATGATATTTATACACTTCCATACACTTTTGATCATATTTGGACTAACCTATTAACTCAGTGCACCCCAGTGCCAGTTTCTGTTTTCTGCTGTTTTTGTATTTCAGGTTTTCCCATTACGAGAACTGCCAGAAAAATCCTGGAAAAATTATATAAAAAATCAGCGTTCCAGAAGCTTCCCAGCAGCCAAAGTACAGCCGGAGGGGGGCCACCAGGGCTCCAGGCGCCATGGTGGCGCCCCCCCCCCCTGGCCGCGCCGGGGGGGCACCTGGGCCCCCCGGGCCTCCGCTGATGCCCCCCTTTGGCATATATTTATATCGTGTCCCGAAACCCTCGAGACGGGAACCCTTTTTCACGATCTCATCTCTATTCCGCCGCCGTCGCGCTTCCAAGATCGGGAGCACCAGGAGAACTCTTCCCGGCACCCTGCTGGAGGGGAGGATCACCACCGGGAGCTTCTCCACCACCATGGACGCCTCCCGGATGAGTTGTGAGTAGTCTCCCTTGGACCATGGGTCCATGACCAGTAGCTATGTGATGTTCTCCTCCCGTTCTTGTGCTTCACTAATTAGTCCTCGTGAGCTGCCCTACATGATCGAGGCACATATGTAATCCTTATGCTGTTGCTATGTTGAGTTTGCTGGGATCTGATGGATTGTGAGATTATGTTCAGATTGTGTTTGAGTAATATATTTGATCTACCTCTTTTATATTTATGTTCGTAAGTAATTCTTGCATGTTCTCCGTTGTTATTTATTGCTTTGGCCAAGTAGTAGGTAGTGACTCCAAGAGGGAACGTTATCCTTGATTGTGGGTTCATGCCCCTCGATGACTAGCTTGAGTGACAGAAACATGAGTCTAGGGGATGTGTTGTTGCCACAAGGGGGAAAACAATGGTGCTTGTGCCCGCGGGTGCAAGGATTGTTTACTTTACGCAATGTTCTTTTAATGCAGTTGTCTGTTGCTTTGAGTTACACTATGGGTGGGACTCACAACTTAATACCAGCGAGATGTTCTGGATAGATATCTCAAGGTGGATGATTAGTAGTAGATGCAGATGGATTTCGGTCTACTTGCCTTGGCGTACCGCCCATGCTTTGAACCTCTACCTTTCTTGCAACATAGTTAGCATTGGTTTGCGCACATAATTCTGTCAATTGCCTAGCTGTAATTCGTTTACCTCACATAGCTGTTTTATCGTCTTTTGGGAGAGAGACATCACTAGTGAACATCATGGGACCCCGGTCCATATTACCATCACTGATCAGATCCGCTATTTACTTTACGCTTTTACTTACTATTTGCAGCATTACCTATCACTATTATCACTTGCGTTTGATCCTTTGTAAACTACAAGGCCGGAGGGATTGACAACCTCTCTGTACTCGTTGGGAGCAAAGTTATTTGTATCTGTGTGCAGGTCCACGTTGATTGCTAATATCTAGCGCCGTTAGCAGTGGACACCTTCTTGTTGAAACTGGGAGTCTCAGGGAAATCGATCCTTGGTATCTTTGCCAAGGGAAAACTTTCGCTACACTGCATCTCAAACCTTCCATTTGGGGTAACCAACGAGGGACGAGAAGCCATCAGAGACGTATCACCCATCTTTATCAAGATTCACATTAGAAAACAAGGATTTAATAGGAGACACATCAATTACTTTTAGAGATTCATCATTATTACCTAGATCTTCGGGTTCAACGGCCATCTTATTAACCAAGGTGGCTTGCTTATCCGAAATTTCGGCTATTAAGTTCTCAAGTTGAGAAAACTGAGACTTCAAACCATAAAATTCTTTACACATATCATCAGGCTCTTTATTCATGTACTCCATAAAACTTTTTTGTTCTCTAAGCTCGTTTCTGAAGAAATTATTATGCTCAAATTACAAAGACATAAAACTTCTAACATTGTTTTTGATCTCTTCTAACCTTCTAAGGTGAGAATCAACGCTATTTGGTAAAGACATAGTGGCAAAACAAGCAATCCGACACACAAGCAAATAAGAAGTAAGTGAAAAGAGGCAAAGGGAAAAACGACGAATAAAACGGCAAGGGTGAAGTGGAGGAGAGGACAACGAGAGGCAAATGACAAATAATGTAATGCGAGGCATAAGAGTTTGTGATGGGTACTTGGTAGATGACTTGTGCGTAGAACTCCCCGGCAACGGCACCAGAAATTCTTCTTGCTACCTCTCGAGCATGCGTTGTTTTTCCCTTGAAGAGGAAACGGTGATGCAACAAAGTAGCGTAAGTATTTCCCTCAATTTTTGAGAACCAAGGTATCAATCCAGTAGGAGACCACACGCAAGTCCCTCATACCTACACAAACAAATAAGAACCTTGCAACCAACACGATAAAGGGGTTGTCAATCCCTTCTCAGCCACTTGCAAAAGTGACATATGATAGAGATAATTGGATAAATAGTTTTGGTATTTTTGTTAAACAGATTGAAAAGTAACGATTGCAAAGTAAAAGAACAGTAAACGTAACTAGTTGATGAAAGATTAATATGATGGAAGATTGACCCGAGGGTCATATGTTTCACTAGTGGATTCTCTCAAGATAGCAGATTCTACAGTGGGTGAACAAATTACTGTCGAGCAATTGATAGAAAATCGCATAGTTATGAGAATATCTAGGCATGATCATGTATGTAGGCATCACGTCCGTGACAAGTAGACCGAAACGATTATGCATCTACTACAATTACTCCACACATCAACCGCTATCCAACATGCATCTAGAGTATTAAGTTCATAAGAACAGAGTAACGCCTTAAGCAAGATGACATGATGTAGAGGGATAAACTCATGCAATATGATATAAACCCCATCTTTTTATCCTCGATGGCAACAATACAATAAGTGCCTTGCTGCCCCTGCTGTCACTGGGAAAGGACACCGTAAGATTGAACCCAAAGCTAAGCACTTCTCCCATTGCAAGAAAGATCAGTATAGTAGGACAAACCAAACTAATGATTCGAAGAGACTTGCAAAGATATTTAAATCATGCATAATAGAATTCAGAGAAGAATCAAATATTGTTCATAGATAATGTTGATCATAAACCCACAATTCATCGGATCTTGACAAACACACCGCAAAAAGAATTACATCGAATAGATCTCCAAGAAGACCGAGGAGAACTTTGTATTGAGATCTAAAGAGAGAGAAGAAGCCATCTAGCTAATAACTATGGACCCGAAGGTCTATGGTAAACTACTCACAACTCATCGGAGAGGCTATGGTGTTGATGTAGAAGCCCTCCGTGATCGATTCCCCCTTCTTTGGAGCTCCGGAAAAGGCCCCAAGATGGGATCACACGGGTACAGAAGGTTGAGGTGGTGGAATTAGGGTTTCGTGGTGCTCTCGGATGTTTTTCGGGTATATGAGTATATATAGGATGAAGAAGTATGTCGGTGGAGCTATGAGGGGCCCACGATGGTGGGGGCGCGCCTCCCCTCGGACGCGCCCTCCTACCTCGTGGCCACCTCGTGGCTTCCCTGGCGTGTACTCCAAGTCTTCTGGGTTGCGTTTGTTCCAAAAACGATCCTCCCGAAGGTTTCATTCCATTTGGACTCCGTTTGATATTCCTTTTCTGCGAAACACTGAAATAGGCACAAAACAGCAATTTGCACTGGGCCTTGGGATAGTAGGTTAGTCCCAAAAATAATATCAAAGTGCATAATAAAGCCCATTAAACATCCAAAACAGATAATATAATAGCATGGAACAATCAAAAATTATAGATACGTTGGAGACGTATCATTGGCCTGGACGCGCTCGAGGGTCAGAAGAGCCCATCGAGACGTCGTCAGGATCTTCAATCTGCTGCGCTCGTGCTGGCTATCATGGTGGGGATTGCACCATGGGGACGGCTCCCACCATACGGTCAGAAGCACGAGCCGTTGCTGTCTCTTCGGGAGGCCATGGTGGGTCAGCTCGCCGTGATCCCCTAGCTTCGGTGAAACAGAGCAGACTTTGGATGGTGGCACCCCATTCGTCCATATGCTCAGCCGCTGGCGGAAACCTCACCAGCAGCTGAGCCTGCGCCATGGCCTCCGAGGCTGTACTTGGCAAAGGTGATGATTAATTCGATCGTACTGTCGCTCGACTTGTGATGGTGCCTGCGGCAGCAGTACTGTGCCCCCGCTGCTATGAACAGACCACCTAGATGGCAGGGTGGTGCGGCAAAGGCACACGAGGGCTAACGGCTCCGTTGAGCACAGCGGCTTGGTCGACCCGTCCTGAGGGAAGTGCACGCGCTACAACCGCACCCGTGGTGGGAACGGTCGGAGGGCGGCGATTCGCCACGGTCTGAGCGTCGTTGTTGTGGTTGTGCTCGTCGGCGGGCAAAAGGGGCGCAGATGGAGTAACCCCTACGCCCGGACCTTGAGGAGCATGGCCGTCATCGTGTTGCTGATGCTGCTCTCCTCTGGTGCCTCCCGCTCCTGCGTCGGCAATGTAGGAAGTCGTGGCGGTCCCGCCTGCTCCGACCACATCCCCAGCAACGTCTGCGTCCTCGCATGCCTCTGCACCTCCCACGACGTTAGTGGTTGTGGACGGTGGAGCCTTCCAGGTGGACGGATGCGCCAAAGAGACGGGTTTCTTCTTGGGCGCCATGGTCGATGGGGTCGTCGATGATGAAGATGGCAATGAATATGACGCGCTGCACTCGCCTTCAGGTTCGCGCAAGCGAGCCCCCTACCAGGCGCACCAAAGATGTCGCGGGAAACCACTGTCACCTATGGGACCAGGACGCCCATTGCTGGTTCTGTTGGGGGGCGTCGTGTTGCACAAAGAGCAGACCAGCGTGGGACAGCACGTCAGAGATCACGCAGCCAGTTTTACCCAGGTTTGTCTCGCCGTTGTGGCGTAAGACCCTACTCCCGCTTTGGTGGATTGATGGTGGAAATGAGGTGGTGGAGGGTAGTACACTTGCCCGACAAGGGTTGCGTCAGGGAGGCAGCAACGACACACGTATGCGGGTGTGAGTTATCCAATCTTCTATCCCCGTCTATGGTTGCCATGGGCCTCCTTTTATATATTAAGGGGTTACCATAATGGCAAAGTAGTCATTATGCACTGATAAGATAGAAACAATGCTATCATACCTAACTCTACGGGCTGACAGGGCGCATTAAATGCACCGCCCAGCATCACATCACTGGTTGTCCGGCAAGGCTTGCCGGGCTATCTTGCCAGATTCGTGCCTGATTGCTTGACACGTTGCAGGATGGGTGTCATCAGTGGGTTTTTCCTATAGGGAGAGGCTGCCATGTGGCTAATGGCTGCCACTTAGTCACTCTACGGCTTGACACCGCATTGATCTATGATGTGAGTCATGTTGGAGTGGTTGGTGACGTGTTTTAGCCTCCGCGAGTCCCGGCAGGCTCTGTCGGGACGCCTTGGTTGTCTTCTTCTGGGGGTGGCCTCACACCTTGCTAGGATCGCTTGCCGGGTAAGGGAGGCCTTTCTCTTGGCGATATCTTGCTTCTCTGGCTTGGTCTTGGTATTCTGATCTGCTCGTTGGTCCCTTGAACTTCTCGGTCTCTTGTACTCTGACTTGGGCTGGTGCTTCAATCTTGTTCCCGTGCCTGTACACAGCCAGGGCAATAGACCCATGGTTTGTTTCACCGACACGGGGTTTTTAGGATTGTTGCTTCAACAAGCTAACCAGCTGTCATTGTCCGTGCAAAAGCAGGTCATAAATGAGGTAAGGGCCGACATAGTGTTCGGCTTGTCTTGGCCAAGCTGACGCACGAGACATTCCTCTCGGATGCTTTATCTAAAAGCAACAATTGCCTCAGCATCCGGGCAGTCGATGATTTGGTTCTTCTTGGTCAAGAACTTTTTTCCAAATTGCCGGGCTGACTCTCTGGGTTGTTGAACAACGTGGCTCAGGTCATTTGCGTCCGGAGGCCGGCCATAGATACCCTGGAAGTTGGCTCAGAAAGCATCTTTGAGCTCCTTCTAGATTCCATTGTAATTTTTGGGTAGGCTGTTTTACCAGTGTCGTGCTGGCCCTTTGAGCTTTAATGGCAGGTATTTTACGGCGTGGTGACAAAGTAAACTGGGCGCTGCACCATCTTCTTCTGTATCTCCTGCGCAGATCCATCTTTGTCGGGACCAGAGCTTGTCGGGTAAGCCCCCTGCTTGTCGCTGGACGTGCTTGCCGTGGTTGCTGGCTCGTCATCTGCCTCCCTCTCCACTACTAACGCAGCACTAACCACTTGATTGGTTGCTGCTAGGTACAACAGCAACTTCTCTTGTGGCTTAGGTGCGACAAGTATTGGAGTTAGCTGCTGAGGTGTACTGTAGCTTCCAGCGCTCCCGAGCCAAGAACTCAATACAAATCAAAGCAGGAGTAGGGTTTTACGCATCCGTGCGGCCCGAACCTGGGTAAACTGCTCATGTACTTCTCCTCGATCTGCTCTTCGTGCTTTCTCCGCCCCCTGCCATACCGAAAGGGGCTCGGTCCCCATAGTCATGACGTACTGCATGAAGGTGCGGCTCGTGAATTGCGTACCGTTGTCGGTGATGATCCTGTTAGGGATCCCGAAGCGGCAAACAATCGACCTGAAGAACTTGACTACTGACTGTGCGGTCACCTTCCTCACTGCTTCCACTTCCGGCCACTTTGTGAACTTGTCGATTGCGATGTACAAGTACTCAAAGCCCCCGGCTGCGCAGGGAAAGGGGCCGAGGATGTTGAGCCCCCAGACCGAAAATGGCCAGGATAAAGGGATCGTCTGGAGAGCTTGAGCTGGCTGGTGTATCTGCTTGGAATGGAACTGGCACGCTTCACACTTGGTTACTTGTGCAGTTCCATCCTGGAGGGTTGTCGGCCAAAAGAAACCTTGCCGGAATGCTTTGCCGGCAAGTGCTCTTGCGCCAATGTGGTGACCACATATGCCTCCGTGTATCTTTGCCAACAGCTTCTGTCCGTCTTCCCGGGGAACACACTTCAATTTCACACCGTTGAGTCTTCTTCTGTACAGTGTGTTGTCGACAAACTGGTACATGCTTGACTGCCGGGCTACTCTTTCCGCTTCTTCTTGCTCTTCGGGAAGTTCTCATGTCTGAAGGAAATGGACAATTTGATGTGCCCATGTTGGAGCTTGTGGCTCGACAACAAGGACTAAAGGCACATCTGCTGCTGCGGGAACATCCGCTTCTACGGCGAGAACCTGCGGCTCGGCCGGAGCTTGATGTTCCCCGGCAAGCTTGCCGGAGCAAAACTTGTCGGGAGCGTTTGCTTCAACGGAACAAACCCTAGGGCCTGCCAGAGCAGACTGCCCCTCAGCGCTCTTGGTGTTGATCTTGGGGACCTTCTTGGCGGTGGCTTCGGGAAGCTCTGCCGGAAAATAGTCACCAGAGATCAACTTCCTCTTCTTGCTCTGTCCAGTTGACGGTGTTACGGATGGTTGAGTCAGCTTGAGCACAAAGATCCCTCGTTCCACAAGTAACTTAAGTGCGGCGCAGTTTGACAGGCCATCGGCGATGTCGTTCTGAGCTCTTGGAACATGTTCCATCTGTAGGCCGTCAAAGTGCTCTTCAAGCTTTCTCACTTCATCAACGTAGGCTTCCATCAACAGACTCTGATAATTCTTGTTCACTTGGCGGACGACAAGCTGCGAGTCACCCCTGACAATGAGCTTCTTGATCCCAAGGTCTGCCACGATCCTGAGACCGGCAAGCAAACCCTCATACTCTGTGGTATTGTTCGTTGCTTGCTCCTTGGGAAAGTGCATCTGGACTACGTACTTGAGGTGCTCTCCGGTGGGTGCGACAAGCAGCACGCCACCACCGGCGCCTTGCAGCGAGAAGGCACCATCAAAGTACATCAGCCACTCTTTGCTTGCTTCCTTGACGGGGATGCTCGTTTCTGGAATTTCTTCATCTGGTGTTGGCATCCACTTTGCTATGAATTCTGCCAATGCTCTGCTTTGGATAGTTGAAGTGCTCTCAAACTTGAGGCCAAAGCTTGATAGTTCTAGTGCCCACTCAACAATCCTGCCTGTTGCTTCTGGATTCTGCAGTATCCTCTTCAGCGGAAAGCGAGTGACAACTGTGATCTCATGTGCTTGGAAGTAATGGCGCAGCTTTCTCGAGGCCATGAGAAGGCCGAAAAGCAATTTCTGCACACCAGAGTACCTTGACCTAGCCCCCTGCAGAAGGGAGCTGACAAAGTAAACTGGGCGCTGCACCATCTTCTTCTTTATCTCCTGCGCAGATCCATCTTTGTCGGGACCAGAGCTTGTCGGGGAAGCCCCCTGCTTGTCGCTGGACATGCTTGCCGTGGTTGCTGGCTCGTCATCTGCCTCCCTCTCCGCTACTAACGCAGCACTAACCACTTGATTGGTTGCTGCTAGGTACAGCACCAACTTCTCTTGTGGCTTAGGTGCGACAAGTATTGGAGTGGAGGACAGGTACCTCTTCAAGTCTTGCAGCGCAGCCTCCGCTTCCGGAGTCCATTTCATTGGACCTGCCTTTTTCAATATTTTGAAAAGCGACAGGGAACGCTCAGCAGACTTAGAGATAAACCTGCTGAGAGCAGCCACGCAACCAACAAGTCTTCATACATCCTTGACGCGCTTGGGTGCTTCAATCAGCTCAATGGCCTTGATCTTGTCGGGATTGGCTTCAATCCCCCTCTGAGACACGAAGAACCCGAGAAGCTTGCCGGAAGGGACTCCAAACACACACTTTTCGGGGTTGAGCTTGAGCAGGATCTTGCGCAGATTTGCAAAGGTCTCACCCAAATCTTGAATCAGGGTTGACTTGTCTTTGCTCTTGACCACTATGTCATGCATGTAGGCTTCTACATTTCTGTGTATTTGTGGCTCAAAAGCTGTATGGACTACTCTTGCAAATGTTGAACCAACATTCTTCAAACCGAAAGGCATCCGTATAAAGCAGTATGTGCCACATGGAGTGATGAACGTTGTCTTCTCCTCATCCTCTTCTGCCATGAAGATCTGATGGTATCCTGAGTATGGGTCAACAAATGAAAGCAGATCACATCCGGCCGTGGAGTCAACGATCTGGTCAATGCGCGGCAAGGGAAATGGGTCTTTGGGACAAGCTTTATTCACATCGGTGAAGTCGCTACAAAGCCTCCATTTCCCGTTTACCTTGCGCACGACTACAGGATTGGCCAACCACGTAGGATGGAGCACTCCTCTGACAAGGCCTGCTGCTTCCAACTTCTTGATATCTTCTGCGATGAATTCTTGGCGCTCCACTGCTTGTTACCTGACTTTTTGCTTGACGGGCCGCGCATGAGGACATACGGCAAGGTGGTGCTCAATTACTTTCCTGGGAACACCGGGGATGTCAGACGGTTGCCACGCAAACACGTCGACATTCGCCCGCAGGAAAGCAACGAGCGCGCTTTCCTATTTAGGGTCAAGTGTTGCACTAATGGTGAAGGTACCACCAGTGCCGTCCTCCTTGGCGGACACCTTCTTGGTCGCTGGCAGAGCTGCCATCGTCTTCTTACACTTGCCGGTGGAGCTCGATGGTGCGTCCTTGACTGTAGCGCAGCACTCCGAAGAGGTGCGCTTGCCGGAGTGGGCATCAGAGGTCTTGCCGGACTTGGTCTTCTTCACCCCGGGAGCTTCAGCGGCATGTGTCTTGCGATCCGTTGCGGCTGCTGCTTCCCGGTATATCTTGTCGGCGCAGATAAGAGCATCCTTCTTGTCACCAGGGACAGAGATGACGCTTATCAGGCCTGGCATCTTCAGCATGTTGTATGCATAGTGAGAGGCTTCCATGAACTTGGCGAGTGCTGGACGGCCGAGTATCCCATTGTAAGGCAATGGAAAATCGGCAACGTCAAATGTGACCCTCTCAGTCCTGAAGTTCAGCTCGCCGCCAAATGTCACTGGCAGCGTGATCTTCCCCTTCGGCTTGCTCCTTCCCGGGTTGATTCCTTGGAATGTGCCGGTCTCTTCGAGCTCGCTGTCAGGGATCTGGAGTTTCTGGAGTACAGTGGAGGAGATCAGGTTCAAGCTGGCCCCGCCGTCAACTAGCATCTTAGTGACCTTGAGGTTGCGGATAGTTGGTGAAACCAACATCGGCAAGCACCCGACCGCAGTTGTGCGATCAGGGTGGTCCTCAATATCAAAGATGATAGGCGTGCTGGACCATTTCAGAAGTTTGCGCGATTCGACAGGTGGTTCTGCCGCGTTGACTTCCCGCACCCACTGCTTGAGTTGGCGGTGTGAAGTATGCAGAGAAGCACCGCCGTCAACGCACAAGACCTCTGTGGCTTTCTGGAACTCCTGCTCACTAGTCTCGACATCATCCATGTCTTCGTCGTCGTCGTCATCTTCATCCTTGTCGCGGCCGCGGGGAGGTCTGTCTCCTTGCCGCTGCTTGGCCTTGCCGCGGCGTCCTCCCCGGCCGGGGCGTTTCGTGCCGGATCCTCCATTACCTCCTTGGGCCTTCTCCTTGTCGCGCCGCTCGTATTCAGCCTTCTGCTGCTCAACAAGCTGCTCGACACTCTTGCAGTTCTGGAGGTCATGGCCTTGGTGCGGTGGATCTTGCAGTATTGCTTGTCGGTGCCGTCCTGCTTGTCGGCGGCCGCCACAGCCTGGCAGTTGGTGCATGCGGTAGTCTCCTTGCCGAAGCTACCAATTTGGGCTTTCTTGGCGCCCCCTCGTTGCCGGACTGCTCAACGACTAGCACCTCTTTGCTTTTCTTCTTCCTGTTGTTCCGCCGTCGGTTTTTGTTTGCCGGGGCAGCATCTTCACTGTCAGATCCTCCTGCTCCTGTATCCTCTCCGGGGAGTTTCCTCCCCTCCTCAGGACGTGCACACTTGTCGGCCAGGGCATAAAGCTCACTGACATCCCTGATCTTGCACACCCCCATCTCCTCCCTCATCCTGCGGCTACGCACGTTCTGATGGAACGCGCTGATAACAGCGGCGGGGTGGACATCTGGGATGTTGTGCTGTACACGGTTGTATCTCTGGATATATTTGCGCAGGGATTCTCCTTCCTTCTGGGCGAGCAGATGAAGGTCGCTCTCTTGGCCATGAGGTTTGTGGCCGCCTGTAAAGGCGCCAACAAACTGATGGCATAGATCAGCCCAGGAGGATATGGAGTTGTCCGGCAAGTGCATGAACCAGGACCTGACGTTAGGCTTGAGTACTAGCGGGAAGTAGTTGGCAAGGATCTTGTCGTCCCGCCCCCCGGCAGCTTGCACCGCGATGGTGTAGATGCTGAGGAACTCCGACGGATGCGTCTTGCCGTCGTACTTCTCCGGTACGTCTGGCTTGAAATTCTTCATGCTGGGCCACTGGACTTGCCGCAGCTCACGAGTAAACGCAGGACAACCTACCGCGTACGGCAAGTCGCCTGGTTCCCCTGGCGCATACATGTCGACACCGGGCCTAGCGTGCTGGTCTGATTGACGCCGCGCTTCTCTTCGGCGCTCGATGCGAGTGCGAGCGTCTTCTTGTGGTCGTCCGGGAAGATGGACAGAAGCTGTTGGCAGAGATACACGGAGGCATATGTGGTCACCACATTGGCGCAAAAGCACTTGCCGGCAAAGCATTCCGGCAAGGTTTCTTTTGGCCGACAGCCCTCCAGGATGCAACTGCACAAGTAACCAAGTGTGAAGCGTGCCAGTCCCATTCCAAGCAGATACACCAGCCAGCTCAAGCTCTCCAGACAATCCCTTTATCCTGGCCATTTTCGGTCTGGGGGCTCGACATCCTCGGCCCCTTTCCCCACGCAGCCGGGGGCTTTGAGTACTTGTACGTCGCAATCGACAAGTTCACAAAGTGGCCGGAAGTTGAAGCAGTGAGGAAGGTGACCGCACAGTCAGCAGTCAAGTTCTTCAGGTCGATTGTTTGCCGCTTCGGGATCCCTAACAGGATCATCACCGACAACGGTACGCAATTCACGAGCCGCACCTTCATGCAGTACGTCCAAGATCTTGGCGCCAAGGTTTGCTTCGCTTCTGTTGCTCACCCAAGAAGCAACGGTCAAGCGGAGAGGGCAAATGCTGAAGTGCTGCGTGGACTCAAGACCAGAACTTTCGACAGGCTACACAAGTGCGGAAGAAACTAGATCGAGGAGCTGCCGGTGGTTCTTTGGTCGATCAGGACGACGCCAAATCGAGCCACTGGACAAACACCTTTCGCTCTAGTCTACGGAGCAGAGGCAGTTCTCCCCACGGAACTCGTATACGGGTCACCTCGAGTGCTCGCTTATGATGAGCTCGAGCAAGAGCAGCTGCGACAAGATGACGCGCTGCTCCTGGAGGAAGACCGTCTTCAGGCTGCTGTACGAGCTGCTCGCTACCAGCAAGCTTTGCGCCGCTACCATAGCCGCAAAGTTAACGCCAGAAGTCTCGAGGAAGGGGACCTTGTTCTTCGACGCGTTCAGTCCGCCAAGAATTCCAACAAGTTGACGCCGAAGTGGGAAGGCCCTTACCGGGTGAAACGAGTCACTAGGACCGGCGCTGTTCGCCTTGTAATTGAAGATGGCTTTCCGGTGAGCAACTCCTGGAACATTGAGCATCTTCGTAAGTTTTACCCGTAAGGCGCGGTTGTCAGGACCCGTTCCGGCAACCACCTTTTGTACAAGTCTTGCCGCTGTTGCATGTAATCCTTTGTACAAAGCCGGGCGCAGACCCCGTGCATAAGTAAAGCTCATGTGCTCCGCACATCTTGTCGTTTCATGCTTTCTATTTTTTGCATGTGATAACTGACACTTTGTGCAGCACCTAACCCCGGTAAGCAATAATGAGCCGTAAGGATCCATATCGTTATTTTCTCTTCTTTCTTTTTCTCAAGGAAAGGAAGGTTCCCTCGCCCACAAGTTTTCCGGGGGGGGAGAAGATAGTGGTATGGACCAGGCGTCGTTCAAGAAAGTTTTGCCTTACCGAGAAGCAAACAACTGAAAAGCTAAGTTGCCAAAGTTTGAGCAATCAGATTTTTAAATTTTTAAGTTATCTTCCTTGAATGACCGTGCTTTGTATGGAAAACCTGTGCGCGGAGGAACCAACTCGTAGCTGGTTGTGCCCTTACTTTGTTTCGAGTCCGCTCAACGACTTAAGTGTGTTGCGACTAGTGTCGCGCCCTTACTTTGTTTTCGAGCACGCTCAACAACTTAAGTGTGCTGCAACTAGTTGCGACAAGGTTTCTTGTCGGTAGCGGCACCGCCAGCAGGCTGCTGACGTTCCGCACTCAGCGCTCGCGGCTAAGGTGCCTACGCCGGCAAGTTCACTAAAAGCGTAGGGCAAAAACATACAAAGCAAGGGATCAAGTAAAGGAAATAACGTTGCAATCATTACCCAAAATAGAGTTATATTACAAGTGGCTTGTCGCAGCTCTAACTGATTGTTCTCATAACATGAGAAGCAGCGACAAGGAAAGAAGAAAACGGGCGGCCTAGTCTATGCGATCGCCCTCAACCCTCTTGATCCCGCTCACCTTGTCCACAATGGGTGTGACAAGGGCCTTGAGCGCGTCCAGATCAGCGTCCAATGGCAGGGACTTGAGGACGTTGGTGAGGTTGAGGCCTGGATTGCGGAAGGCCACCTTCACCAACACCTTTTGAAGGGCTCCCGCGCAGAGCTTGCGCGACTCGTCTGCCAGCTGCTTTGGGATCCTCTCCCGGAGTTGCTGGAGGGCCGTCGCCACGCCTTTGAAGAACAAGGTGAGCTTGGCGCTGGGGTGGAGGTTCTCATCGGAGGAATACCCGAGATACTCCGCCCCCAGCTGCGCCAGCTCCCTGTCGATATCTGCGGCAGCATTGACGAGACCCTCCGTCCAGTGCTCCACAGTCTCCCTAAAGGTGTTCTGGGTGACAGCAGCACTCGCCAGCAGCGCCTTCTCGGCCTTGACCTCCTCCTTCAAGGCCGCCTCCCGCTCCTTGGCGCCGTCCAGCGTCTTGGTCAAAGTGGTCAGCTGCAACTCAAGATCAGCGTTGGAGTCCTTGGCGGCGGCAAGCTCCTTGCCCTTCTCGGCGAGACGAACCTGCAGCTCTGAGTGGCTGTGGGAGTCCTTCGCCTGCTCAAGCTTGAGCGCGGCGATCTCTTCACCTCTCGCCTTGAGATCGGCCTCCAGCTGCGCCACCTTCGCCTCCAGTTCCTTCTTGGCGGTCTCGGCAGCTGCGGCAGCGTCCTTTGCTTCCTGGAGGGCCCCGCCAAGTGATTGCTCGTGCGCGGCAAGCTCCTCCTCGTGGCTGTCGAGGTTGACCTTCCGCTGCGCCAGCTCACCCTCCCGCGTGGATAGCTTCTCGGCGACAAGCCGCTGTTGCTCTTCGACTTCGGCCTTCTCGAGGAAGAAGGCCATCTGCTCTTCGGCAAGGTGCTCCCGCTCCTCTGTCAGGGACCGGAGAGCTGCCTGGTTGAGGGCCCGGACCTCCTCCGCGCGCTTCTCGATGTCAGCTCCCGCCTTCGCGGAAAGAGCCTCTCGGGACTCCAGCTTGGCCGGCCGAGCGCGGTAGAGCGACAGCAGCTTCCGCAGCAGCTGCTCCTCCTCAGGCTCGCCGCTGCTGCTGCTCGGGCGTCGACCAACGTCAGCCCAGTGGAGGCGAGCACCTCTCCGTCGAAGATTTCTCCCTCAACCGGCGCCCTGGAGCTTGAGGCCCAGGGGAGTTTGATGAAGACGCCGTCGCCGGCCTTCAAGTAGGCGCCTGGGTCGGGTTCTTCGGAGCCTTGGGCTGCGGCAGCGGCGGAGGGCTCGACGGTCGGTGTAGCGCCTGGCGCTCCTGCGGCCTCAGGGCCGTCAGTCTGATCGCCGGACCCCTCGCCAACTGCTGCGGCGGCAGCCTTGGCGGCCTCGTCGCCGGCGGGATCGTCAGCACCGGTCGCTTCTTTGGTGGAAGCGGCGTCGCCGGTGTTGCTGCGCGCGTTATCTTCATCAGCAACCTCTGTCTCCATCGGCTCCGCAGTAGATGGATCTGACGGCCGAAAAGGGGAGAAAAAGTCAAGGAAATATCCAAAAAAGAATATCAAAAGAAGAAAAGCCCAAGGGAAGTTTGAAGCGAGAGGATTACCTGCGCGAGCCGGCTCCTCGGCAAGCTCCCTTGCCGGAGAGCTCTCCCTTGGCGTCGTAGTTGTAGTCCCCGCCGGCGGAGGGCCGCTGGTGCTGTCCCTCGCCGGAGAACTCACCCTTGGCGGAGAATTCGCCCTTGGCGGAGGACTATCCCTTGCCGGAGAACCCCCCTTGGCGGCGTAGTCGAAGCAGATGGCACGTCGGGGGCAGTCTTTGGGCGCTCCTGGTGTGTCTGCTCTGCTCCTACACAGATCAACAATTAAGATGTTAGCAAAGATAGAACACCCACGTGCGCCTAACAGCGGAAAGTGAATCATACACTTACGTTGGGGGCTGCGCTGGGGGCTGCCCTAAAGATCAGTTGCCGGGTCCGGCAAGTTTGTCTCAGGCGCACCCCTGCTGTCACGGTGGGCTCGTCCTCGATGACAATCACCGGGACCTTGGCTCTCTTTGCCGCCCTCTGGGCTAGAGTTCTAAAAAGGAACAAGTTCAGAGTCAAGCAAATGAGAGATACAAGACCAAACAGCAAAAATTGAAGAAATACAAGAACGATAAAGTCTTACTCTTCTTCTTCCTCGTCGGAGCTGAGCGTGGAGAAGTCGAAGTCCGGCTCACGTCCAGCGGGAGGAGGTGGAGGAGTAGGCTTCCTTGGCCGCTTGGTGGGAGCAGTGGTGGTGGTCTGAGATGACCCCGCTCCGGCTCCTGCCGTGGCGTGAGGAGCGGCAGGAGCAGAAGCGGTGGTCCGAGAGGACCCCGCTCCAGTTGCTTTAGCAGCGCGA
Source organism: Secale cereale (assembly GCA_902687465.1). Classification (NCBI taxonomy): domain Eukaryota; kingdom Viridiplantae; phylum Streptophyta; class Magnoliopsida; order Poales; family Poaceae; genus Secale; species Secale cereale. Next base: position 590,537,119 of record LR738715.1, read on the forward strand.
GGTTCCCCCGCGGCAACAGTGCTTGCCGCGGTGGAGCGTGTCGCGCGGCGCGGCTTCTGTCGACTCGTCTGCCGCTCCGTTACGTCCCCGGCCTTGCGGAGGCGCCTTCTTGGTGGAGCTGGAGGCTCTGCTGGTGGCGAGCTGCCTAAAGATGAGGAGGAAGAGGGGTCGATCTCCAGCGAGCCGCTCGTATCCTCGGCGGGCTCGCTCGACTCGTCGCCCTGCTCGGTGCGCTCGCTCGACCCGACACCCTGCTCGGCGGGCTCGCTCGACTCGGCGACTTGCCCGGCAGGCCCCTCCTCGCCGGCAAGCTCCCCTCGCTCGGCAAGGCTTGCCGCCTTTGCTGCATCCGCCTCCTCCACGGTGAATCCGAACTCGCCCGCGGCTGCGGCTGCCGCCGCCTCTTCCAGCCTGGTGGCGATGTACGCCATCTCCTTATCGGTGGTGTCGCGGGTGAGGCCCTTCTTCTCGTCGGAGCGAATCGGCACTTCTTCTAAGTTGTCGAAGAACTCCTGCACGGCATCATCGGCAGGCTCTTGCCAAGTTGGGTCGATCCCATGAGAGTCGCACAGCGGCATCATTGCACGGATGCGGCTGAGCGCGGAGTTGTTGCACAGCGGGATGACCCCCCTCGGCAACCTGAACACTTCGGGATGATCGGGGTCATACTTGAACAGCTCCTGGAGCATCGCGTTGAGCTCCAGGACAGTGAAGTTGAAGTTGAGGCCCGGGCACAGCCTCATGATATCCGCCGCATTCTCGAACTCCTAGGCGGGCCTCTTCCTCTCCTGCAAGGGGGCGATGCGGCGGCGAAGGAAATCTGCGCCAATTGGGCCTACAGTGAGCCCGGCAAGCCTGAGGCGCCGGATCCGGGCAGTGGCAATCTTCAGTCTACCGCCTTCCGGGGCCAGGTCGCTCCAATCGTTGCCGCGCACTACTGGGGCTTAGCGCCGGGCGGTATATGGCTGCGGGTTCTCCTCGACAATCCAACACCAATTGGCTCTCCATTCCTCCCATTTGCTTCGGAGCTCTCCCTCGAGATAAGCTTCCTTCTTGTGGGCCCTCAAGATCCAGGAGACTCCGCCGGACAAAGGCTCTCCTCTCTCAACTCGAGGCATAAAGAAGTGGCGGAAAAGGGCTACATTGGGATGGACTCCGACAAAGTTTTCGCAGAGATGTGCGAAAACTGCCATGGTCAGAACGGCGTTGGGGGTGAAGTCAAGGAGGTGGAACCCGTAGGTGTTCATAATGTCGCAGAAGAATTCAGAGAAAGGCGGGCAGAGCCCGCAGTAGAAGAACAAGGCGAAGCGCGCATATCTGTTCTGAGCCATTTTACAAGCAACGGCTGGGAGTACCTTGGTGCGCGGATGCGCCCGCGTCTCACCCGACCAGAAGAGGTAGTAGTTCTCCCTCAGCTTCCTCGCGGCAAGCTTGGGGGGGGGAGACAGTCCGCTCCTTTCGCAGTGCCGCGAGCCGCAGCGCCTCGGCCGACTTCGCAGCCTTCCCCTTCTCGCCTTTCGGAGCCATGGCGGAAGCGGTGAGGGAGGTCGGCGGCACTGGTGGTGCTGGTGGCGATGGGGGGCGGAGCGCTGCTCTGTTTCGGCTTTTGGGAAGAAGGGGAGCGGCGGAGGCTTTCGAGGTTGAAGTAGCAACGGGCGAATGGACGAACTGCCCTTGTTTCCCCTTCTTATAAGGAGGGAGGGGGCGGACGTTCCGCATTTCCGAATAAAGAAACCGCCCACGATCTCTCCCACGACGCCGCAATCAACGCGTGCCGTTCGGGGAGGGTGCGGTGGATACGGAGAAAGATACGGTGTGACCCAGGCCGCGCGTGCCCGTGCACTGTTTTGGGCCTGGCCCAACAGCGCTCGGCACCGTGTATGGCCCAGGCCCGGGGGCTCCTGTTGGTGTACTAGAATAGGGGTACCCTAGTATCCCGAACTTGTGCACGGGCAGTCACAGCGCCCCGCGGCAAGGCTTGCCGGGTGACTGCCAAAGTCCTCTGTGGTTCCTTTGGAGCCATTCAAGAACAAAGTATTCAAACCAAGAAGACAAGACCCCGGCAAGAGGAGCTTGCCGGGAAGGCCAACCAAGGCATATCAAGGAACTTGCCGCGACGCACCACGCGTCCCGGCAAGGCCCGGTGAGCAGCAAGCTCCCGGAAGCGACAAGACAACGACTGCGGCAAGGCGCTTGCCGCGGCAAGCTACCACCCTGTACCCTCGCTCCAGCGCATCCATCCACGTGTCGCTCTGGGACCCTCCCAAGCGTACGTGGCGGGAGGTTGTGCAGACAGGGGTGCGCGGTGGCAAGCGGGGCTGACAAGATTGCCATCGTGGCGAACGGTGGCGCCCCTGACGGTCCCTTTTTGCACTGTTTGGGCGACGGCGATGGGCATTTAATTCCCTTGTCCCCTGCCGTCAGGGTTAGGTATGGAACACTGTACAGGTAGCTGTACCAACCGCAATACTTTTCCCTTTTTACCCTCAACTGCGTTGCCACCTGACGGTGACCCCTTGAGCATATAAAAGGAGGCCCATGCACAACGTAGAGGGGGGTTCAAACACTCTCACGCTCGGTCTCGTTAGCTGCTAAGGTGTACTGTAGCTTCCAGCGCTCCCGAGCCATAGGTGGGGTACGACAGGGGGCGGAGATCGCACGAAGAGCAGATCGAGGCGAAGCACAGGAGCAGTTTACCCAGGTTCGGGCTGCACGGATGCGTAAAACCCTACTCCTGCTTTGATTTGTATTGAGTTCTTGGCTCGGGAGTGCTGGAAGCTACAGTACACCTCAGCAGCTAACGAGACCGAGCGTGAGAGTGTTCGAACCCCCCTCTACGTTGCGCATGGGCCTCCTTTTATATGCTCAAGGGGTCACCGACAGGTGGCAATGCAGTTGAGGGTAAAAAGGGAAAAGTATTGCGGTTGGTACAGCTACCTGTACAGTGTTCCATACCTAACCCTGGCGGCAGGGGACAAGGGCATTAAATGCCCATCGCCGTCGCCCAAATAGTGCAAAAAGGGGCCGTCAAGGGCGCCACCATTCGCCACGATGGCAATCTTGTCAGTGCCGCTTGCCACCGCGCACCCCTGGCTGCACAGCCTCCCGCCACGTACCCTTGGGAGGGTCCCAGAGCGACACGTGGATGGATGCGCTGGAGCGCGGGTACATGGTGGTAGCTTGCCGCGGCAAGCGCCTTGCCGCGGTCATTGTCTTGTCGCTTCCGGGAGCTTGCCGCTCACCGGGCCTTGCCGGGACGCGTGGCGCGTCGCGGCAAGTTCCTTGATATGCCTTGGTTGGCCTTCTCGGCAAGCTCCTCTTGCCGGGGTCTTGTCTTCTTGGTTTGAATACTTTGTTCTTGAATGGCTCCAAAGGAACCACCGAGGACTTTGGCGGTCACCCGGCAAGCCTTGTCGCGGGGCGCTGCGACTGCCCGTGCACAAGTTCGGGATACTAGGGTACCCCTATTCTAGTACACCGACACGTGGAGATCATCTCCCCGGGCCATATAAAAATGGAGAAGGAAGTCCTCAATCCACACAGCAGGATTAGTTGTCCGGTAATGTTGTTCTATGTTTACGGATTGAAACCCTTCGGGGCATTGGTGTTGCATCACATCGTCTGTGAATCCCATCGGGTGTGAGGCACCCTGACTCGGGCCACATCGTGCCGGAGATCAGCTATCATCTGAGCATGATGTTGCTCCCGAGCTCTATCATTTTTATCACGCCAGGCCTGGTATACGTCATGTCCAGCAGGAGTGTGTCCTTTGGACTCGTAGATTGTTCTGTTGGCCTTCTCTGGCGTTTAAATCATGTTGCGGTTCGGATGGGTCCTCTGGTTGTACTAGTTCTTTACCTCTTTGGTGAGGGGAGGTGGTGGGTGCTCGGCTTCGTCAGCTGCCCGGTCCCGTCCTCGAAGGGGTGATCGGTCAGGTTTGGCTGGGCTCGTCTGGGGGGTATGTGCTCAAAATCCTCGTTACCGAACAGCAAGAGAAGTCGTCGCTTTGGGTAACTATTGCTCTCGTCCTGTTGTTCGTCATTGTCACACCCTGCATTTTGTAACATGTTATTTGCATCAATGAAGCATGAAAATTTGGACCAACAATTTTTTTAGCATCATTTGGCTTTTATTTGAATTGAGTTTTTCTTCATGTGCTTTGTATGTGCTCATTAAAGTCAACTATTACCTCTTGTAGAATTCATCTCCATACCCAAAAACTTCTGCCCAATGATCATGCCAAGTGTTATATAACAGTATAGTATTTTCTTACAAAATTAATTTGGCCAAAATGTATTTTTATAAATTTAGTATTCCTAAAACCCCTGAATTGAGGTTTGCACTGCAAGTGCTTGATTTAGGGTGAGAATATTATTTCAAAAAGCATATTTGAGACCTAGTAGTCATAGGACTCCCAGAAACCACAAAAGTATAATTTTAAAAGTTATTTTCCTATTTTATTTAAAAGCTTTTTCTTAAGGCCAGAAATGGTCTTTAATAGGGAAAAATTATTTAAGTATTTCAAAAATATTTGCCAAAATTCAGGGAGACTCATAGGACATATATAAGAGTTTCAACACTTGGTCCTGTTCAAAATAATGGGCTAATCCCTTAAAAACCCTTTCTGGATATTTCAAGCTTTTAAAATATTTACAAAGGAAATATTCTCCAAAAATTCCAGGGAAATTCTATCATGTCATATATGACATATTTGATGATCTTGCCAAGTCCCATGCCTTGGGAAGCAAGAAAACATCATCAAAACCCTTCATAACCATTCTGTCCATATTTGAAGTTTGAGCAACTTTACATTGCCAAACTTATCCAAATGCTGTCAAACTTGGTGCACATGCTAGAATGGCCTAATAAGGCATCTAGACCAAATGGCACAAGATTTGGAGTAGAGCAACTTGATCAGAATACCACAAAACCCTTTCTGTTCAAATGCAAATTTGAACAACTTTACATTACCAACTTTTTACCTGGAGCTTCAAACTTTGTGGGCATGATCATAACCCCAAATGATGAAACTACACCGAGTGGTGCATCAAGGGGAGATGATTAGATTGACTTAAACAAGATGAAGCCATTTCTGTTGATTTCTAGGGTTCACCAAAGTTACATTGGCTAGTTCCTTCAAATGAGCCCAAATTTGGTGAAACACCCTATTTTCTTACAACATTCAATCATGTTAAGTGTCATGGCAAGTGGAGATCATTTTCTTGATCAAAACATGATCAAACACCTTCTGCTATTTTACCAAAACTACCATCTTGACCCTTTTTACTATTTACCTTGGCCTCAACTTTTTACCACAGCTTCATCTGGTTACTATCTACCTCCAGTAACTCCCCCATGTCCCCAGCTCCATGATTGATGGGTAAAAACCCTAGATCACCATGTTGGACAGCCATTTTCTACCAAGTCACCAGCTTCCCCTCTCTCCCCTTGACTCTCCAGAGCATCCAAAGCCACAAACGAGCTGCTTGCATCACCCTGGACCCCCCAGACACGTTGGACGCGCCCAGAGGGCCAATGGCATGCCGTGGCATGCGATAAGGCAGCTCTAGAGCGTGCTACAGTGAGCCCCCGCACTGTATCTTCGCCCAATCGCCTGCCCCCGACAGCCTCGAGCTCTCCCCTCGCGCCAGTCGATGCCCCTCGATGTCCGCGACCTCCCCGGCGCTGTCCCCCCTCCTCCTCCGCCCTCCAGTAGCCGTTTTCACACGCGCGCTGGCCGGCCGCAGCCTCCACTCGTCGGCCTCACACGCTCGCACCGTCTGGAAGCCTCCCCGCTCCTCCTCTCCCCTCTACTAGACGTATGACTCGTCCATGAACCTCCCCGGCTCTATCCCGAGCTCCAGAACGGCCACTGGCCTCGCCTGCAACCTCGCCGGCGCACGAGTCCACGGTGGACCATGGGCTCGGCTATATAAGCACCCCCGAGCCCTCTACTCTGGATCAACAACCTCCCCACAATCACAGCAACACGCCAGTACCACTCATCCATCCCCGAAGAGCCCCAGTGCTCGGGATCGACCGAAGCTCCGCCGCGTCGGGTAGCTGGCGATCTCGAAGTACAGGCCCTCTCAGCCCCTCCTTTTGCTCGATTCGGAACCACCGCACCCTACTGATGCTTTCCCCTCGTTTTTCCCTCTCTGTAGCTGTCGGAATCGGCCGGAGCAGCGACTTCCCGAAGCTCCTCCGCCGTCCCACCTCGCTGCCGGCGAACCAGGCCTCCCCGGCGAGCCGCACCACCACCAGTGCCTCCGCGACTCGCTGCTGAGTCCGTCCCTGCCATCCATTTGCCCCGCCGTGCCCGGATTCGTCGCCGGTGAGCTCGCCGTTGCCGTGGCCGAGAGGTTGAAGATGACAGGCGGGCCCCGCCTGTCATCCTCACCACCCTCTCTCTCCCCTCACAGTCGCTGACCGCCGGGCTCCGCCCGTCAGGTTTGAAATCCTGACGTGCGCGCACTGGCGCCCGAGCGGCTGGCCTGGATGCCCTAGGCCGTGCACTGTGGCCGCTCTGGCCAAGTGGCACAGGGCCATTTCTTTTTGTTCTTTCTGTAATTAATTCAATTAATTTTACATAAATGAATATTAGTCCAAATAAATTAATTCCAACTCCTAAAATCTTGTAATATTCCAACCTATTTAATGGTATCACTTTCACACATATCCATGAAACTTTTCTGTTCTGTTCAAATTTAAATTCAAATTTGAGCAATAAAACTCCTGTTCAAAAATCCTTAGATTCCATTCTGTCACTCCAAAACTCCAACTAAGAATTTTCTCCAACTTAGTTTTCCCTCTAGTATTTAACAAAAATAAGTTGACATTTTTCTGAGCACTTTGATTTTTCTGTTTTCATTGTGGTCTTATTTTCCCGTTGTTATTTTGCGACGATTAGATCCCATATTTGACGAAGTTGCTGAAGAAGGAGAAGGAGAAGGATTTGTAGACTTTGAAGACCAAGCCAATCCAGGCAAGCAGCCCTTTGACCATGATATACTTGTTCTTCGGAACTCGTTTGTTTCTGATGTATGATGATAGAGTTACGGTGGTGACCTAGTTGCAACCACCATATGATGCATGCTTTACTCTTTATCTTGCTATGTGCTAGATGCAATGCATATGGTTAGTAGTGATGCTTAGAGATGCATGTGTGCCATGACACCTTCGTGGTTGCAATCTTTTCGAAAAAAAACCCCGTCGGGTGCCATTCATGCCAAAGGGAGATGATGAGACGGGTAACCACTTGATGACGAAGTGGTGTACCGAGACAAGTATGTGTGATGTTTTTCAAATGGATTGGTTGAAGTTGCGACCGTTATTCCAACCATACATGTGCAACCACTCTACCCCTTATGGGACGGGGCGTTATTAATTACTAAGGCCAATACTAGCATGGTGCCCGCATTACTAGTGACGGGAAGATTTGAGGTCTTTCCCGGGACGGGGTCGTGCTTGGATAGACGACCATGACTATTTTTACAGGGCACCGGACACACCGTTGGTCCCTTCGGGTACGTGTGACATTGAAATTAGGGCAAGTCTCGTTATCTATTGTTTGTACTCGAGGGCCCTGTACCAATGAGTGGACTCTATGTTAGTGTCATCAAAGGAAAGATAATGACTGTGTGCTTCCCTCGAGTACTTGAGGTACTGCGGGATCGTGGATGACACGAGAGCTTCCCGGATCTTGTGGGTAAAGTGCGCAACCTCTGCAGAGTGTAAAACTATTCGAATAGCCGTGTCCACGGTCAAGGACATTTGGGTAACCGCACTTTGGCTACGTCCAATGTTTGCGAAACCTTGTGTGTGTGTATGTTGAGTCAAGGTGGTGACTAGACTCGATGAGATGAATCATATTCATGTTGATATTGGTAACCTGTCTTCGAGGTTACGTGAAGTTATTGATGCATATACTTGATGGTAGAATTTTTATTCTAGCCCATAGCTAGATTGATCATTGTTGTTCAATTGCATTGTTACTTTGAACCAAATCATGGGTTGCTTGCGAGTACATTCAAAGTACTCATTGGCTTGCCACTGGTTATTTAATTGGCCAGGCATGGAGGAACAGGAATATGACAAAGAGTTCTTTGGAGACGAACATGCGAACTAGGACACTATCCCAGTCAGAATGCCTGGAGGGTTAAGGCAGATGGCATGGGTTCTACCTATCATCGAAGACTTCCGCTATTTGTGTTATTTGCTATTCAGCCCGTGAGGCTTTATCTATGTATGACTTGGCCATAATGGCCATAATTTGTGTAAGATGATATGTATGGATGTAAGACTCTTGTTATTCAGCTTCTGTGTGTTCAGTGAGCATTGATCTCTGGGATCACTGTACATATGCATTTGGTGATCTCGACTTCTAAGTCGGGGTCCCCACAGAGCTGGTATCAGAGCCATCCTGACTGTAGGAAGCCTTAGTTAGCATGGGCGTTAGTTAGATGTGACCCCTTTTCAAAAAAAACCTTCTGAACCTCTCTTCTTTTCTAAACCTGAGATTTCATCAGCTTATTAACCCCTCCTATTCAACCTTTGTAGATGGCTGTTGTACCCGAAGAGCACCTGACCACTGGGTTTCCCTTGCTTCTCGAGGATAGCCTCCATGAGTGTCAGTTCCATCGAACGCCCATCCTCACCTACCTTGAGCATTGGGTTAGCGACACTGAGGTGGAATACCATGTGGAAGTGATCGTGAAGGCAAACGATCCTCCCACAAGTTGGTTCTTCGAGGGACCCCAGATGGCAACACTACCTCTCGCTGTCGAGGCTGCTGCACTCAAGGCACTAACCCGTCTCCGCGAGCTTCTTCCGGAGATGGCAGCCAAGATGACAACCCGCTTCTTACCTTACCGGAAGGAAGGTGAAGATGAAAGCAGCGCACTAGCCCCTCCACTGAAGGAAGGACTCTCGCTTCGGTTCCAGACCTACTTCAGTCTATGTGCCGACAGCTTGGCACAAGACTTGGCCTCGGAATCAATGAAGCTTCGAGAAGAACTTCACAAGACCAAGGCACTTCTTCGCCGAGCTCAAGAGAAGACAAATAGGATCAAGAAGGAAGGAGCACCTTCCGGACAGTCCGCTATCGCATACCGAGGCGGAAGGCCCTCCGAAGACGTATCTTCCAAGAATGAAGAACCACCTCGGCGACGCCGGATGACGGCAAGGGAATATCGCAAGCTATTCCCTGCACCACCGACAAAGCACCGTCGTATCCAACTCCTCCACTCCCCCACACCCTCAAGTGACAAGGGGGCCCAGACAGATGAAGACAAGGAGGAAGACCCAGAAGAGCCGGAATACGCGACCGAGCATTCCGCCGCTTAGGCATTATTCGCAACTCGGATATGCCAGTTGTGACCTCTACGGTAGGATAGGTCGTGTAACCCCTATGCGCAGTCGAGTCCTTGTATGGTTCATATGAAACCATCTATTGTTTGCTTTTGTCGTGTTTGGATGTATGTCGTATTCTTACTTCGGGAATGTGTAAACGACTGCATCACCCCTTTGGATTTTAATGAGTGTGTTTTGGCCTTTCGGCCCTTGCATGATTTGATTAGTGTCACACCCACCCCCTAACTAGGCACCCATCTATCTTGCTTTCCCTCTTCCAACTCATGAGACCTTTTACCGCTCCAACAGGATGCCTGTTGTAACTCGTACTGGTACCTCTACCCAGCAGCCTGAAGCCGGAGCATCCGCTCAGTCAGAGGCAGGCCACGACCAAACCAACGACCAAGCTCCACCACCACCACCACCTCCGAACATGGACATGGCTCAGCTTCTCCAAGCTTTCCGAGAGGAATGCAAAGCCAACACCGCAGCCCTTCAATTGATTGCTCAAGCTGTCACCAACAACCGCCAGCCGGCGGGGAATGGCAATGGACGTTCAACGTTGGCAGAGTTCAAGAAGCATGCACCGCCAACTTTCATCGAGACTGCTGAACCCCTGGATGCAGACGACTGGGTCCGCACCATCGAGGACTTGCTGGAACTAGTCGGATGCACCGAAGACTGCGAGAAGGTGGCTTATGCAGCCCACTGCCTCGGGGGGACTGCTAGAGCTTGGTGGGATGGATTCAAGGTCATGCATGCTGAACAAGACATCACTTGGGTCAACTTCAAGGCAGAATTCCGCAAGGCCCACATTCCTTCCGGAATCATGGCTATCAAAAAGCGTGAGTTCGGAGCCCTGAAGCAAGGAAGTGGCACTGTCAAGGAGTACATGCAGAAGTTCAGTGTTCTGTCAAGGTATGCCCCTGAAGATGTTAGCACCGATGCTGTAAAAAGGGAGCGCTTCATGGAAGGCCTCAATCAGACTCTGCAGTACTCGCTTGTCGTGTGTGACTGCCCAACCTTCCCTGACCTGGTGAACAAAGCACTTATGCTTGAAGACAAGTGGCGTGCTTTGGAAGACACTCGTAAGCGCAAGATGGTCAGCAAGGGAAGTTCCAGCAACCGGAAGCCTCGTCCGTGGCAGTCAGCCCCAGCCAAGCCAACCTATCAGCAGCCAAGAGCTCCTGCACCTCGCACCAACTTTCAGCCTCAGCATTATGCCAACCCAAGGCCAGCTTTGAACCCCAATACCAGTGGTGGCAACAAGATCAATCCAAACCAAGTCACTTGCTTTGGATGTGGTCAGTCAGGACACATCTCAAGGGTGTGCCCGAACAAGAAGCCTGATGCCCCGCGCCCCAATGCGCAGAACCCAGGACAAGGCCGCGGGATGCCACCAAGAAACCCAGCTCCTCGCAACCCGCCTAACCATGGGAAGGGGCGTGTGGATCACGTCACTGCTGAAGAAGCCCAGGAAGACCCGGACGTCGTGTTGGGTACGTCCCTTGTCAACTCAGCACCTGCAATTGTCATGTTTGATTCTGGAGCAACGCATTCATTTGTCACTCAAAGATTTGCATTAAAAAGTGGCATGACCCCTACACCCCTGAATAACCCTATGGTGGTACAAACCCCCAGAGCAGAGATGAGAGCCAAGATAGGCTGTAAAGGAGTCAGTATTACCATTAACGGTGTAGACTTCCTAGCAGACCTTATCATCCTGAGATCACAAGGCTTGGATGTGATCCTAGGCATGAATTGGCTCAGCAAGCACCAAGGCTTGTTAGACTGTGCCAATCGAAGTCACTATGACCAATGACCAAGGAGTCGAAGTCAAGTTTGCTCCCAACTCCTCTTCCGCTCAAGCCGTTCAAGTCAACTGTCTGTCTGAAGTTGGGCTAGAGCAAGTACCGGTGGTATGCGAGTATCCCAATGTCTTTCCGGACGAACTACCGGGAATGCCCCCTAACGGTGACATTGAGTTCATCATTGAGCTCGTGCCCGGAGCAGGACCCATCTATAAGAAGCCTTATAGAATGGGGACGGAAGAATTAGCCGAGTTGAAGAAGCAGCTGGAAGAGCAGCTGAGGAAGGGATTTATCCGCCCAAGTGCCTCCCCTTGAGGATCTCCCGTTCTGTTTGTGGCAAAGAGGGACGGTACCATCCGCTTATGCATTGACTATCGTTCCCTCAATGAAGTTACAATCAAGAACAAATATCCACTTCCCAAGATTGAAGATCGGTTTGATCAGCTCAGCGGAGCCAAGGTGTTCTCCAAGATCGACCTCAGATCTGGGTACTACCAGCTGCAGATCAGACCCCAAGATATTCCGAAGACGGCATTCGTAACCAGATATGGCCTGTACGAGTGCACGGTCATGTCCTTTGGGTTAACCAATGCCCTACCTTACTTCATGTATCTCATGAATAAAGTCTTCATGGAATATTTGGACAAGTTCGTTCTTGTCTTCATCGATTACATTCTTGTCTTCTCGGAGACGGAGGAAGAGCACGAGCAGCATTTGAGGATGGTCCTAGACAAGCTTCGGGAGCACCAACTTTTGCCAAATTCAGCAAGTGTGAGTTCTGGCTGCATAAAGTTGGATTCTTAGGTCATGTCTTGACCGAAGAAGGATTATCGGTTGATCCCGCGAAGATCGAAGCTGTGACCCTATGGCAATATCCAACAACCATCAAGGAAGTCAGAAGCTTCCTCGGACTTGCGGGTTATTACCACAAATTCGTGGAAGGATTCTCTAGCATTGCCCGGCCAATGACTCAGCTCCTCAAGAAGGACAAGAAGTTCGAGTGGACGCCAAAATGCGAAGAAAGCTTCCAAGAGCTCAAGAAGAGATTGACCACCGCCCCAGTTTTGGCAACACCTGATATTCACAAGGAGTTCATAATATATTGTGATGCCTCTCGAACCGGATTGGGAAGCGTTCTGATGCAAGAAGGCCGAGTCATAGCATACCTCTCCAAGCAGCTACGACCTCATGAGGAGAACTATGCTACTCACGATCTTGAGTTAGCAGCAGTGGTTCATGCCTTCAAGACATGGCGGCATTACCTCCTAGGGAAACGGTGTGAGATATACACGGACCATAAAAGTCTGAAGTACATTTTCACCCAAAAGTAATTGAACATGAGGCAACGAAGATGGTTGGAACTCATCAAAGACTATGACCTCAGTGTTCAATATCACCCCGGGAAGGCTAACGTGGTGGCCGATGCCTTAAGCAGGAAGGCTTGCTCTTTGAATGCCATTATTCAAGAAAGGCAGCCAGCCTTGTTTAAGGAACTCGAACAATTCAGTTTGGAATTGGTCACCCTTGGATTTCTGGATCATTTGGAAGTCAGACCAACCCTGATGGACGAAGTCAAGAAGGCACAAGATAGACACGCAAGCATTGAAGGCATCAAGAAGAAGATGAAGCTAGGCAAGGCCCCAGGATTCTCCGAAGACGAGCATGGGATTGTTTGGTACAAAGGTTGCATCTGCGTACCAAACAAGATGGAGCTGAAGAATCTGATTGTAATGCCCCGGATGTAATACCTTCCCTTTGGGTATATAATATATCTCCGGCTTCATCTATTTCCATTCCAGGTTCTTTGTCTTTCGGGTTTTCGTCGTTTTGTTGTGTGAGTGTGTGGCATTCATTCATATCATGTAGACATGTGCATCGCATTGCATTTGTGTTGACGGTTGCATCCGGTTCCGCGTGTTTCTTCCCGTTGTCCGTTTCGCGTTCCGGAGCTCCCTCACGTGTCGGTGACGTCCCGTAGGCCTACTTTGGTGTTTGGGCGTGTAACGTTACCGGTTTGGCGCGAGACTTGTCTTGTGTTGTTTTTTTGGTGTGTGTAACCCGCCTGTCAAATCTCGTCGCGTTTTGAGTCCGTTTGCTACCCCAACAGTTATTTGTGTGGGCTCAAAGTGCCTCCACTTTGAGGCCCAAAACACCCCTCCAACAGCCCACTAACCACTCCTAGCCTCTTCTATCATCTAGGCCATCAAAATCTGATCCGGTGGCCGAAAACCGCACTCCATTTGGGCAACCCTAGCTCCTTGTGCATATATATTAGTCCCCCACGTCCATTTTTTAGCTTCGAAACCCTAGCTATCTCATCCCCGCCGCCGCCGGACACATCCAGCTCGATTCGGACGTGTCCAGCCTCCTCTCCACCGCCACGTGGCAGGCCCCCGTTGGTCGCGCCCCGCGCCCACATCCCCGCCGGCCAGGGCCCGAGAGGCCCGCGAGGGGCCCTCCCGACCCAAGCTACCGCCGTCGCCGGCCCGTAGGCAGCCGCCGCCCGGGAGCTCCCTCGCGCCGCCGCCGGACTCCTCCTCCGGCCGCCATGCCGCCTCTCCGTCGCCGACCGGCCCGACCACCTCGCCGCCTCCTACAACTCCGGCGCCGCCCGGCTCCCTCCGCCGCCTCGCCCCCGGGCCGGACCCGCCGCCGGGTCACCACCTCCCGCCGGCAGGGCTCCGCCGGTCTCCCGCCTCGCCGGAGGGTCGCCTCCCGCCGGCCCCCATCGCCCCAGTTCGAAGCTCGCCGCCGATCGGGATCCTCCGATCCCCGATCCAGGCGCTAACGGGCCGGACCCGCCTCTCCGGCCTGATCCGCCAACCCCTCCAGCCCGATCCGCCGAAGCTCGAACCTAGCGGGCCCAAGCCCGTCAGCCCGAGGGAGCCGCCCGATCCGCTCCGCCGGACCCATTGACCAGATCTGTTTGACCCCGAGGAGGTTGTTTTTTTTCACTAAGTCTGAGTTTTTGCTTGTCTAATGCCTGTTTCAAATGCTGATAACTTTCTGTCTGTTGCTCCGATTCCCGCGTATGATATGTCCAGACGTTCGTGGAGACTTGCTCTACGTTTTGTCTGTTGTTGTCTTGCATGTTAGAGATCATCTAGGTGCTTGTTTTGCTATTGCAAGAGTGCATCATGATATAAACTGCTGCTATGTGATATTTTTATGCCACCTTTGCCATGTGATATCTTTTAGCTCGTTTGTCCAAATGATGCAAATGACATGTCCACATGTTCGTCTTGCCATGATCTACATGTTGTATGTGATAGGTTGCATGGTAGATTTATTATTGCCTTGTTATCATTGTTGCAAAGTGCCATGTGGCCGTGATGTTGTTTCAAGTGTTATGAAATGCCATCTTGTTGAGCTCGTTGCAATCGTTGTGTTTACCTCAATGAAGCATGCTTGTGTGTTTCGGAATCACCTTCATGTGTATTTTGATGAGGTGCTTACCACTTTCCATGTTTAGTTTCGAGGTGAATTAAACATGCTCTTCTAGATGCTATGATGATATTGCTGTTTTAGGACTTAGTGGATTTTCACTAAGTCTGAAATCTGTAACGTTCCGATGCCATGTTCGTGTGATGTTCTAGGACAAAGCATGATAGTTTTGGAGTGGATTTTGATTGTTCCTTGTAGTATATATTGTTGTATTTCCATTCATGTCCTCACATGTCCATTTAAGTGGCTGTAGCATGTTTATCTTTTGCTCCAAAGTTTCAATAAAATTCTGCTGCCAGAATTTTATTGTCAAGTTCTTAATGTCCAAGATCATTGCTATTGATCCGTGACTCCGTTGGGGGTGCACCTTTGGACTTATTTGCTGTAGTATATGTCTAGTTTGTGTTCATGTCCTTTGCCATGTTGTTTGAATGTTGTAGCCCAATTATTTTGAGCTCCGAAGTTGCTATGTTGTTGTAATTTTCAGCTTTCGCTCATTTCTTGTTTCGGGCATAACTTTTAGCCCGTAACTCCGATTTCAGCGAATCTTATATCAAACTTGATTGATTTTCCGTGTAGATTCATAATATCAGATTGTTATCATGTTTTGAGGTGTTTTGCTTGAGTGATATTTTCCGTGCCCCGTGTGCATCCTTAGTGCATCCATCATGCATTCATCTTCATCGAGTGCGCATTGCATCTTGTTGATTGGTGCTTGGTGTGATTGTTGTGTTCAGAGCCGGAAGCTGAGACCGAGATCGAGTACGAGCACGAGGTTACCAACGAGGTTGAGCACGAGGACCCTTCTTACGATCCGAACGACTTCTCTTCAGGCAAGATGACCGAACCCCGATAACATTACTATCTTTGCCTATTGCTAGTAGTCTCGTTCTATAGTTTTGCCTCGATGCCCATGATCTTCTTGTCAGCCTCCTATTTGTAACCAATTGCCATGTTTAACCAACCTACCTATGCAAACCGTTGCTTGGCTAAGTACGCTTCGCTCAGCCCTTCTTATAGCGTTGCTAGTTGTAGGTGAAGATCGAAGATGCTTGCTCCATGTTGAAGTTTGGTTGGTTATATCACACTATATAATTGCTAAAATGAAATCATCTATATACTGGCAAGGGTGGAAGGCTAAGCCTTTTGCTTGGTGATTTGTTCCACTCATGCCGTTAGGATCCGTATAAGCCGGTATTATGTTCCTTGATTATGCGTTCCTAACACGGTTGGGGTGTATGGGACCCCCTCGATAAACCGCTAAGTGCTAAGTCTTTTCCAGCAAGTCCCAACATTGGTACTATTTGCCTAATAACAAACTAAACTTGCATAGGGACTTATAAACCCTTTTTCTTAATCAACAACCCCGGACCAGTGCTCCACATGAGTGTTGGTCCGAAACGGGGAGCCTGCGGGGCCACCTCGAGGAAACTCAAGGGCTGGTAAAAACCTGTAGCTTCGCCCATCCGGTCGTGTCCTAAGACTTAGATACGCGCGGCTACTATCAGGGTGTCGACACGCCAGGAGGATTTGCTGGATTAGCCTTACCTTAGTTTGGTATATCTTGAGCACGGGATTCCGAGGATACTCGGGTCTTCCCACTTTGGAGTTGCGACTCCGCGGATCGTGGGCTTGTAATGGGTCAAGTTGGAACACCCCTGCAGGGTTTGAACTTTCGAAAGCCGTGCCCGCGGTTATGTGGCAGATGGGAGCTTATTAATTCCGGTTGTAGATAACTTGACACAATGTTACTAATACACTACCAGCGTGTGTTCCGTGACCGTCAATTTCCGAATAGGGATTCGGGAGTTGAACACGGAGGGGTTATGCTTGTTGAGCTTGTAGCTAGGATCACTTCGTGATCACTTCTCGCCGAGGCTTTCTCTTCTCGCTCTCACTCACGTAAGCTAGTTGCTAGTTGCTGCTGCAGACACTTATTCTTTTCTTCAGCCTTATCCTCACCCAAAGGCTTTGATAGTCTTGTTACCCGGAGACGGGATTGCTGAGTCCTCTATGGCTCACAGTTACTTCACACACCAGATGCAGGTCCAGCTGTGAGCTATCCAGGTGATGGCACTGAGCTGGATTGGGAGTTCGACGAGGAGCGTAGTCGGTACTATGTGCGCTATCCGGATGATCCGTAGTGGAGACTCTTACTAGGATTCGATCCGCCTGTGGTTTATTTATCTAAGTTTGGTGTCTTGCATTTGGATTTTGCCCTTAGAGGGTTGTGATGTTCTTAATGTATGATGATTGAGACTTGAATTGTAATTCTGTGACGTGGCGAGTGTAAGCCAACTATTTTCTGTTTACAATCCCCTCTTTTACATGAGAGGTGCAAAGATTACCGAACTTGAGATCATTCTAGGATGGATTTATGCCTTTAAGTCGTGCCTCGACACGTAGGAGGTATAACTCCATCCTGGGCATTACAAGTTGGTATTCAGAGCCTTCTCCGACCTAGGAGCCCCCACTGTTTGATCGAATCGTTGACGGTCGAGTCTAGGCACACACTGAAAACTTTTGAGTCCTATATTATATCGGAGAGTAGGATTTCTTTGCTTCTCATCCCCTTTCTCTCTGGTGAGGACTCCTGACAACTACTCTTGTCTCTCCTATCTTCAAAAATTGCACAAAAAAATATTTTTTTTAGGAACCCCGCGAGTATTCTGGGATTGTTTCGATGTTCTTGTGACAAGGATATTGTTCTCGATGCCTCCTGTTACCGAGGAGTTGAGCTTCGGGGTATTGTTGTCACAAGCATATCGCAGCAGTACTAAATACTTAAGACGGCCGACATCGAAAATCTCTCCTATACGGCAAGTGGCAAGATAACCCCGACATCACCCAGTACTGGGGAGGTAGTTCGGGAGTATTGCCATAGCTTGTTATAGTGGATGCTTTTCGAAGGTCCGAGGTACACAGTTTCCAAGAAAGACTGGTTATGTGTTGAAGGATGGATACACCTGGATGTAGGTTAGAGTTGATTGCGCGGTGCTTCCCGTGTATCCCCAACACCTGATTGCATAACTGGAATCTTTCGGAAATCTATAGGTGGGTTAATCCAGTAGATCGTAGGCATTCCTCCAACGAATGCAGGTTAGTGAGTTCAGGGTTCGACATTGAGTGAAGGGGTTATATGACCGATGTTACTATCAGGAGTTGCAGATCCGGGGATTGCAAAACCTTTTCGTAACGCGTTCATATGCTTTCAGCACAAAGATGTTAGAACGAAACTCCTCTCTTGTGTTTGTTCCCGTCCGTACCTTGTTGTTTTTCTTATTTTCATTTTGTCCCCTATGTGGCTTCTCGTGAAGACTGATGTTATCATTTACTGAGAATTTCATCCGTTCCTCTTGTTCGGATGTTTTCATTCGTTCTTATTGTTCGAATGATTTTTGTGAAGACTTGCTGCAATTCATTCCATTGATTCAGCTTATACCATTTGTCAATCAATTGCTAATTCGTGGTCATCTCTTACAGGATGGCTCCGAAAAGGATTCCCAACGCTAACCCAGAGGTGGAAGAGGTTCCAGAACATCCTCCATCCCCTCCTCCTCCGCCTGAGGCTTGGAGATCAATTATGCAGACTACTGCTCAGAACACTCAGTTGATGATGCAGATGATGCAGCAGATGCAAGCTATGCAAGCTAATCAGGGTGTTCCAGGGAACCAAGGCAACTTCTTCCAGCAGCACCATGCTACTCTCAACCAGTTCCTGGCTAACAATCCTAAAGCTTTCAGTTACTGTGTCGACCCTCTTGATGCTGAGGATTGGTTGACCAACATAAAGAAGCATTTTGAGTGCAGTAACGTGAAGGAAGATGATTATGTGAAGTTTGCAGCCTTCCAACTGAAAGATCAAGCAGCTGACTGGTGGCAGCAGTACAAAGACTCCAGGCCAGGTCAAGTGATCTCTTGGGAGAATTTCTGCAAGGATTTCCGCTCGCACCACATTCCTACTAGTGTCATCGAGGGCATGCGTGAGCAATTCCGCAACCTGAAGCAGGGCTCCATGACAGTCTATCAGTATAATGTCAAGTTCCAAAACCTCGCTCGCTATGCTAAGCAAGACATTCCTGATGCCAAGAGTAAAATCTATCAGTTCCGTGGAGGTCTCAAAGATGAACTTCAGCTTGCTCTCACCTTGTTCGAGCCCGATGAATTCGACAAGTTCTATAACATGGCTTTGAAACAAGAAGCAGCTCAGCTTAAGATGGAGGCTTCTAAGAAGAGAATTCGAGAAGCCGTTCACTCTTCCTCATCGTCTCAGATGGTCTCGAAGCATCAGAAATTCTGGCTTCCTCCTCCTCCAGTGATTCGAGCTCCATACAACAACTCCAACAACAAGAACTCTAGTTGTCGTGGTTTCTCCCACCCACCCAACCCAAGCAATCAGTCGAAGAAGCAGTTTCAGTCTCAAGGCTCCAAGTCCAGTGGCTCTCATTTCCGTCCTCTCTCAGAAGTGACTTGCAACAAATGCACTCAGAAAGGTCACTATGCCAACAGATGTCCGAATCCGAAGCGTCTTCCACCTCCTCCACCTGTGAGTTCAGCTATTGTCAGGCATGATCCAAAGGCAGCAAGGGTCAATCTGATGAATGCAGCACAAGCGGAGAATTCTTCTGATGTCATTTTGGGTAACCTTCCAGTGAACTCTTTTCCAGCTAAAGTTTTATTTGATTCGGGTGCTTTATGCTGTTTCATGTCTCAACCATTTGCATCCAAGCACAATATTGCCACTTCAAATTTGCCTCAGAGGTTGCAAGTTATTTCTCCGGGGAGACGTATGTCTTCTAGTGTCTATGCTCCGGATGTTTCTATTCGCATGGGAGATTATCGCTTTCTGGCTAAACCGGTGGTTCTTGGTCATTCTGATATCGATCTCATCCTCGGAATGGATTGGCTTTCTCAGCATGATGCTCACATTGATTGTGCTCAAAAGGAAGTCAAGATGACTCATTCTGATGAAGATGTGATTATCTTTGCTTCAAGGGATAACACTATCCGGCTTTTCTCTCTCAATGATAAGGGCGAAATTAATGCCATATCTCAAATTCCTGTGGTGAACGAATATCAAGACGTCTTTCCTGAAGAACTTCTAGGCATGCCTCCACACCGTCAGGTGGAGTTTGTCATTGAAATCGAGCCGGGCACTGAGCCTGCATGCCGGCGTCCGTACAAGCTCTCTCCGGAAGAATTGAAGGAATTGAAGAAGCAGCTTGATAAGCAGGAGAGTATGGGTCTCATCCGGCCTAGTACATCTCCGTGGGGCTATGGTGTATTATTTGTCAAGAAGAAAGATGGCACGGAGCGTCTCTGTGTTGATTACCGGCCATTGAACAAGAAGACGATTAAGAACAAGTATCCGCTCCCCAACATCAACGAACTCTTCGAGCAGCTCAAAGGAGCTAAAGTGTTCTCTAAGCTTGACCTCCGAATGGGCTATCATTAAATTCACATTCGCGAGGAAGACATTCCCAAGACGGCCTTCAGAACGAGCTACGGTTCATACGAGTATACCGTCATGTCCTTCGGTCTCGCCAATGCTCCTCCTACCTTTTCGAGGATGATGCATTACATCTTCAACCCCTATACTGGCGAGTTTGTGCTTGTGTATCTGGATGATATTCTGGTGTTTTCCAAGAATGAAGAAGATCACGAAAAGCACTTACGCCTGGTTCTTGATCGACTCCGAGAGCATAAATTCTATGCCAAGTTCTCCAAGTGCGAGTTTTGGCTCGATAAGGTTTTGTACCTGGGCCACATCATCTCAGCTGACGGCATTGCGGTTAATCCCGAGAAAGTTGAAGCAATTGTCAACTGGGAAGCTCCTCAGAACGTCAAGCAGCTCCGCAGTTTTCTGGGTCTTGCCAGCTATTGCAGAAGGTTTGTTGAGAACTTCTCCAAGATTGCCAAGCCTCTTTCAAACTTGCTTCAGAAGAATGTCAAATACTTTTGGTCTCCAGAGTGTGAAGTGGCATTCAAAACTCTCAAAGAAAAGCTTTTCACTGCTCCAGTTCTGACTCCTCCAGATGAATCCAAGCCCTATGAAGTATTCTGCGATGCTTCTCTTCAAGGTCTTGGTGGTGTGCTTATGCAAGATATGAGAATTGTGGCATACACTTCTCGTCAGCTAAAGCCAAGTGAGAAGAACTATCCCACACATGATCTCGAGCTAGCAGCAGTAGTACATGCTCTGATTACGTGGAGACATCTGTTGTTGGGCAGAAAGGTCGACATCTTCACTGATCACAAGAGCTTGAAGTACATCTTCACACAGCCGCATGTGAACCTCCGTCAGACTCGTTGGGTCGAAATGATCCAAGAGTATAATCCCAGCATTGAATACACTCCTGGCAAGGCGAATGTGATTGCAGATGCTTTGAGCAGAAAGGCATATTGCAACAGCCTTCTTATCAAGCCGTACCAGCCTGAGCTTTGTGAAGCATTCAGGAAGCTCAACCTCCAAGTTGTTCCGCAGGGTTTTCTTGCAAATCTTCAAATTGCTCCTACCCTGGAAGATCAAGTCCGTGAGGCCCAGCTCAGTGATACCATGGTGAAGAAAGTGAAACATGGGATTGCAAAGGGCACTCCAAAATACAAGTGCTTCCGTGTTGATGAGAGAGATACCTTGTTCTTCGAGGACAGACTCGTTGTTCCCAAAGGTGATCTCAGGAAGCTCATAATGGAAGAAGCTCATGATTCTCTCCATTCCATTCATCCTGGCAGTTCCAAAATGTACTAAGATCTCAAGCAGTCTTACTGGTGGACACGCATGAAAAGGGAGATTGCCCAATTCGTGAACGAATGTGATGTATGCAGAAGAGTGAAAGAAGAACATCAACGTCCAGCCGGTCTTCTCCAACCTCTTCCTATTCCCGAGTGGAAGTTCGACCACATTGAAATGGACTTCGTCACTGGCTTTCCTAAATCCAAGCGAGGGAATGATGCTATCTTTGTGGTGATTGACAAGCTTACCAAAGTCGCTCACTTTCTTCCAGTCAAATAATCAATCAATGCAGCTCAACTTGCAGAGCTGTACACTTCCAGAATTGTGTCCCTACATGGCATTCCTCAAGTTATATCCTCAGACCGTGGAAGCTTGTTCACATCAAGGTTCTGGGACTCCTTTCAGTCCGCCATGGGCACTAAGATCAGGTTCAGCACTGCTTTTCACCCTCAGACTAGTGGTCAAGTCGAGCGCGTGAATCAGATTCTAGAAGACATGCTCAGAGCCTGTGTCATATCCTTTGGCATGGAATGGGAAGACTGCCTTCCATTTACCGAATTCTCTTACAACAACAGCTTTCAAGCAAGTGCAGGCAAAGCACGTTTGAAATTCTCTATGGCAGAAAGTGCCGTACCCCTCTCAACTAGTCTGAAACAGGCGAACGCCAACTTCTTGGCAATGACTTGATCTCTGAAGCCGAAGAAATGTGCAAAGTCATACGTGAGAATCTCAAGGCCGCTCAGTCGCGTCAGAAGAGCTACTATGACGGCAAGCATCGTGATTTGGCATTCAACATCGATGATCATGTCTATCTCCGTGTGTCTCCGATGAAAGGCACCCAAAGATTCGGTATCAAAGGAAAGCTTGCTCCTAGATACGTTGGGCCTTTCAAGATTCTTGGCAAGAGAGGCCACCTAGCCTATCAACTTGAGCTACCTTCAACCTTCGCCAATGTTCATGATGTCTTCCATGTGTCTCAACTTCGCAAATGCTTCAAGGCACCTGAGCGCATGATTCCGTTTGAAGAGATTGATCTTCAACAAGACCTTTCCTACCGAGAGCATCCAGTTGCCATTCTCGTAGAAACCGAACGCAAGACCCGCAACAAGTCCATCAAGTTTCTGAAAGTCAAGTGGTCACATCATACCGACCGAGAAGCTACCTGGGAACGAGAAGATCATCTTCGTTCCGAGTACCCTTCCTTTTTCCAGTCCTAGATCTCGGGACGAGATCTTTTTGTAGTAGAGGAGAGTTTGTAATGCCCCGGACGTAATACTTTCCCTTTTGGGTATATAATATATCTCCGGCTTCATCTATTTCCATTCCGGGTTCTTTGTCTTTCGGGTTTTCATCGTTTTGTTGTGTGAGTGTGTGGCATTCATTCATATCATGTAGACATGTGCATAGCATTGCATTTGTGTTGACGGTTGCATCCGGTTCCGCGTGTTTCTTCCCGTTGTCCGTTTCGCGTTCCGGAGCTCCCTCACGTGTCCGTGACGTCTCGTAGGCCTACTTTGGTGTTTGGGCGTGTAACGTTACCGGTTTGGCGCGAGACTTGTCTTGTGTTGTTGTTTTGGTGTGTGTAACCCGCCTGTCAAATCTCGTCGCGTTTCGAGTCCGTTTGCTACCCCAACAGTTATTTGTGTGGGCTCAAAGTGCCTCCACTTTGAGGCCCAAAACACCCCCTCCAACAGCCCACTAACCACTCCTAGCCTCTTCTATCATCTAGGCCATCAAAATCTGATCCGGTGGCCGAAAACCGCACTCCATTTGGGCAACCCTAGCTCCTTATGCATATATATTAGTCCCCCACGTCCATTTTTTAGCTTTGAAACCCTAGCTATCTCATCCCCGCCGCCGCCGGACACGTCCAGCTCGATTCGGACGTGTCCAGCCTCCTCTCCACCGCCACATGGCAGGCCCCCGTTGGTCGCGCCCCGTGCCCACATCCCCGCCGGCCAGGGCCCGAGAGGCCCGCGAGGGGCCCTCCCGACCCAAGCTACCGCCACCGCCGGCCGTAGGCAGCCGCCGCCCGGGAGCTCCCTCGCGCCGCCGCCGGACTCCCTCCTCCGGCCGCCGCGCCGCCTCTCCGTCATCGACCGGCCCGACCACCTCGCCGCCTCCTACAACTCCGGCGCCGCCCGGATCCCTCCGCCGCCTAGCCCCGGGCCGGACCCGCCGCCTGGCCACCACCTCCCGCCGGCAGGGCTCCGCCGGTCTCCCGCCTCGCCGGAGGGTCGCCTCCCACCGGCCCCCATCGCCCCAGTTCGAAGCTCGCCCCAGTTCGAAGCTCGCCGCCGATCGGGATCCTCCGATCCCCGATCCAGGCGCTAACGGGCCGGACCGGCCTCCCCGGCCCGATCCGCCAACCCCTCCAGCCCGATCCGCCGAAGCTCGAACCTAGCGGGCCCAAGCCCGTCAGCCCGAGAGAGCCGCCCGATCCGCTCCGCCGGACCCGTTGACCAGATCTGTTTGACCCCGAGGAGGTTGTTTTTTTTCACTAAGTCTGAGTTTTTGCTTGTCTGATGCCTGTTTCAAATGCTGATAACTTTTTGTCTGTTGCTCTGATTCGCGCGTATGATATGTCCAGACGTTCGTGGAGACTTGCTCTACGTTTTGTCTGTTGTTGTCTTGCATGTTAGAGATCATCTAGGTGCTTGTTTTGCTGTTGCAAGAGTGCATCATGATATAAACTGCTGCTATGTGATATTTTTATGCCACCTTTGCCATGTGATATCTTTTAGCTCGTTTGTCCAAATGATGCAAATGACATGTCCACATGTTCGTCTTGCCATGATCTACATGTTGTATGTGATAGGTTGCATGGTAGATTTATTATTGCCTTGTTATCATCGTTGCAAAGTGCCATGTGGCCGTGATGTTGTTTCAAGTGTTATGAAATGCCATCTTGTTGAGCTCGTTGCAATCGTTGTGTTTACCTCAATGAAGCATGCTTGTGTGTTTCGGAATCACCTTCATGTGTATTTTGATGAGGTGCTTACCACGTGCCATGTTTAGTTTCGAGGTGACTTAAACATGCTCTTTTAGATGCTATGATGATATTGCTGTTTTAGGATCCACTAAGTCTGAAATCTGTAACGTTCCGATGCCATGTTCGTGTGATGTTCTAGGACAAAGCATGATAGTTTTGGAGTGGATTTTGATTGTTCCTTGTAGTATATATTGTTGTCTTTCCATTCATGTCCTCACATGTCCATTTAAGTGGCTGTAGCATGTTTATCTTTTGCTCCAAAGTTTCAATAAAATTCTGCTGCCAGAATTTTATTGTCAAGTTCTTAATGTCCAAGATCATTGCTATTGATCCGTGACTCCGTTGGGGGTGCACCTTTGGACTTAGTTGCTGTAGTATATGTCTAGTTTGTGTTCATGTCCTTTGCCATGTTGTTTGAATGATGTAGCCCAATTATTTTGACGTCCGAAGTTGCTATGTTGCTGTAATTTTCAGCTTTCGCTCATTTCTAGTTTCGGGCATAACTTTTAGCCCGTAACTCCGATTTCAGCGAATCTTATATCAAACTTGATTGATTTTCTGTGTAGATTCATAATATCAGATTGTTATCATGTTTTGAGGTGTTTTTCTTGAGTGATATTTTCCGTGCCCCGTGTGCATCCTTAGTGCATCCATCATGCATTCATCTTCATCGAGTGCGCATTGCATCTTGTTCATTGGTGCTTGGTGTGATTGTTGTGTTTAGAGCCGGAAGCTGAGACCGAGATCGAGTACGATCACGAGGTTACCAACGAGGTTGAGCACGAGGACCCTTCTTACGATCCGAACGACTTCTCTTCAGGCAAGATGACCGAACCCCGATAACACTACTATCTTTGCCTATTGCTAGTAGTCGCGTTCTATAGTTTTGCCTCGATGCCCATGATCTTCTTGTCAGCCTCCTATTTGTTACCAATTGCCATGTTTAACCAACCTACCTATGCAAACCGTTGCTTGGCTAAGTACGCTTCGCTCAGCCCTTCTTATAGCGTTGCTAGTTGCAGGTGAAGATCGAAGATGCTTGCTCCATGTTGAAGTTTGGTTGGGTTATATCACACTATATAATTGCTAAAATGAAATCATCTATATATTGGCAAGGGTGGAAGGCTAAGCCTTTTTCTTGGTGATTTGTTCCACTCATGCCGTTAGGATCCGTATAAGCCGGTATTATGTTCCTTGATTATGCGTTCCTAACACGGTTGGGGTGTATGGGACCCCCTCGATAAACCGCTAAGTGCTAAGTCTTTTCCAGCAAGTCCCAACATTGGTACTATTTGCCTAATAACAAACTAAACTTGCATAGGGAGTTATAAACCCTTTTTCTTAATCAACAACCCCGGGCCAGTGCTCCACATGAGTGTTGGTCCGAAACGGGGAGCCTGCGGGGCCACCTCGAGGAAACTCAAGGGCTGGTGAAAACCCGTAGCTTCGCCCATCCGGTCGTGTCCTGAGACTTAGATACGCGCGGCTACTATCAGGGTGTCGACACGCCTGGAGGATTTGCTGGATTAGCCTTACCTTAGTTTGGTATATCTTGAGCACGGGATTCCGAGGATACTCGGGTCTTCCCACTTTGGAGTTGCGAGCGGATCGTGGGCTTGTAATGGGTCAAGTTGGAACACCCCTGCAGGGTTTGAACTTTCGAAAGCCGTGCCCGCGGTTATGTGGCAGATGGGAGCTTGTTAATTCCGGTTGTAGATAACTTGACACAATGTTACTAATACACTACCAGCGTGTGTTCCGTGACCGTCAATTTCCGAATAGGGATTCGGGAGTTGAACACGGAGGGGTTATGCTTGTTGAGCTTGTAGCTAGGATCACTTCGTGATCACTTCTCGCCGACGCTTTCTCTTGTCGCTCTCACTCACGTAAGCTAGTTGCTAGTTGCTGCTGCAGACACTTATTCTTTTCTTCAGCCTTATCCTCACCCAAAGGCTTTGATAGTCTTGTTACCCGGAGATGGGATTGCTGAGTCCTCTGTGGCTCACAGTTACTTCACACACCAGATGCAGGTCCAGCTGTGAGCTATCCAGGTGATGGCACTGAGCTGGATTGGGAGTTCGACGAGGAGCGTAGTCGGTACTATGTGCCCTATCCGGATGATCAGTAGTGGAGACTCTTACTAGGATTCGATCTGCCTGTGGTTTATTTATCTAAGTTTGGTGTCTTGCATTTGGATTTTGCCCTTAGAGGGTTGTGATATTCTTAATGTATGATGATTGAGACTTGAATTGTAATTCTGTGACGTGGCGAGTGTAAGCCAACTATTTTCTGTTTACAATCCCCTCTTTTACATGAGAGGTGCAAAGATTACCGAACTTGAGATCATTCTAGGATGGATTTATGCCTTTAAGTCGTGCCTCGACACGTAGGAGGTATAACTCCATCCTGATCATTACACTGATCCTGCAAGAAGCCCACGACACTTTGTATTCCATCCACCCCGGAGGAACCAAGATGTATCAAGACTTGAAGGCAAGATTCTGGTGGCACGGGATGAAAAGAGAGATTGCAACCTATGTTGCAAAGTGTGATGTGTGCCAAAGGGTCAAGGCTGAATATCAGCGACCCGCTGGATTGCTTCAACCACTCAAGGTTCCCGAGTGGAAGTGGGATAAAGTCGGAATGGACTTCATCACCGGACTACCAAGGTCGAATAGAGGACATGACTCTATCTGGGTCATAGTCGACCATTTGACCAAGGTGGCCCATTTCATTCCTGTCAAGACTACCTATTCCGGCAACCAGTTGGCAACTCTCTATATCAACCGAATCGTGAGCCTCCATGGTGTTCCACAAGAAATTGTGTCAGATCGAGGCACCCAGTTTACTTCGAGGTTCTGGAAAAGATTCCAAGAAGCCTTGGGAACCAAATTGTCTTTCAGCACAGCTTTTCACCCACAGACCGGAGGTCAGACAGAACGAGTCAATCAAATTCTCGAAGACATGCTCCGAGCCCGTGTCTTGGCATATGGAGCCAAGTGGGAAGATTGTCTCCCTTTTGCCGAGTTCTCCTATAACAACAGTTATCAGTCGAGCCTTCAGATGGCACCATTTGAGGTGTTGTACGGACGCAGATGTCACACACCCCTCAACTGGTCAGAGACTAGAGAAGGGCTAGTCTTTGGACCGGATATTCTCCGCGAAGCAGAAGAGCAAGTCCAACTAGTCAGAGAACGTTTGAAGGCAGCCAAGTCATGGCAGAAGAATTATGCTGACACTCGACGTCGAGACATGAGTTTCCGTGTCGGAGATCATGTGTACCTGCGGGTAACCCCTCTAAAGGGAACCAAGCGTTTCCACGTTAAAGGGAAACTTGCACCAAGATTCATTGGCCCTTTCAAGATCATCGACCGACGAGGAGAAGTGGCTTACCAGTTGGAACTACCACCTGAGCTATCCAATGTGCACAATGTGTTCCATGTGTCACAACTCCGGAAGTGTCTCCAAGTTCCGAACAAGCCTAATCTCTACAAGGATGTTGATCACCAAGCCATTGATCTGCAGCCTGATTAGACCTACCGCGAGAAGCCCATTCGCATTCTGGATGAAGCAGAACGACGGACACGAAGCCGTACCATCAAGTACTTCAAGGTCCAGTGGACCAACCACACGGAAGCAGAAGCAACCTGGGAACGTGAAGACTATCTTATATCCGAGTTTCCCGACCTCTTTTAAGACCTAGTTTAGGAATGTCGGGGACGAGATTCTTGTAAGGGGGGTAGGTCTGTCACACCCTGCATTTTGTAACATGTTATTTGCATCAATGAAGCATGAAAATTTGGACCAACAAATTTTTTAGCATCATTTGGCTTTTATTTGAATTGAGTTTTTCTTCATGTGCTTTGTATGTGCTCAATAAAGTCAACTATTACCTCTTGAAGAATTCATCTCCATACCCAAAAACTTCTGCCCAATGATCATGCCAAGTGTTATATAACAGTATAGTATTTTCTTACAAAATTAATTTGGACAAAATGTATTTTTATAAATTTAGTATTCCTAAAACCCCTGAATTGAGGTTTGCACTGCAAGTGCTTGATTTAGGGTGAGAATATTATTTCAAAAAGCATATTTGAGACCTAGTAGTCATAGGACTCCCAGAAACCACAAAAGTATAATTTTAAAAGTTCTTTTCCTATTTTATTTAAAAGCTTTTTCTTAAGGCCAGAAATGGTCTTTAATAGGGAAAAATTATTTCAATATTTCAAAAATATTTGCCAAAATTCAGGGAGACTCATAGGACATATATTGTCCATAAACACTTGGTCCTGTTCAAAATAATGGGCTAATCCCTCAAAAACCCTTTCTGGATATTTCAAGCTTTTGAAATATTTACAAAGGAAATATTCTCCAAAAATTCCAGGGAAATTCTATCATGTCATATATGACATATTGGATGATCTTGCCAAGTCACATGCCTTGGGAAGCAAGAAAACAACATCAAAACCCTTCATAACCATTCTGTCCATATTTGAAGTTTGAGCAACTTTACATTGCCAAACTTATCCAAATGCTCTCAAACTTGATGCACATGCTAGAATGGCCTAATAAGGCATCTAGACCAAATGGCACAAGATTTGGAGTAGAGCAACTTGATCAGAATACCCCAAAACCCTTTCTGTTCAAATGCAAATTTGAACAACTTTACATTACCAACTTTTTACATGGAGCTTCAAACTTTGTGGGCATGATCATAACCCCAAATGATGAAACTACACCGAGTGGTGCATCAAGGGGAGATGATTAGATTGACTTAAACAAGATGAAGCCATTTCTGTTGATTTCTAGGGTTCACCAAAGTTACATTGGCTAGTTCCTTCAAATGAGCCCAAATTTGGTGAAACACCCTATTTTCTTATAACATTCAATCCTGTTAAGTGTCATGGAAAGTGGAGATCATTTGCTTGATCAAAACATGATCAAACACCTTCTGCTATTTTACCAAAACTACCATCTTGACCCTTTTTACTATTTACCTTGGCCTCAACTTTTTACCACAGCTTCATCTGGTTACTATCTACCTCCAGTAACTCCCCCATGTCCCCAGCTCCATGATTGAGGGGTAAAAACCCTAGATCACCATGCTGGACAGCCATTTTCTACCAAGTCACCAGCTTCCCCTCTCTCCCCTTGACTCTCCAGAGCATCCAAAGCCACAGACGAGCTGCTTGCATCACCCTGGACCCCCCAGACACGGTGGATGCGCCCAGAGGGCCAATGGCATGCCGTGGCATGCGATAAGGCCGCTCCAGAGCGCGCTACAGTGCGAGGTTCGCCCAATCGCCTGCCCCCGACAGCCTCGAGCTCTACCCTCGCGCCAGTCGATGCCCCTCGACGTCCGCGACCTCCCCGACGCTGTCCCCCCTCCTCCTCCGCCCTCCAGTGGCCAATGTCACACACGCGCTGGCCGCCCGCAGCCTCCACTCGTCGGCCTCACATGCGCGCATCGTCTGGAAGCCTCCCCGCTCCTCCTCTCCCCTCTACTAGACGTAGGACTCGTCCATGAACCTCCCCAACTCTATCCCGAGCCGCAGAACGGCCACTGGCCTCGCCTGCAACCTCGTCGGCGCACGAGTCCACGGTGGACCGTGGGCTCGGCTATATAAGCACCCCGAGCCCTCTACTCTGCATCAACAACCTCCCCACACTCACAGCAACACGTCAGTACCACTCATCCATCCCCGAAGAGCCCCAGTGCTCGGGATCGACCGGAGCTCCGCCGCGTCGGGCAGCCGGCGATCTCGAAGTACAGGCCCTCTCAGCCCCTCCTTTTGCTCGATTTGGAACCACCGCACCCTACTGATGCTTTCCCCTTGTTTTCCCTCTCTGTAGCTGTCGGAATCGGCCGGGGCAGCGACCTCCCGAAGCTCCTCCGCCGTCCCACCTCGCCGCCGGCGAACCAGACCTCCCCGGCGAGCCGCACCACCACCACTGCCTCCGCGACTCGCTGGTGAGTCCGTCCCTGCCATCCATTTGCCCCGCCGTGCCCGGATTCGTCGCCGGTGAGCTCGCCGTCGCCGTGGCCGAGAGGTTGAAGATGACAGGCGGGCCCCGCCTGTCATCCTCACCACCCTCTCTCTCCCCTCACAGTCGCTGACCGCCGGGCCCCGCCCGTCAGGTTTGAAATCCTGACGTGCGCGCGCTGGCGCCCGAGCGGCTGGGCTGGATGCCCTGGGCCGTGCACTGTGGCCGCTCTGGCCCAGTGGCACAGGGCCATTTCTTTTTATTCTTTCTGTAATTAATTCAATTAATTTTACAGAAATGAATATTAGTCCAAATAAATTAATTCCAACTCCTAAAATCTTGTAATATTCCAACCTATTTAATGGTATCACTTTCACACATATCCATGAAACTTTTCTATTCTGTTCAAATTTAAATTCAAATTTGAGCAATAAAACTCCTGTTCAAAAATCCTTAGATTCCATTCTGTCACTCCAAAACTCCAACTAAGAATTTTCTCCATCTTAGTTTTCCCTCTAGTATTTAAAAAAAATAAGTTGACATTTTTCTGAGCACTTTGATTTTTCTGTTTTCATTGTGGTCTTATTTTCCCGTTGTTATTTTGCGACGATTAGATCCCGTATTTGACGAAGTTGCTGAAGAAGGAGAAGGAGAAGGATTTGAAGACTTTGAAGACCAAGCCAATCCAGGCAAGCAGCCCTTTGACCATGATACACTTGTTCTTCGGAACCCGTTTGTTTCTGATGCATGATGATAGAGTTACGGTGGTGACCTAGTTGAAACCACCATATGATGCATGCTTTACTCTTGATCTTGCTATGTGCTAGATGCAATGCATATGGTTAGTAGTGATGCTTAGAGATGCATGTGTGCCATGACACCTTCGTGGTTGCAATCTTTTCGAAAAAAAACCGTCGGGTGCCATTCATGCCCGAGGGAGATGATGAGATGGGTAACCACTTGATGACGAAGTGGTGTACCGAGACAAGTATGTGTGATGTTTTTCAAACGGATTGGTTGAAGTTGCGACCGTTATTCCAACCATACATGTGCAACCACTCTACCCCTTATGGGACGGGGCGTTATTAATTACTTAGGCCGATACTAGCATGGTGCCCGCATTACTAGTGACGGGAAGATTTGAGGTCTTTCCCGGGACGGTGTCGTGCTTGGATAGACGACCATGACTGTTTTTACAGGGCACCGGACACACCGTTGGTCCCTTCGGGTACGTGTGACATTGAAATTAGGGCAAGTCCCGTGATCTATTGTTTGTACTCGAGGGCCGTGTACCAACGAGTGGACTCTATGTTAGTGTCGTCTAAGGAAAGATAATGACCGGGTGCTTCCCCCGAGTACTTGAGGTACTGCGGGATCGTGGATGACACGAGAGCTTCCCGGATCTTGTGGGTAAAGTGCGCAACCTCTGCAGAGTGTAAAACTATTCGAATAGCCGTGTCCACGGTCAAGGACAGTTGGGTAACCGCACTTGGGCTACGTCCAATGTTTGCAAAACCTTGTGTGTGTGTATGTTGAGTCAAGGTGGTGACTAGACTCGATGAGATGAATCATATTCTTGTTGATATCGGTAACCTGTCTTCGAGGTTACGTGAAGTTATAGATGCATATACTTGATGGTAGAATTTTTATTCTAGCCCATAGCTAGATTGATCATTGTTGTTCAATTACATTGTTACTTTGAACCAAATCATGGGTTGCTTGCGAGTACATTCAAAGTACTCATTGGCTTGCCACTGGTTATTTAATTGGCCACGCATGGAGGAACAGGAATATGAAGAAGAGTTCTTTGGAGACGAACATGCAAACTAGGACGCTATTCTAGTCAGAATGCCTGTAGGGTTAAGGCAGATGGCATGGGTTCTACCTATCATCGAAGACTTCCGCTATTTGTGTTATTTGCTATTCAGCCCGTGAGGCTTTATCTATGTAAGACTTGGCCATAATGGCCATAATTTGTGTAAGACGATATGTATGGATGTAAGACTCTTGTTATTCAGCTTTTGTGTGTTCAGTGAGCATTGATCTCTGGGATCACTGTACACGTGCATTCGGTGATCTCGACTTCTAAGTCGGGGTCCCCACAGTCATCCAGGCCTTCATCATCTCTAAAGACCTTTGTCCATCTGTCATTGAGGGTATCCTGCTCGGCCAATAACTGTTGCCGCTTCTTCCTCAGGCTTCAAGCGGTGGCTATAAAGCTGCCGCTTGAATCGTTCTAGGTCCAAAGGGTCTTTGGGGACAATGAAATCTTTGAGGACAAGGCTTTCCTCATGCAAGGAAAGAGGAAGGTAGTTGTTATCCTCGGAGCCATCGATGTCCTCGGGGTCATCATTGTTTTTGGTGTCACGATTATCATCATGGCCCTAAGGAGTAGTTGGGTTTTCTCCGGGGTTGATGTTGTTGTCGAGCTCCTCCATGTTACCGGGAACGGCATCGTTCCCGGTGCCATTGGTGTCTTCCTTGGTCCTTCCACGTCACCTGGATCTCTTTCGTTGGTGACGGCATTTGGATGACTCTCTTGAAGGGTCTTCCCCATCCTCTTTGGGGGTGTCAACCATGTAGACGTCATATGTAGAGGTTGATGTCCACTTTCCCGTGTTGTGAGTGGTTGGGGAGGCTGCCATATCGAGCATGGCGTCGACATCATCGTCCATGTCCTCAGCTTCCTCGGAGGAATAGTTCAGCATATCGGTTAGATCACCGATATTGGCTACTAAGTGGGTGGTGGGTGGAACGTAAAATTTCTTGTGGTCTGCCTCAAGTCCGATCTGATCATGGGCCAAGGATGGACCATTCGTAATGCTCATTATCTGCATCCGCTCTAACGTCTCATTCAACATCGAGAGGTTAGCCGGATTTGTCGTCTGGCATCCTTCGGGGTTAACCTCTGGTATGCCAGCACAGGGGTTTTGTTCGACCAAGGCTAGCCCTTGGTTTTTGAACATTGAGATCAGATCCGAGCTCAAGACCAGATACAAGGAAGGGGCCAACCCAGAGATGGGGTAGTGAGGAAGGTCCGAAGTCGAAGCTCCGGGTCTTTCGGGCTCCTCAGTTGAGACTGGGAACCCAGTGAAAATCAGATCGCCTCGAGCGTCGGCGACGTCCTCGGCGGCGAAACTGTCGACATGGTCAAGGTGACCGGCTGAATTGGCATGCAGCACGATGCCGCCAAACACGAAGAGCTGGCCGGGGATGAAGATGTCTCCGAAGCTGATGTCGTCACTTATGACTAGATGAGCAATCGATCCTTCGGAGATCACATAGCGGAACTCTCAATGACAGCACCAATGTCGGTATAAAAACCGGTGGATCTCGGGTAGGGGGTCCCGAACTGTGGATCTAGAATCGATGTGTCGGGACCCCGATCCTACGTCACACTGATCTAGCATTTAACACATCATATCACTTAGCAGCCTCACGCACGGTATTCCCACGGCTGCTACCTTACCTGGGTCGGGATCATTTGCGCCTTTTGGCTCACGTATATGATAATGTCGCTAGTAACCATATGACAGAGAACCCAAGCTGACATGACTAGTCGTAAACCCAAGGTGGCGCAAACTTACAGGGACAAAATACATGACCCAACAATTGCACGTGTCGGTCAGCAGCGAGTGTAACCGAGTCATAGCAAGCTACAAGGACTCCAGTAAAACACCGCTTGACATTTCCCCGAAGGGACAGATACGGAAGCCAGGATGGACACATGCCGGTCAATCCTTGTGTTCCGGAGCAGTAGCAAGCCACCAAGACTTAGTGTAAGCACAAGGAGGCATTTCCCCATAAGAGATGCTACCAAGAATCACTGTTCAAGAAATCTTCCGATTCAGCGATTTATCGTCTGATTGATCGCTACTCTTGGGGGGTGACCGATAAGATTATGCATTATCTTCATCATTTATCATTTCGGCCGATTTATCGCTATGACAAGCAATTTATCGGGAATCTACCGATAGATTGGGCCTATTCGTAGCACTATGTTTGCAAGAACTATGTTTATTTGTGTTTTGTGGACCTTTTTATGCAATATGTAATGTTTTCTACTTTGTTTGTCATTATATCAGGATTCAAAGGCTAGAATTCAAGGTAACACTTCTGTCCAATATTGTTTTGGTGTTGAATATAGCATATTTTAGTGTTGGGAACCTGTGATTTGAAAAAAAATGGCCGATTAATAGTCAACCGATAAGATTGATTAAGCGGCCGATTTTCGATTAATCTCTAATCCCCAGGTGACCGAGACGATAACGATAAGCGATATCCTCAACATTGCCAAGAATAAATAACTAGGTGTAGGATCCCACACATACTAAGCATTTCAATAACATACACACAATATACTCGATATGTGTAAATACAACATGGCATCACAACAGAACTCTACGACTCAGAGCATTTATTTGAAAGGCTCCGAAGGGCCATACATTACATGATATTACAATCATGGCTCTCATGATCCAACATACAGAGTCATACAAGCAACAAGCACATGCGGAAGCTTATCATGTCTGAGTACAAACAGCTAAAAAGAAAAAGGCTAGAAAGCCTAACTATCTATAAGACCTTCCGTTGGAACCAGACCTATGTCTGGGGTTCCCAAGCTAATTGTCGAAGCCCACGTAGAACTACTAGTGAGACTGAAGTCTCTCTGTAAAAACATAAATTAAGCAAACATGAGTAGAAATATACCCAGCAATACTTATATCAGAACTAGCTACATATTCATCAGTATCAACGAAGGGATGATGGAGTTTAACTACAACAAGCCGGCTTTGACTCGGTGGCTATCCTGTACTACGATTACCAGTAATCTCTTTGAGGTGGTGCACACGAGTCCACATATTCACCATATCAATACACCACTATGGATCCTCTCCCGTCTCCCTACGAGAAGGGCAATCATAGCACTCACACTTATCTTGTGCATTTCAAAGTATCGACTTTGAGTTGTATATGACCATATAAGTCTTCCAAGTAGTCCATATCCACGGACGTGGCTATTCGAATATATCATTGCCATGCAAGGGTGTAACTCTTGACACGCGCTCTCACCACTTACCACCATGTATACGTCATGTATCTCGGCAACCTTCAAGCGGAAGCCTAGCGAGGGTGTCGGCCACAACCTGACTAACCACACGAGACTATAGTCCAGGTTTATCGCCTATTTGAGGTTGTACCCGCAAGGGAAGTCTGGCCGAAGTTTCCTCTACAGCCCCAAACGGTGTGTGCATGGTTCCCAAGCCCACCTCGCTGGATGGAACTACGCTTGGTACACCGTGCCACGGTGCCTAGTCTGTCCCAAGCCCACCTGGACAGGTGCCACTTGGTAGACAAATATCATGACCTACAAACACAAGAAACTAGTTGCATCTCCTGGACAGAAATCGGGGCGGTTAATAAGTTGAGGGGGTCATTGGTTTCGATCACAATGTGCGGTAGTAGTTATCTTGGATAACATACACAGGACTCGGTTCTTAAGGATGGTCTCAATGAGACAACCCACCATGTACTCCTACATGACCTCTCATCGCTACCTTTACTAAATCATGTTCACACACTTAACTCTCAGCATCAGCACATATCATAACACTCCAATCCATTCCCAATGAATTAGACCTGACACAACTATAAGCAATAGCAGGCATAGCATGGTAGGAACACAACATGGCTCAATCAACTCCTACACATGCTAGTGGGTTTCAACTATTTACTGTGGCAATGATAGGTCTTGCAAAGGAATGGGTTCAACTACCGCAACATAAAGTAGTTGTTGAATCGTTGTTGGCCTAATGCAATAAAAGAGAGCTGGAGCAAGAGAGTGGGGTTGTATCGGAATGCTCAAAGTGGTTTTCTTGCCTGAAAGATCAACATGGTAGCACTGCTCCTCGGATAGGTAGTCGGAAACACTCTCCAGAGCAGGACCTATCGAGAAGTACGGTATCGACAATCAATACACAAACAAATAAAAATATGATGCATGATCATGGCATGTAGATATGATGTAGTTTGAGCTAATGCATCTAGCATTCAATTTGGATGAAGTTCAACTGAACCAAGGTTCAAATGCAACTCCTAGTTAAGCATTTAAAAATGGCATTTATCTGTTTTCACTTATACAGGATGTATAAGTTGCTTTATCATGCATGAAAGTGGTACAGATGGATATATTGATTTTTTTTGATGATTTTTCATATATAAATTATTTCCATATGAGCTACGGTTGATTTTCTGTGAATTTTGAAGTTTAAACTATTTTCTGGAATTTCCTAGATTATACAGAATAAAAATCATTAACTGCATCAGCACTACGCCATCCGTGCGTCAGCAAGTCAACATCGCTGACCAGGGTCAAACCTGATGTGTGGGGTCCACATGTCAGTGACACATGGTTAACCAGGGGGTTATTTTCGCCTAACTAACAATTAGAGGGCATCGGCAACCCTCTATCAGTGTTAGGGGGTTAGTTAAATGGTGATTAGTCCTAAACTAATCACCTGACAGGCCGGACCCACATGGCGGTAGCACACGCCGGCAACCATGGGGCTCGGCGGTGTCCGCCCTACAGGTGACGGGGACGGCGGCTGAGGGCACTGGGGCGTAGCCCGTTCTCTTCCGCAACCAGGGGCAAGTGGGAGACCGCGGGGATGTCGGAGCTCACCGAAAACGAGCTCGGGGCAGCAGACGGAGTACGGCCAGGTAAGAGCAGGGAGCTCGGTGCACGACAGGAGTTGCGGGAGACAGCGTTTGTCAGCTCGGGGGCTACTAAGCACGGTGACAAGCGTGGGCTTGAGATGCGGTGACCCTATGCACGGCGGCTCC
Source organism: Secale cereale (assembly GCA_902687465.1). Classification (NCBI taxonomy): domain Eukaryota; kingdom Viridiplantae; phylum Streptophyta; class Magnoliopsida; order Poales; family Poaceae; genus Secale; species Secale cereale. Next base: position 590,574,278 of record LR738715.1, read on the forward strand.
ATGAACGGTGGCGATGAGCTCGCGGACAAGACGGCTAGAAGGACTATGGCACGAAAACGATGGGAAAACAGAGGAGAGACGGGAAGAAGCTCACGGCGGCGTCGCTGAGTAGTTCGGCAACTCGGGGGAGGATTCTGCAGCGGCGAATCGACGGAGGCGAACGTCGGATGCAGAGGGAAATGGCAAGCTCGATGATGACGTCACTGGGCTCCCAGTGTGGTGTGAATCGGTGATGAGGAAGAGGGCATCGTGGCGGGCCTTTTGGACACGACGAAGAGGCGAGGCGGTGATTGTGGCAGCGGCGAGCGACGTCGGTGGCTATGACGGTGTTCGGCTTCGAGGGAGAGAGAGTATTAGAGGAGGGGATGAGCACGGGGGAGAGTGAGAGGACGTTTGCATGGTGACGTTACATGGGTGTCAGGGATGCACGCAGGCAGCCTAGATCTTGTATCTTGATCTTGACATCCTTGCTTTTGAGAACTTCATCCAACACAGTACGATAAAAAAATTGTGCAAGAAGCAATCTTCTAGAAGATTGAGCAACTTAAGATCAACTCATGGAGTGACACGCAAGAACATCACTTGAGCTAAGACACAAACATACATCGAGAGGGATGGAAAATAATAGATGATGGTGGTTCAATTGGTAGGCAACAATTCCACGCTTGGGTAAGATGGTGCGTAGGATTCAAAGTAGCGAGGACTTAATTGCCATGATTCCAAAAAGAATAAACATCACGCGATACTTGATGATTGGTAGCGAGGACCTCTTTGGTGGCGCCGAGTAGGCCTCGGCTTCATATGAGGAGTCGGTGAGGATGTTGCGGTTCCGGTGGAGCAGGTTAAGGCGACGTTGTGGGGATGGAGCAGTCGCGATAGACGAGGCGATCATCGGAGAAGCTCCTTGGAGGTGGAGGACGGGGCGGCTGAACCGGCGGGATGATGGATCCTCATCCGGGGAGGTGGACGAGGGACGTCGAGCTGTTGCGGTGGACGATGTCGTCGGGGAAGAGGCTCCGGCTGGGCAGTGGTGAGGTGGCGAACGGAGGAGGGTGGGGTTTCGCGGCTGGAGCGGAGAGGTTATGGTGGTCTGGGATTTCGAATGGCAAAAACGAGGCGATGGAGACGCGCTTGTCCAAAATGTAGGGTGCGTTACAAAAGTACCCCCCACCGATTTGAACTAGCGGCCCTTTCGGCTCAGGGTTAGAAGGGGGATTTCGCGTGTCGGGATTTGGCAGCTGGAGGGAGTTTTTGCGCGCGTTGTAATTTCGAGATAGCAAGGCGCGGGTTGTGAAGGCGCCAGTTTTGGGAGCATGGTATCTGAATTTTCGGGATATAACAAGGCGCGGGTTGAATTTTAGGGACAAGCCTAACGTATAATATTGTACTTGTACGTACCAAATCAATTCGCATTTCCCTCAACCAAAAATAAAATGAAAAAAAATAAAACTATTCACACCACATAAAGAGAGAGTCTTGCCCCGTTTTATTATAAAAATGCTATTTAAAGCTACTCATACCAACAATTTAGTGCAATTAAATGCTATTCGGTAGTATGAATCCATGTTATGTCCAATTAAATTTTTCGCTTGCTGTATAATACATGTAACCTACTCATACCAACATTTTAGTGCATTCCAAATGTCTATACTACCGCTACAATTCGAACTGAATTTGAATTCGTTTCTCTATTTCAATAACAATCTACAATCATGATTGTTGCCAACTTCAACCATCATTCGTGTATTACCTTAATAACACTCCACATGATTACTATAGAGATAGATATGAACTATGTGTACTACATGAACTCGAATTCTATTTTTTGAATACACTTGATGTTGATTCCAAATAATAGTACATTTGATGTACTAACTATATATTCATAATCTAAACCATGTTCCATACGTGTACACCGTGTTTATCACACATAGTATAGTGCCCCGCCCCCTACATTATGACAAGTATTTAGACCTGGGCTGCTAAAGCCACACATTAGCCCAAATTATGATCAATGTTCTATATGTTATACGTAGTACTAGCAAGATGCCCATGCGTTCCACAGAACATCAACATGATCAAGGGGATGCCTAATTTGCAAATATGGAGAGGGGTGTGGGTATCTTTTTTCAAAATTGCCATAATTTCCTTCCTATCCGTCAGATATAAATCGGAGCGCCTATATTGCAGGATGGCACCATCATCAACAACTCCGTTTTTTTATAAGAGTAGAGATAAAATATATTATATGTAGTATAACATGTTCATAACCACACCATGTGTATCACCGTTATATATATTCACACATGCGTCGGTTTAAAACACTATGATAAACTCTTCAAATATCTGAATTCACTTTTTATAATGAAGTATGATCTCTATTCGTCTTTTACACCCACACAATCATCTCATCTTTGTAACCAGCTAGCGCTAACTTTCTCTCGTCCATGCAGACGTCTGCATCCCTCTCACCCTCCCCCAGCATTCTCTAGCTCCATCACGCAAATTCGTCTTTTCACTTTAGGTCGTTCACCCACGGTGTGTGTAGGCCCCCCAGCTCCTTCTTTATGGCCCACATCGACTGATATGCCTCTCTAGCCAGGTGTGCCTAGCACAAAACACAAGCTTCCCCACTTCTCTTATCACCGTCCATGCCTCACTCCCACCACTCTTTTCATTGATCTCGTACTCGCACACTCCTCCCCCCTTGATATAGTATGACTCTCGCACCACCTCCTAGATGCATCCCTCTCTCTCTATCCTTCTCCCCGTGCCTCATTTGCTTCTAACACACACATTCATGTATACAGATTGATCTCCCAACATATACCTAGGTCGACTTTAACTATTCCCCCCCCCCATCGAACGACGTACCTCACAAGTTATGTCTCTCCTTTCTCTGGCGAAGGATGATTGATCTTCCTATGTAGTTATGTCTGCTTACCACAGCCATATCGCCCCCCTCATCATTCGTGCATGCCTCCTGACCCGTCTCTCACACGCACGTGCATAGACAGGCAGCCATCCCCTCTCTTATTGATATTGCAGGCGTGCCCTCCGGTTGTCTAGCAAGCCTATCCCACCATTTGTTAGAAGCAACTCCAATACCACCCCCTCCAACACTCTAGCTTTGTCTCTCTCCCAACCTTATTCCTCTTCTACACATATGCATGGATGCCCATCAATCCCCCTTAATACATGAGGTAGATCGATCTCCCTTAATACATGAGGTAGCCCTCTCTGCTCCTCCACACATATACCAGCTATTGTACCTCTATAGTTAATTAGGCCTCCCTCCCCCCACCACACACCGATAGTCGAGCACTGTAGGTAGGTGATACGTCTCCAACATATCTATAATTTTTTATTGTTCCACGCTATTATTTATGAAGTCTTGGATGTTTAATGGGCTTTATCATTCACTTTTATATCATTTTTGGGACTAACCTACTAACCCAAAGGCCTAGTCTAGATTGCTGTTTTTTGCCTATTTCAGGGTTTTGCAGGAAAAGAATATCAAACGGAGTCCAAACGGAATGAAACCTTCGCGAGAGATATTTTTGGAGAAAATCACGCACAGGAAGCTTCAGGACCAAGTCAGGGGACAGAGGGGCAGCCCTCGAGGGTGGGGGGTGCGCCCCCCTTCCCAGGGGGCGCTCCCCTGCCTCGAGCCCCCCTCGTGTGGCCCCCGGTGCCCTCCTTCTTCCTATATATATCCACGTACCCCAGAAACTCCATACGCAGGGAGAAAACCCTAATTCCACTGTTGTAGCTTCTGTTCTCGTGGAGATCCCATCTTGGAGCATGTTCCGGAACTCCACCGGAGGGGGATCCACCACGGAGGCCTTCATCATCATCATCATCATCATCATCATCGCCCTCACCATGAGTTGTGACTAGTTTACCACAGACCTTTGGGTCCATAGCTAGTATCTAGATGGCTTCTTCTCTCTCTCTAGATCTCAATACAAAGTTCTCCTCGGTCTTCGAGGAGATCTATTCGATGTAATCTCTTTTTGCGGTGTGCTTGTCGAGATCCGATGAATTGTGAGTTTATGATCAAGGTTATTTATGAAAGATATTTGATTCTTCTCTGAACTTTTTATGTGTGCTCATAATATCCATGCAAGTCTCTTCGAATTATTGGTTTGGTTTGGCCTACTAGATCTATAGTTCTTGCAATGGGAGAAGTGCTTGGTTTTGGGTTCAATCTTGCGGTGTCCTTTCCTAGTGACATTAGGGGTAGCAAGGCACGTATTGTATTATTGCCATCGAGGATAAAAAGATGGGGTTTAGATCATATTGCTTCAGTTTATCCCTCTACATCATGTCATCTTACTTAAGGCATTACTCTGTTCGTATGAACTCAATACACTAGATGCATGCTGGATAGCGGTCGATCTGTGGAGTAATAGTAGTAGATACAGAATCATTTCGGTCTACTTGTCTCGGACGTGATGCCTATATACAATGATCATGCCTAGATAGTATCATAATTATTCGCTTTTCTATCAATTGCTCGACAGTAATTTGTTTACCCGCCGTAGAATATCGCTATCATGAGAGAAGCCACTAGAGAAAACTATGGCCCCCAGGTCTATTCTCAACATATCAATCTACATCTACTTTACTTTTACTTCTTTTATTTGTTGTTTTATTAAACCAAAAATACCAAAAATATCAACTATCATCTATATCAGATCTCACTCTCGTAAGTGATCATAAAGGGATTGACAACCCCTTATCGCGTTGGCTGCGAAGTTCTTATTTGTTTGTGAAGGTGCGAGGGACTCGCGCGTGGTCTCCTACTGGATTGATACCTTGGTTCTCAAAAACCGAGGGAAATACTTACGCTACTGTGCTGCATCTCCCTTTCCTCTTCGAGGGAATACAACGCAAGCTCAAGAGGTAGCAAGAAGAATTTCTGGCGCCGTTGCCGGGGAGGCTTACGCAAAAGTCAGATACCAAGTACCTATCACAAACCCTTATCCTTCGCATTACATTTTTTCCCTCTCGTTTTCCTCTCCCCCACTTCATCCTTCCCGTTTTATTTGCCCCTCTTTTGTTGTGTGTTTACCGTTCACGTGCCTCTTGTTTGCTTGTGTTGCTATGTGCCCTCATTTAGCTTGCATCTTTGCTTGCTAAAGTATGAATCATCATCCACTTGCTAATCTCTTTAAGAGATCCAATCATGTTGAACCTATTGCTAGTGAGCTGCGTGCACTAGATTATCTTTATGGGGTTTTGCTTGAAATTTATGAATCTGAAAATTGTGAGGAATTGTTAAAAGAAAAAGTGATTCATGTTAGCTCCTTAAATAAAAAGCATGATTGCAATGATGTTACTATAAATTCTATTGATGTCAATTGTGCTAATAATATGCAAAACCCTAAGCTGGGGGATGCTAGTTTTGCTATGTCTACTACTTGTTACAATGATCATGATTGGGTTGGTAGGAGTTAACCATCGCGCGATCCCGACCTCCACACAAAGTATGACACTCAATAAATACCTCATGCTCTAACGTCGGCACATAGCGGTTCACCATATGTGCATGCTACGGGAATAACTAACTTTAGCACAAGTATTTATCAAATTCAAAATTACTCCACTAGCATGACTCTAATATCACCATCCTCATATCTCAAAACAATCATCAAGTATCATTAGAGGAGTCGGTGAGGATGTTGCATCTTTGCCAAAAAAAATTGAAATAAATTGGTAAATATGAGGAATTTTTCTATTAATCATCTGCAAAAAGAATCAACTAAATAGCACTCTCCAGTAAAGTCTGGTGACTAATCTCGTGAGCAGTTTCTGTTTTTTACAGCATCATCATATAAACTTCACACAAGTCTTCCCAAAGGTTCTACTTGGCACAAACACTAATTAAAACACAAAACCACATCTAAACAGAAGCTAGATGCAATATTTATTCCTAAACAGAAGCAAAAAAAATTGGGTTGCCTCCCAACAAGCTCTTTCTTTATAGCCATTAAGATACGCTTGATAATTCAATGATGCTCACATGAAAGACAGGACTTGAAGCACAAAAAGAGCATCATAAAGCATGTGAAAATCACATCTAAGTCTAACATACTTCCTATGCATAGGCATTTCATAGGAAAACAAATTAGCAAGACAAGCAAGATCTAGCATATGTAAGGAAGAAGAAAGAAACAATAGCAATCTCAACATAACGAGAGGTAATTTAGTAACATGAAAATTTCTACGACAATATTTTCCTCTGTCATAATAATTGCATGTAGGATCATAAGAAAATTCAACAATATAAATATCACATAATACATTCTCATCACGATCCACATGCATGTGAAGTTGACACTCTTCCAAAATAGTGGGATCAACAGTTGACACTCTTCTAAACCCACTTTCAATATTATTGCAAACATTATTATCAATCTCATATATATCATGGGGCTTAAATAAAATTTCAAGATCATAAGAAGAATCACCCCAATCATGATCATTACAACAAGGAGTTTACATAGGAATACTAGCAGCCTCAAGCTTAGGGTTTTGCATATCATTAACATTATTGACATTAATAGAATTTACAATAGTATCATTGCAATCATGTTTTTCATTAAAAGAGCTACAGTGAATCACTTCATAATTTTCTTCTTTCAACACTTCATCACAAATTTTAGATTCATGAATTTCAAGCAAAACCTCATAAAGATAATCTAGTGGACGCAGCTCACTAGCAATTGGTTCATCATAACTGGATCTCTTAAAAATATTAGCAAGTGGATGAGGATCCATAATTTAGCAAGCGAAGATGCAAGCTAATAGAAGGGACATGGCAACACAAGCAAACAAAAAGGCGAACGGAAAAAGGGCGAATAAAACGGCAAAGGTGAAGTGGGGGAGAGGAAAAGGAGACGCAAAACATGTAATGCGAAGGATAAGGGTTTTTGATAGGTACTTGGTATATGACTTTTGCATAAGCCTCCCCGGCAACAGCGCCAGAAATTCTTCTTGCTACTTCTCAAGCTTGCGTTGTATTCTCTCGAAGAGGAAATGGTGATGCAGCAGAGTAGCGTAAGTATTTCCCTCAGTTTTTGAGAACCAAGGCATCAATCCAGTAGGAGACCACGCGTGAGTCCCTCGCACCTGCACAAACAAATAAGAACTTCGCAGCAAACGCGATAAGGGGTTGTCAATCCCTTTACAGTCACTTACGAAAGTGAGATCTGATAGATAGGATAGTATAATATTTTTGGTATTTTTGGATATAAGAACAGAAAGTAAATAAAGCAAAGTAAAGTAGATGGAAGATTAATATGTTGAGAATAGACCCGGGGGCCATAGGTTTCACTAGTGGCTTCTCTAATGATGGCAGAATTCTACGGTGGGTGAACAAATTACTGTCGAACAATTGATAGAAAAGCGCATAGTTATGAGAATATCTAGGCATGATCATTATATCCGTGACAAGTACACCGAAACGATTCTGCATCTACTACTATTACTCCACACATCGACCGCTATCCAGCATGCATCTAGAGTATTAAGTTCATAAGAACAGAGTAATGCTTTAAGCAACATGACATGATGTAGAGCGATAAACTCAAGCAATATGATATAAACCCCATCTTTTTATCCTCGATGGCAACAATACAATATGTGCCTTGCTGCCCCTGCTGCCACTGGGAAAGGATACCGCAAGATTGAACCCAAAGCCAAGCACTTCTCCCAGTGCAAGAACTATAGATCTAGTAGGCCAAACCAAACCGATAATTCGAAGAGACTTGCAAGGATATTATAATCATACATAAAAGATTTCAGAAAAGAATTAAATATTTCTCATAGATAATCTTGATCATAAACCCACAATTCATCGCATATCGACAAACACACCGCTAAAAGATTACATCGAATAGATCTCCTCGAAGATCGAGGAGAACTTTGTATTGAGATCCAAAAAGAGAGAAGAAGCCATCTAGCTAATAACTATGGACCCGAAGGTCTGTGGTAAACTACTCACAACTAATGGGTGAGGCTATGGTGTTGATGTAGAAGCACTCCGTGGTAGATCCCCCCTCATGCGGAGCTCCAGAACAGGCCCCAAGATGGGATCTCACGGGAACAGAAGGTTGCGGCGGTGGAATTAGGGTTTTCTCTGTTGTCGTGATGTTTTCAGGGTACATGGATATATATAGGAGGAAGGAGGGCATCGGGGGAGCCAGAGGGGGCCCACGAGGGTGGGGGGCGTCCCCTGGACCCTCGTGGCTGCCTCCTTCGTTCCCTCGCATGTACTCCAAGTCTTCTGGGTAGATACGGTTCCAAAAATAACTATCCCAAAGGTTTCATTCCGCTTTGACTCCGTTTGATATTCCTTTTCTGCGAAACCCTGAAATAGGCAAAAACCAACAATCTGCACTGGGCCTTGGGTTAATAGGTTAGTCCCCAAAATAATATAAAAGTGTATAATAAAGCCCATTAAAAATCCAAAACAGATTATATAATAGCATGGAACAATTAAAAATTATAGATACGTTGGAGACATATCAATAGTTTAGCAGTAGAACTCATCCTCAGGTCTTCAAGTTCAAATGGCATGACTTTGAGAACTTCATCTCCACTGCGGACCTAGTTCTAATTCAAACAGAAACCATATTTTATTACTACCTCCATTCAGAAATATAATATGATTTTCGCTATTATACTCCATATATGACTACATATACGCACATAAATGAGTGAACAAAGACACTAGAACATATCTTCAAAGGCATGAGAGCAGAGGGATTACTTGCAATATCCATAGCACAAGTTACTGAGGCAAATATACCCTCTTCAAAGGTTGCATTGATGTTCATAAAGTACTCCCACCGTCCCAAAATTCTTGTCTTAGATTTTTCTAGATACGGATGTATCAAGTCACATTTTAGTATTAGATACATCCGTATCTAGACAAATCTAAGACACGAAATTTGGGACAGAGGGAGTAGTTGAAAGTAATCTATAAGAAATCAGTGTCAACCTCTCACATGTTTTGGTCAAAAGAGGAATTTAGAACCGTCATTTGGCACACAAAAATCACATGCAAGATCACCCAGAAAGTTGTACTACTAGTACTAGTACTGCGTGTTAGATGAAAAAACACGATCAAGATCGAGAAAAAGATCGTCAAGAAGAGATATTACCTGGACTTGCTTAATGAGGGATCCCGGAGAGGGGGGCTTGGATAGGGCGATGGCTTTGAGCTTGTCTCCAGTAGTCTCGGCGGGGTACTTGCACTTCTTCGTACCACGAGCCTCGACGGTTTTGGCCAGAGCCATAGACATCACTTTGGCCGGTGCTCCAGCGTCCATGAAGAAACTGTCAAATAGAAATAAAAGAAAAGAAACCATAATCACAAACCAAAAAGAAGAAAAGAGGGGGAGTTATAGGATTAGTCTCGGGGTTGCAAGACCGGGCCTTGGCCAGAATCAACACCATTGATGCGCTCACCTTCCTTCTTTGGGAGAGAAGAACAATGGCAGAAGCAGGTCGGGGTTTTCTTGAAGAAATGAGGAACAAGATGAGGGAGAAGCGAGTTGGGTAGAGAGGAAGTTGAGAGAGAAGAGTGAAATGATGGTTGCTTCGTCCGTCCAACTTACTGCTGGAAAGGAGGGGGGTTTCTGATTTGACGGCTCATTGGGCATTACTGCGGTGTTTCGATCGGGGTAGTCTACCGTCACTCTACTACGAAGTAATTTAGTGCATGGCTGGTGGACCCCGATGCTGGCTGTCCCACATGTCGGCAAATGTGAGTAATTTAGTGCATGGCTAGAGGAGGATCCACACGGTTGAGCATGTCCACTGTTTTTCTGAAGAAAAAAATGATTACAGCATGCGTTTCCACTCTTACGAAGGAGGAGTGAGAAACATGGCAGCCACTTGAACATACACAGTTCTCCTACTACTAGGCATGTGCAGTGGTTCATACGTCGGTACTACATAATCTTGTTGCTAGTGTGGTAGGATATGACGACAACAAATGATGTTGTGCGCATGTCAACTTTATGAAAATGTAGTAACATAGTACCGCTTTCTCGACTGTCCAGTCGAGAATGAATGGTGATATCAATGTTAACAGAACTAGGTCTACAGCGCACGGAAAGTATGGTGCTAAAGTACTCCACGAAACATGAACCATATGAAGCATGAATAGTGTTAGGCAGGGTGTATGAAGGGTGCACGGGATAGGAGCAAAAGTTCCCTTCTCGTCCCACTTTTGGGTGTTTGGCTAAGTGCATGAAGGGTGCATGAGTCCACACTAGTAGGTTAACACAAATACACGAAGAGGAAATAACTACTCCCTCCGTCTAGGTGTGTAAGTCATCTTACGTTGTGCACTACGACCAAGGCAGAGAGGAAAATGAGAAAACTTAATGTGTTTTTTTCTAATTAATAGCATTGCATGCAATGAACTAACAACTGCATGTCATGTTTATTAGTCTCAAGTCATTGAAAGCATGCACGACCCACGTCTCTTATTGGTTGATATGTCACAAAACAAGAAACGGGGAGGGAGTTAATGTACAGTGCCTAAGTGTTTTGGGATTATTTGGTTTTCGTAAGGTGACTTACACACCTAGACAAAGGAGTATATTGAGATGCGAATGCAACGAAACACACCCACATGCTTTGTGCTACAGTGACTCATCTGCACCGTCTGAGTTTGATCCAACGGTCATGTTGTGCCGAGACATGGACATGCCCATGCAGAGGGCGCCTAAACACCACCGAAGTGCCTCTGCTTCTTGAGGTGCACGACGTTGGTGATGCAGGGGGCAAAAGAGCAGAAAGGAAATGCCATCTACGGGAAGGCAGAGTGAGCCAGCCGAGGAGCGGGGAATCTTTTGGTTTTCACCACGGTAAAACACCAGTCGACGACTTCTCACATCAGGGAGCAGTGGGTTTTACAGGCGGAGTCATTGTGACTAATTGCTGCCGTGCCTGCTCCCATCAATCAAAAAATTAAAAATCCTGCCGCACTCAAACACCAGAGCAACGCCATAGTGGATACTTAAATTTACCTTCCGACAAGTTGATAAAAAAGGGGGTGAAAAAACAAATGTGGCGGCGGCCTAGCTAATCGGTCGAACTAGCCCAACTAGCTAGCCACCGTGCTTCACTGAAGTACTCGGCGGGAAAAGTGGTCTTTCGTGATGTGACGACTCACTTACTTTCTTTGGGGAAAACGCGTGGTAAGGCGTCCCACGTCAAGAAGAATATATGCATGCACCACCCGGGAGGACCCCGAAACCGCGCGGTAGGGTGTGCCATGTCTCGGCACGGAGGAAAAATGTGCGTGTAAAAATTTACTATATCAGACGTAGTACCTATGGTTCGACCTCGGGACCCAGCCAGTCGGTCGAAAACACTCCACTAGCCACACAGCTTCATCATGCTAACATGGCACGGAGGATAGGTGTGGTTAGCTCCGTCTCGACCATCCACAACGTCTCTTGTTCTAGGCGATTCTTCTGTTTTCCATGTTTTTTTAGTTGTAATAACACCACGGCAAGCTAGGACCGCTCTTCGTGTGTGCCCGTGCAAAGGTTAGACGATGCAGAGAAGAGAGAGATCACAGACCTGGGACCCACCAGTAAGTGAATCAACGGTCATGCACGTGTTGACGAGGCACTCCCTCTACTCTACTCAACGTAATACTCCCTCCGTCCCAAAATAAGTGACGCAAAAATGACTCAACTTTGTACTAAGTTAGTACAAAGTTGAGTCATTTTGTGTCACTTATTTTGTGACGGAGGGAGTACTATATAAAATCAAGTTATGGGACAAAGCCAACAACCGTTGTTGTTTCAGGCTATCGAGTTAAGCTTTGTAGTCCAGGTTGCCAGTTCGAATCTCATCTTTCATATTTGTTAGTCTTAGGTCCAAATTTGATTAATGACAAGTGGGACCCCCGTGTGTTGTTCCGATATTTCAGTGTAGGATTGTTTTTTTTGAACAGACACTTTGTGCGGTTAGACAAGTAACAGCACAAGTTACACGTAGTTTGCAAGTTTACAAACAAAAATGACAGCGGCATAGAATATCACATCCACCCCGCAGCTTAGTGGCTATGGTGATACGAGTTTTTACACCGTTGGAAGTGAGATCCAATGGCTTGGGAGTAGTCTTTGTAATTATGCGCAATTTCCAAACTCTCCAAAGGTTTTTTTGCAAATAAAACATTTAGGCCTCGTGTGTGCCACTGCATCTTGGATCCAACGGCTGCCCAGTGCTCATATTAGGTGCTCCCCGTAGCTTAATTACCCGCTACGGTGATATGAGCATCTAGGTCGTATGATCAGTGATTAGATGGCACATGCGTAATACTTGTACTTTATGCGTAATTCCCAAACTCTCTTAGCCGTATATTGCAAAAACATTCAAACCTCCTACTGTGGGCCGTTAGATCTCAGTGAACTCGTATCACCATAGAATCAACGGTGCGGGAGCACCTCACATTCTCCCGTGCGAGAAAACATAAGGTGCTCTCGCAGCTTGGATGCTACGGTGATACGAGCTTCGAGGTCGTTTGATCTGAGATCCAGTGGCATCTGAGCAGTCTTTATGCTTGTAAGCAGTGGCCGAACTCTTTGGGGGCGTTTCTGCAAAAAAAACATTTGAACCACCGAGGAGGTGTTGGGTCACAAATCCAACGGCTCCGAAGAGCTTGTATCACCGAAGCATCTAAGGTGTGGTAGCACATGATATTCTTACATACAAGAGAATATGATGTCCTCCTTCATCTTAGATGGTACGGTGATACGAGCTTCGAGGTTGTTGGATATGGGATCCAAGGGCATCTGAGTAGTTTTTGTACAAATTGTGTGCCATTATCAAACTCATCAAGGTTTCCTGCAAAAATATTAAGACATCATGTGAGCTACTATATCTCAGATCTACAAGCTCCAAGCAACTCGTACCGGCATATCTAAGGTACGCGGGCACATGATATTCTCCCGGGGAGGAGGGGTGGGGGTGCACAACCAATCGGTGGTTGGGAGGGTGGGGACAAATACAATCTAAACAACCCTAAACAGAGCTTCACAATTTTATCTAAGGTCGAGGGGGTGACCACCGACAATCATAGATCTGCCTAATTAAACACAACATTTGCATGTACTGTAGTACTAGACTTAATATTCATGTTTCAGTTTCGTGTTCGTTTTAAATATTGAATTGAGGACCATGCATGTCTTACATTTTACTCCATTCGTTCCTAAATATTAGTCTTTTTTAGAGATTTCAAGTGGACCGGCACATACGTATGTATATAGAGATATTTTAGAGTGTAGATTCACTCATTTTGCTCCGTATGTAGTCGCCTGTTGAAATCTCTAAAAGACTAATATTTAGAAACAGAAGGAGTATTTTTCAATTCGTGTCATACATGCATGGTTTGGAAAAATAGATGCACTATACTTATTGGATTGTTGTTGTGTTTGTGTGTGGGTGTCTCTCTCTCTCTCTGTGTGTGTGTGTGTGTGTGTGTGTGTGTGTGTGTGTGGTCATATGCTCGATACATACAAAGTTTTCTCACCTCCATATTGTTCATCTTTTAAATTTGAATTTGCATTGAAAAACTTACCAGGGATACCATGAAATGTGAAATCCACGTTGAGATCACTATATCACAAACTCACTCTAATTCAACAACTCGTCACAACTCAATTACCACGTTGAGATTTGTATTTGCAAGGAAAATACGGGCATTGTAATACACATAGATTCATTCGGCAATTTAAAAGGTTTCTTTCGTATTCTCGAATGGTAGGACCCAACGGCGTACTAGCCATACCTTAGCTCATGTTGATCCTTAAAAAAATGGGCTCGTGTCCTTCTGGTGGCATGCGTGGTACACACATTAGGCAACCCCAACCAGTCGAGCCTCCGCGTTTCGAGTCGAAATATCTGGCGGCCAGAATTCCAGCCCTAGGTAATTCCCCTCGTGTCCCCGGTCCATAATGACTACCGATGAACAACGTAGGGATGCTTTAGTGACTAGACAACGTTACCTACCGTGCCGAGCATGGTTCAATTCCCTCGGCCGCCGCTCGCCAAGGTCACCCATCAACTGCATTGCCTAGTACTACTACTACTACTACTACTAAACCAGGATGAGCACAAAATTGAGCCCATTTGTTCGTGCCTAGTACTTGAGTTAATATATCAGGCAATGCACTGGTACGGAGGGATTATCCTTTTGCTCTGCATATATAACTTGTCTGAAGTCTAACTAAGCAAAATGTTTGACCAAATCCTTTCTTAAGAAATACAACAGGACAGATGTATGGCTTGAAAATTTATTGCATGATGCAGGTTATGATATTGTTTCGAATCCTGGATCTTAAATTTCAGAAAATCCAAAAGTGACCATAAATTCTTGAAACTGAGCAGGGTCACATGATATGGCACAAATATTACTACGTAATTTTTTCTTCAATTTGAGACAAGCTGCTTATGACAAGTTGCACAAATGAAGAGCTAAGGTATTTTGGAACAAAGACCTGTCACGTTAAGGCGAACGCTTTCACTATTGAAACCGTGGGCATTTATGTGCCGCCACGAGTCCCACTTCTCATCGGCAAGTGTCGTCTGAGCAAGCGTGTGAGTCGATGAGAGGCGTGCGAGCAGACCGCTGCACTGGCCGACCGGGAGGCGTGCGAGCAGACCACTATGCAGGCTAACCGGGAGGCGAGCCCTTTGACCAGGCTCTGCCGCCCCTTCGTCCCAACTGCTCCCACTTTTCATGTGGCCGGTGCTGCAGTTTAAAATCAACCCCGCACTACCCGGTATCGCTACAATCTTCTCTCTTCCTCTCCGATTTTCCTGTTGTCTACCTCCAACCAGCATGACCTAAATGTACGCCATGCCGCATCACGACGGTCTGCCCTTAGTCCTCCAGTTTCCCAAGGAAGACACCCAGCCGGAGTCTCAAGAACATAAGGCGCTTTGGGAAGAGCTTGAACTGGCCTTGCAGGAAGACGTTGCGCCTGTCCCCGCTCCTGTTCCGGCTCCCGTCGCCCCGACTGCGCCAGCGCCAATCCCCGTGGCTTTGATGGGCTGGGAGCCGCACATTGTTGCCGAGCTTGATGCCACGGGGTTCCACGAGGTCCCCGCTGACTTTCACGCGCCCGTGCACCTGCCAGCGCATGCGCATGCGCGTGCACTGACACGCATGCCCGTGCCGGTGCCCGTGCACCTGCCAGCGCATGCGCCTGTGCGTGCACTGATGTGCGTGCCCATGCCGGTGCCCGTGCACACGAATGTCTTTGTCACGTCATTGACAGTGCCTGTCCCCGCGCGGGTGCCAATGCCCCCCTCAGCGGCATGGATGGCCGTCGTCGACCGCTTCCTTGCACCAACGCCGGTCGCCTCCTCCCACTAGTTGACTCGCTCCGAAGTCCAGAACATTTTGGCCTTCCTTGAAGCTATGCCAACGTCCAGGAGTAATCCAACAATGACGCAAGGGGCCACCATCGTCATCGGTCAGTGACCCGACGACACACAGAGCATGGCATAGGAGTCGCTTCCCACCGCAAGACACCCCCCCCCCC
>LR738715.1:590592165-590613950 GCA_902687465.1 Secale cereale
AAAAACAACATTTGAATGTAGATAGTACGAGACTTAATATCGATGTTTCAATTCGGTGTACATTGTAAGATTTGAACTGAGGACCATGCGTATGGGTAATTATTTCGAATTCGTGCCATAGTAGGTTTCGAAAAGTTGACATTGACTCGATTTGTTGTGCTATTTTGTAGGTCATATGTTTGAATCCATCCTAAAGTTTTCTCACTACCATGGTGTTCATCATATATATATGAATTTGTATTAAAAAAGTAGCGTGGATACAGTGAAATGTGAAATCCACGTTAGAATTTGAGATCGCTATGTGACACACACTCTAATTCATATAACTAATTATGTGACACACACTCTAATCCATGTTAGCGTGGATACCGTTTCGATTTTTTTTCAAATAACTCGTCATTAATTAATTTATAGTATCTCATTTCGACTGACTAATTATTGCAAGGAAAGCACGGGCATGGTAATACATACAGATTCGTTTGCAAATGAAAGAAGATTCGTTTGCATTCTCAAATATAGGCGCACCAGGCAGACCCGGGTCGTGTCGTGGTGGTCGCGTGTGTCGGACGGACGCTTAGCACCTAGCCACCCACCCCTCCCTCACTCCCCTCCCCCCAAAAAGGACGACGACAATATAAGTTCGCGCTTCCAGGTTTCGGATTGAAATATCTGGTGGCCCCAATTCCAGCCCTCCAAAATCTCCCTTCTCCATCGTCCCCTTCTGTGCATAGATTGCTGAAATCCGTAATTCGCCACCAACCCAAGCAAAGTTCGAATCGCCCCTCATCTCGTCTTTTTCCCCACCTTTGTGCCGGACGACGATGACGAAGACGACGGTCGCGCTTCACCACCGCACCGGAGCTACCTCATCTATGCCCTCATCCACTACACCGGGTGGTCCACCGACAACGCCGGCCACCGCAACCAACTTGCCTCATAGACACCGACTTCCACCGCATCAGGTGCGCTTCACCGACGCCGTCTCCCAGCTCACCGGGGCTACTTCACCGAGCACATCGTCTCGCCTCCGCCCCTCGAGGCCGCTGGGGCTTCACCAACGGTCTCGTCCAGCGCATCTTAGCGCTCCGCTTCCACTCAAGATCTGCATCCGTGCGCGGCCAGCCAACGCCAGCGCATCACCCTCAACGGCTCTGAAGTAACCCGCACTCTATCTAGGCGAGCATGCCCAAACGCCAGCCGGAACTAGGTATCCACACATCACTCCCTTGTGCACTGTTCCGACGATGTTTGGATATCCCTTCACTGCTCTCTTAGCTTACACGCCTACCCAACTGTGACTTTAACTCTTATTTCTTCTGGAGATATCATCTGAAACAAGCAAATCCATTTTTTACCGAAGCATGATGGCGGTACGGGATCTGGTACACATCCTGCACACATGTATAACCTTGTAAGTATCTGTCCTTCGGTACAACAGCAATGTCGATTCCTCTTATTTGATCAGCCATTCGACGTGTCACAAATGCAGAGGGTGATGCAAGGAGCACAAGGCCTGCACATCCAAGCAAGTGGTAACATGGACTTGTACATGGAACATCCCAAGCACAAGCAGAGCTGAAGTGAGCCTGTACAACGTGCTAGCGTAAGTCACTGCATTTCATTTAATTCGTACTGGCATTCATGTATGATTCGTGTGAAGTGGTGGATCCACGAATTCAAGTTACCAGGGGCAAACATTTAACTTAAAAAATACGAAGGCACTTGCACTCTAGAAATCAACATAACTTGAGAAATGTGAAGCTACATGCACTTTGAAAACTAGTTAATGATCCAAAGTAGTTCAGATTATAAACACTAAATGATGCAAGCACCAAAAAACACAAAATGCAACATGGTGTACAAGGACTACAAACATGGTCTGTACCTGCTTGAATTATTCGTTCTCTGGCTGAAAATATCGAAGTGTAATTGCACCTATAACCAGTGCGCAAACAACATATCAATATATCTATCCTGCACAAGTATGCCAATAGCTTCAAACAACAGATTAGAAAAGTATTTATGCTACGTTGTCATGATACGGGGACTTTCTAGTTGATGGCCTCGACGTTTCCTCAAGCCATGAAAATGCAGTATAATTTGCTTGTCATCAATGCCTGCAAATCTCTATGTCTCTCTCAACATAGTAGATCATCATTAGACACTAAATCCTTCAATGGGAGCTTGCAAAATGCTTGCATTAGATGCCTCATTAGACACTATATGTTCATCACCAGGAGCATGTAAAATGTTTGCATCAAATCCTTCATTACCAGTCTGTTCATTAGACACTTCAGTCTCAAGAACAACATGAGCTTGGATGTTTGCATCGGAAACTTGATTAGATTCATTAGATTCAGTCAGTTCAGTACTGATTGGGGGAGTTATAAAATAAGTAGAAATTGGTTTCATTTTCTCATAGATTCCCTACATACAAGCAGTTTTACAACACCGTCAGGTTTAACTATTGGCCAGAAATTGAAGAGTTGAATTAGATATAATCAGGGATGTGATGTACCTGCTCATTGCGAATGCTACTCTTGAAAGCTGTGACTGCCTGTTTGCGCAAGCTCGATGCCATGCCCGTGCTGCCGCCGCTGCCTCCCACACAGGCTACACCCACGGTTGGATCTTCATCTTCTTGTCCTTCCGTTCGCTTGAAGCTCGGCGACCGCCCTCCAACGAGGGCACGAGGAAGTGCTGTGTCGGTCTGTCAAGCGGCGCCTAGGTGTCACACCCTACATTTTGTAACATGCTATTTGTATCTTTGAAGCATGGAAATTTGGACCAGCAAAATTTTTTAGCACCATTTGGCTTTTATTTGGAATTGAGTTTTCTTGATGTGCTTTTTCTTGTGCTCATTAAAGTCAACTATGACCTCTTGTAGACTTCATCTCCATACCCAAAACTTCTGCCCAATGATCATGCCAAGTGTTATATAGCAGTATAGTATTTTCCTACAAAATTAATTTGGCCAAAAAGTATTTTATAAATTTAGTTTTCCAAAAACCCCTGAATTGAGATTTGTACTGCAAGTACTTGATTTAGGGTGAGAAAATTATTTCAAAAGGTTTATTTGAGACCTAGTAGCCATAAGACTCCCAGAAACTCAAAGGTATAATTTTAAAAGTTATTTTCCTATTTTATTTAAAAGCTTTTTCTTAAGGCCAGAAATGGTCTTTAATAGGGGAAAATTATTTAACTATTTCAAAAATATTTGCCAAAATTCAGAGAGACTCAGAGGACATATATTGTCCATATATAAGAGTTTCAACACTTGGTCATGTTCAAAATAATGGGCTAAACCCTCTAAAACCCTTTCTGGATATTTCAAGCTTTTGAAATATTTACAAAGGAAACTTTCTCCAAAAATTCCAGGGAAATTCTATCATGTCATATATGACATATTGGATGATCTTGCCAAGTCCCATGCCTTGGGAAGCAAGAAAACATCCTCAAACCCCTTCATAACCATTCTATCCATATTGGAAGTTTGAGCAACTCTACATTGCCAAACTTGTCCAAATGCTCTCAAACTTGGTGCACATGCTAGAATGACCTAATAAGGCATCTAGACCAAATGGCACAAGATTTGGAATAGAGCAACTTGATCAGATCACCTCAAAACCCTTTCTGTTCAAATGCAAATTTGAACAACTTTACATTACCAACTTTTTATCTGGAGCTTCAAACTTTGTGGGCATGATCAATACCCCAAATAATGATGCTACACCAAGTGGTGCATCAAGGGGAGATGATTAGCTTGACTCAAACAAGATGAAGCTGTTTCTGTTGATTTCTAGGGTTCACCAAAGTTACATTGGCTAGTTTCTTCAAATGAGCCCAAATTTGGTGAAGCACCTTATTTTCTCATGTCTTTCAACCCTGTCAAGTGCCATGTCAAGTGGAGGTCATTTACTTGACCAAACACTGATCAAACACCTTATGCAGATTTACTAAAACCCTCAACTTGATCACTTTTACTCTTCTCCATGGCCTATACTTTTTACCACATGATCATTGAGTTACCAGCTACCTCCAGTAACTCCCCCAGCACCCCAGCTCCATGATTGAGGGGTGAAAGCCCTGTTTTACCTTGCTGGACAGCAGGTTTTCACCCAGACACCAGCCTCCTCCCTCTCTCTCAGCATCTCCAGGGCATCCAAGGCCTCAGGCCATTTCTTTACTCTTTCCTCAACGTGCTAGACACTGTTGGACACGCTGGTTTGGACCAAAACGGCGAGAGCGCGATGATGCCAGCAATACGCACGCTCTGGAGCGCGCAACAGTGCACCTCCACACGGTGGCTCCGGCCAATCGCTGACCTCGACAGCCTCGGGCCTCCCCTTCGCGCCAGTCGAGGCATCTCGACGTCCGCGACCTCCCCGGCGCTGTCCCCCCTCCTCCTGCGCCCTCCAGTGGCCGTCGTCGCACACGCGCTGGCCGCCCGCGACGGCCACTCCTCTGCCTCGCACGCGCGCACGCTCCAGACGCTCCCCCGCTCCTCCTCTCACTTCTACTGGACGTGGAGCTCGTCCAGGAACTCCACGGACCCATTCCCTTGGCCTCCCGAGCGCTGTAGCCTCGAGCCGGAGCTCGCCGGCGCACTGGACCACGGGCCTCCGTCGAACTCCTATTTATAGCCCCTCCCGAGCCTCTCTAGCAGCACCACCAGCCTCACTCCACTCCACTGAGCCTCCCAGCACCACCCACTCCTCCCCAGGACGTCCCAGCGCTCGGGATCGACCGGAGCTCCGCCGCGTCGGGCCGACGGTGATCCCGCAGTACGGGCCTTCCCCGCTCTTCTTCTTGCCCGATCTAGAACCACCGAGCCACAGTGACCATTTCCCCCCTTGTTTCCCCTCTCTGTGGCAGTCGGAAACGACCAGAACCACGACCCTCCGACGAGCTTCCGCCGTCCCACCTCGCCGCCGGCGAACCAGACCTCCCCGGTGTGCCGCACCACCACCCCTGCATCCGCGACACGACGCTGAGTCCATCCCTGGCCTCCGTTGCCGTCGCCGTGGCCGGGAACCTCGCCGGTGAGCTCGCCGTCGCCGTGGCCGCAAGGTTGGAGATGACAGGCGGGCCCCGCCTGTCATCCCCACACCTCTTCCCCCCTCCTCTCTGCGACTGACCCACGGGCCCCGCCCGTCAGGTTTAAAAACCTGACGTGCGCGCGCAGGCTCCCGTGCGGTTGGGCTGGACCGACTGGGCCGTGCACTGTGGCCTTCTCTCGGCCAGTGCATAGGACGCATTTTCCTTTTTCTTTTCTATAAATGTTTTAAACATTTCTACAGAAAAGAATAATGATCCAAATTAAATAATTCCAACTCCTAAAATCTTATAATATTGCAACCTATTTAATGGTACCACTTTCACTCAAATCCATGAAACATTGCTGTACTGTTCAAATTTAAATTCAAATTTGGGCAGTAATACTCCTGTTCAAAAATCAATAAATTCCATTCTGTTACTCCAAAACTCCAACCAAGATTTTTCCCCATCTTAGAAATTCCTCTAGTATTTTACAAAAATTAGTTGACATTTTTCTAAGCACTTTGATTTTTCTGTTTTGTTTGTATTCTTATTTTCCCGTGGTTATATTGCGACGTATAGATCCCGTATTTGACGAAGTTGCTGTGGAAGAAGAAGGAGAAGGACTTCAAGACTTTGAAGACCAAGCCAATCCAGGCAAGCAGCCCTTTGACCATGATACATTTGTTCCTCGGAACCCGTTTGTTTCCGATGCATGATGTTAGGGTTACGATGGTAACCTAGTTGATTCCACCACATGATGCATGCTTGATCTTGATCTTGCTAAGTGCTAGATGACATGCAAATAGTTGGTCATGATGCTTAAATGATGCATGTGTGATTTGAACCTTCGTAGTTGAAATCATTTGCATGAACCCATCGGGTGCCCCTAATGCCCGAGGGTGATGTTGTGTTAGGTCATCACTTGAGAAAGAAGTGATGTGCCGGTAAAATCATGTGCATGGTGGAATGATGGATTAGATTTATGTGTGACTACCGTCCCAACCAAACATGTGCAACCACACTACCCCTTATGGGACGGGGCTTTATTGATTACTTAGGTCGATACTAGCATGGTGCCCGCATTACTAGTGACGGAAAGACTTGAGGTCTCTTTCGGGACGGGGTCGTGCTTGGGTAGACGGCCATGAATGTTTTTACAGGGCACCGGACACACCGTTGGTCCCTTCGGGTACGCGTGACATTGAAATTAGGGCAAGTCCCGTGATCTATTGTTTGTACCCGAGGGCCGTGTACCAACGAGTGGACTCTATGTTAGTGTCGTCTAAGGAAAGGTAATGACCGGGTGCTTACCCCGGGTACTTGAGGTACCGCGGGTCATGGATGACACGGAAGTTCCCCGGATCTTGTGGGTAAAGTGCGCAACCTCTGCAGAGTGTAAAACTATTCGAATAGTCGTGTCCACGGTCATGGACAGTTGGGTCGTGCTACTTAAACTATGTCCAGAATTTTACTTCATCGGTGTTGGAATGTGTGTGATGAGTCAAGGATGGTGACTTGACTCGATGAATCTTATTCATGTTGATATCGGTAACCTGCCTTCGAGGTTACGCGAGTTTATTGATGCATTAACTTGATGGTAGAATATTTGTTCTAGCCTTGCTAGATTGATCATTATTATTCAAATGCACTGTTACTTTGAACCACATCATGGGTTGCTTGCGAGTACATTTAAAGTACTCATTGGCTTGCCACTGGTTATTTATTTGGCCAGGCATGGAAGAACAGGATTATGAGGAGGAGTTCTTTGGAGACGAACATGCGAACTAGGACGCTATCCCAGTCAGAATGCCTGTAGGGTTAAGGCAGATGGCATGGGTTCTACCCGTTTATCAAAGACTTCCGCTATTTGAGTTATTTGCTATTCAGCCCGTGAGGCTCTATCTGTGTAAGACTTGGCCATAATGGCCTTAATTCGTGTAAGACTAATTGTATGGATGTAAGACTCTTGTTATTCAGCTTCTGTGTGTTCAGTGAGCATTGATCTCTGGGATCACTGTACACGTGCATTCGGTGATCTCGACTTCTAAGTCGGGGTCCCCACACTAGGTTAGGAGCAAACCAGACTGGAGGCTGGAGCGGATGAATTGGGATTTTTCCTGCCGTCGATCGATATGGGAGGCGCTCGTTTGGGTCGCGAGCCTGCTATAGGGCCTGCCTTGCACTTATGTTATTGGCCTATCCAAATTGAAACATTTTCTTCATTTTTTACATTGCCTGCTCGTGCATTGGGACGAACAAAACTAGCCTGGGCCAACCTGGACGTCTCAAACTAGGTGCACACTTTTGAGCCACCCGAGGCGGCTGCCCATACCAGCCCCTATGGTGGCATCGCCCCTTTTGCGTGTATGATAGGGGTAGTGAAAAATATTCCAGTGGCGCTTTTGATTTATCCACAGAATCGTTGAATTGCTTGTTTATATGAACTAAGTTTGCCAATAATGTGAAGGATGCCAGTCTTTTCATCCTATTGTAGATTGCTTAGATCTCGATATGCCAAAAGTAATCGCATGAAATATATAGTAAAAGCCAGTGTGATGTGTGTGGCTACAACTAGTCTGACTACACGTCCTCAGATAACATATCAAGGATGCACCATCTTACCAGATAAACCATTCGACTTACCAATGCAGTGTGGGAAGAAAGAAGTATTGGGACTGCGTATCCAAGCAATTGATGCCATGGACTCCTTCATACAACCTTGTAAGCGAAAAAGAAGTTGCAGTGTGCCTGTACAAAGAACTAGCATAAGTTCAGTTACCTACTTCTCGGAATCTTAGTTAGTCACTTATTGCAAAATTGTCCAATTAAGTTGCTTGGCTTAATTTAGTTTGCTACTGATTACATAATGCCACAACCTGTTAATCCTATTATAGACTACGCCAATCTATGTGTTTGATACTTACTGTTAAGAATTACCTGTTTGCCTGAACTTAAATAGCTACTTGTTTGTTTAACTGCTTTGTTGCTGCAACAACGGGTTACAATGATGTTAATAACTACTTTTCAGCATCGAATTGAAACTCTTTAATTCCTTGTTTGTTTAACTGGTTTGCTGTTATAACTCCCAGTTGAGATGTTTTGCTAACTTCAACTTTTCTGAATCCAATCAGAACTTTAATGGCAAAACAGGTTAGCCCAAGATCAAAGGGCGAGGCCCCCATGGACGTTGTATCATTCCCTAGCAGTGGCACCGGCCCAATCGTACATTATGAATTGCCAGTTGCTGATGCTCTAGTGGCTAAACTAGCGGTAGAAAGAGATTCTGCTTCTGCACTTAGATATGAAGTTGACATGTTGAGGAAGCAAACAACACAATCAGTAGCCATACTCAAGACAACCATTAAATATTTGGTGGATTTCAAAACGAAGCAAGCTGAGGCTTACCACATTGTTAAGGTCCTGAAGGAAAAAGGAAATTAAATTCCCACTTGGTAAATCATATGTGAGATGTTCTTTCCATCGTTGAATAACCTTTGTGTTTTTTGTTCATGTAATCAACCAAACCATTTGTTTTAGAGATCATGTAATAAATGTTTGTTCTTTTTACTTCTTTGGTTTGTAATTTTATTTGAGCACAAGTCTGTATTAATTGATAAGACTCAGAGACATTTCATTTTGATTGCTATGCCAGACCTACAAATATGCCAATCGGGTTGAGTGTGCATTCAGCAATAATAGTAGTACAGATGGATCATAAGTGGCACACATCGGAAAGGGCCAAGATGATGTAGTAGCTTGGTTAAAAAAAGGATGTTGTTGTAGCAAAGAAAAGTACAGCGGCCTGGCTTATGTATGTTAGTTGATATTATTGATCCATATACTCTATAAGTGTTTATATGTCTGTTAGTTCTATACATTCTTGGTTGATGGACTCGGTATTTGAGTCTTGATACATCGCTTGTGTACATATCTAAATGGGAGTACACATTATGCTGCGTGTGACATTTGAGTTGGACATGAAGTTTTCCAAATATTCGAATTAACCTTAAACTGGATTCTAGCTTCTGAATTTGAGTATTGGCATTTGTAAACCATATTCATATATGACAGTGGAATACATCTTCGTCGTCATTTTGAAGATATATAAAAACACATAGAATGATTTATAAAGATTTGTATGGGAATACAAAATGGAGTAGAATTTAGTTGCCAGGGTAAATGTGGGTGCTTATTGTCCCGAAATTCGAAAGAAGCGGCAAAATGTCCACTCCCACGTCGGCTTCCCGAAGCCAAGTGTTTGGGAGATGGAAATTACTCTCTACCCATTACACGGACAATCCATCGGCCCGATTTCCACTTCTCTAAATAGGGGTAGGATAGTAACTTCAATTAGACGTGACACGACCGTCTCTGAGCCCATTCCGACACGGTGGGCGCCAAACATGGGTGGAAAAACACATTTGATTCAAGCTCGTCCGAAAGACCTCTGTTTCTCCCTCCATTTCCCCATTCATACACGGTGGGCTGCAAAACAAACTCGACTCGGCCGAAATCGATGTAGGCAAATATTTTCAATAGGGGCAGGTTTGTAACTTCACTCAGACGTGACACAACCGCCCTACCTGTCAGCCCCGTTCATACACCATGGGCGCCAACCATGGGCGCCAACCACCCTCTCCTCTCCCGAAATCGCTCTGGGCAAATATTGGCGAGATGCGAGATTACCGTCGTATCCCCAACCGACGAGACATCCAAATTGTAAATGGGGGCTAAGTTCGTAACTTTCACATATTTAGACACGCGCGTCCCAAAAACATGGTTCCTCGTACCTTTCACTCCATTTTCCCATTCATACACCATCCGCGCTAGAACACCATCCCCACACCAGCCTCCGTCCGCCACCCCATCCATCATCGCCGTCCTCCACCACATCCATCCCCGCCGTCCTCCACCATGCCGGAGCACCTACCAAGACCGCGTCATCCACTGCTAGAGATGGACGTTTCTCATCCACAGCGACGGACCAAGAGCCTTGCATCACGTCCTCTTGCTTCATCGGCGCTGTCGTCCTCTTTGCTGGGGCCGCTCACACGACCTTCTCTTCCACCACAACGGGACTTATCCCCCGATGCACCCGTCTACCGTCGTAGATCTGCTTCAACGCCACCAACAGCCATCACACCCCCGATGCCTACACGGCGCCGCAAGAGAGGTGGTACTTCATATCTCCTCAACTTTTTGATCTCAACCAAAAAATAGATCTTAACTTGGTTACTCTACTTTCTTTTCAGCTCTTAGAATTTAGTTCTTAGTTCAAAGAAAACAATGGCTGCTAAATACCATTTCTCTAGTTTCCCCCTTTTATAATCACTATATGATCAGAATATCTGCTTTGTGTCATAATAGCACTGCTCAACCCATCAAGCTAAACAAGCTTAGTTGTTCAAATACGAATCTGATATTATTAAAACAGATTCATTTAATTGGTTAGCTAAATGTTCCTAAATTAGTTTCGAAAATGCATGTTCGCCGCTCGGGTGTGTATCTCTACAGGGTGCCCATGATGGGCCGGCCCACCTTGGGATTTTGGTTCGTCCCAGGGCCCGATTCCCCTCTGTTCTGCCACACGCTTCCGATCTCTACTCGCCCCCAGCCGCCTGCCTCGCCGGCGACATGCCGTCCCCGGACGGCATGACTCTAGGAGGAGACGCCGGACTAATAGGAGGTCAGGAGCCGCTCGCCCAATAGCGTCACCGCTGCCCGGGTGCGCCGCAGTGCCTATCTTCCTTGTCCGTTCAGGGCTTGGGCGTGCAGCACCCACTAAGCCAACCCGATTTATCCTGAGATAAGTCCTCAACACTCAGTAGCCACTCCTCAACACCCATTTTGTAATTGATTCATTACTCATTAGGCAGGACAATCATTAGGGTTTGTTGTGTGCTCAGTGCTACCTACACTTAATGGTTCAGTTGTATTTCGGTAATCTTTAGTACCCGTAAAGTTCACAGGGTTTTCAAAATTCCGGCCCTAGGTACAGACACTAGTCATTTTGGATTGTTGGTCATAGTGACATTGACCCAGATTAATACTGCAAGCCAGGTTTGTTGACAATTTTACTTGTCTTTCTTACTCATTCGATACAATATCCAATTATTCACGTCGATTAGTTGCAAACAATAAGTGCTAGACAAACTTCTTGATTCAGATTTTTGACGGTCTCTTACTGCAGTTACAATTCTGCATACTTATCCTAGTAAGCTCACAAGTAAATGATTGATTCACTACATCTATGCTTGCCTTGTCATATCTGTTGCCAATATTCTTTTAGGGTGGACCACCCTGTTTCTAAATACTACAACCATAGACATGAGTGAATAGTTTTTCTCTATGTGATCTCTTCCATCATGTGTGGGCAATGAACACTGCATTGTATAGAAAGAAAGTGTCATTTCCAGCTTTTACATAGGCTTTGATCTTTTACATGGAATACTATTCCTACTTGCTTTGTGTCGCACTGCCAACACTCCACCCTTGAAGCTAAACATTATGCCACTCATAATTCCTTACTTTATTTGATCAAATATGAATTTCATATGATTCTAATGTTCCTACTTCAGTTTTGAAATGTCTGTCTGCCTATTATAGAGACATAAGGGTTTCGTATTTCTGTGTGTGGTCTGGTCAGCACTGTTGGGGGTGAAATTTGCATATGCAGGGGTTTATAGGGAGACACTCTTCGAGTTGAATCTGCAATGCATTCCATAGATAATCTGACTACTTATTATGTTTTCATGAATCTCATATTCTGAACAGCGTCATAATGATTATGAGCTTGCGTGCATGAAAAGAATAAAGCAGAACAATGCCATGGCAGTCAAACTTGGCATTAAGGGACTGAAATCAAGTCTGGATGCAATGCAATGCAAACGCTCTCCACCTACAGATTCATGCTCAGAATATGATCCTAACAGTGATTCTGAGCTAGAGGGAGACCTAAGTCAATGTAGCTCCCTAGTGGAGGAGTCAAAGGAAGATGCCCTATCTTATTCACCCATCAAGGTGCTTGCTCTAACTTTCCAAGGTTATATTTGTCGCACATATCTTGCAACTGATGCTTTGCATTGCTTCTACTTTGTTGAACTGCCATTAGCTTAGTTTACACATCATGTATGTGAATACGCCCTGCCTATCCATTTTCAGTACATATTCCATCTGTCATCATACCATATTTATCCATTCAAATGTTGTTCTTGTGTATCGGACGTTCAAAAGGAAGAGGGAGATTGCTGAACGTGGAGGAGCACAAGCAAAGTATTTGGAAAAGGTAGTGGCACCTGATAAATCAAATAGCCGATTAGGTGTAGTTGCAATATCACCTGACCAACAAAACACCCCAACTCTAGCAGACTCTAGCCCTACTACACAGGTCATTTTTTATGCCCAAACTCAGCAGACCCCAACTGCAGCAAACATTATGATTATGCTAGTTGACATAGCACCAGCTCAACGACGCAAAACCCCCATTCCATAAAAGAGTACACCAAATCCAGTTGCCAAATCCCTTTTCGAACCGGAGAGATCCCCAATTGCAGCAAATAGGACCCCTGTTCCATTTCTTCCCAGTTTAGAAGACAAAGCTTATATTGTTGTCAGGAACTTTGTGCGCATCTTTCCTTCATGGAAAGATTATACCGCAGACACAGAACAATTTTCAGTCTTCCTCCGCATATGTTTCTGCTGACAGAAGACACAAGATTTCATTCTTTTAAATAGGCGAGGACCAAACTGGATTGTGAAGACGAGCAAGGGTTGGTTGCGCTTTTCAAGCACTCATTGATGAGGTATCATTCCTACTTGAGGCAAGCACACTTTGATGGCAAGCCTCTAAATGAAATTACTATAAAGTCTCTGGTGCTACATTTATCCGACGGTGACTGGAATAAGCTTGTTACACATTGGTCTCGGCTGCAGCTAAGGTACTATCTATGATATCACATCACAATTTGAACTACATTTCTGCATTTGCCTTAACGTCAAACTTGTACAAAAACTGTTAGCAGAAGAACATTCATTCTCAAGGGACCAGAGATCCTCCCAACTATACTACACACGACATTGCTCTTGTGAGTACCTCTTGCCATGTATGACCATACTTACTTCCATAGCTGTTTGATTATGTAGCATCACTGCACATGTTAGCCTCATTATCATCCATTTGATGGACATTATAAGATCTGTATGGACTCTTACATAAATTTAGAATCAATCCAATGCTTTTGAAAAGGTTTAGCTCTACAATGCTCTTGTAAGGACTGAACGTCGTCTCTCACTGTACTTACATTAACAGCTACTCCCTCTGTCCCATAATATAAGAATGTTTCGTACAGTACACAAGTGTTGAAAAACACTCTTGTATTATGGGAAGAGGGATTGGTCCATTGTGTAGCATTCTTCATCTTATCTCCCTCGCCCACCATTTAATAAAAAAGATCAGATGTATATTTAATCTTACCAAAAATTAGAATACACAGACAATGCCAGTGCAGACGTGTAGCCCATTGCTCTTGTCAGTATATTTTGTCCTGTAATGCTTGTACTTCCAGGGATTGGTACTTGATTATGTAGCATCAATCTGCATATTATCTTCATTATCCTCTATCCCTTCCAGTATTATCATATCTATCATTACTCTCTACAAAATGTAGAGTACAGGCAATGCTTATGAAGAAGATTATGTGCTGACATTCTTGAGTTATCCTTCCCTTGACATGGAGAAGGGCATTATAAAGCCGGTGTTAACTGTTAATGTAAGTCAGTCCTTCTAAAGCCTTTATCCTCAACTATTGTTTAATTTGCTCATACTCCCTATCGTTTACTGCTGTTTAGTTTGTTGTTTCTACCAAAATGCATGTTCGCAAGAACCGTAAGTTCTAAGTTTTACTTGTAAAACCAAATGCCTTATTCATACCATGCACATTACTCAATACTCCCTATATGTATGCTTTTTTGTGTGGATCTATAATCTAGTGTGTGGTGAAGCAGCCCACGTTTGCACCTAGTCATCTCATGTTTTAACTTACTGATGTGGCTGATGATATGAACAACATGCCATGCACATTAACCAAAATAGATACAATGATTTTCTTTGCCCTTCATCTATGCTTGTTATGTTGACATGGTAATCCAGTAGTGTGGTGATGCTCCCCGCATTATGAACAATGCCAAATTATGCTATTGATATTTTGAACTTACTCTTTATTTTCTAATTTGAAATTGGATGGAATTGATAGCACAGTTATCATCTTTGTTTACACACGTGCAAAACATGTCATCTCTCTGCTTTGTTTCAGGGTGATATGCCTGATGGCATGCACAAGTCTGCTAAAGGCTGTGAGACAAACCCAACGTATATTGCAGCAAAGAAGGCAAAACTTCTTGAAGATAGCGAGACAACCCCAAAGTCTTGTCTTGATGAAGTGTTCAAGTTACTTGAGACTAGCAGTCAGACAAGCTCACAAAATTCGTTGTCTGACTCAATGCGACTTCTTCAGTCCCAAGTTCTAGCATAAAGGCATTCTGCAACTCAACTTCGACTTGAAGTCCTATCTCTAAGAAAGATTGCGGAGAACACCGATGAGAACCTCATCGCTAAACAGCTATGCCTAGAAGCTATGACCGACATGCTAGGCCGGTCTCACAGCCTTGCTCGGTAGCTTGCGCAGCAGCTCCCGTGCAAGGCTAACCTTTCTTGAATTGTCTTGGAAGTGGTCTCGGTTCAGTATTATTTTGTTACGCTGCAATGGTGCCCAGTTTTTGTAATCCGCTTCTTCGTTGCGCGTTATGATCACTGGTGGCGAACTTCGATGCCCAGTGGATCTAATATACAATAAATCCTTTATTGTATAGTGTAGGTTTATTCTTAGTTACCATGCCGTAATTTCTTTATTGTATAGAGTAGGTTTGTTCTTAATTCTTACTAGTTACTGCCATCATTCGCTATCTGAAAAAAAATAAGATGTAGTCGACCGGGCCGAAACATTCGCCTCTAACAGGCCTGGTGTTTAGCTGGCCACAATTGGGCAGGCCTGCATATTTCTTGGGCCCAAATCATTGGGGCCTTCACACTTTGCGCGAGGCCTACAACTTACACCGGCCTATATTTTAGTTGGGCCTTTTGTGGACCCAGCGCTTAGTTTGTCCCAGGTAGCGTTGGGCCATTAGCAGGCTGAATATTGTACTAGCCCGTTACGTCCCAGATGAAACCATGGGCCTTTAGCAGGCCGAAATGCATATTGGGCCTCAATTTTCACTAGTCGTCGACGGGCCTTGAGCAGGCTGAAATGTAGATGAGGCCTTTTTGGGCCCAGTTATATCACGGGTAGTTACCAGGACGAAACATATCTCCGGCCTTAATTGGCCCACTGATATCATGGACCTTTAAGAGGTCGAAAGCTTAGTACAGACATCAACGGGCCGAATTATGCGACAGGCCTTTAACAGGCCCAAAGTCATGTTGGGCTTAACTGTTGCCACCTTTCACGGGCCGTTAGTGGGCCCAATGTCCTGTCGCACCATATATGGCCCATGGGCAGCACGGGCCATTCCCAGGCTGAAAGTCACACCAGGCTGAAATGGGCCCATGTCTACATCGGGCCTCTAACAGGCCGAATGTCACAGGGTTGTAATTGGGCCCAAATATTCGGTGAACAATTAGCAGGCCAGATCTGGCTTCGGTCTGTAAATGGGCCCAAATATTCGGCGAATACTTAACGGGCCAGATCTGGCTTCAGGCCGTAAATGGGCCTTTATTAAGCAGGTCGTTATGGGGTTGGCCCACTAGTACGAGAGTAATTACTACGGGCCTTTGACTGGGCAGGCCTTTTTAACCTATATGGGCCTCTGTTGGGCCATGCAACGTGTCGACGTATCATAGGCCAAAAGACGTCATGTGCCATAGATGGGCCAGAAGTTAAAACGGGCTGGAATTATATTGGACGGCCAAGATGACGCTACTGGGCCTAATTCGGATAGGCCGTAAACGGGCCCTGGGTTAGCGAGCTGTAAATGGGCTGTATGCGAACATGCCGTTAACAGGCTTGCCGTGGGCCGGCCCGCCACCTTTTGACCAAGTCAAACGTGCCGGCCTTTTCACACGAATGGGCCTTTGTTGGGTCGTGCCACGTGTCGACGTATCATAGGCGCTTTGGGTCCAATGAGTGGATGACATCTCTCCCAACGATGAGCCGACACGTGTTTCCTCCAACCAATGATGCTTTTACATGTGGAAAATCCCTATTGGTCGGGGCTGTTAACATGTTATTGGATCCAAAACTGGACCCGATAGCTTAACGGCGTTCCCTTACAGTGGATGCCACGTGTCGGTCACCCTTGACGAAAGCACTTCTGTGACGCGTGATTTATCGTCATGCAAGTGGACACTTCCGTGATGATAATTTTGGTAATGTCATGGAACACTTCTACGACACAGGTATGACTATCTTGATTCTGTCATAAATTTTTCATGGATGTACATGCATGACAGAAAATGTGACCTACTATGACAAACACGTATCATCACGGAAGTGTATTTTTTTGTAGTGACAATGTTTACGAAAGTTCCCAACGCTAGCTTTAATGTTCATCATGAATCATGGAGGAGATAAAATGTTGCTGATGGGCCCAACAACACATCATCGGGATCTCCATATAAACGGAATTCCATAATTATGTGAACAAGGTGATAGCATTAGACAGACCAAAGATATAATTGTGTATGCTCGAGGACACCCACGAGTAAGACAATATTACGAACATCGTTGGTTCTGATTTGATTTGATGATAGCCCACACTCAAATAAAAAATTGGACAAGACAATAGCTCCAACAATTGATCATGGAGATTAATCGATGAAGATATCATATTTCTTCAATACACATGCAAACACAAGCATATCCCTTTGGAATGAACTAAGTAAGGTATAGCTTTTGTCTTCAAACTCTCCAAGTTATTGTTTAGCTTAACCAACTAGTTCAGGGGCATCCAACATAGATCCTTGGAGAAAGAGTGGTTTAAAGAAAAACCAACTTGATCACAAACTGAACATAACGGTCATGGGACTACCTGGTAATACTTCCGACAAGATATTCAAAAAATCACGAACCACCAATATGTTATTAAGCTTGAGAACAATCTTGCCTTTCAGGACAAGACCATATGATCAAAAGAGCTAGAGATTGATACAATCCTAACTCATTGAACGAAAGGTGCACCAGGAAAAATGGACTAGGTAGAATGATCAATCTTAGAATGATGACTGAATAACAAACACGCTAAGAATGATAATATTGGCCATTAACTACCAAACAACATAGGTGCTAGGAGCATATATTTCACATATCATGATTCACTTGTCGGCATTCCGGTTACAACCAACACGGAGACTAAGAAATGAATGATGATGGCGAGATATATCACTATATCAAGAAGCCATAAGAGGTGGTGCAGCTCCCATGACATACTTAATATAAAAGAGGGTAACACTCCAAGGTAGAATAGAACAAAAGTTGGATTGGCATTTTGTTGTCCAGAATACAACTACTTTGACCCAATCCTAGATATGGATGAGGTACTTGTCGAATTTCGGGCTCCGCAAACCCTAGAGAGGTTCGAACTCTAGGGTGTGCACGAAGAACACTCTCTACCCTGCGCGCTTGCCCTATGATCCCACGGTCTAGCTCGACGAACTCAAGGAACAATAGACACAGGGGGTTATACTTGTTTGGGCCACCTTGTGGTGTAATACCCTACTCCAGTGTGTGTGGTGGATTGCCTCATAGAGCTGAGGATGAACTAGTACAGTGGATGAACAACCTCAGTAGGTGAGGTGTTCTTGGGCTCGACGAGCTGGTGAGGGTGAGTATGATTTGGGTGATCCACTCCTCGTTGAGGTGGAATGCTGATACGCCTCAAACGTATCTACTTTTCCAAACACTTTTGATATTGTTTTGACCTCATTCTTGCATGATTTGAACTAAACTAACCCGGACTGACGCTGTTTTCAGCAGAGCTGTCTGTATGGTTTTATTGTGTGCAGGAAAACGGATTTTTAGGTATCTCAGAAAAATCCACGAAAAATCACAGAAAATCCACGCACCCGAAGGAACCAGGGGCCAGAAGAGGGGCCAGAGGGGGCCAGGGGGTGCCCAGGTGCCCTGTGGGTGCCCCTCCCCCCTGGGCCGCGCCGGGGGGTCGCCTGGGTGGGGCCCACACCCCCTGGTGCCCTACTTTGCCTCGTATTTTTACTCACGACGCGGAAACCCCAGATCAGAAGTTCTTTTCGTAGTTTTCCGTCGCGGAGCCGCCGCCACCCTCTGTTCTTCCTCGGGAGGGCTAATCTGGAGGCTGAATTGGCCTCCGGAGAGGGGAGATTGTCGCCATCGTCATCATCATCACCACTCCATCATCCCTCCATGAATTCTCCCTCCATGTGTGAGTAATTCCCCTGCTGTAGGCGAAGGGGATGGTAGGGATTGGATGAGTTAGATCATGTAATAGTTTGTCAGATCGTTGGGGGCATGTTGCCTATCATCTACTATGGTGTTTATCATCTTTGCTTCAACTTGTTATTCTTAATGCTTGACACTTAGGGCCCGAGTGCCATGATCTCAGATCTGAACCATATGTGTTTGCATGAATATATTTGTGTTCGTGATCCTATCTATGAGTTGTTTGCACCTATTACGGTTCGGAACCGGCGATCCCAAAAGTGACAGCTTGGGACACCAAAGGGGATGGTCCGTAATTTGAGGATTACATGTATCCATTGAGTTCATTGCTTTGTTCCGGTGCTCTTTGACAGGAGCACCTTAATCTCCATAAGTTCCTTTTGGCCCCGTTCGTAGCGGGATGGTTGGACAAAAGATGTTGTGCAAGTTCTTATTGCAAGCACGTACAACTACCTACGGGATACATGCCTAATGTTTGATATTTGCCTAGATGATCATAACTTTTCCGTGTGCCGTGCCCCAAGTTAGAATCTATCTCATCCATGCAGCGCCCAACCATCCATCTCCCTAGCCTACAGTGTTTTAAACTCTGCTTGTCACTAGTTGCTACTTTTGCCATTTACCTTCACTATTTACCTTTTGCTGTTTACTTTTACTATCACTATTATCACTATCATATCACTGTTACCACTTATCTTTTGTTGCAAGTAAGTATATTTCAGGTGCGGTTGAATTGACAACTCAACTATCAAAGCTTATAAATACTCTTTGGCTCCCCGTGTGTCGAATCAATAAATTGGGTTATTCTTACCCGCGAAGACTATCTCGATCCCTTACGGTTGAGGGTTATCAAGCACCATTTTCTGGCGCCGGTGCCGGGGAGCATAGCAATATTTACAAGTCTACTTGAGGTATCCTACCTGCTGCACTTCATCCACTATGGGTAAGAAAGGAGACCCCAAGGTTCCGATCTTACTATCTACTACAAGAAGAGGTACTGCTCTGAGCACTAGTGCTACACTTGATTTACCTTCTGTTATGAGTAAGTTTGCCTCACCACCACCACATGATGCTCCTACTGAATCTGTTACTATGTCCGATACTCTTGATGATGCCTCTACTACTTTTGATGATATTAGTTCGCTTGGTTATGCTCTTGAGAAACAAATTGCTGCTGCTGCTAAAAAGTCTGGAATTGAACTTCCTGTTACTCGCTACCCTATTGGTGAAACTTATGATTATCCTGATTTGAGTAAACTCAAAGAGAGGCTCCTTGATGATGATTACTATATGCTTGATGAAGATTTATGCAGGGAACTGACAGAGTTTTCTGGCTCTGACCCTGAAGTTATTAAGAAACTATTTGAAAAAACACTCTTTGAAGAACAAAACCGTTCCTGATCCTGAATTTGCTACGTCTCCTATATGCATTGATGATCCTGATTATGATTTCTCTGTTGATCTTTCACTTATACCTATGGTTGAAGCTGACCCCTTTTATGGCAGAGAAAATGATGATGATATTGCACACCTGACTAAACTTGGTGAGTTAGGTGGCCTGTTTACCACAGATGAGAAGATACGATACTTTTATATCACCAAGCTTCTTCCTTTCTCCTTGAAGGAAGGTGCTAAAGCATGGTATGATTCACTCCCATGCGGTTCCATTAAGAGTCCTCAAGACTTAGCTCACTCTTTTGTTGATAAGTATTTTCCTGCTCACATGCAACATGCTGCTTTACAAAGAATTTATAACTTTAAACAGTTGCAGGATGAGTCCCTCCCTAAAGCTTGGGGGAGGTACTGCGGTCTGATTCGGGCTAGACCAGGACATGAAATTCCTAAGAATGAATTAATCGATATATTCTATGCTGGTCTAACGGATGAATCCAGGTCCTATTTGGACGGTTGTGCTGGTTGTGTTTTCAGGAAAAGAACACCGGACGATGCGGAGGATTTGATGGGCAGGATTGCCAAAAACCATGAAGATTGGTCCGTCCCTGAACCACCTCCAACGCCAAAGAAGAGGGGCATATTTGTTCTAAGCCCCGAAGATATGCGAGAAGCAAAGAAGTCTATTAAAGAGAAAGGTATTAAAGCTGAAGACGTGAAGAATCTACCCCCTATTGAGAAGCTGTGTGAGCCTACTACTCACCCTCCTATGGTAGAGGTACACTCTCTTTTAGATTTCAACGCAAGTGACATCCCTCATGGTAAGCCCACTACTGGAATCTGGGTTTTTGCCATCAGCCAGCTCTTTGCCATCTGCTAGCTGATGGCAAAGAACTTCTTTGCCATCTTCTTATAAAAAACAGATGGCAAAGAACTGACAGATGGCAAAGAACATGGTTGCCATCAGCCAATTCTTTGCCATCTGCCAGCAGATGGCAAAGAGGTAGCCATCTCCTGTTGCCGTCAAGGGGTTAACGGTGTACCAGCCCCACCTCTTTGCCATCTGCCAGCAGATGGCAAAGAGATGGGTTATTTTTTTCAGGTAAAAAAACTGTGGGGTTAATTATCCCCTCCCTCTCTCCCCACCCATCCACATCTACTACCCCTATACCCCTATATATATATATATATATATATATATATATATATATATATATATATATATATATATATAGAAAGTCTATTAAAGACCCTGGGTGAAAAATAAGTAATTCTTCGCCCGGGTCGATCGACGGAGCGATGGTCTAGTCTACTATCTACTATCTATCTACTATCTACTACCACTATAAAAGAAAGAGAAGGCAGATCCAACTCAACGTATTAGCCTCTAATCTGTCATCTAACGGCCTAAAACATCTGTTAACGAAAATCATTGTTAACGAAGTCCCCGTCGCTAACCAAACGCGGTACCCCAGCGCACGCGTCTCTCTCTCGCACGCCTCTCTCTCCCTCGCTAACCTCTCCACCACGCCCCACCACCCACGCCCTTCTCGGCCGCCACCGCCCCACGCCGCCCGCCGCTCGCCCACGCCCTTCTCGGCCGCCGCCGCCGCTCGCCCACGCCCTTCTCGGCCGCCACCGCCGCCCCCCTCTCGGCCTCGCCGGCGGCCCCTTCAGGCCCCGCCGCCGCCCCCCTTGTTGGCCTCGCCGGCGGATCTTCACGCCTCGCCGCCCCCCCCCCTTGTTGGCCTCGCCGGTGGCTCTTCACGCCTCGCCGCCCCCCTTCACGCCGGCGGGCCACAGCCCCGACGGCCGAGCGGCACCTCCGCCACAGGGGGGCGGGGCCGCAGCAGCACGCCCCCGGCGGCCGAACGACAACAGCAGCAC
>LR738715.1:590615646-590667900 GCA_902687465.1 Secale cereale
CTCGCCGGCGGATCTTCACGCCTCGCCGCCCCCCCCCCTTGTTGGCCTCGCCGGTGGCTCTTCACGCCTCGCCGCCCCCCTTCACGCCGGCGGGCCACAGCCCCGACGGCCGAGCGGCACCTCCGCCACAGGGGGGCGGGGCCGCAGCAGCACGCCCCCGGCGGCCGAACGACAACAGCAGCACGCCCCCGACTGCCCACTCCGACGACGATTCCTCCGGTCCAGATGTTGTTAACTGAATCCTTCGGTCAGGCATCTTGCTCTTTTTTTTTCTTCATACAGGGCCAATCAATTGTCACGGTGTCCTTAAGCACAATTCGCAAGCTTCCCCATTATCTCTGGGTTATAGATTTGTTGCAAGGAGCTACTATCTGTTCTTAGAGGTTAGCATAGCAAGATTAACTGGTGGATGATCGGATGCTTATTTCTTCTTGCTTGCTATATGTCATGATTCACGACCTCCATATGTTCAAATCACGACTCGGGGGCCTCAGTTAGTGGCGTATGTACTCCTTCGTTGTGATTCCTCGAACGATGCTCATTTAGTCATTTTATAGATTCAGATATCGATTTTTAAGCCTTATGCTCCTTCCATTTTAGGATCTGCCAATTTTCATTCTACTGTGTGTAGCGCTGTTCACATGAAACTCGTCACTCATTTGCACATAGGTTAAATATGGAGATAAAGACAGGCTTTTGTGACCAAAGGGTGGAATTCTTTTCAGCTTACAGAAACCTTCTTACCAACATCGCTTCTTGCCGACACACCAATCTTTAAAAATGAACTGATAGCTACATGATTTTACTTTGTTTTCCTTGGTTTAAATCATGTATAAAGTGTAGTGTCTGCTTTTTCATAATTTCTTTATTCACCTGTATGCTTTCTTTTGCAAGTTCATTCCCAATCTCTAATAGCCAATTAATGACTACATGATCTGGTTCTGCTTTAGTGCCCTCCAACTGTACTTTCAGTTAGATGCCCATTGAATAATGATTGCTTAATCTTCCTATCATTTTCCTTTGATATTGTGCTTCAAAAATAGTAGTCAAACAAAACTACCATTTAATCAGGCCATGCTTTCAATCCCACATCTATCGACTAATGATTGCTTCTTCAGGCATGGAAATCCCTGTGCTGACGGTGCTTGCAAATATTTTCAGCCATGGAATATGTGATGTAAGGTGCAGGGGAGTATGCATGTCCCCATTGGCAGAGATCCATGCTTTTGAACCTTTTCCGTTTATAATTCAGATATGTCGAGTTAAGTAAAATTCAGTGGTGAAGAAAGTCTTACGATGTACAATTTTTTTAGTGTAAATCTCCATTGGAAAAAAAATCAGTTAGTAAAGAAGGAATACATCATCCTTTTTGTTATAACAATGTTTATGATACTTTGTTGCAGAGAACAAAGGGGTTGTAAGATATATGGCATAACATGATAACAAACAATGAAATCTTAGGTAAAGAGGTGAGACTCACATGTATGTAGACTTATTTTCTTCCCTGTAGAACAATAGCTTTTGTTAGCTAAAGAGGTTAGACTCACATGAGTTAACTTTTGGCCAGATTTTAATGATTTATATTATGCTGTGTTGCTCTCTTAGATATGCTTGCTGCTCCGGTATCAAGTGAAGATCTTGGTTCAATATGCTTGTCCAGCGCCTGGGGTATTTGGATGAACAGTATGTCAATGTCAACCTACATGATGACGACTTCTTCTATGCCGAGCATTGTGATCAAGGTATTTCTTTCTGCACACAGAAATTAAAATCTGTAGATGGATGAAAATGGAACATAAATTAAAATGTTATAGCTTGGAAAACACTTGTATGCACAAATAGTTTCTACTGGCTACCTCCATAAGTAAAGCACAAACCTTGGTTGATATGATAATAAACTGTTGGCTGACAAAAACCAATGACTGGGATCCGTTGGAACAAGAAACTTTAACTTGTAATGCACATTCGCCATCAATTGATAATAAACTATTTAGTCTTTATGCCTAAGCATTAGGTTTATGTAAATTATATCATTAGGTATAATTTTTTGCTTACAAACATGCTCTGAACTGAGATGTGTCCATCTGCCTAAAACACCAAGATCCATATAGCAGACAGGCCAGAAGAAATAAGATTGACCTTTTTCCGGAGAAAAGAAAAGGCCAGAAGAAATAAGATTGACCTTTTTCCGGAGAAAAGATAATGAATTGCACTAAGTTGCAATGATATGTTGATGGGAGAAACTATTCATGACAAGTATCTCAAATATCCCAAATGTTAGTGTAGTTACACGTGTTCTTAGACCGTTGTTTATATGTTTGTAATGTGATATGTTAAGATATCACAATTGTGGGTTGCATATTTTTCACGTGTAAGTTTAATTTGAATGTTCGACCATTAGAGTCACAATACTTATATCTTTGTGAATGCATCCATGTAGCTAGGCGATTAACGGAGAGTCGGGTAGAAGCATGTTGATGATATAGAATAGTCACAAGTATACCATTTATTTAACAACAGTGCATAGTTAGCATGTATAATACTCTTATACTCCCTCCGTAAACTAATATAAGAGCGTTTAGAATACTAAATTAGTAATCTAAACGCTCTTATATTAGTTTACAGAGGGAGTAATATATATTATCTTACTTTTGTTGACATCTTTTGAGAAATTTAGTCACAACCATTCAAGAGCTTGTTCTGTAACTTTGTATGCAAATGTCAAAGAAAAAAATCCATGTTGTGGTGTGTGCATTATGATTATCCTTATACAGTGGGCACCACTACTTGCTGTCCGAATAAGCTTACTCCTTAATACTACTCTACATTTAGGAATGCAGTGAGTATGTGGTGTTTTTTTTCTTATGTGCAGAGTGGTGCAGTCCGATAGTTGTTCAAGATAATTTTGCCTGAATTTTTGATATATTTGTATATTTTGATATAATGTGATCTGCCCAAAAAATAGACAAATATGAAAATTATGGTCATTGGATGATCTGGTTAATTGCCATTCAAAGACATGAGATCGAAAGAATGTTTCCTTGATGTCCACTTTTAATGAGCTAATAATAATTATCTTTTGGCCTTGTTTTAGTTGAACCGTGCATTGCGCATTGCATTCGAGGTTATTAATTGTTTGGGATGCACATTCAATTTCTTTTCATGTCATTTCTTGATGATTAGTTCCATTGACACAAATAGTTCCCAAATGTTAATAATGGCCACTTGGGAATTCCAATGTCTGCTTTTAGATGTATGCATCTAACTTTGGAGTCCATTAATGCATATTCAGCATGTTTCTGCCACGCTCCGCATCTCAACGGTGGCCTCTGTAAGATGTTGTGCTCTTATAGAATTTAGGGCAGCGGCCTTTTACAACGAATACTGCATAACATGGTGTTGTCCAGTGGGATGTGGAATTTTTTGTTTGATTCATTTACTATCCTTGGTGCTAATTTACATATCTTAGACTCCTTTGCTTTATTCCAGCAGCAGAATATACAAGATAGGAAAATACTTCTAAGCTTTTTGTGGAATTCTGATCCACTCATGATTTTTTTCTTTACTTATAAAAGTGTTGGTGGTGCTAAATAACTATGGGCTTAGGATCAAGGCCATACTTGTTATTGCCAATGGGTTATTGCTATGTATTTTTACATGCCGGTGGTTCGAAGTTGATAATAATTTCTGCATGTCTACACATAGTTTATTCATGCCACTGGAAAAAGCACCAACAATGTTGTGTGCAGAGATGTCTTGGAGGGACAACACAGGTTTGTTTTCCGTACATGCCAATCCACCTTATTATATTAGGACATATTACGCATCTCCTTTAATATTTTTTTTCTGATTTATGTGTGTATTATGCATACAATGATGAGCTGTTCTGTTAGGATAATTTCAATTAAGGAGCTTTACTAAATAATAGTACAAAGATGTACTGAAGGAGGCTTTGCAACTAGCAAGGTACTCTGTTTACAATCTGATTGTGATATGTCTTAATAGCCGTGTGGTTGTCTTAATAGACGTGTGGCTGTTCTGTTCTCTCAGACAATATAAAGCATGGTTCTATATGCCCTGCTAATTTTGTAACTTCCAATGTTTTGTGGAGCCTTTCACGTTTGCACTGGTGTAACCGTGTAACCTTGCACGTATGCTACAGTAGGGCAGAGTTGGTGTAGCATCATTAGTTTCTATGTTGATATATTAACAACTTAACCTAAGCTTTTTGGACCGTCTAATCACATCTTCAACCGCCTAAATACATCGTTAACGAAGTAGTCTTCGTTAACGAAATGCTAATCCCCGGTTCGTCCCGCCCGACACATCTTCAACAACCGCTCCGATGCCAGTCATTGCTCCGGCGGGCACGGTGAGTTTCATTTGAACGGTCATTAGTTACTAGTCTTCACATTTGAGTTGCATCATGCTAATGATACATTGGAAATAATCTTTGGTGCAGCGACTGGTCCTACACCTACACCTACACCTACACCTCCGTGATGACGGTAAGTTTCCCAAGTGTTTTGCATAATAGAGTTTTGTAGTGATGCCATGTTGTATCTACACATATCGTGCATAATGTTTGTATGTTTGAAATGCATTGTATTTGTGGGATTCGACATCTAGTAGTGTGCCTTTGGTAGCCTTTCATACAGGGAAATGCCTCCTAGTGCTTCCACTGAGCCATGGTAGTTCGCTACTGCTCCGGAACACATGGATTGACCGGCATGTGTCTTTCTTTGCTCCTGTGTCTGTCCCTACGGGGAAATGTTACGCGGTGTATCACCGAAGTCCTTGTAGCTTGCTACGACTTGGTTGCACTCGCTGATGACCGACACGTGCATTGCTGGGTCATGTATGCCTGTCCCTATACGTTTGTGCCACCTTGGTTCTATGATTAGTCATGTCGGCCCGGGTTCTCTGCCATAAGGATACTAGAGACATAATCATATACTTAGCATTTTTTCCTCCAAAATGACTCGATATGCTTAGCAAGCTCAAAAATGACATAATAAGCTTAATTAGCTTCAAAATGACATATTTAACCTAGGATAGCTCTAAAATGACCTATACTTAGCATTTTTTCCTCCAAAATGACTTAATATTCTTAGCTAGCTTAAAAATGACCTATTTAACGTAGGATAGCTCTAAAATGACCTATACTTAGTATCTTTTCCTCCAAAATCACTTAATATGCTTAGCTAACTCTAAAATGACATAATATGCTTAAGAAATGACATATTTTAGGTCATGAATGACTTCATATGCTTAGCTAGCTTCA
This sequence comes from Secale cereale, assembly GCA_902687465.1. Classification (NCBI taxonomy): domain Eukaryota; kingdom Viridiplantae; phylum Streptophyta; class Magnoliopsida; order Poales; family Poaceae; genus Secale; species Secale cereale. The sequence continues at coordinate 590,620,931 of LR738715.1, forward strand.
AAATGACATAATAACCTTACTTAGCTCCAAAATGACCTATTTAACCTATCCTAGCTCTAAAATGACCTATACTTAGCATTTTTTCCTCCTAAATAACTCAATATGCTTAGCTAGCTCAAAAATGACAAGATAAGCTTGATTAGCTCCAAAATGACTTATTTAACCAAGGATAGCTCTAAAATGACCTATACTTAGCATTTTTTCCACCAAAAGGACTTAATATACTTAGCCAGCTTAAAAATGACCTATTTAACCTAGGATAGCTCTAAAATGACCTATACTTAGCATCTTTTCCTCCAAAATCACTTAATATGCTTAACTGGCTCTAAAATGACATAATATGCTTAAGAAATGTCATATTTTAGCTCCTAAATGACTTCATATGCTTAGCTACCTCCAAAATGACATAATGACCTTACTTAGCTCCAAAACGACCTATTTTACAGATATAAGTTGCATCATAATAATCTTCACATTTTAGTTGATTCATAATAATCTTCTTCTTCTAGTCTTCTTCTTCTTCTAACTTTCTTCTTTCCCATTTTACAGATTTGCTTAAGATCACGGAAGCTTGGGTTGATGGAGTGCTTGTATTTAGTTTTTGTTTTGACCTTGTGAAACTTGCTACCTATGGATGAAACTGTGTAATATTGATGAAACTATGTATATGTACGGATGAAACTTGCTACTATTGGTAACATGTGTTGGATATATATGTGTTCATGACTATTGGTAATATGTGTTGAATATGCTATATTGGTCATATAAATATATTTGTGTTTGATTTTCTGTGAAAATGAATTGATATAAGAAAAACAAAATTAAATGGGGCAATATAGACACTTTGCCATCTGCTGGCAGATGGCAAAGAGCTTTGCCATCAGCTGGCAGATGGCAAAGAAACCACGTGTCATCCAGAGAAAAAAATTGGATTGGCCTATTTGGGCTCTTTGCCATCTGCCAGCAGATGGCAAAGCTTTTTGCCATCAGCTGGCTGATGGCAAAGTAGCAGCCTTTGCCATCTGCTGGCAGATGGCAAAGAGCCTGCAGCCTTTGCCATCAGCCCGCAGATGGCAAAGAGCCTGCATCCTTTGCCATCTGCTGGCTGATGGCAAAGTATGCCGTTATCCTTCTAACGGGGCTAACCCCGTTAAGAGGCTTTGCCATCTGCCAGCTGATGGCAAAGGCACAGGCTCTTTGCCATCAGCGAGCAGATGGCAAAGAAGCCTTTGCCCACTGGAATTTAGACAAATTGTTTGCCATCTGCTGGCTGATGGCAAAGCCTTTGCCATCCGCCGACCATGCCTTTGCCATCTGCCATGGCAGATGGCAAAGTGCCAGATTCTAGTAGTGGCCTCCTGATCAATGTTTAGATGAGTTTGATAATTTTATTATGAAACAAAACCATTTTAATGAGAGGACACAAAGTCAATTGCATGATAATTCTCTTGCTATGAAAAAACTGCTTGATGTTTTAGATAGAACAGCTAATGATGTTCAATGTCTTGTGAATCATTTTCATATGGTTCAAACTCAGCTTGACCAAATTTCTAATGTGCAAAGAGATCTGCTTGCTAACAATGCCAAACAAGATAATTTGCAGGCTTTCGGGATTAAGACCCGAGGAGGAACTAGCACACAAGATCCTCTCTATCCAGAGGGACATCCAAAGAGAATCGAGCAGGATTCTCATATGCAGGAAGAAGAAATTGTTGGCTCTCCAAAGAAAAAGAAGAAACATAAGGAGACTGACAATTCTAATGATCCTATTGCAGATGAAGAGCCAGCTGTTGATCCCAACAGTGTATCTATATCCGATGCTGAGACTGAAGACGGTGCTGAACCTGAAGGTAAGGATAGTGAGAAGAATGATCCGCCTGAAGTTCGAGAGGAAGAAGCACCTGACAAATGTAAGAGGTACACTAAAGAAGACTTCATCGCAAGAAAACATGGGAAAGAAAGAGAACCATGGGTACAGAAACCCATGCCCTTTCCAGGTAAGTCCATCAAATCTAAAGAAGAAGGGCATTACAATAAGTTTTGTGAGTGGATTAAACCTCTTTTTCTTCAAATCCCTTTGACTGATGCTATTAAGTTACTTCCTTATTCAAAATATATGAAAGATATTGTCACTAATAAAAGAAAAGTTCCTAATGATGCAATATCTACTATGCTTGCTAACTACTCTTTCAGTGGCAAGATTCGTGAGAAGCTCGGTGATCCAGGTATACCCACCATTCCTTGCTCCATAATGAATAATTATGTCAAAACGGCTTTATGTGATCTTGGAGCAGGAGTGAGTGTTATGCCTCTCTCTCTTTACGAGAGGCTTTATTTAGAGAAACTAATTCCTACAGATATCTCCCTTCAGATGGCTGACAAGTCAACCGCTGTTCCGATAGGTATTTGTGAGGATGTTCCCGTAGAGGTTGCTAATTGTTTAATTCTTACTGATTTTGTTGTGCTCGACATGCCCGAGGATGGGAGCATGTCCATTATTCTTGGTAGACCTTTCCTTAACACCGCAGGTGCTATTATTGATTGCAATAAAGGGAAGTTTACCTTCCATGTGAATGATAAAGAATACACGGTATGTTTTCCGAAGAAGGTCGACAGGAGGCATGACCTCAACTCTATAGAGAATATCGAGACCGTGAAAATTGGAGAATGGGACTGTCCACTACATGTGCCTCACAAATATAAAACTATCATGGTGGGGACAATGTCCATCAAATTAAAGGTTTAGTAACTACTTCGTAGGAGGTGAGACTTTTTGCTCTATATATCGCCTGTTTGTTGGTAAGACTTGATCATCCTTACTAGTAAACATGTTTTATATAGATAAAAAGTTGATCTTGTTATGTTTTCATTTGTTTTTAGTTTTTGTCCTACTTGCTGTACCAAGTATTTATGTTTAGAAGCTTCACAATACTACTCACTACTTCAAGTTTTCAGAGAGTTCCGCAGCTTTTTGAACTTCGAAAAAATTTCAACAGTGAAGTTTTCAGAAAAATTCCAGAAAAATTTAAATAAAAATTTCCACGACGGGAGAGACCCAGAGGGACCTGGGGCCAGCCAGGGGGACCCACCAGTGGCCCAGGCGGCCAGCTGGCGCGACCCAGCCCCTGGCCGCGCCCACAGGGCGCCTGGGGCCCACAGGACCCCCCTCCAGGTATGTCTTCTTCCTCTCTCTCTCTCTCTCTTTCTCCAAAAACGCGAGTTCTGCACTTGTTCTTGTGTTCTTGCTGTTCTTGGAGGCGATTCTTCGATCTCTCTCTACAGCCCCTCATTTGAGCTGAAATTTTGAGCAAATACTCCCTGGTATGTGACTCCTCCACCCCTCCAATTAGATTTTTGATTGGTGGCCTCATTTGTGAGTATTTAGTAGTTCTTGGTGCTGTAGAGATGAGCTTGCATGCATGTGTAGAAAGTTATTTTCCAAGTTTTGATGCAAGTTTATGCCTTGGGCAAGTGAGTTGAGTAGTCTGCCTTAACTCATCTTGTTTTAATCCTCATTTTTGTTAATTGCAAAAAAAATTCAGAAATGAGTTTGTTAGGAAGGGCAAAAGGGTGGCTTGAGAAGAGGAGGCCCGCACACTCCGATCGAGTTACTAGAGCCGCAGCTTCACCATCGACTGCTAGGGTGAGCTATAATGAAGATCATGTGCCCCTGGAGTTGTTGGAAGACACAAGTCCAGCACGTGCGATGACATTTCCATGTGATGAATTCCTCGAAGCTGCGGGAATCAAGGATGAGTTTTATAATCTTTGTGCTAATGCAGGTTTGACACGACTCGTCACGAGCCGTGTTACCCAATATCAAAAACTCACCTCCAGTTTCATTAACAGTTTTAGATATAATCCTGATTCAGGTGCTATTGAGTTTAAAATTTACAATGATCTTATCACCATGACTTTGGGAAATTTTTGTGAAATAATAGGTGTGCCGAACGTTGGGAGGACGGCTAGGATGGCCACTCAGCCCTCCGAGCTGAAAACCGTCATCAACTCCCTCTGCAGCATGGGTGCGAGGGATATTCATCGGTCGAAGATCTCCAGCATCTTATTTCCTCACCTCAGGTATTTTGCATATTATATTGCCAGAGGGGTGTTAGCTCGTGACAACACGAGCAGCATTTCTGCTCCGGATATTGCTATCCTGGCAGCAGCCCTCTCAGGGTGGTCTGATTATAATCTGGGTGCCTTAATGGCTCGACGCCTTGCTATGAACGGTAACAAGGGGGACTTATATGGTGGCGTTTATGCCACACTTATCTTAGAACATCTTGGAGGCACCCCACTCCCTGATGATAATCCTTTTACTTATTTAAGCTTTGATCTTGCTGCTATGAAAAGGCATAAGTTTGTCACCATGGGTTCTGAGCTTGATAATCTTATTTATATCTTGCGTTTCGGAATTACCACGGAACGCGAGATCCGTCTACCTGCACCTCTTTTGTTTGATTTTTCTCGCAGGAACGGATGGTCCTTTGATGTTGTCCAGTTCGATGAGTTCATGGTCCAGCATCAGTTTCATAACCCCATGGAGGGGGTTATGCCCGACGAGGAGAAGCACGGTGAGTTACCACATTTTCAGGAAGAGACCGCCACCGAGTTTGGTGAAGGTTCTTCCTCTGTTTGGCGCTCGGAACCTTCCTCGTGGGAGACTCTGAGGAGTTCGGTGTACGCGCCAGCATCCTTCTACGACCCTTGGACTCACCACCATACCCCCGGAGCAGGAGGCTCCTGGGGGCAGTAGCTGCTACCAACTTAGGCCAAAAGCCTAAGCTTGGGGGAGTATGTGCCCCTCTTACTTTTCCATTGTATTATCCGTTTTATTCACTTTGATCTTTTCGAAGTTTTTGCCCGTTCTCCTTTATTTCTCTCTTTGCAAAAACAACAAAAAGATTTTCTCTTTCTTTTGCTTTTATTCAACCTTTGAAAAATCGAAAAAGATCTCCTTTCTCTCTTTAGTTTGCTTTGTTTTCAGAGTTCAGCTCGAGTCCGTGATGGCATTTAATTATATTTCCTACGTTCGATCGTGCAAGTGACAAGCAGTAATGATGAAGATCGACTGAAGGGAAGCAACAAGGAAGACCGGTATGAACTCTTTTTGTTTCTACTTTTGTACATATGCCTGTACTTATGATCTAGAGACCAGCTTGTAGCGACATAGTGCTATGTTTTTAATGCTCTTTCAGTGGTTCATGCTTTACTTGTGGCTAGTCTCGAATAACTAGAGTATATAATGTGTTACTGAAATGATCTACATGCATTGCACTGTTCATAGTCTGGTATACTAAGGTGGTATTTCCCTTTAGAGAATTTTTGGATTGACTTGGCACATGCTTACACATGTTAAGACTAAAAAGTCTACTATGCCTTGATGATCTTTGAGTTCCAGAATAGTTATATCACTTTCATGCCCGATTCAATGTTGCTTTGTCGCTCTGCATGGTTATGACCGTTATTGCTCTCTAGTTGGTCGCTTCCCAGTCTTTTGCTAAACTTCCACCTGTACTAAGCGGACTGACTGCTTGTGCATCCAAAATCCTTAAAACCAGTTATGCCATATGAGTCCACAATACCTTCCTATACATGGTATTTACCTGCCATTCCTAACGAAGACTTTCGTGTACCATCTCGAAATTAATCAAAAGCATTTCTCTTTTTGTGCCTATGTTTTAGCTCATGAGGAAGTAGTAGTTAATTCATGATCTTTTTAAGTTGGACAAGTTTCACCCCTGGATTGCATGTCTAATGTGCAAACCCTTAATATGAGAAGGAACTGGCATCGAGTGCGCCCGGCTCAAAAAGATAATATAACAAACAAACCCTCCTTCACGCTTTGTTCATGAGAAATCAGAAAACTTTGGCAGTGATAAACAAAGGAGATTAAGAGGATGTGATCGTCCTCATGCGGGAGCCGTTCCTCGAGACTTGTCCACTCAAAGAGTGATTGAGTTATCTACTAGCATTCGTTGACGAAATATGCACCTCTCAAAAACGTTTTTACCTCTGTTTCTAAAAACCAAGAGCTCTGGTACATGTTTAGTTTTTGTTTCCGATCACGGGTTTTCAACTTTGCCAACAAAAGCCACGGTTCGAGAGTCTTCACCTTCTTTCTTCAAAGCACTAACTAGGAGAGCATAATTGTCATTCTGAGTGTAATGTGCATTGTCCCAAAGTATTACATTGTCTTCTGCATACTTATGATATGATTTATTCTGAAATTCTTAGTTCTAGTCTCCTTTAAAACTCTGGAGGAGTTTCTGCATTTATGTTTTGCTTCACTCATGGAGACTAGCGAGATACCACCCTAGTATGCTCAAGCTATGTGCAATGTAATCTTGTCTTGATTTTCGGTAGTATATTATTTACTTTTAAGTATTTGTGACTAGTCACTTGTAAGAAGGATTGCTCCTTGCATTGTCCTCATAGTACTGTTTTAATACTTGCTAGACTCTTTTCGTAGTACATGCTTATATACATCTAATGAAGCAAAAGAGTTTGTCAAAGTTTTCTTTCTCGCGTCCAGTTCGTTGAACTGAATTGCTTGAGGACAAGCAATATGCTAAGCTTGGGGGAGTTGATACGTCTCAAACGTATCTACTTTTCCAAACACTTTTGATATTGTTTTGACCTCATTCTTGCATGATTTGAACTAAACTAACCCGGACTGACGCTGTTTTCAGCAGAGCTGCCTGTATGGTTTTATTGTGTGCAGGAAAACGGATTTTTAGGTATCTCAGAAAAATACACGAAAAATCACAGAAAATCCACGCACCCAAGGAACCAGGGGCTAGAAGAGGGGCCAGAGGGGGGCCAGGGGGTGCCCAGGCGCCCTGTGGGCGCGCCCCCCCTGGGCCGCGCCAGGGGGTCGCCTGGGTGGGGCCCACACCCCCTGGTGCCCTACTTTGCCTCGTATTTTTACTCACGACGCGGAAACCCCAGATCAGAAGTTCTTTTCGTAGTTTTCCGTCACGGAGCCGCCGCCACCCTCTGGTCTTCCTCGGGAGGGCTAATCTGGAGGCTGAATTGGCCTCCGGAGAGGGGAGATCGTCGCCATCGTCATCATCATCACCACTCCATCATCCCTCCATGACTTCTCCCTCCATGTGTGAGTAATTCCCCTGCTGTAGGTGTAACATCCCAAATTTCTCGAATTTGGAATGTTAATAGGATCATTCTTTTACATCATGTTTTCTATTATTATTTTGAATGTTCTGAATATTGAGTGTATTTTGGAGCTGTTGAAACTCAAAAAGGGTTGATAGTTGTTATAATGCTCTTTGTATGCTTGCATTGCATATAATATATTTTGTGTATTTGTGTTTTAAAAATGTTCATACTGTCTAGAATAATGTTCTAGTTCTTCTGATATATTATTGTATATTTCATAATCTCAAAATTATTTTATTTGTGTGTTATGTTACTGTTTGAGTGGCCTATTGCATACAAATGATTTTTACAAAATTTCATTATAGGTGGAACTAGTGTGCCTATATTTTATATTAGTAGTGTTGATTTTACCGTGTGTATATGTATTTGCTTTAGAATTTATTTTAGTGTACTTATTTTAGTTACTTACCTTCTGTGGTTTTTGTTTAAAAAAAAAAGAGAGAAGCCGGCCGGCCAGGCCAGTCAGCCAGCCAGCACCGCGGCCCAGCCAGCCTCCACTGCGCGCGAGCAGCAACGCAAGCGCTAGCAGGCCTAGTACAGCGGGCCGAAGGCCAGCCGCAGGAGCGCCCCAGTTTTTTTCTCTTCTCTTTGTTTTCTTTTTCTTTCTCTTCTGTTCCTATGACGCGTGGGTCCCGCGGTCATCTCCCTCCTCTCGCCAGACTCCCGCACGCGCACGAAATCCCCTCTGTCCCCGATCCAAACTAGATCGATTCTAGCGATCCAGTCTCCCTCGACCCTGGAATCAGACTATATATATTTCCCTTCCGTCTCCTCTTTCAATTTTCGCAAAAATCTCCTTCTACCGTGCCCTAGAACGGCGTTCCGATCTCGCCGGAGACCGCCGCCGCAGAAGGTCTTCCGCCGGCCGTTTTCTTCACCACCGCAGGTTCCCAGCCCCTCCATTCCCTAAGGGTCGGTTCTTCTTGACCTTATGTACCTCTCCCACTCATTAGTTCGCGCAGGGAGGAACTACACTGAGTAAACCGAGCTCGTCCCGAAGATCAACTCCGCCGCCGCCGCTCCAGCCACTCGCCATCGTCGCTGGAGGCCGTCCCCGAAACCTCTGAGGTCATCCAAGAGCTCGACTTAATCTTCTCGTCCAGGAGCTTCATACCTGAGCGCCACCAAGCCCCTTAGCCGTCGCCGTCGTCGAAGTCCGAGCCGCCGTGGTTCATCTTGCCCAAGTCCGGCGCCTCCTTCCTGTTTTTTTTCGGTGAGTCACTCTGCACCGTCAGATCTCTCTCTAACGGCCTAGATTAGATTGACTCTGTGTTTTTTTTTAACTGTCAAATCGTTATTCTTTAAATTGCGGACGTCTGTCGCATAAGCTTAGCAGCGAACGCATTCCAGCCACTTACAAGGTGACACGTGGCAGTGCTACAGCAGTCGCAGCAGTTCTTCCAGGAACCTAGTTTGTCACAATATTCCTTTGACAGATTCCATACCAAAATTTCATTTAAGTATATCTTTTAGCCTAGAACTCCAAATGCACTGATTCTTTTTCCTGTGTACTCGTAGAGACCAGTAGAATATTGTAGAACCAAAATTTTCATATGTTTGCACTGTTTAAATTTGAATTTTCTCAAATTTGAATTCAAACTTCCGAAGGGCATATCTTTTAAACCGTAGATCCAAATCAGTTGATTCTTTTTGCATTGTGATCCTACTAGCATGTAAATAATAGAAACCTACTGATATGTTCTGTTAATTATATTTTTATTTGAATTCTTTGTTGTTCACTTTATTGTGAGCCATGTGAGTACGGTTTATTTATCGGTGCCTTCGTTATCGTATAGATTGTCCGGAGTGTCAAGCGAACCGGAATTAAGCGTTAGAGTACTTCAACACCGTTCCAGGCAAGCTTGCACTTTTGATTTTGATCATCCTATATTCTGCTATGCAAGTGTGGTTTTATGCTATGATAAATGGTTGGCTTGATATGTGTATCCCGTGTTGCCATGTTTGGTTGTTGATGTGTTATGTGATGGTGTGATCAACTTGATATGGTAGACGCGGGCATGTGTCGAGTGATCCCTGAAAGTGGTGAGTGTTTATAGCCGTAGGCTCGGGATTATTAACCAGGTGAATGCGTCACTGGCAGAGCGCTCTATTGTCCCTAGAGAATGCGCCACTGACAGAGCGCACTTGAGGCGAGGTATAGTTTTCGGAACATAAATCAGGTGGATGCGTCCTTGGCAGAGCGCTCTATTGTTCCTAGAGAATGCGCCACTGACAGAGCGCACTTGAGACACTTCTGAAGTTCTTGTCATGTTTATTAGAATCTTTGGGTTATCTTGGCTGAATATATTGGGACGTTTATGAGTTCATTTAGTGGAGGTAGGTGAAGACTTTCTTCTCCAATTTTACTTGAGTGTTGTGTTTGTCATACTTTGCTTGTGGATGTAGGTTTGCTATATCATATTGTGTGATTTGCCAATACATTCAATGTATTGACCCTTTGTGGCTGCAACTTATCATGTTGCAGGTTTTTCAGATGATCATTCAGATACAGTAGGGTCGCGAGTCTTCACTCAACATGTTGTCCAGTGGGCATTGATGGACTCATCATTTATTATGCTATCTTTCCGCTGTTGTTATTGAATAAGTTAGCTATGTGCTACTCAGTTTGTAATACTTTGTATATTCTGGATCATTCGTTATAGTAAATGATGCACTTGTTATTTGATATTCCTATGTACTGTGTGTGCTAGCGAGTCGATCCAGGGACTAGCACGGTAAGCACAGAGACATCGAATCTTATCAGATTCGGGTCGTTACAGATCGTATCAGAGCCGTGTGTTGACTGTAGGCCGTGACCCTAGAAAATGGATTAGAAAAGCCATAGGAATGAAAAACTAACTTTACAACTTGTTGTCTACTTGTTAGTTCGTACCCTGTTACTCATATCTTTACTTTTCAAATATAGATGACCCCTGAAATTATTAGTGTTATTTAAGAAGTTTAGTTGGCAGACCACCATTAGTATGTTGTGTTCGATAAACGATATGCGGTAGTATGATGAGATCATATCTCTTGTGGATATGACCTTACCTGTAGGTTTTGCTTGTGTCGTGTGATATGTTATATATATGTTTGGTTGGTCATTACTTTCCTATTGTCATATTTCGTGGATTGTTTGTATTATGTAATTGCATGCTTTGATTGAACCTATGTGCTCTTTTGATGTGATTACTTTAGGATAGCTTGGGTGAATTGGGTGAATTTTGTGTTTGGTTTTTGTTGCTAGCATGAGCATATGGGTAGTGTTTCCCTTAGACCTATTTCTGTCTATATCTCACCCCTGCTTACCCATCAGATGCCGCCGAGGCGTAACTCTAGAGGCAGTGGTTCAGGAGACAACAACAACAATGACATACCGCCGTATATGCAGCAGTTACTTCAGGGACAGACTCAGTTGATCCAATTACTTGTTCAGAACCAGAACAACAACAACAACAATAATCCACCACCACCCCCAGTTGATGCCCTTACTCGTTTCTTGAAGTTGAATCCTCAGAGGTTTTCTAGTACCCCTGAACCTATTGTGGCTGATGATTGGCTCCGCTCAGTTAATAGGAATTTGGAGACAGTTGGTTGCACTGATGCAGAGAGAGTGAGGTTTGCCTCACATTTGTTAGAAGGACCAGCTGCAGCATGGTGGGACAATTACTTGGTCACTTATCCTATTGCTAGTATCACTTGGGTACAATTTCAGGCAGGTTTTCGCGCCGCACATGTGTCTGCTGGTGCCATGAGTCTGAAGAAGAAGGAATTCCGCAACTTGCGCCAGGCAGGTCGCACTGTGAATGCATATGTGGAGGAATTCAATAATCTTGCACGCTATGCCCCTAATGATGTTAATACAGATGCAGCTAGACAGGAGAAGTTTCTTGAAGGACTGGATGATGAGTTGAGTATTCAGTTGATAGTGGCGACATTCGACAATTGTCAGGAGCTTATTGATAAGGCTATTGTACTTGAAGGAAAGTTTCAACAGGTGGAGAACCGCAAGAGGAAGGGAAGGGACACGGAGTTCCATTATGGAGAACAACAGAAGCACCATAATTCGTCTGCATCTTCTGAGTACTATAATTATGAAGTGGACACTTATAATGGTCATAATCATAATGGGCATAATCATCACAACAACAATGGACACAACCACAATGGTCACAGGAATGGCAACAATGACCACGACCATTCGACGCCCCCAAAGAAGGACCTTAGCCAGTTACTTTGCTACAGATGCAGAAACCCAGGACACTATTCAACAAACTGTCCTGAGCTAAAGAGCATGAATCATGACAATGGAAATTCTAGAGAGAAGGAGAATGACCACTTCGAGAGTGGGCATGTGAATCACACGAGGGTAGGAAGACCAGATAATGCATCAGTCTGTGGTAAGATTCTTAATCAAGATCAAGTATTGTGACCGTCCTTTCGGTATTGATGCATCATATTTAGTCATGTCAAGGGACATTTGAAAATATGCAAGGAGTCATCCTCGATATTTTGGAATATGGATTATGTCAAGTTCCCATCTTTAACCCTGCTAGCCAATTCGAATCTCGAGGACGAGATTCATTCTAAGGGGGGTAGATTTGTAACATCCCAAATTTCTCGAATTTGGAATGTTAATAGGATCATTCTATTACATCATGTTTTCTATTATTATTTTGAATGTTCTGAATATTGAGTGTATTTTGGAGCTGTTGAAACTCAAAAAGGGTTGATAGTTGTTATAATGCTCTTTGTATGCTTGCATTGCATATAATATATTTTTGTGTATTTGCGTTTTAAAAATGTTCATACTGTCTAGAATAATGTTCTAGTTCTTCTGATATATTATTGTATATTTCATAATCTCAAAATTATTTTATTTGTGTGTTATGTTACTGTTTGAGTGGCCTATTGCATACAAATGATTTTTACAAAATTTCATTATAGGTGGAACTAGTGTGCCTATATTTTATATTAGTAGTGTTGATTTTACCGTGTGTATATGTATTTGCTTTAGAATTTATTTTAGTGTACTTATTTTAGTTACTTAACTTCTGTGGTTTTTGTTTAAAAAAAAAAAGAGAAGCCGGCCGGCCAGGCCAGTCAGCCAGCCAGCACCGCGGCCCAGCCAGCCTCCACTGCGCGCGAGCAGCAACGCAAGCGCTAGCAGGCCTAGTACAGCGGGCCGAAGGCCAGCCGCAGGAGCGCCCCAGTTTTTTTCTCTTCTCTTTGTTTTCTTTTTCTTTCTCTTCTGTTCCTATGACGCGTGGGTCCCGCGGTCATCTCCCTCCTCTCGCCAGACTCCCGCATGCGCACGAAATCCCCTCTGTCCCCGATCCAAACTAGATCGATTCTAGCGATCCAGTCTCCCTCGACCCTGGAATCAGACTATATATATTTCCCTTCCGTCTCCTCTTTCAATTTTCGCAAAAATCTCCTTCTACCGTGCCCTAGAACGGCGTTCCGATCTCGCCGGAGACCGCCGCCGCAGAAGGTCTTCCGCCGGCCGTTTTCTTCACCACCGCAGGTTCCCAGCCCCTCCATTCCCTAAGGGTCGGTTCTTCTTGACCTTATGTACCTCTCCCACTCATTAGATCGCGCAGGGAGGAACTACACTGAGTAAACCGAGCTCGTCCCGAAGATCAACTCCGCCGCCGCCGCTCCAGCCACTCGCCATCGTCGCTGGAGGCCGTCCCCGAAACCTCTGAGGTCATCCAAGAGCTCGACTTAATCTTCTCGTCCAGGAGCTTCATACCTGAGCGCCACCAAGCCCCTTAGCCGTCGCCGTCGTCGAAGTCCGAGCCGCCGTGGTTCATCTTGCCCAAGTCCGGCGCCTCCTTCCTGTTTTTTTTCGGTGAGTCACTCTGCACCGTCAGATCTCTCTCTAACGGCCTAGATTAGATTGACTCTGTGTTTTTTTTAACTGTCGAATCGTTATTCTTTAAATTGCGGACGTCTGTCGCATAAGCTTAGCAGCGAACGCATTCCAGCCACTCACAAGGTGACACGTGGCAGTGCTACAGCAGTCGCAGCAGTTCTTCCAGGAACCTAGTTTGTCACAATATTCCTTTGACAGATTCCATACCAAAATTTCATTTAAGTATATCTTTTAGCCTAGAACTCCAAATGCACTGATTCTTTTTCCTGTGTACTCGTAGAGACCAGTAGAATATTGTAGAACCAAAATTTTCATATGTTTGCACTGTTTAAATTTGAATTTGCTCAAATTTGAATTCAAACTTCCGAAGGGCATATCTTTTAAACCGTAGATCCAAATCAGTTGATTCTTTTTGCATTGTGATCCTACTAGCATGTAAATAATATAAACCTACTGATATGTTCTGTTAATTATATTTTTATTTGAATTCTTTGTTGTTCACTTTATTGTGAGCCATGTGAGTACGGTTTATTTATCGGTGCCTTCGTTATCGTATAGATTGTCCGGAGTGTCAAGCGAACCGGAATTAAGCGTTAGAGTACTTCAACACCGTTCCAGGCAAGTTTGCACTTTTGATTTTGATCATCCTATATTCTGCTATGCAAGTGTGGTTTTATGCTATGATAAAATGGTTGGCTTGATATGTGTATCCCGTGTTGCCATGTTTGGTTGTTGATGTGTTATGTGATGGTGTGATCAACTTGATATGGTAGACGCGGGCATGTGTCGAGTGATCCCTGAAAGTGGTGAGTGTTTATAGCCGTAGGCTCGGGATTATTAACCAGGTGAATGCGTCACTGGCAGAGCGCTCTATTGTCCCTAGAGAATGCGCCACTGACAGAGCGCACTTGAGGCGAGGTATAGTTTTCGGAACATAAATCAGGTGGATGCGTCCTTGGCAGAGCGCTCTATTGTTCCTAGAGAATGCGCCACTGACAGAGCGCACTTGAGACACTTCTGAAGTTCTTGTCATGTTTATTAGAATCTTTGGGTTATCTTGGCTGAATATATTGGGACGTTTATGAGTTCATTTAGTGGAGGTAGGTGAAGACTTTCTTCTCCAATTTTACTTGAGTGTTGTGTTTGTCATACTTTGCTTGTGGATGTAGGTTTGCTATATCATATTGTGTGATTTGCCAATACATTCAATGTATTGACCCTTTGTGGCTGCAACTTATCATGTTGCAGGTTTTTCAGATGATCATTGAGATACAGTAGGGTCGCGAGTCTTCACTCAACATGTTCTCCAGTGGGCATTGATGGACTCATCATTTATTATGCTATCTTTCCGCTGTTGTTATTGAATAAGTTAGCTATGTGCTACTCAGTTTGTAATACTTTGTATATTCTGGATCATTCGTTATAGTAAATGATGCACTTGTTATTTGATATTCCTATGTACTGTGTGTGCTAGCGAGTCGATCCAGGGACTAGCACGGTAAGCACAGAGACATCGAATCTTATCAGATTCGGGTCGTTACAGATGGTATCAGAGCCGTGTGTTGACTGTAGGCCGTGACCCTAGAAAATGGATTAGAAAAGCCATAGGAATGAAAAACTTACTTTACAACTTGTTGTCTACTTGTTAGTTCGTACCCTGTTACTCATATCTTTACTTTTCAAATATAGATGACCCCTGAAATTATTAGTGTTATTTAAGAAGTTTAGTTGGCAGACCACCATTAGTATGTTGTGTTCGATAAACGATATGCGGTAGTATGATGAGATCATATCTCTTGTGGATATGACCTTACCTGTAGGTTTTGCTTGTGTCGTGTGATATGTTATATATATGTTTGGTTGGTCATTACTTTCCTATTGTCATATTTCGTGGATTGTTTGTATTATGTAATTGCATGCTTTGATTGAACCTATGTGCTCTTTTGATGTGATTACTTTAGGATAGCTTGGGTGAATTGGGTGAATTTTGTGTTTGGTATTTGTTGCTAGCATGAGCATATGGGTAGTGTTTCCCTTAGACCTATTTCTGTCTATATCTCACCCCTGCTTACCCATCAGATGCCGCCGAGGCGTAACTCTAGAGGCAGTGGTTCAGGAGACAACAACAACAATGACATACCGCCGTATATGCAGCAGTTACTTCAGGGACAGACTCAGTTGATCCAATTACTTGTTCAGAACCAGAACAACAACAACAATAATCCACCACCACCCCCAGTTGATGCCCTTACTCGTTTCTTGAAGTTGAATCCTCAGAGGTTTTCTAGTACCCCTGAACCTATTGTGGCTGATGATTGGCTCCGCTCAGTTAATAGGAATTTGGAGACAGTTGGTTGCACTGATGCAGAGAGAGTGAGGTTTGCCTCACATTTGTTAGAAGGACCAGCTGCAGCATGGTGGGACAATTACTTGGTCACTTATCCTATTGCTAGTATCACTTGGGTACAATTTCAGGCAGGTTTTCGCGCCGCACATGTGTCTGCTGGTGCCATGAGTCTGAAGAAGAAGGAATTCCGCAACTTGCGCCAGGCAGGTCGCACTGTGAATGCATATGTGGAGGAATTCAATAATCTTGCACGCTATGCCCCTAATGATGTTAATACAGATGCAGCTAGACAGGAGAAGTTTCTTGAAGGACTGGATGATGAGTTGAGTATTCAGTTGACAGTGGCGACATTCGACAATTGTCAGGAGCTTATTGATAAGGCTATTGTACTTGAAGGAAAGTTTCAACAGGTGGAGAACCGCAAGAGGAAGGGAAGGGACACGGAGTTCCATTATGGAGAACAACAGAAGCACCATAATTCGTCTGCATCTTCTGAGTACTATAATTATGAAGTGGACACTTATAATGGTCATAATCATAATGGGCATAATCATCACAACAACAATGGACACAACCACAATGGTCACAGGAATGGCAACAATGACCACGACCATTCGACGCCCCCAAAGAAGGACCTTAGCCAGTTACTTTGCTACAGATGCAGAAACCCAGGACACTATTCAACAAACTGTCCTGAGCTAAAGAGCATGAATCATGACAATGGAAATTCTAGAGAGAAGGAGAATGACCACTTCGAGAGTGGGCATGTGAATCACACGAGGGTAGGAAGACCAGATAATGCATCAGTCTATGGTAAGATTCTTAATCAAGATCAAGTATTGTGACCGTCCTTTCGGTATTGATGCATCATATTTAGTCATGTCAAGGGACATTTGAAAATATGCAAGGAGTCATCCTCGATATTTTGGAATATGGATTATGTCAAGTTCCCATCTTTAACCCTGCTAGCCAATTCGAATCTCGAGGACGAGATTCATTCTAAGGGGGGTAGATTTGTAACATCCCAAATTTCTCGAATTTGGAATGTTAATAGGATCATTCTTTTACATCATGTTTTCTATTATTATTTTGAATGTTCTGAATATTGAGTGTATTTTGGAGCTGTTGAAACTCAAAAAGGGTTGATAGTTGTTATAATGCTCTTTGTATGCTTGCATTGCATATAATATATTTTTGTGTATTTGCGTTTTAAAAATGTTCATACTGTCTAGAATAATGTTCTAGTTCTTCTGATATATTATTGTATATTTCATAATCTCAAAATTATTTTATTTGTGTGTTATGTTACTGTTTGAGTGGCCTATTGCATACAAATGATTTTTACAAAATTTCATTATAGGTGGAACTAGTGTGCCTATATTTTATATTAGTAGTGTTGATTTTACCGTGTGTATATGTATTTGCTTTAGAATTTATTTTAGTGTACTTATTTTAGTTACTTAACTTCTGTGGTTTTTGTTTAAAAAAAAAAGAAAAGCCGGCCGGCCAGGCCAGTCAGCCAGCCAGCACCGCGGCCCAGCCAGCCTCCACTGCGCGCGAGCAGCAACGCAAGCGCTAGCAGGCCTAGTACAGCGGGCCGAAGGCCAGCCGCAGGAGCGCCCCAGTTTTTTTCTCTTCTCTTTGTTTTCTTTTTCTTTCTCTTCTGTTCCTATGACGCGTGGGTCCCGCGGTCATCTCCCTCCTCTCGCCAGACTCCCGCACGCGCACGAAATCCCCTCTGTCCCCGATCCAAACTAGATCGATTCTAGCGATCCAGTCTCCCTTGACCCTGGAATCAGACTATATATATTTCCCTTCCGTCTCCTCTTTCAATTTTCGCAAAAATCTCCTTCTACCGTGCCCTAGAACGGCGTTCCGATCTCGCCGGAGACCGCCGCCGCAGAAGGTCTTCCGCCGGCCGTTTTCTTCACCACCGCAGGTTCCCAGCCCCTCCATTCCCTAAGGGTCGGTTCTTCTTGACCTTATGTACCTCTCCCACTCATTAGATCGCGCAGGGAGGAACTACACTGAGTAAACCGAGCTCGTCCCGAAGATCAACTCCGCCGCCGCCGCTCCAGCCACTCGCCATCGTCGCTGGAGGCCGTCCCCGAAACCTCTGAGGTCATCCAAGAGCTCGACTTAATCTTCTCGTCCAGGAGCTTCATACCTGAGCGCCACCAAGCCCCTTAGCCGTCGCCGTCGTCGAAGTCCGAGCCGCCGTGGTTCATCTTGCCCAAGTCCGGCGCCTCCTTCCTGTTTTTTTTCGGTGAGTCACTCTGCACCGTCAGATCTCTCTCTAACGGCCTAGATTAGATTGACTCTGTGTTTTTTTTTAACTGTCGAATCGTTATTCTTTAAATTGCGGACGTCTGTCGCATAAGCTTAGCAGCGAACGCATTCCAGCCACTCACAAGGTGACACGTGGCAGTGCTACAGCAGTCGCAGCAGTTCTTCCAGGAACCTAGTTTGTCACAATATTCCTTTGACAGATTCCATACCAAAATTTCATTTAAGTATATCTTTTAGCCTAGAACTCCAAATGCACTGATTCTTTTTCCTGTGTACTCGTAGAGACCAGTAGAATATTGTAGAACCAAAATTTTCATATGTTTGCACTGTTTAAATTTGAATTTGCTCAAATTTGAATTCAAACTTCCGAAGGGCATATCTTTTAAACCGTAGATCCAAATCAGTTGATTCTTTTTGCATTGTGATCCTACTAGCATGTAAATAATAGAAACCTACTGATATGTTCTGTTAATTATATTTTTATTTGAATTCTTTGTTGTTCACTTTATTGTGAGCCATGTGAGTACGGTTTATTTATCGGTGCCTTCGTTATCGTATAGATTGTCCGGAGTGTCAAGCGAACCGGAATTAAGCGTTAGAGTACTTCAACACCGTTCCAGGCAAGTTTGCACTTTTGATTTTGATCATCCTATATTCTGCTATGCAAGTGTGGTTTTATGCTATGATAAAATGGTTGGCTTGATATGTGTATCCCGTGTTGCCATGTTTGGTTGTTGATGTGTTATGTGATGGTGTGATCAACTTGATATGGTAGACGCGGGCATGTGTCGAGTGATCCCTGAAAGTGGTGAGTGTTTATAGCCGTAGGCTCGGGATTATTAACCAGGTGAATGCATCACTGGCAGAGCGCTCTATTGTCCCTAGAGAATGCGCCACTGACAGAGCGCACTTGAGGCGAGGTATAGTTTTCGGAACATAAATCAGGTGGATGCGTCCTTGGCAGAGCGCTCTATTGTTCCTAGAGAATGCGCCACTGACAGAGCGCACTTGAGACACTTCTGAAGTTCTTGTCATGTTTATTAGAATCTTTGGGTTATCTTGGCTGAATATATTGGGACGTTTATGAGTTCATTTAGTGGAGGTAGGTGAAGACTTTCTTCTCCAATTTTACTTGAGTGTTGTGTTTGTCATACTTTGCTTGTGGATGTAGGTTTGCTATATCATATTGTGTGATTTGCCAATACATTCAATGTATTGACCCTTTGTGGCTGCAACTTATCATGTTGCAGGTTTTTCAGATGATCATTGAGATACAGTAGGGTCGCGAGTCTTCACTCAACATGTTCTCCAGTGGGCATTGATGGACTCATCATTTATTATGCTATCTTTCCGCTGTTGTTATTGAATAAGTTAGCTATGTGCTACTCAGTTTGTAATACTTTGTATATTCTGGATCATTCGTTATAGTAAATGATGCACTTGTTATTTGATATTCCTATGTACTGTGTGTGCTAGCGAGTCGATCCAGGGACTAGCACGGTAAGCACAGAGACATCGAATCTTATCAGATTCGGGTCGTTACAGTAGGCGAAGGGGATGGTAGGGATTGGATGATTTAGATCATGTAATAGTTTGTCAGATCGTTGGGGGCATGTTGCCTATCATCTACTATGGTGTTTATCATCTTTGCTTCAACTTGTTATTCTTAATGCTTGACACTTAGGGCCCGAGTGCCATGATCTCAGATCTGAACCATATGTGTTTGCATGAATATATTTGTGTTCGTGATCCTATCTATGAGTTGTTTGCACCTATTACGGTTCGGAACCGGCGATCCCAAAAGTGACAGCTTGGGACACCAAAGGGGATGGTCCGTAGTTTGAGGATTACATGTATCCATTGAGTTCATTGCTTTGTTCCGGTGCTCTTTGACAGGAGCACCTTAATCTCCATAAGTTCCTTTTGTCCCCGTTCGTAGCGGGATGGTAGGACAAAAGATGTTGTGCGAGTTCTTATTGCAAGCACGTACAACTACTTACGGGATACATGCCTAATGTTTGATATTTTCCTAGATGATCATTACTTTTCCGTGTGCCGTGCCCCAAGTTAGAATCTATCTCATCCATGCAGCGCCCAACCATCCATCTCCCTAGCCTACAGTGTTTTAAACCCTGCTTGTCACTAGTTGCTACTTTTGCCATTTACCTTCACTATTTACTTTTTGCTGTTTACTTTTACTATCACTATTATCACTATCATATCACTGTTACCACTTATCTTTTGTTGCAAGTAAGTATATTTCAGGTGCGGTTGAATTGACAACTCAACTGTCAAAGCTTATAAATACTCTTTGGCTCCACGTGTGTTGAATCAATAAATTGGGTTATTCTTACCCGCGAAGACTATCTTGATCCCTTACGGTTGAGGGTTATCAAATGCCCCCTCTTCTCTCTATCTCTCTCTCTGGTCGGATCCCCTTCTATGGTGGTGGATAGGTCCTATTTGTAGTGGCCTTGGTCCTCTTCCCAAATGTAGGCGGGAAGGGATCCAACAATGGCCAAATTTGAAGGGGAACAACTAGTACAAGCTATCCTGACAAAAGCGGTCTTCGCCTGCCAATGGCTCAGGTGGTGACGCCGCGCTGGGCTCCAAGGTGTAATGCCCCGGATGTAATACTTTCCCTTTTGGGCTTATAATAAATCTCCGGCTTCATCTATTTCCATTTCGGGTTCTTTGTCTTTCGGGCTTTCGTCATTTTGTTGTGTGAGTGTGTGGCATTCATTCATATCATGTAGACATGTGCATTGCATTTTGTTTGTGTTGTGGGTTGCATCCGGTTCGTGGCGTTTCTTCCCGTTGTCCGTTTCGTGTTCCGGAGCTCCCTCACGTGTCCGTGACGTCCCGTAGGCCTTCTTTGTTGTTCGGGCGTTTTTCGTTACCGGTGTGCCGTGAGGTTGTGTTGTGTGTTGTTGTTTTGTTGTGTGCAACCCGCCTCTCAAATCTCGTCTCGTTTGGACTCCGTTGACTTTTTCCTCCGTTGTCCGTGTGGGTCCGAAGTGCCCTTACTTCGTGTCCCGGAAATACCCCTGCTGCAGTCTCTTTTCTCCGTCTGGGCCTTTTAAAATCATCCCGCGATCGGATCCGTTGGATCCAGATCGGAGGGCTCCTAAACATCCCCTAGTCTCAAACCCTAGTCCAGATTGCTATATATAGACCCCTAGGTCTATTGGGGCATCCCTCTTCTTCTTCCCCTTCTCCTTTTCCTTTTTTTTCCTTTTTTTCTCAGATCCCGCACTGTTCTTTGGGATCCCGAGGATCCCCTCGATCCAGCGCGCCGCCGACCGACCGGGTTCCTCGAAGGAACCGCCACAGTCACGTCCACCGCTCCCGCGTCGGCCTCGTCGACCGACCGGGCCGTCCCCTGCGCCCGCATCGCCACTTGTCGCCAGGGCCCGGGGGGACCAGTTCCCCGAGCCGCCTCGTCGCGCCAAGGCCGCGCTTCCCCGCCGAGCGCCGATCGTCATCTCCTCCTTCGCGCGCGAACCGGCCCGCTCGTCGCGTCCTCTGCCTCGCCTCACTAGGCCCAGGGCCGCGTGGGCCACCGCGCGCCGAGCAGCAGCCTCCCCGGCCCAGCGGGGGGACCAGTTCGCCGCCTCCTCGCTCCACTTGGCGCCAGATCGCCTTCGCCCGCACCGCGCAGCGCGTGGGCCGCCGCCTCCTGGCGGGCCGCGCCGGCCAGGCGGGCTGCCGCGTCGCCAGCCGCCGGGAAGTGGGCCGCCACCGCACCGTTTCGGCCTGCCTCGCCCGGGCCGCGCCTCCCGCACTGTTCACCAGACCGCCGGCACTGTAGATCGCGGGCCACTTCTACTGTTCATCCTCAGATCCAGATCTGAGAGGTCCAAATTTCAAACCCTAGCCCCTGTTTTTCCTGTTCTGTTATGCCTACTTTGACCATGCATAACTTTTTACCTGTTGCTCCGTTTTGAGCGTGTGATATGTCCAGATGTTCGTGGAGATGCCCTCTACGTTTTACCTGTTGTAGTCATGCATGTTAGAGATCATCTAGGGGCTTGTTTTGCTGTTACAAGAGTGCATGTTGATATAAACTGCTGTTATGTGTTATTTTTGTGCCACCTTTGACATGTGATATCTTTTAGCTCGTTTGTCCAAACGATGCAAATGACATGTCCACGTGTTCGTCTCGTCACGAACTACGTGTTGTGTGTGATAGGTTGCATGGTAGATGCATTGTTTCCTTGTTATCATCGTTGCAAGATGCCATGTTCATATGTTGTGTTTTCACTTGTTATGAAATGCCATGTTGTTGAGCTCGTTGTAATCGGTGTGTTCACCACAATGATGCATGCTTGTGTGTTTCGGGATCACCGTCATATGTATTTTGATGAGGTGCTTACCCTTTGCCATGTTTAGTTTCGAGGTGTCTTAAACATGCTCTTTTTGTTGCTATGATAATGTTGCTGTTTTGGGACTTAGTGAAATTTCACTAAGTCTGAAATCTGTAACGTTCCGATGCCATGTTCGTGTGATGTTGTAGGACAAAGCATGATAGTTTTGGGGTGGATTTTGATTGTTCCATGAAGTATATATTGTTGTCTTTCCATCCATGTCCTCACATGTCCATTTGAGGTGCTGTAGCATGCTTATCTTTTGCTCCAAACTTTCAATAAAATTCTGCTGTCAGAATTTTATTTCAAAGTTCAATATGTCCAAGATCATTGCTAGTGATCCGTGACTCCGTTGGGGGTGCACTTTGGACCTAGTTGCTGTACATTGTATCTAGTTTATGTTCAAGTCCTTTGCCATGCCTTTTGGGTGCTGTAGATTATTTATTTTGTGCTCCCAAGATGCCATGTTGCTGTAATTTGCAGTTTTCGCTCAAATCTTGTTTCGGGCATAACTTTTAGCCCGTAACTCCGATTTCAGCGAACTTTATATCAAACTTGGGTGTTTTTCTGTGTAGATTAATAATATCAGGTTGTTATCTTGTTTTGAGGTGTTTTGCTTGAGTGATGTTGTACGTGCTCCTTGTGCATCTCTAGTGCATCCATCATGCATACATGTTTTTCGAGTGCGCATTGCATCGTGTTGATTGGTGCTTGGTGTGTTTGTCTTGTTTAGAGCACGAAGTTGAGCACGAGTTTTCCAACGAGGTTGAGCACGAGGTTTCCAACGAGTTTGAGCAAGAGGACCCTTCTTTCGATCCGAACTTCTTCTCTTCAGGCAAGATGACCGAACCCCGATAACTTTACTATCTTCGCCTATTGCTAGTAGTCTCGATCTATAGTTTTGCCTCGATGCCCATGTTCTTCTTGTCAGCCTCCTACTTGTAACCAATTGCCATGTTTAACCACCCTACCTATGCAAACCGTTGCTTGGCTAAGTACGCTTCGCTCAGCCCTTCTTATAGCGTTGCTAGTTGCAGGTGAAGTGAAGATGCTTGCTCCATGTTGAAGTTTGGTTGGGTTATATCACACTATATAAATGCTTTAAATGAAATCACCTATATATTGGCAAGGGTGGAAGGCTAAGCCTTTTGCTTGGTGTTTTGTTCCACTCATGCCGTTAGGATCCGTATAAGCCGGTTTTATGTTCCTTGATTATGCGTTCCTAACACGGTTGGGGTGTATGGGACCCCCTCGATAAACCGCTATGTGCTAAGTCTTTTCCAGCAAATCCCAACATTGGTACTATTTGCCTAATAACTAACTAAACTTGCATAGGGAGTTATAAACCCTTTTTCTTAATCAACAACCCCGGGCCAGTGCTCCACATGAGTGTTGGTCCGAAACGAGCAGACTGCGGGGCCACCTCAAGGAAACTCGAGGTTTGGTAAAAACCTGTAGGATGACTCATCCGGTCGTGTCCTGAGACCTAGATACGCGCGGCTACGATCAGGGTGTCGACACGCCGGGAGGATTTGCTGGATTAGCCTTACCTTAGCTCGGTATATCTTGAGCACGGGATTCCGAGGATACTCGGGTCTTCCCACTTTGGAGTTGCGACTCCGCGGATCGTGGGCTTGTAATGGGTCAAGTTGGAACACCCCTGCAGGGTTTGAACTTTCGAAAGCCGTGCCCGCGGTTATGTGGCAGATGGGAGCTTGTTAATTCCGGTTGTAGATAACTTGACACAATGATACTAATACACTACCAGCGTGTGTTCCGTGACTGTCAATTTCCGAATCGGGATTCGGGAGTTGAACACGGAGGGGTTATGTTTGTGAACTTGTAGCTAGGATCACTTAGTGATCACTTCTCGCTTTGCCTTCTCTTCTCGCTCTCTCTTGCGTAAGTTAGTGCTAGTTGCTGCTGCAGACTCTTTGTTGTTCCTTCACCTCATTTCTTTCTTCAGCCTTTCCTCACCTAAAGGCTTTGATAGTTCTGTTACCCGGGAACGGGATTGCTGAGTCCTCTGTGGCTCACAGTTACTTCACACACCAGATGCAGGTCCAGCCGTGAGCTATCCAGGAGATGGCACCGAGCTGGATTGGGAGTACGACGAGGAGCGTAGTCGTTACTACGTTCGCTACCCGGACGATCAGTAGTGGAGACTCTTACTAGGATTCGATCCGCCTGTGGTTGTTTATTTATCTGAGTTTGGTACTTTGACATTTGGTTTTGCCCTTAGAGGGTTGTAGTGATCTTATGTATGATGTTTGAGACTTGTACTGTTATTCTGTGACGTGGCGATTGTAAGCCGACTATTTTTAAGTTTACCATCCCTCTTTTACATGAGTTGTGCAAAGATTACCAAACTTGAGATCATTCTAGGATGGACTTATGCCTTTAAGTCGTGCCTCGACACGTAGGAGGTATAATTCCATCCTGGGCATTACAAGTTGGTATCAGAGCCGACCCTCGCGGTTACACGGATGTTTGCGGACAGTTTGCAGTCATGTTGTGCATGACGTTTGTGACCCGTCGTGGCACACGGCATGGCACATGTGCTGTCCTGGAAGCACAGACAGTTGTGCCAAGAGGGAACGTTCCTGTGGCCCGACGAGGACGTCGGTTCCTCTGAGTGAGGGTGTATGTGATGGCCTGGCTTATTAGGGATGATAGACTACTCATATCAATAAGGAATTCCTTCTTTTCCGGGAGCCCATTCGGATAGAACTCCAAAGTTAAGCGTGCTCAGCTTGGAGTAGTTTCAGGATGGGTGACCGACCGGGAAGTTGCTCCCGGGTGCGCACGAGTGAGGACAAAGTGCGCAGAAAAGACTAGTATTGATATGTGAGGCCAGTCTAGATCCCGCCAGGAGTAACGACCACCGGCGGGTGTGTCCGGGGCGTTACACAAGGTGACCTCCGTCTTGCCGTCCTGGTGGTCCTTGGTCTTTTTGCACCGATATGGAAACCTTTCCTTGATTCCTCGGGACTTCGCGCCTGCGCTTGCCCCCTTGGCACCAAAGGGGAAACTGGCACACTGTGCCCGCTGGTGCCTGCCTAGCCTTGGTCGTCATGGATCAAGTCACGTGACCCTTGCGAGGTGCACCTTGCATAGATATCTCCCCTCCTCGGGACCCAGCCTAGTGAGGCTGCCCCGAGGGAGTTCTTGCCATCATCCGTCTCGCGAGGCTTGGCCCCTCGCGAGGGTCTTGAGCTGCGGTTGCTGAAGCTGGGCCCTTCCAGCTCGTCGATGGAGCAACGTCATGGGCCGCAGACAGGCAAGTCTGGGTACCCCCATCCCCAGGATGCCGACAGTAGCCCCCGGGCCCAAGGCGTGTTCAAACTTGGCTTCAAGGAAAAGCCAAGCGGCAAGTGCGGAGCACAGCGGGCCCCAATTGATTGCGGCCATGATCAACACGTGGCGACTAATTGGACGTAGGCGTCTCCGCTTCCCCATGCTGCCTCGGCAACTACCCTCATCTGATAAAAGGGTGGTGCGCGCTGTTGGGCTTTCATTGCCTTCCTTCGTCTTGTTCCAGATCGCCTTCTCCTTCCTGCCCCAAGAGACTCCAGATCCGCCTGATCGCTCCCCTGAGTTCGCAGCCGATGGCGTCTGACAAGGCGAAGGCCGCACACTCGCCCTCCTGGTTTGAGCCTACCTTGAGTGCACCTATAATCACGGAGAAGAACCTCGCCACCATGCTCCTGATGACGGCGAATGACAGTAATGATGAGAAGGATCCCGAGCTTCGGGCCGGCTCCGCCGAGCCGGAGCCCTCAGGCAGTACTTTTTATTCTTTCTTCATGCACAACGTTTTTGTGGGGCCGGTCCGCCCTTTCTCCGACTTCTTCTATGCAGTCCTCTACCACTACAAGATTCACGCCCTCCATCTTCATCCTAACTTCATCCTTCTTCTATCGATCTTTGCCTTATATTGTGAGGCATTCATGGGGTGATGCTGTTCTTGGCATTGCTTCGCTACTTCTTCTACCTCCGGATCAAGGAGGGCCAGCGCTCGGGGTGCGCCTACTTCATCGCGGCCAATGGGACCAACGCAATCTCAAGAGCCAGGAAGAAGGTCGAGGGCTTTAGGAACAAGTGGGTCCTCATGGATGCAAAGGTCTCCCACCCTCGGCTGGCGCTACCGATGGGGATGTATGTGCCTCGCGAGGGTTGGACCAGTGGGAAGCTCACCGACCCCTAGGCTGAGAAGCCGCTGGCGAGGATGGTAGCTGACCTGACGCCTGATGACCCGAAGGCGGAGAAGCTGATGGGGGCCATGATCATCAAGGAGTTCTTGACGCAACGCCTGGCTCTGCTCCAAGCGAGCTCGCGCCCCCTACGGAAGCTCATTGATGAGGGGGTGACCTCCGCCAGCGGTCGGATGCCTTGACCGACGAGGACCTGGACAAGGCCTTCCATCTCCTGGTTGCGGAGGACCAAAGGTACCCGCCAGACACTCATCTTCCGCTGTATTGCCTCCCGGACGGGGCAAAGATTGCCGCCGCCATGCCCATCTTCAACGAGCGCAGGCTCGTGCCGTCGTCTTCCACCGGAACGCTGGTGGTGCTGTCTGATAACCCACAAGTGTAGGCGATCAGTTGGAGCCTCTTTCGATAAGTAAGAATGTCGAACCCAACGAGGAGCTAAAGGCAGAACAAATATTCCCTCAAGTTCCACCGACCACCGATACAACTCTACGCACCCTTAATGTTTTACTTTACCTAGAACAAGTATTAAACTAGAAATACTTTGTAGTTTTTGTGGAATAGGTTTGCAAGAATAAAAAGAGCACGTAATTATAAACTAGGGTCTGTTAAGATAAAGAAGCAATAAAGTTAGTGATAGCGAGTGTGCAAAAGTGGTGGTAGGAGTTGCAAAATTGCCCCTAAGCAATTGACTACGTTACTAGACCGATAGCAAGTTTTATGTAGGAGAGGCCACTGCTAGCATGTCATCCCTTACTTGGAATTCTATGCACTTATGATTGGAACTATTAGCAAGCATCCACAACTACTAACGTTCATTAAGGTAAAACCCAACCATAGCATTAAGATATATTGGTCCCCATTCAATCCCGTATGCATCAATTTCTACGCTAGGTTGAAGTTTCTGTCACTCTTGCCCTCCAATACGTAGTCCTATCAACATACAACTAACCCTATGGTGTGATCCACGCGCGTGCTCATATGATGGGAACCAAAGGACAGTAACATACCCACAAGCAATTTAAATCAACTGTAGCAATTCAGCAATCACCGATAGGACAACGATAATCTACTCAGACATCATAGGATGGCAACACATCATTGGATAATAATATGAAGCATACAACACCATGTTGAAGTAGAGGGTACAGTGGGTTGCGGGAGAGAGTGGACCGTTGTTGATAGATGGGGGAAGGTGATGGAGATGTCGGTGAAGATGACGGAGGTGTTGGTGTAGATCGTCGTCACACGATGATGGCCCCAATGGCACTCTGGTGCCACCGGAAGCGAGGGGGAGAGAGCCCCCCTCCTTCTTCTTCGTCCTTGACCTTCTACCTAGGTGGGAGAAGGGTTTCCCCTCTGGTCCATAGCCTCCATGGCGGCGGAGGGGCGAGAGCCCCTCCGAGATTGGATCTGTCTCTCTGTCTCTCTGTGTTTCTGCGTTCCCAGATTCTGGCCTTCGACCATTTCTTAAATTTCCAGAGATCCGTAACTCTGATTGGGCTCATCGTTTGACACGATTTTTATCCCGAAATTAGCTTTCTTGCCGCGAAAGAAGGGCATCAACTGCCTTACGGTGTGGCCATGATGGCCCAGAGCGCGCCCTGGGCAGGGGGGCGTGCCCCCCTCCCTCGTGGCCCACTCGGGCATCATCTCGTGTTAGTTTCGCTTCCCAACATTCACATATATTCCAAAAAAATCTCTGTCCGTTTTTATTTCGTTTGGACTCCGTTTGATATGGATATTCTGCGAAACAAAAAACACGCAACAAACATGAACTGTCACTAGGCACTGGATCAATATGTTAGTCCCAAAAAATATTATAAAAAGTTGCCAAAAGTATATGAAAGTTGTAGAATATTGGCATGGAACAATCAAAAATTATAGATACGACGGAGACGTATCAGCATCCCCAAGCTTAATTCCTACTCGTCCTTGAGTAGGTAAATGATAAAAAAGATAATTTTTGATGTGGAATGCTACCTAGCATAATCTTGATCATGTAATCTAATCATGTCATGAATATTAAGACACGAGTGATTCAAAGCAATAGTCTATCATTTGACATAAAATAATTTAATACTCGGGCATCCCAACAAACAATCAAGTCTTTCAAAATATCAATGCTAAAGAACGTTATCCCTACAAAATCATATAGTCTTTTATGCTCCCTTTTCTTAACACAAGGTACCCCTCATGCCCATCCCGGTGTCAGCCAAGCAATTGTTTTCATACTTTACTTTTTCGAACCTTTTCAACTCTTCACGCAACACATGAGCGTGAGCCATGGACATAGCACTATGGGTGGAGTAAAAGGTGGTAGTAGACAAAAGTAGGGAGAAAGTCTCACATCAACTAGGCAAATCAATGGACTATGGAGATGTCCATCAATCGATATCAATGTGAGTGAGTAGGGACTGCCATGTAACGGATGCACTAGAGCTATAAGTGTATGAAAGCTCAAAAGAAAACTAGTGGGTGTGCATCAACTTGCTTGCTCATGAAGACCTAGGGCATTTGAGGAAGCCCATTGTTGGAATATACAAGCCAAGTTCTATAACGAAAAATTCCCACTAGTATATGAAAGTGACAACATAGGAGACTCTCTATCGTGAAGAACATGGTGCTATGATGAAGCACAAGTGTGGAAAAAGATAGTAGCATTGTCCCCTTTTTTCTTTTTTTTCTTTTTTTCTTTTTTTGGGCCTTCCTTTTTTTTATTTGGCCTTTCTCCTTTTTTTTATTTGGCCTTTCCTTTTTTTTCTTTTGTTTTGGCCTTTTTTTCTTTTTTTTCAGGGGAAAATGCTCTAATAATGATGATCATCACACTTCTATTTACTTACAACTCGATATTACAACTCGATACTAGAAAAAAATGACTCTATATGAATGCCTCCGGTGGTGTACCGGGATGTGTAATGATCTAGCGTAGCAATGACATCAAAAAACGGACAAGCCATGGAAACAGCATGCTAGCTATCTTACGATCATGCAAGGCAATATGACAATGATGGTGCGTGTCGTAATAAATGGAACGGTGGAGTTACATGGCAATATATCTCGGAATGGCTATGGAAATGCCATGATAGGGTAGGTATGGTGGCTGTTTTGAGGAAGGTATATGGTGCGTGTATGGTACCGGCGAAATTTGCGCGGTACAAGAGAGGCTAGCAATGGTGGAAGGGTGAGAGTGCGTATAATCCATGGACTCAACATTAGTCATAAAGAACTCACATACTTATTGCGAAAATCTACTAGCCCTCCAAGCAAAGATACTATGACGCATGCTCCTAGGGGGGAGGTTGGTAGGAGTTATCCATCGCGCACCCCCGACCTTCACGCAAAGATAAACAATCAAAATACAATGCACGCCAATTTGTTACATAGTTAGGAGACCATACGTGCATGCTTCGGGAATCACAAACCTTAACACCAATATTTTTACTAAACCATAATCATTCACTAGTTCCTCCCACATATTAGCATCTCTATATCGAAAACTATTGCAAGGTATCAAACATATCATATTCAGCTATCTACAAGTTTATGTAGGATTTTATGACTAACCATGTGAATGACCAATTCCTGTCAACTCTCTAAATAGATATAAGTGAAGCAAGAGAGTTTTCATTCTTTCTACAAAATTTATGCCCACGCTCTAACAAATATAAGTGAAGCAAAAGAGCATTCTACCAATGGCGGTTTTCTATGTGAAGAGAAACATGCAATCCAAACTTCAAATGATATAAGTGAAGGACATGAAGCATTCTATAAAGCCATACTCAAAAGATATAAGTGATGTGCAAAGAGCATTCTATAAATCAACCAAGGACTATCTCATACCAGCATGGTGCATAAAAGAAAAGGTGAAAACAAAATGCAAAAGACGCACCAAGATCTGCACATATCACATGAATGAAACGAATCCGAAAACATACCGATACTTGTTGAAGAAAGATGGGATGCCTTCCGGGGCATCCCCAAGCTTAGACGCTTGATTCTCCTTGAATATTTACTTGGGGTGCCTTGGGCATCCCCAAGATTGAGCTCTTGCCTCTCCTTCTTCTCCTCACATCGAGACCTCCTCGATCTTCGAACACTTCATCCACACAAAACTTCAACAGAAAACTCGGTAAGATCTGTTAGTATAATAAAGCAAATCAATACTCTAAGTATTGTTGCAAACCAATTCATATTTTGTGTTTGCATTTTAGATACTGTAATATAACTTTTCCATGGCTTAATCCACTGATTGAAATTGATAGTTTCATCAAAACAAGCAAACTATGCATCAAAAACAGAATCTGTCTAAAATAGAACAGTCTGTAATAATATTAACATTCACCATACTTCTGATACTTGAAGAATTCTGCCAAAATTAGGAAAAATCAAAAATTTGTATATAAAGACAGTGCAAAAGGTTTCAGAACCATTTGACGTTCCAGCAAAACATGTAAAATCGCGCACTACAGCCAAAGTTTCTGTCCTGCACCGCACAAACCAACAAGCATTGTAAACATCCTAAAGGCAAACCTTGGCACATTATTTTTATAATGCAATGGAATTGTACAAGGGGATAATTATTTTTGATGAAAATTTTCTGTAATTCAAGATTTGCAAAGTCTCCATGGGCATGAACAAAGTTCAAGGAGCTCCCCCATTTCAGCGGTGATCGTCCTTCTTACTTTCACTTTTCTTTTTGAAAAAGTTTTAGGTTCCCCTCTTTTTTTTTAAACTTTATAAAAGCACACAACAGAAATAAATGACTCTCTAAAACTTCTGGGTTGTCTGCCTAGCAGCGCTTTCTTTAAATCCATTAAGCTAGGCATATAGTGCTCAAGTAATCGATCCACCCGGATCCCAAGGTATATCAAAGCCAATTTTAATTAGCAATGATTTGACATTTAGTAGTGAGCACAAAGTGATATGTGTCATGAAACAATGAAGTCTAACTCTCTTCCTATGCATAGGCATGTCATACAAGAACAATTCATGCACATCAATTAAAGGCCAATGCATAGTATAAATAGTTGCTTGCAATTTTATCGTGTTGGAAACATAGAGAGGCGGAGATGTAGTTACTCTCTCATAATAATTGCAAGTAGGAGCAGTAAACACATGCATATTATATTCATCAAAATCATCATTTGTAATGGAAAAAGGAAACCCATCAATATAATCCTTAATAAGTGCAAACTTCTCCAATATAGTGTAGTTTGGAGAATTCAAAAAGATAATAGGACTATCATGTGTGGGTGCAATAGCAACAATTTCATGTTTAACATAAGGAACTATAGCAAGTTCATCTCCATAAGCATAATTCATATTGGCATCTTGGCCACAAGCATAGCAAGCATCATCAAAAAGGGATATTTCAAAAGAATCAACGGGATCATAACAATCATCATAGCAATCATCATTCAGTAAGCACGAAGGGAAATTAAACAATGTAGGAGATAAAGAGTTACTCTCATTAGAAGGTGGGCATGGGTGATCAATCCGCTCTTCCTCCTTTTATTCTTCGCTCTCGTCCTCATCTTTTTCATCCAATGAGCTCACAATGTCATTAATTTCTTCTTCCATAGACTCCTGCAAAATATTAGTGTCTTCTTGGACAGCGGAGGAGTCCTCAATATATGGTTTAACATAGGCATTAGAGGCATAATTATCATAACAATATTTAAATATGGCAAAATTTTCAGATTTGTAAAGAGTGGCATCATACTTTTCGATCAAAGAAGCAATTTCATAAGCACCCTTAAAAGCAACAAATTCTTCAATTTGTTGAACATCATAGTAACTATAAACACCCTGATCATACAAAGACACGATTCCATTATCACTAAAATCACATTGGTAGGGAAGGTGTTTCTAAGGGTCTTCAGAACAACAAGTAAAATCATATATTTCACATAAATTCCAAGCATAGCATTGAAAATGATGAATTTGATCCAGTAAAAGTTTCCCTTTTTCAGATATGCGGTGTCGCACATAACAAGCATGGTCATCTAAAGATTTGCCCTCAACTAAGCTAGTTGGGGTTTCAGCCCGAGCACATATGGATCGAAGATGATCCAAGTAAAAAGCTTCAAGAGTGTGATAGATTTTGAGTGGTTCTTCAACCATTGGTTTAGCAGGTACCACTAATTTTTTTGGTATTTTGCGTTTCCTACCCATAACTAAAGATAGAAAACAACTTAGAAAAGCAAATATAATCTACTTAGTGATAAAGCAAACAAGCACACACGAGAATATTCACCCCACGCAATTGCTCCCTAGCAATGGTGCCAGAAAAAGGTCTTGATAAGCCACAAGTGTAGGCGATCAGTTGTAGCCTCTTTCGATAAGTAAGAGTGTCGAACCCAACGAGGAGCTAAAGGCAGAACAAATATTCCCTCATGTTCTATCGACCACCAATACAACTCTATGCACGCTTAACGTTGTACTTTACCTAGAACAAGTATGATACTAGAAGTACTTCATAGTTTTTGTGGGATAGGTTTGCAAGAATATAAAGAGCACGTAAATATAAACTAGGGGCTGTTAAGATATAGAAGCAATAAAGTTAGTGATAGAGAGTGTGGAAAAGTGGTGGTAGGAGTTGCGAAATTGCCCCTAAGCAATTGACTACCTTACTAGACCGATAGCAAGTTTCATGTGGGAGAGGCCACTGCTAGCATGTCATCCCTTACTTGGAATTCTATGCACTTATGATTGGAACTATTAGCAAGCATCCGCAACTACTAACGTTCATTAAGGTAAAACCCAACCATAGCATTAAGATATATTGGTCCCCCTTCAATCTCGTATGCATCAATTTCTACGCTGGGCTGAAGTTTCTGTCACTCTTGCCCTCCAATACGTAGTCCTATCAACATACAACTAACCCTATGGTGTGATCCACGCGTGCGCTCATATGATGGGCACCAAAGGACAACAACATACCCACAAGCAATTTATATCAATCGTAGCAATTCACCAATCACCGATAGGACAACGATAATCTACTCAGACATCATAGGATGGCAACACATCATTGGATAATAATATGAAGCATAAAGCACCATGTTCAAATAGATGGTACAGCGGGTTGCGGGAGAGTGGACCGTTACAGATAGATGGGGGGAGGTGATGGAGATGTCGGTGAAGATGACGGAGGTGTTGGTGTAGATCGCCGTCACACGATGTTGGCCCCGGTGGCACTCCGGTGCCACCGGAAGCGAGGGGGAGAGAGCCCCCCTCCTTCTTCTTCTTCCTTGACCTTCTCCCTAGGTGGGAGAAGGGTTTCCCCTCTGGTCCATGGCCTCCATGGCGGCCGAGGGGCGAGAGCTCCTCCGAGATTGGATCTGTCTCTCTGTCTCTCTGTGTTTCTGCGTTCCCAGATTCTGGCCTTCCACCGTTTCTTAAATTCCCGGAGATTCGTAACTCCGATTGGGCTCATATTTTGACATGACTTTTATCTGGAATTAGCTTTCTTGTGGCGAAAGAAGGGCATCAACTGCCTTACGGTGTGGCCATGATGGCCCAGGGCACGCCCCCCACCCTCTAGCCCACTTGGGCATCGTCTCGTGTTAGTTTCGCTTCCCAAAATTCACATATATTCCAAAAAAAACCTCCGCCCGTTTTTATTCCGTTTGGACTCCGTTTGATATGGATATTCTGCGAAACAAAAAACATGCAACAAACAGGAACTGGCACTGGGCACTGGATCAATATGTTAGTCCCAAAACATAGTATAAAAAGTTTCCAAAAGTATATGAAAGTTGTAGAATATTGGCATGGAACAATGAAAAATTATAGATACGACAGAGACGTATCACTGTCCTCCAGCGAATCCGGCCAGGAGGAGGGGTCGGACCCGGAGGCGATCCGGGAGGGAGCGGGGAAGACTTCTCCTCCACGCCTGGCCGATCTCCTCCGCACCATCCCCGATGACGACGACGCCATTGAGCATCCAATCAAGGAGTCACCGCACCCCGCCGGGGTCACCACGAGGTCGAAGGGAACCCCCCCCCCCCCTTGAAGAAGCCGTACACCGGGGTTTTGAAGAAGGGCATGTTGGCGTTGATCCCCTAGGGCGATGCCTCTGCTCCGTCGCCAGCCGACACCGCTGCGGGTCCAGCCGCCGTGCCCCTATCTGCTCCTGGGGCTTGGGCATCGGTGCCCCAGGACACGAGGCTTTCGGTCTTCGTGCTTCAGAAGAGGGCGAGGGAGTACACTGCCGTGGACTAGTAAGTGTTCCGCCCTGGTTTTGGTTCCTGTCTTTGCCGCTGCTTCTTGATGCTTCTCCCTTGCGCCGGCAGGCCAGCGTCAGCAGTGAAGAAGAAGAGGGAGTCGGCAGCGACCCCTGAGACCTAGCAGCCTGTCGCGGCCACGCCACCTCCTGTGCAGAAGGACGATTCCCGCGCCTCAGCGGCCGGATTGTCCTCGCGAGATACAAAGGCCCGACCTGAGGAGAAGGCGATCTCCATGGCCAAGCCGGCTCCGGAGTTGCCTGCCCCGAGCTCGTCCATCGGGGCTCCGAGAACTCAGGAGCCCCCAACCCTCTTCTGCTGCGGCCAACCTGCAGGTCTTGGCGCCGGTGCCGCCTCCCCTTCCTTCTGTCATGTCACCAAGTCGCGATCTTCCTGCTTCAACCGATGTTCTGGAGGGGGCTCTTTTTTTGTGACCTAGCTTCGTGACGACCTCCAAGGCCCCGACCGTTGCCTGGAGTTAATTTCGGGGTGGCTGCGATCCGACGCAGTTGTCTGGGCGGCATGGAGCCAGGACATTATAGCCTCCAAAGAGGGCGAACGGGCTGCCGGTCTGGCCGCGGCAGCCCGCGATGTGGCACTGAAGGACGCCAAGGCTATGGAGGAGCGCTGCCTGGTGATCAAAGCCGAGCTGGAGACCCTGCGCAACAAGCGTGCCGCCGAGGCCCGTCAGCGCATGGCGCGGCAGGGGAGGTGAAGGCTCGGGAGGATGTAGACGCTAGTCGTGACGTTGAGCTGGAGCAGTCGGCGCGGGAGCAGGCTATGGAGCATGGCCGCCTGGTGAAGCTGAAGGAGGAAGTGGAGGCGGAGAAGGACCGGCTAGAAGCCAAGGCAAAAGTTCTTGTTGAAGACTGCACGGCCTTAAAATCCCTTGAGCAGAATTCCCGCGAGGCATTGCAGGAGCTCTATGGGAAGGGCTTGAAGGAGCCATTGGCGGCCGACGAGGAAGGCCCTACCGAGCTACTCCCTCAGCTTGTCACAACGCTCGTGGGGGAGGCCCGCGCGCTTTCTGCTTCAGCCTTGACGCGCCTCTTCAGCCACCTCCATCTTCGCGACTCGAGCACCGACCTTGGAGCTTTGCTTGAGCCTGTGGACGAAGAGTGTTGCGCAACTACTGCCGAAGCCGTGAACGACCAGGATGGATGCCCTGCTAGAGAAGTTCCTCGACATCGATCATGCGCCTCCTGCTGGTGATGTCGCCGACCCTAGAACTGCGGCCGACGGTGATGCTGACGTCGAGGGGGCACTCCTTGCGGGCGACCGCAATGCCCAAGGCCGAAGAGAAGACTTTCCGGCAGCACTTCCCTCCACTTTTATTTCCTAAAACACACACCGTGCCTCATGGAGGCGTTAAAACTTATGCTTGGTATTCAAAGAACAGTACATTTCGTAATAATTACTAGGATTTTGCAATTTCCTTCCCGCTTCCTTTAGTGTCCTGTGTCAGCAGAGCCCGGTCCCGCGCATACCTCAGCCGCCGCTGGCTTTGTCCGGTTCGCCAGGATGAGGCCAGGGGTGAGGGGCTACGTGACCAGTTAGGCTCCTGAGTCGCGATGCTCGGGAGTCCCCTTTGACGTACGAACAGCCCTCGGGAAGGGAATGTGAAACTAGGCCTTAGAGTTCTGCGTCGGCATAGCTCAGCCCCGCGCATTCCTCAGTCGTCGCTGGCTCGTCCGGATCGCCAAGACGGGGCCAGGGGGTGAGGGGCTACGTGACCACTTAGGCTCCTGAGTCATGGTGCTCAGGAGTCCCCCTTGACGTACGAATAGACCTCCATACCTATCCTCGCCGAGGTCCCACTCGGGAAGGGCACACGTCGAGCAAGTCCGAGGGGCCTTGCAGGGGCGTACGCCAGGCGTGACCTCAGCGTAGCCCCCGTGCCCAGGCTAGCTCACGCGACTCTCCTGAGGGGAAAGTATTGTGACGAGGCTAGGCACCGAGCCTAATGGTTCCCTGAGGTTGACACAGCCAAGGGGCTGCCCTTAGTTGTTTATCACCAGCACAGAGCATAGCGCTGCCGCACTTGCACGGGCATAGCCGCTCCTCGACCGTGTCGACTGCCAGTGCGGAGCATGGTGCTTCCACTGGTGCGTGGGTGAGGGCTCCCTCTAAGTGGAGCCCCCAGGGCGTGTACATCCCTGCCCCGACACGTGGCTTGCATGGCAGGGCCAGACGAGGTGTGTCTGGTCACCCGTGAGCCAGGGCGGGACTCACGAGACCCTACCTCAAGGAGGGTTGTGCCTGAATTTGATTCTTGACAGTTGTGGTGGTCCTGCGAGATGGTTAGGCAACCTATGCCGAATGAATTTCCTGAGGCGATCACATGAGACGGCCAGACACCAACGACCACAAGAGGTGACGTGAATGGGGCCAGCCCGCCAGACAGAGCTCAGTCATTGGGATTATCGACGCTGCAGTGTGGACCCGACCACAGACACCGTGTCCAGACTTCTCATGCGAAAAATCCTGAAGAAAAACAATCAGGGCACGGCTCCCGTGGTGGAGAGGGCACCGGGACACGCGCCCTGGCTCGTCCATCTACTATTATCTCATGAGAGAACAAGGCACCAAGGGCCACGGGAGGTGACGTACATGGGAGGTGGCCCGCGAGCCAGAGCTCAGCCTCTTGGGTTTAGCGACGCTACAGGGACAAACCTGAGCACAGATGCCGTACTAGTCCTTAATCATGAGGCAGTCATGGGTGGTCTTGCCGGGGCGCACGATGTTCATGGTATCTAAGTACCGGACATGCATATAATAAGCATGAAGCAACTCACGAAAAGAGACAAACTAGTTCAGGTAATGTGAGTGCGATACATGCCACATGGACCAACCCGTGCGGCATGGGGATGATGCAGCCCGAGGGGCGCCTCCAACAGAGTAAGATAAAGATGCAAAAGGATACACGTCGCAGGGACAGGCCCGTGCGACTTGGGGATGATGCAGCCCGAGGGGCGCCCCCAACTGAACAAACTGAAACAGAGTCACCTGGCACCGTTGCTGGAGAGATGTTGATGTAGTTGAAGACGCTCGCTGCAGATGTCGCTCCTGATGAGCCGCCTGGCTCCCGGACCTCGCGAGGCTCCTGAGGTTCCGGGAGCTCGCGAAGAACTTTCGCCACCTCCGCCAGGATCTCTTGATTCCAGGCCTCACGAGCCGCCAGGACGTCCCGCATGCGGCGCTGGTGCAGGGCTGCCTGGTTCGGCAAGCCGAAGGGTATGCGAATGTAGCTGTGAGGAGGGCTCTCACATTGGCCCACCTGAGACGGCCAGTAGGGCTCCTGAGACGCGACTCTGTTGAGCCCTGGGATGTTGATGCAGGCGCGCAGCCTGCTGCCCGAGCCTGGGACGGCAGCTGCACTTGGTGGTGTGGGGCGGCGCTCGCTCCGCGTTGCTCTTGGTACCTACAAGTATTTGATGATCTGGTCGATGAACTCCTGAGCACTTGGCGCTTCGTGCCTTGTGCTCTCATGAGGGAAGCGTGCGGTGAAGCACGCCTCCACCTGGTGCCCGAGCATCTCCCTCCTGACATTGGTCAGTTCGGAGGCCCTCCAGAGGGGAGCCCCCGAGCCCAACCTGAGAGGGGCGCCGGGCGCGCCTCCCTGTGCGTGGGAAGAGGCGACCCATCCATGCGCACAGGTCCTGAGGTGGTGCCACC
The DNA here is from genome assembly GCA_902687465.1 of Secale cereale. Classification (NCBI taxonomy): domain Eukaryota; kingdom Viridiplantae; phylum Streptophyta; class Magnoliopsida; order Poales; family Poaceae; genus Secale; species Secale cereale. The sequence continues at coordinate 590,659,114 of LR738715.1, forward strand.
GAAGACGCCTCTCTCGTGAAGCTCTTGGCGGATCAACTACTTCTTCTTGGGGACGGCCTTAGGGGGGAGATGGTGCCTTCGTTGTCTGGGTCCTCGACTGCTGCGGTATGGTAGGCGTGCTCAAGGGTGCACACCGCGTCCTTTTCCTCGCACCCGATAGTGATGATGTCACGGCTCCCTTGCATCTTGAGGATGTTGTAGCCATGGTGAGTCACCGCCATGAACTTGGTCAGGGCCGGATACCCAACAATGGCGTTGTATGTGAGGCGTATGTGGGCGACGTCGAAGTCGATGAGCTCGGTGCGGTAGTTGTCGTGCTGGCCGAAGGTGACCGGGAGGCGAATCTACCCTATTGGGGTGGTGGATGTCAGCGTCCTGGGAACGGGGGTACCTACACTTGCCTGCCTGCGGCCCGTGACGGGGCTCCATCAGCGGCCTGGTATGGCCCAACTTCAGCAACTGCAACTCAAGACGCTCGCCAAGGGCCAAGCCTCGCGAGGCGGACGAGAGCAAGACCTTCCTGGGGGAAGTCTCTCTAGGCTAGCCCTCGAGGAGCAGAGATATCTATGCACGGAGCACCTCACGAGGTTCACGTGATGTGAGCCAGCGCTCGCTCTACCGCCGTGTCGAGACTGTGCGCCCCTGCAATGGTGGCGCGTGGAAACCAAGTCCAAGCCCCGCCTCTGTGACAAGCTCCGGTGTCAACATCAGGCTGCAAGGCCCTCGCCCCTGAGCTGCGCAACGTCAACTGGCCTGGGAAGTTCAAGCCCGACCTGCCTCCATGCTATGACGGCACCCCCGACCCTGCTGAGTTCCTGTAGCTCTACGAGCTGAGCATCGAGGCATCCAACAACGACGAGAAGATCATGGCGAACTGGTTCCCCATGGCTCTCAAGGACGGCGCGCTTGTGGCTCCTGAACCTACCCGCGGGATCGATCTCCTCCTGGGGTGAGATGCGGGAGCGTTTCATCGCCAATTTTCAAGGCACCCGCGACCGCCCGCTGGTCGCAGGAGACGTGTGGTGCATCAAGCAACAACCAGGAGAAACCCTGCAGAAGTTCATCCAGCGCTTCAACAGCGTCCGAGTCAAGATCCCCAAGGTCACGGACGAGGCCATCATCTCAGCATTCTCCGATGGCGTCCGCGTTGTCAAGATGAAGGAGGAGCTCATCATCCATGAAGATCTGTGCACGACCCTGGAGTTGTTCAACCTCGTGACCAAGTGCACCAGAGCTGAGGAGGGGCGCCTTTCCATCGTCGAGCTCCCCACTGCTGACCATGAAGACAAGAAGGCCAAGGCCAAGGACGTGAAGCACAAGGGGCTGGCCGTGCTCGCGGCGGAATGAGAGATGAAACGTGTCCACGACCACCTAGAGTCATCCAAGAGCAGCCGCCCATTTTCCACCGTCCACAATGTGCACATCCACAACACCAATGACTGCCAATAGCACAAGGCCATCCGCGACGGGCGCATCGGCTGGTGCCCCGAGCGTAGCGACCGGGGCTACGGCCATGGTGAAAGCCGGACCGGGGAGCGCTGGGACGACCGTGGCCCCGTCAAGAGTGGCGTGATCAGCCTCGTGAGGACTGCTGGCATGATCAGCCTTGTGAGGGTGCCTAGAGGGACCAGCCTCGTGAGGACCGTCCTCAGGGCATGGCCGGCCTCCCTCCACTGCCACCACCAAGGGGGAACAACGACCAAGACGAGGGCGTTGGGGGCTTCCAGGAGCCTCGCGCCATCGCTTGCATCTTGGGCAGTGGGCAGGCTCCAGCCTCTCAGCGGCTCTTCAAGCAGTTCGCCCGAGAAGTAAATGCAGCTCTTCCTAGGATAGAAGCCACACAGACGCTCAAGTGGTCCAAGTGTGCCATCACCTTCTGCTCTGCTGACCAGCTTAAGTGTGTGGCAACCACCGACGCTCTTCGAATGCTCTGCTCACTCGTCATCAGCAACGTCAAGGTCACCAAGACCTTCATCGATGGCGGTGCAGGGCTCAACGTTCTCTCTTTCAACACATTTGATCATCTCCAAGTACCTTATGACCAGCTGCAACCCACTAGGCCTTTCTCAGGAGTGATCGACAGCTCCACCACCCCAATCAGATAGATCCGACTCCCCGTTACCTTCGGCACCCGCGCAACTAGCATACTGAGCTCATCGACTCTGACGTCGCTCATATCCGCCTCCCATACAACACCATCCTTGGGTATCCAGCCCTAGCCAAATTCATGGCCGTGACCCACCATGGCTACAACATCCTCAAGATGCCTGGGAGCCGGGACATCATCACCGTCGCTTGCTAAGAAAAGGATGCAGTGTGCTCCCTCGAGCGCGCTTACCAGGCTGCGGCGGTTAAAGACCCCGACAACGAAGACACTATCTACCCCCCTGAGGCTATCCCAAAGAAGAAGAAGCAGCTGCTCGCCCTGGAGCCCCATGACGATGCAGCACCCGGCGGCCGCACCTCAGGATCCGCGCCCATGGATGGGGCGCCTCCCTCCCTCGCATAGGAAGGCGCACCCGGCGCCCCCCTCAAGCTGGGCTCGGGGCTCTCCTCTGGAGGGCCTCCGACCTAGCTAATGTCTCGAGGGAGGCGCTCAGGCACCATGTGGAGGCGTGTTTCACCGCACGCTTCCTCTGGAGGACACAAGGCGTGAGGCACCAAGCGCTCAGGAGTTCATCGACCAGACCATCGAAGACTTGTAGGTGCCAAGGGTGATGCAGGGCGAGCGCCGCCCGACACCCCGGAGTTCAGCTGTCGTCCCAGGCTCGGGCGACGAGCTACGCGTTTGTGTCAACGTCCCAGGACTCAACAGGATCGCATCTCAGGAGCTCTGCTGGCCGTCTAAGGTGGGCCAATGCGATGGTCCTCCTCACAGCTACGTTCGCATGCCCTTCGGCTTGCCGAACCAGGCGGCCCTGCACTAGTGCCACATGCGGGAAGCCATGGCGGCTCGCGAGGCGATGCATCAGGAGTTCTTGGCGGAAGTGGCATCGGTTCTTCGCGACCTCTCGGAACCTCAGGAGCCTCGCGAGGCCCTGGAGTCAGGCGGCTCGTGAGGAGCGACATCTGCAGCGAGCATCTCCAGCTACATCAACACCACTCCAGCATCCATGCCAGGTGACTTTGCTTCAGTTAGTTCAGTTGGGGGTGCCCCTCGGGCTGCATCATCCCCAAGTCGCACGGGCTTGCCCCTGCGACGTGTATCCTTTTTGCATATTTAGCTTACTGTGTTGGGGGCGCCCCTCGGGCTGCATCATCCCCAGACCGCATGGATCCATCCCTGTGGCATGTATCGCATTTTACATCACTTGGATTAGCCCAGTTCCTCTTATGGATTACCTTACGGTCATCAACTGCTCACTCACCACCTCTTTTGGCCTCCCTCACTGCCGAACGGACATCTGCTCATCCCGCAATGGGGGCTACACACGTTGGCACAGCGCTTGTGCTCGGGTTCGTCCCTGCAACGCTGAAAAATCTAAGAGATCGAGCTCTGATCGTTGTCCGCCTCGCGCACATCACCTCACCAGGTCCTCGGTGCCTTCGTCTTCCTGTGGAACGATCAGTGCACCAGCGGTAGGCGCGGTTCTAAGTTGTGCTATTTCATCAGACTAACCCGCAGGAACCTCAGGAGCCCAGCGGCAGGCGAACTTGCTGGTTTCTCCTTCTCACACAATTCGCTCTCACGTTAAAAGGGGGGCTTCTGAGCATCGCGTCTCAGAGGCTCCTACCGACTCTCCAGCCCTCACCCCCTGGCCTTGACCACGACATCGCGACCTGGCATACCAGCGGCGGCTTAGCTTTGCTTGAGGGTCGAGACCCGAGGATGCAGAGCACCAAGAAGAACAGGAGGAGGAGAGGCCGGCTTAGAGAGCTCAGGTCTGTTCGTACGTCAAGGGGGACCCCTGAGCATCGGGTCTCAAGGGCCTAACTAGCCACGTAGCCCCTCACTCCTTGGTCTTGTCCAGGCGATCCGGACAAGCCAGCGGCGGCTGAGGTATGCGTAGCGTCGGGCCCTGCCGATGCAGAACACCAAGGCCTAGTCCAACATTTCATTCCCGAGAGTTGTTCGTACGTCAAGGGGGACCCCTGAGCATCGCGTCTCAGGGGCCTAACTGGCCACGTGGCTCCTCACTCCCTAGTCTCGTCCTAGCGATCTGGACGAGCCAGTGGTGGCTGAGGTATGCACGGGGTCGGGTTGTGCCAACGCAGAACTCTAAGGCAAGCGGGAAGGGAATCGCGACATCTCAGTCATGCTGCATCAGGAGCGAGCCAAGCGCGCCACGTGAAGAATCACCTTAGGCTGTCGAAGATAAGTCATGCATCCAACCGGCATGCCGCCATCACTTAACAAGTTTGGTTTCCGTAGTCATGCTTCGGCAATGCCGCCTCCCTTTTTAGCCTCCGGAAGCTGCTTGCACGCCAAGGGGGGCCTCTTGAGCATTGCGCCTCAGGAGCTCTTACCGGACCCCAGGCTCACCTCCTGGCCTTGACCACGGCATCGCAACCTGGCATACCAGCGACGACTGAAGCTTGCCTTGGGACTTGGACCTGCCAGCGTAGAGCACAAAGCTACTGAAAGGGTAAAAAAGAGGAACACTGCCGGAGCAAGACTTGCAAACATGGTTCCTTTGCAAGGATAATAAGAATTAGAGCAAAAGCATTACAGGTTCTTTACACGCCCCACGGGGTTGGCTTGGTTCCTCGCAGGGAGCAGAAGAATGAGATTTCAGGAGACCCTAACTACGACTGCCACCACCGACGCCATCATCAACCATGGGCCATGAGAGGCCATCTCGAACCCCGCTCAAGTCACCATCAGCAACGAGCCCGTGCAACTGCCGTGCTTCGGGCACAGCGTGAGCTTGGAGGCGCGTTGCTGTCCTTGCTCTTCTCCGGACACTTGTCAGCCTCGTGAGAGCCGCTGGACTCCCAAGGGCCATCGCTGCTGCTAGGAGAGCTGACGGCGGGACCGAGTGCAGGCATGGCGCCCCTCGTCATGCCTCCTTGATGGCTCCCACCGGGGCAGCACTCATGATGGCATCCTTCCTTGTCGAAGACCTTGAATAACAACGTGGAGGCGCAGTCGAACTCAAAGTGGACGACGGAGACTCCATCGGGGCGGCACACGCGGGCGACTTCGCCCCATCCTCGAGCCATGAAGACACCTGTCGGGGGGACGACCTCAACCTCCGCCTCCGTAGCTTGGCTGCGGCACCCAGCATGCTGCAACCACAGTTTGGTAGCCCCCCTTGCCGGCACCGGCTCGGCGAAGAACCTCGGGAACCAGATCCAACAAGGCGGTGACATCACTGTCCACACCACGAACTCGAACAAGGAGCCCTCGGCATGAGTTCGGGGACCGACCGCCCCAGCAAAATGACCTCGACCATGACGCAAGCGGCATGGAGCATGACCTCCTTGCCCCTGGGCATACAAGGGCAGCGGGTAGGTAGGAGGACGACGCTCACACCAAGGCCTTGTCACCTCCCGCCTCTCGCCAGCACCGCGGGGGTGGCTGAACCTCTTCTTCGGCGGGAGCGCTTCCTGCTCTTTACAAGGAGTCTTTCCTTTATCAACAGTGGAGAATCTTCTTATTGTCACCATGGGTGTCACAGTAAGCAGGCGCAGCAAGGAGGAAGAAGAGGTGGAGGGCCACAAGAGGAAGGATATGGGCAACGAGGGCTTCACCCCCTACCCATTTATCGCTTGGAGGAGGCCAACCGTCGGCCTCCACGATCTCACGCAATGATGTTTCTTCTGTGCATGCAACAGGGTCTCATCAAGTCAGGAAGTTGCCGAGGCAGCGTGGGGAAGCGGAGACGCCCATGTCCTATCAAGTCGCCTTGCACCGACCAAGGCCGCATGCGTCTGGGGCCCGCGGCGCTTCGCCCTTGCCCCTTTGGCTTCGCCTCGATGCCAAGTCCATGCGCACCTTGGGCCCGAGGGCTACTGTCGGTGTCCTGGGAACGAGGGTACCCAGACTTGCCTGCTTGTAGCCCGTGACGTGGCTCCATCAGCGGCCTGGTACGTCCCAACTTCAGCAACTGCAACTCAAGACCCTCGCGAGGGGCCAAGCCTCGCGAGGCGGGCGACAGCAAGACCTTCCTGGGGGCAGTCTCTCTAGGCTGGCTCCCGAGGAGTGGAGGTATGTATGCAAGGAGCACCTTGTGAGGTTCACGTGACTTGAGCCATGACGACCAAGGCCAGGCGAGCGCCAGTGGGCGCAGTGTACCAGACTCCTCTTTGGTGCTAAGTGGGCAAGTGCAGGAGCGGAGTCCCGAGGGATCAGACCAAGGACCGTGAGGGCTGCAAAACGAAGGTCATGGTGGAGCCCGGCGCGGCGTCACCACCAGAGCCTTTGGCAGGCGAAGACCACTTTTGTCAGGATAACTTGTACTATATGTTCCCCTTCAAATTTGGCCTTTGTGGGATCCCTTCCCGTCGATATTCGGGAAGAAGACCAAGGACAAAATAAATAGGACCTAGCCACCACCATATGGGGGCATCTCATCTGGATTCAAGAGAGAGCTCGCCTAGTAGAAGAGACACCACAAGCTCATCCGAGCCTAGGAACACCTCTCCTCCGGAGGATGTTCATCCCTTGTACTAGTTCTTCCTCACCCATACAAGGCAATACACCACACACACTGGAGTTGGGTATTACACCACAGGGTGGCCCGAACCAGTATAATCCTCTGTGTCCCTTGTTCTGCGAGTTCGTCGAGCTAGGCCATGGAATCATAGGGTGAGCGCGCTGGGGAGAGAGTGTTCTTCGTGCGCACCCCAGAGTTCGAACCTCTCAAGGGTTTGCGGAACCCGAAATTCGACAAGGGAACCGTGGGTCACTCCCGAGGACGGCTTGGTGGGCTGCAACTGGTCATATGGCACTTGGAGATGGTCGAACGTGTCGACGGAGAGAACATTGAGCCCTGCACTGCCATCAATGAGGGTTTTGGTGACTTGGACGTTGCTGGTGACGGGTGAGTAGAGCATCGGGAGTGCGCTGGCGGTTGCCGCGCACTTGAGCTGGTCAGCTGAGCTGAAGGTGATAGTGCAATTGGACCACCTGAGAGGACGCGTGGCTTCTAGCCTGGGAAGAGCTGCGTTCACTTTTCGGGTGAACTGCTTGAAGATGCGATGAGAGGCTGGAGCCTGCGCACCGCCCAAGATGCAGGCGATGGCGCGAGGCTCCTGGAAGCCCCCGGCCCCCTCGTCCCAATCTTTGTTCCTCCTTGGTGGTGGTGGCAGCGGAGGGAGGCCGGCCTTGCCCTGAGGGCGGTCCTCACGAGGCTGGTCCCTCCAGGCGCCCTCGCGAGGGTGGTCGTGCCAGCGGTCCTCACGAGACTGCCGTGCCACTCCTGACGGGGGCCGCAGTCCTCCTAGCGCCCTCCAGTTCGGCTTCCTCCACGGCCGTAGCCTCGGTCGTTGCACTTGGGGAGTGGACCAAAGTATCCGTCCCGGATGGCCCTAAGCTCCTGACAGTCGTTGGTGTTGTGGTTGTGTACGTTGTGGAAGGCGCAGAACGGACGCCTGCCCTTGGTTGACTCTGGGTGGTCGCGGCCGCGCTTCATTGCCGGTTCTGCCGCGAGCACGGCCACCCCCTTGTGATTCACGTCTCTAGCCTTGGCGTTCTTGTCTTCTGGAGCTCGACAAGGGAAAGGCGCCCTTCCTTAGCTCTCTCGCACTTAGTCGCTATGTTGAATAGCTCCAAGGCTGTGCAGCACATGTCCTCGTGGATGGCGAGCTCCTCCTTCATCTTGACATCGCGGACGCCATCGGAGAATGCTGAGAAGATGGCCTCGTCCTTCACCTTGGGAATCTTGAGGCGGATGTTGTTGAAGCGTTGGATGTATTTCTGTAGGGTTTCCACCGATTGCTGCTTGACGCATCGCAGGTCACCCGCGGCTGGTGGGTGGTCGCAAGTACCCTAGAAATTGGAGATGAAACGCTCGTGCATCTCACCCCAGGAGGAGATCGATCCCACGGGTAGGTTTCGGAGCCACAAGCGCGTGCCGTCTTTGAGAGCCATGGGAAACTAGTTCGCCATAATTTCCTCGTCGCCGTTGGCCGCCTCGATGTTCAGCTCGTAAAGCTGCAGGAACTCAGCAGGGTCAGGGGTGCCGTCATAGCATGGAGGCAGGTCGGGCTTGAAATTCCCAGGCCAGACGACACTGCATAGCTTGGGAGTGAAGGCTCGGCAGCCTACTGTGGCCACCGGAGTCAGTTGTGGAGGCGGAGCTTGGTCTTGCTTCTCATGCGCTGCCACCGCGGGGGGCGCACAGTCTCGACATGGTGGTGCTAGGAGCACAGGAACTCCTCCTTGCAGCCGTTGGACCTCTTGACAGCTTCCTTCTTCATGCGCGGGCGCCCCGTGTGGTGCGTCACGCCGCGGGGCCGCACGCCTTGGAGCGAGGGCGACGTCTTGACGTGGAGGTGGCGGAGGTGCTTCATGGGGCATGTCGCCCGCAAAGGGAGGCGGGCGATGTAGCAAGAGGAATGGTGCAGGAGAGCCCGCAGCGATGCTGACGGGTTCAGTGATGCGGTCTAGCCAGTCCTTGTAGAAGGCATCGACGGGGCGGTAGTGCAGAAGCTCACGCGCCATGAGTAACACAGCTTGCGCGTCCGCAGGTCTGCGACGACCGTGGGACGACGAGCTGGCTAGAGTCCGAGACGGGGTGGCGGTGCGTCTATCCCGCCGCACCAAGGGGTGCAGCGATGAGGCTTGCTGCTCGTGCCTCGCCGGGCCGGTGGCTGCATTGGCGGCAGGTGATGGAGAACGGC
>LR738715.1:590684686-590720349 GCA_902687465.1 Secale cereale
CTCACGAGGTGCCACATCGCGCCAGCTGGCCTCCCCGCCGCCAGCCAGTCCCGCCTCTGCCGCGGCCCGCCCAGGCCCGGGCCAGGCCCGCCGTAGGCCGATCCGGGCTGAGCAGCCCCCGCAATCGCGCGTGCTTCCGGCTCCGCACACTGCCCCGCAGGGATCCCCACCGCCGCTCGCGTCCTCCACGCATGCCCCCCCCGCCGGTGAGCTTCGCCGCCGATCCCACCAGGCCGGACCTCCCTCCGCATCTCCCTGCTCCCTCTTCTCGCCCTGCTCCCGTCTCTCTCCCATAACCCCTATCTCTCTCTCTGTGTGTGTTTGGTCAGGAAGTCGAGCCGTCGCTGCCGCTTGACACTCACCGTCGGCCCCGTTCACGCCGCAAACCACCGGATCCGGATGAGCTCTTCCGGATCGATCCGTTTCCCATGCTTCACGCCGCCCCTGACGCCGGCGAGACGCCGGAGCTTCTGCGTGCCGCCGTCCACATCCCTGCATCGAGCCTTGCTCGATCCAGTAGGCACCGTGGACCGCACTGACGCCGCCATGTGGGCCTCGCATCGTCCGCATGGGCCTCGCCCCGACCATGCCTCGGCCCAGCCTCCTCTGCTTCTTTGGGCCTCGACCTACTCTGGTGAGCCCAGTCCCTTCAGATTCGGCCCATGGTTTTTTTTTCATCCGGCAACTTTTCTATTTAGTCAGAAAACTGCATATTTACAATTTAGTCCCTAGAGAGTCACATCATGTTGCATTATTGTATTGGCCATAACTTTGTGCATAATGCTCCAATTTGTGTGTATGATATGTCAAAATGTTCGTCTCTTAATGCTCTAGATGATGGTGTAGTTTCCATTCATGTTAGACTTCATCTAGATGTTGTAATCTCTATTGCAAGAGTGCATGTTGTTGTTAACTGCTGAAACTTGTTATAACTTGCTCATTTGTATTTTTCATATCTTTTGTGTGATTTTTTTAGTATCATGTCAACATGTTTTAGGGGCACAATCATGTCATCTTTGCTGCGGTGCAATCCACTTTTCATGTTATGCCCTGTGATGAGTGGGACAAGCTTGCAAAGTGGCCTACTCGCTGTTTGTTGTTTCCTAAGACTTGTTGAAAACTGCTAAGTCTGAATCAGTTATATTGTAATGCCATGTTTCCTTGATGCCCCAATCATATCCATGCATGTTTTGGGATGTCCAATGACCATGTATTGAAGTCCATGTTATGCTCTATCCATCCATGCCCTTGTTTACAATTATAGGTTGCTGTAGCTTGTCTCTTTCTTACTCTCTAATTGCTATAAAATGTTTCTGTCAACCTGTTATCAGTAAGTTCAGTTTTGCTATGTGAATAGTTACTGTTATATGCATCCTATGACCATGTTCTTGCCATGAGTACCTTCATAAACATGTCTTCTTGCTGTTGGTTATATTCACATGCCATCATATGATTTGAGATGAGTTGCACAAGGTTGCAAACATGCCTACTTGTCGTTGTCGCTGCCATGTTCAGTTTATTTCACTAAGTCTGTGAAACTGTTTCATTTGCAATCTTGCCATGATGTTTTGAGCATGTTCTAGTTGTGTTTAGTAGTAGCTCAGTGATCATGATTGTAGTGTTGGACATGTACATGCTTGCCATGCCCTTTCATGCCATGAAATGTTCCTGTAGCGTGTTGTTTTGATGATTGCAAAGTGCCTAGTTGCTGTTTTGGGGCAGATTATTGTTATATCTCGTTTTGTGTGTATGTGTTGAACCGTTGCTCCGTTTTGAGCATGCTCTATATGAAACTTGCTTGTTTTTGCATGTAGATGCATAATAACATGTTGTATACCTATTTGGAGTGTGTTTGCTTGATGTTTGAATGTGTTTTGCATCAATGACATGCTTCACTTGTTTTGCTCATATCTTCTACGCCGTAGCTTCGAATCCAATGAACTTTATATGTAAATTGACTAGAATTTTGAGTAGATCATCATGGTGCATGTTAACTTGTTGTTTAACAACTTGAACTTAATGTTTGTTCAGTTCTGGACCAATTTCAAAAATTGCATATGAGGACTTACCAGAATTGTTATATGTCGTTTCCGGGCTCATTTAAACTTGTTTGGTTGTGTTGGCCTTTGATGCATCATCTCGTGCCATGTTTTGCATCACATAGACTTGTATTGTATCATACTTGGTTCAGCATCATGTCATGTTCTTGAGTGGTGTGCTTACCATGTCGTTTGCTTCTTGTCATTAGTTCATGTTTCGTTGCGATCGTGAGGATTCATTCGACTACGCGTGGTTCGTCTTCATGGCTTCTTCTTCATCTTATTCATGGACTCGTTCTTCTTCCTTGCGGGATCTCAGGCAAGATGACCGTCACCTTGGATCTCACTTCTATCATTGCTATGCTAGTTGTCTCGATGATATCGCTATATGTCGCGCTACCCACCATTTATTGTCAGACTCTCTTTGTTTCCATGAAACCTCTAACCTTTGAGACTATCCCACCAAATTTTGTATGGCTATGTTACCGCTTGCTCAACCCCTCTTATAGCATTGTTAGCTGCAGGTCAAGATGAACATTGCTCTAGGATTATGTTGGAATATCACAATATCTCTTATTTAATTAATGCACATATATACTTGGTAATGGGTGGAAGGCTTGGCCTTTTGCTTTGTGTTTTGTTCCACTCATGCCGCCTTAGGACCCGATAAATCGGTGTTATGTTCCTTGATTTTGCGTTCCTTACACGGTTGGGGTTATGGGACCCCCTTGTTTCTTCGCTTAAAGTAAAGCTTTCCCGGGGAGATCCAACTTTGGTTTTACCATTTGCCTAACAAATAAAACTTGCATAGGGAGTAATTAACCCGAGTACTTAATCCACCCCCAGACAAGTGCTCCTCATGAGTGTTGGTCCACCTACCTAGCAGTCGATGGTGCCACCTTGGGGTAGCTCAAGGCATTTTCGGATATCGTCCACTTTGCATAGATGGATGAGTCCGTAGATGGAGAGCACGCGGCTCTCGACACGAGTTTTGACTCACCGGGAGATCTCCTTGGGCTAGTTTTCCTTTCTTCGAAGAACTTGTGCACCGGGATTTTGAGGACACTCGAGCCTTCCCTAAGATAATGGGTTTTTAGCTCTGCTGATCGCGAGAACTTGTTATGGGCTATGTTGGGACACCCTGCAGGGTTATGAACTTTCGAAAGTTGTGCCCGCGGTTATGTGGCAGATGGGAATTTGTTAATATCTGGTTGTAGTGAACTTGACACCAGACCTGAAATAAAATACACCATCCGCGTGAGTAACCATGACAGTCTCTTTTCATTTTGAGAAGAGAACACGGTGGGGTTATGTTTCACTTGTAGGTAGTTCAGGATCACTTAGTGATCATTACTAGTTTGTGATCGCTTGCGTAGATGCTCATCTTACTCTTGTGCTCGTAAGTTAGCCACCATAATTTTGCTTAGCCGCTGCTGCAACCTCACCACTTAACTTCTCCATACCCATTAAGCTTTGCTAGTCTTGTTACCCATGGGTATGGGATTGCTGAGTCCTTGTAGCTCACAGATACTACAACAACAGTTGCAGGTGCAGGTTTCCGATGACTTGACGCGAGAGCGATGTTATTTTGTGTTGGAGTTCTTCTTCCTCGTCAGTCTTGGGTAGGTTCCTGGTCGGCAGCCTGGTATAGGAGGATGGATGTCATTGTGCTTTTCATGTTTGCATTCATAGTCGGATGTCTTGTATATGATGATGTTGTATTCATGTGACTTGTATGTCTTGTATGTATCCCCATGTATTTATGAAATCGTACGATGTAATAATATCCATCTTGGTAAGTGCCCGAAATGCGGTTGTGCCCCAATCACGAGTGTATCTTGTGATCGGGAGAGAATCGCATCTTGGGCGTGACAAGTTGGTATTAGAGCCTCGATCGACCATAGGAGTGATGGGCCTCGAACCCCTCGTTGGTTACCCCAAGTGGAAGGTGTAAGATGCAGTAAGTAGAAGTGTTTTCCCTTAGCAAAGATGCCAAGGATCGAATCCCCAGAGACTCCTAGGTTCAACAAGTAGGTGTCAATTGCTACGGCGCCAGATTAGTAGCAATCAACGTGGACCTGCACACAGATACAAATAACTTTGCTCCCAACGAGTACAGAGAGGTTGTCAATATCTCCAGCCTTCTAGTTCACAAAGGGTTAAAAGCAATGATAGTAGTGATAGATTGTTTTTGCAATAGTAAGTAAATAGCGAAAAGTAAATAGTGGATGTGATCAATGATGGTAATATGGACCGGAGTCTCATGATGTTCACTAGTGATGTCTCTCTCCCAAAAGACGATAAAACAGCTATGTGAGGTAAACAAATTACAGCTAGGCAATTGACAGGACCACGAACGCAAACCAATGCTGACTACATTGCAAGAAAGGTTGAGGTTCAAAGCATGGGCGGTACGCCAAAGTAAGTAGAACGAAATCCATCAATATCTACTACTAATCATCCACCTTGAGATATCTATCCAGAACATCTCGCTGGTATTAAGTTGCGAGTCCCACCCATAGTGTAAACTCAATGCAACAGACAACTGCATTAAAAGAACTTTGCGTAAAGTAAACAATCCTTGCACCCACGGGCACAAGCACCGTTGTTTCCCCCTTGTGGCAACAGCACATCCCCTAGACTCATGTTTCTGTCACTCAAGCTAGTCATCGAGGGGCATGAACCCACAATCGAGCATAACGTTCCCTCTTGGAGTCACTACCTATTACTCGGCCAAAGCAATAAATAACAACGGAGAACATGCAAGAATTACTTATGAACTAAAATATAAAAGAGGTGAATCAAATATATTACTCAAGATCAATCTGAACATAATCTCATAATCCATCGGATCCCAGCAAACTCAACATAGCAACAGCATAAGGATTACATAGGTGCCTCGATCATGTAGGGCAGCTCACGAGGACTAATTAGTGAAGCACAAGAACGGGAGGAGAACATCACATAGCTACTGGTCATGGACTCATGGTCCAAGGGAGACTACTCACGAGTCATCCGGGAGGCGTCCATGGTGGTGGAGAAGCTCCCGGTGGTGATCCTCCCCTCCGGCAGGGTGCCGGGAAGAGTTCTCCTGGTGCTCCCGATCTTGGAAGCGGCGGCGGCGGCGGAACAGAGATGGGATCGCGAAAAGAGTTCCTCCTCTGAGGGTTTCGGAGGGTCCTTTAAATATATGCCAAAGTAGGGCATCGAGGGAGCCCCGGGGGGCCCAGGCGCCCCCCCCGGCGCGGCCCAGGGGGGGGGGCGCGCCCACAGGGCACCTGGAGCCCCTGTGCCCCCCCCAGGCTGCCCTTCGGACGCAGTGTTGTTTCCGGAACGCAGATTTTTTATATAATTTTTCTGGATTTTTATGGGCAGTTCTCGAAACGTGAAAACCTGAAATACAAAAACAGCCGAAAACAGAAACTGGCACTGGGGTGCACTGGATTAGTACGTTAGTCCAAATATGATCAAAAGTGTATGGAAGTGTATGAATATCATAGCAATATCACCCAAAAGTGGCATGGAGCAAGCAGAAATTATAGATACGTTTTGGACGTATCAAGGAGCCCCCTTGATTGATCATATTTTGGCCGTTGTCGAGTCTAGCAGAAAACTATTTTGGAGTCTAGTTATATCAGAGAGTAGGATATCTTTTTACTCCCCAGCCCCTTCGTCGCTCTAGTGAGGAATCTTGGCGTAGGTGTTTTGAATCACTCCTCTCCCCCTTCAAATATTTTTTAGGATCATGCGTTTAGTTTTTCGTTCATTGCGATGTCAGCTCTTTTCATCCGGTGCAATGCTCGTCAAGTTGATTTGATCCTCTTCATCTTTTATTGGTTCAACCCTCAGTTCTTTCCGAACGGCGTCGTTTTCCCCGTCCAATGTGTTCTTTCTTTTCCCACCCGCCCACCCTTTTTCTTCCCGGAGCCGGAGTTCTTAATCGAGTATCCATCCTACTCGCTTGAAGTCTTTGAATTCCTTTCTTCAATTATTTCAACCGGTCAATTCTCGACTAGTTCGTCATCCTTCATCTCTTTTCTTCTCTGGTGAATTATTGTCTAGTTCGTCCTTCTTCATCTCTTTTCTTTTCCGGTGGATTTAATTCAAATATCCAGTGTTAATCATATTCTTTCACATTGCTCAGATGTTTCCCCTTGCTCGGTTGTCTCTCTCCATTTAATTGTTCCGGAGTTCCGAAGAAATCACAGGAGATTCATCGGCGTTCCAATTAATTCGAGGTTGTCACCTCATTCGAGTCTTTGAATCGTTCTGGTGCATCATTTCTCACTCGAATAATTCTTCCCAACGGTGTTTTTCTCTTTGGTGGGATCATAACCCACATGTCTTTCCCAAGATCTTACCTGACTCTTTTAATTTTCGGAGTGATTCCAAAATTATTTTCAAGTGTGACGTAACTATGGATTTCATCAGTCATATGCCTTCTCCAAGATCGCTTTCAAATTATTTTCAACGTTGGTTCAACTTTTCCTCTTTTCAGTCGTCTGGAGTATCTCAAAAAATTTGGTGGTATTTCTCGTCAATATTTGAAGACCGAAGATGAGTTTTTCTTTAAATCTTGTTTGTTATCTCGAAGATTCGTGGTTCTAGCTTCATGTTATCCTCTCAAATTATTACGCATGTCATAAATTCTTTTCCTTAACCATCCGAAGCATTTCGTGAATTCTTTCCATTGTGATCCTCCGAAGGCCATCGTTTCAGAAGATTCTTCGTTTTCAGTTTTCAACTTTGCCCTCCAACTATTCTTCATTGATGCCTCTTCGTTCGTCTCCATATTCTTCCGGTGCTTCATTCAAGCATTCTTTAATTCGTCCGCGATCTCTTCATTCGCTTGCATCTAAATTCCCGTAAGTTCTTTATTTGTTTCCGGATTTTATCTGGCGATTGGTTCTCCTCCCTTTGTTCGTTTCTAATTTTTCCTGGCGATTCCTTCTCTTTTCTTCGCTCATCTTCTATTCTTCACGGTGGTTTGTCCTCTTTCATAGCTCAGTTTCAATTCATTACTATGGTTCGCTCAAGATTTCTTTTCCTGTGTTATCATATCAATTCATTCGTTATTTCCAATCCTACCGGTGGTTCATGAAGATCTCCTCAAGTTTGGCGCTATATCTCTCTTTAATCAATTTCAACGAGAATAAGTAGTATGGAAATCCATTGCTCTCATCAATTTAAATTTATGGAGGATAAGCATAACATAATTCTTATTCTTCAAGTTGATTTATCCCTTCCTTCGGAGTTTGTTCTTCATGAAGAAATTCTAGTCCCAATTATTTTCATCTCTTCCTTCCGGAGTTCAAAGTTTTCTCGGCTATCTCGTCGGAACCCCGACTAAATCATCGCAAGGCTTTAGTCTTATTCTTTTCATCCCTTATTTGTATCTCATCATCCTTTAGTTACCGGAGTTCTTCAGGGTGGTTCTTCACGATATAATTCATTCTTCAAATATTCATCAAATTCTTGTGGAGCAGCCCAAGCATTATACTTCTTGCACCTCGAGTGGAAATAGTTCTCCTTATTATTTTGAAGTAGGGTTTTGCATCTCTTCCTTCAGCTCATCTATTCAATATTTTGGTTGTGGCATAATTTCACCTCTAGTTTTGGGATGTTTTCCATAAGTCCACAACAACCTTATTCTTTTGTTATTGATTTTATCAACAACTCTGTTCAAACCTTTATCCTCAAGATGCTCTTTTCAATTCTTTCGTGGTGGAAGTTGCTGTTCGTTCATCCGCTCTTTTGTTTCACTCTTTCAATTCTTCTGGAGGCAATGTCTCGCTCATCTCGTCATGTATCGTTACATCTTGTCGAGTTCTTGTTCTATTCCATTCATATTCAACCGGAGTGTTGTCTAATTTTCTTCTTCTTCTTATCCCTCGTCTATCCCGCTTAACCAGAATAGTTTCAATGCCTCTCTTGTCATTTAAGCTCTTGATTCTCGTTGTATGCTTTGTTCCCTCATTTTACCAAAGCATCTCAACCTCGTTCATCTCCATTGTATTCTTCATCTCAAGTGGCTCAACCTCAAAATATTCTTCCGTTTCACTCCTTTGTTCTTCCTATTCCTCCTCCGTCTCGTTCCTAAGATCTCGGGATGAGATCTCTTGTCACTAGGGGAGTGTTGTAACGCCCCGCGACCGATGCGCCAGGTGTCTTCCAGTTATTCGATGTCGTTGCCATGTCATTTGCGTGCATGTTGCATTTTCCCATGTCGTCATGTGCATTCCATCTGCATCATTTTCAAAACTTGCATCCATTCATAGTTGTCGTCTCCCAGTTCTCTTCGTTGTCCATTCTGAGTCCAGACACACTCGCACATGCCCATGGCACCTTTGAAACCTTTGTTTTGTAAGTGGCCAGAAAATGTTCTCGGAATGGTTTGAAACTTGGCGTGCGGTCTTATTATACTGTAGACAGACCGCCTGCCAAATTTCAACGCATTCGGAGTCCGTTTGATAGTCCAACTGTTAAACATAGAGCGACATCGTTGTCGATATATTCGTTGGACGTTTCGGTCTCCGAAACACCCGCCGGGCCTCTTCTCTTCTCTTCTCTTCTCTCCTCTTGGCCTAACACCTCTCTACACAGCCCACCTAGGCCCAGCCTAGTCCCACCTCTGTCCGAAGCTGTCCGATTCGATCGGAGGGTCCAAATCCACCCCCACACACTCAAACCCTAGCCCTTACCATATTTAAACAGCCCCCCTTGCCAATTTTGGGCATCCTTAACCCTCCACCTACCTCTAGACCACTTCTCCTTGGATCTGCAGCCAACACCCACAGCCAACCCCCTCCCCCTCAAAATTTGCTGTCGGCCACCTCCTCCCTGCCACTTGGCACCTCGCTATAGGCCAGTCGCCGGAAAAACCCACCGCTCGACCGCTCACGAGGCGCCACGTCATGCCACCTGGCCTCCCCGCTGCCAGCCAGTCCCGCCTCCGCCGCGGCCTGCCCAGGCCCGCCACGGGCCGATCCGGGATGAGCAGCCCCCGCGCCCGCACCTGCCTCCCGCTCTGCGCGCTGCCCAGCAACGTTCCCCGCCATCGCTCGCGTCCTCCACGCCCGTCCCCGTCGTCGGTGAGCTTCGCCACCGATCCGACCAGGCGGGACCTCCCTCCGTGTCGCCCTGCTCCCTCTTCTCGACCTGCTCCCGTCTCTCTCCCGTAAACCCTCTCTCTGTGTGTGTGGTCAGGAAGTCGTGTCGCCGCAGCCGCTTGACACTTGCCGTCGTCCCCGTTGACGCCGCAAACCACCGGATCCGAATGAGCTCCTCTGGATCGATCCGTTTCCTGTGCTTCCCGCCGCCCCTGACGTCGGCAAGACGCCGGAGCTTCTGCGCGCCGCTGTCTGCATCCCTGTGTCGAGCCTGGCTCGATCCAGTCGGCACCGTTGACCGCACAAACGCTGCCATGTGGGCCTCGTATCGTCCGCGTGGGCCTCGCCCCGACCATGCCTCGGCCCAGCCTCCTATGCTTCGCTGGGCCTCAGCCTGCTCTGGTGAGCCTAGTCCCTTCGGATCCGGCCCATGGTTGTTTTTTTTCGTTCCGCGATTTTTCTATTTAGTCAGAAAACTGCATATTTATAGTTTAGTCCCTGGAGAGTCACATCATGTTGCATTATTGTATTGGCCATAACTTTTTGCATATTGCTCCAACTTGGGTTTATGATATGTCAAAATACTCGTCTCTTAATGTTCTAGACGATGGTGTAGTTTGCATTCATGTTAGACTTCATCTAGATGTTTTAATCTCTGTTGCAAGAGTGCATGTTGCTGTTAATTGCTGAAACTTATTATAACTTGCTCATTTGTCTTTTTCATATCTTTTTGCGTGATTTTTGTTTGAGCATCATGTCAACATGTTTTAGGAGCACAATCATGTCATATTTGCTGTGGTGCAATCTGTCGGATTACGGGCTCCGCAAACCGAAGAAGTTCGAACACATGGGCGTGAACGACGATCTCTCCCACTCACGTCTACCTAGTGTCTCGCCCTCTTTCGGTGAAGAGATTCAAGTGAACAACAAATAAAGCACACAAGAATTTACCAAGGTTCAGGCCACCTTGCGGTGTAAGACCCTACTTCCTGCTTTGGTGGATTGGCATCGAGAGGGCTTGAATATGAATGAGTAAAGTGGTTCCTAAGCTCAGGAGGAGAGTTCAGAAGGGTCAGGAGGCAAGGGTTCTTGCTCCTTTGTGCGAGGGCAGAGTTTCTGGATCTGATCCCCCTCCATAGTGGAGATCCTAGCTATTTATATAGGTGGCCAGGGTCCTCTTCCCCTAAAATGTTTAGGCGGGAAGGGATCCCACAACGGTCATTTTGAGCGGGAACACAAGGACGTTCCTACCCTGACACAAGTGGTCTTCACCAACAAAAGGATCCAGTGATGATGCGGTGGTGGGCTCGGTGGTGACATCCTCCCTGTCGTCCTTCCGGTCTTCGATCTTGTTGCACCAATGGGGAAACGTTTGTCCTGCTCCTCGGGAACCTGCGTCTGCGCTATCTCCTTTGCACCAAAACGGCAACTGCGCCACTGGCACGAGCTGGCACCCGCTGGCGCGGTGCGTCACTGCCTCCTCCTGAGGCAGGCTTGGCCTTGGATTCTCCGCCCCTCCAGAGCAACCTAGCCGAGGCCGCTCCTGAGGGGGTCTTGACGTCGTTCTCCTCGCGAGGTTTAGCCCCCTCGCGAGGGTCTTGAGCAGCTGGTCGATCAGCTGGGTCGTACCAGGCCGTAGTAGGAGCGCGCTGCGGCCCGCAGACAGGCAAGTCTGGGTACCCTGGTTCCCAGGACGCCGACAGTAGCCCCCGGGCCCAAGGCGCACGTGGAGTTGGCTTTGGGGTGAAGCCTTAGTCGAGGCCGAAGCGCTGCGGGCCCCAAAAGGCGGCAGGCCAGGCCGGCGCGTGACGGTTGGATGGGACGTGGGCGACTCCACTTCCCACGCAGCCTTCTCATTCATGTGTTTTGACAATCGCACAACCGGTAGGCGGATTTTTTACTGTCGGCCCTGCTTTCTTGCCCTTCAATCTCTTCCTCCCCTTCCTTGCCTTCTCTGCCCCCTCCTTCCTTGGCGCCATGCCGCGCAAGACGAAGAAGAGGGGAACCGGCGAGTCTGCCATGCCGCCGCCGGGTCTCGAGCCGGCGCTGGGTCGCTCCCTCGTGTTGAATCAGGAGGGTTTTGACAAGGTGCGTCGTGCCTTGGCCGACGCATCTGACGAGTGGGGGCCGACCCAGGTCTGGCTTGCCTCCCGGCCGAAGGCGGAGCTAAATGCCAATGACATCAAGCTCCACCTCCACGCCATCTTCGGTGTATCCTCCCCTTTTGCCCGCCTTCTTCTATGTTGTGCTCGCGCACTACCGGATTCGGCCGCTGCATTGGGACCCGGGGTCCATCATCCTCCTTTCTGGCTTCGGTTTTCTATGTGAAGCCTTCGTCGGTGTTTCCCCATCCGTGGCCCTGCTTCGCCACTTCTACGCCCTCCACCTGGTCGACGAGGGGCAGCGCTCGGGGTGCGTGTCGCTGCGCGTGGTGGAGGCGACTGCTGCCTCCGGGATCGACTTCTCGCTCCACTCGACCACGGCTGGGTTTCGTCAGTAGGGGGTGTATGTTGATGCTGCTGCGTACAGCCCCCAGTTCCACCTTCCCGACGCGCCAGCGGTGCCGAACTCGTGCTGGGAGCACGAAGCCCTCTCAGATCCGTGGGCGGAGCCAGTTATGCGTCGGTTGGCCAACCTAAGGAGGAATGGGTTGACCCTGGCGATGGTGGTGAGGGACTTCCTTGTCCTACGTGTCGCCCCGCTTCAGCACCACTCTCGTCCGATGTGGGTCCTCTCCGGTCTTGATGATCCTGTGCGTCTTTAGTGGAAGTAGCTCCCCCCTGAGACGCTCCAGGGGTTGCTGCGGCTACTCGTCGGTGGAGTGCCTGAAGCACGCCCTGTCTCCGCGACTCCCTTGTACTTGGCTCCTATGGCCAAAAGTGCTTTCGCTGAGAAGATGCCCCGCTTCGATGCATGGGGACTGTTGCCGGGGGGCGCCTCTGATCCTCATGACGATCCCTTGGCAGTGGCGCCAGGGCTCATGAGCCCAGCCTTCCCTTCTGGGCGGATGCATCAGGTGGAGCCCCAGATCTAGGGTCCACTCCGCCCCCGGAGCAAGCAGATCAAGCACGGGCGCCGGTGTCGACAGAGGTGGCGGAAGGTACCGGGGCACCGCTGGCTCCTGAGGTGGCTGAAGGTGGGGCACAGCAGTCTCTTGTCGGGGCGAGCCCGGAGTACGCCGTAGCGGGAAATGGAGCACCGGCCGCGGGCGTCCGCTGCGGCCCTGCCCCGGGCCTAGCGCATCTGCCCCAAGAGGCCTCCTGCCGTCCTTCGCGATGCTAGGCAAGAGACGGAGGTTGAGGGGCAGTTACGGCCCTGCCCCGGGGGCTCTGAATAGGATGAAGTTGATTGTACCGGGCAGGTGCGTGTTCTTTATCTTTTTCTGTTCTTCCTAATATGCTTCTCCTGACCCCTTGCTCCGAGGGTCTCTCCTGACTCATTCCCGAGCCGTTCGGCGGGGCTCGCAGAAGCTTCTGCCCGCGTCTCTCCTCTGGACTATGCTGGGTCTTCGTCAAACCTCGCGCGGGTTCGCGGGGCCGCTCCCAGACCCTGCCATGTGGGTCATGATCCTAGCCCCGAGTGCTTCTGCGGTAGGGCAGCTCTTGGTGCATCGGGGGCCCGTCTCGTGCCCAGGGGCTTGTCTTCATCGTGGATCAGCATGCTCTTGAGGCGGACCGGGCGACCGACCACCCATTAGGACCATGCCTGCCCCTCGCGCCGGAGGCAGCGCGCGCTCCTAGGGTTAGCCACGAGGCACATGTTGAAGGAGAGGGAGAATGAGAAACCCCATTGGGCGGCGCGGATGTCGTGGACGAGCCCGGGTGCCTCCTGGAACTTGCGTTGCGCAGGAGTGTGGTTCGTCATGATCTTGCGCGAGAGGCGTCAGACGCCCTGAAGTGCCTCAAGGTCGAGGTTGCTGGAGTGGATAGTCGCGTCGAGGCCGAGGGCCTGCTTCTAGCGAAGGGTTGGCGCCAGTTGAGGGCCGCCGTTAACTTGAGCCAGTTGCAACATGAAACCGCCCTGAAGAAGGCGGAAGCGTCCACCGCCGTGGCTCAGGAGGCCTGCAACCGCGCCCTAGAAGAGGGTCGAGATGCCGACCGCCGCCGCATAGCAGCTGAGGAGCGTGACTATGAGCTCGAAGCCTCGAACGCCGTGCTTGAGCGTCGGGTTCATAAACGAAGGGCTGCCCTTGCCACGCCCGCGGCCGATGATGACGGCCCAGCGGGCCTCTCAGCACGACAGGAGGCGCTAGCACTCGAGGCGATGGAGGTGAACATGGAGCGCGAGCGCCTGGAGATGATGGAGCGCCAGGTAGCTGAAGCCGAGGGCAACCTTGATGATCGCGGGGATGTCGGGATGAAGGCTGCCATGGAGGCAGAGCACCTGCGGAAGGATTACTGCGAGAAGCTAGGGCTTCATGAGACTCGCTTCGCTCATAAGCGCAAGGAACTCCAGAAGGAGGTCACGGCTCTCAAGGGCAAGCTAGCGGATGCCGAGCACCGTCTGCAGGTGTCGGAGAAGGCTCGTGCCGCAGCCGATCATCATGAGCGGGCGTCCAGGGAGGCCTGTGCCACGGCGGAGCGCCGCGAGCGGGCATCGGAGAAGGCTCGCGCTGCCGCCAGGGCGGAGTTGTCCTGCTTCCACAAGCAGGTGGAACACATTTCCACTATCGCGGCCCGGAACTCCGACAAGGCCGTGTGAGCTCGTGGAATGCAGCACACCCGCTCGCAGATGTTCGAGGCCTTGCTTCATAGGGTCGGCCGAGCCCTGGACGAGCTCCTTCACTCGAGGGTCAATGACCCTCTAGTTGATGATGATGCCGGATATCTCGGGTCCTTCACCAGAGTGGTGGAGCGTCTTGAAGGTGGGGTCATGAAGGCCTGGCAGCTTGTTGAGGAGCAGAGCCGCGACATCCTCAAGCGTGCGGTCTCCCGCATCTTTGGTAACTTGCTCCGTCTTGCCCCGAGTACGGACTTCGGAGCCTTGCTGGAGCGTGTGCCCGAGGCGGTCGCTGGCCCCTTGGAGGGATGGGTGAGCGATCACGTGGACGTGTTGGTGACGGAGCTCAGTCGAGCCATCGACGATGCACCGATGCTTGGGGGGCGACGCCGACGGTCCTGATGATGCCGATGCTTAGTCCCGCTCCTCCTATAGGTTTGTTTTTTGGTAGCGGCTCCAGAGCCGGGTAAGATGAATGTCACAAGACTTAAGATTTTGATAATGCAAAGATGGATTTAAGCGCTCCCTTGTGACGTCCGCCCCTGAGGCTAAGGCCTCAGGCCCTTGTTGCGTTTCCGAGAGGGGCGTCCATCGACCCTGTCCGGATGCGTCTCGCGAGTACCTGCAATTGGCGCAAGAGTGATTGGTGGTCCGGCCGCAGACCAGACAAGATGTGCACCCACGCCCCGGCCCCTGCTCGCGAGGAGTGATTGGACGGGTCGCGGCCGTAGTCCGTCTTAGCCGAGCAAGGCGAAAAATGGACCGGGGAAGGAAAACTCAGCGAAAAACGCAAAACACGGACGAAAAACTCTTGCCCTTTATTTCAAAAAACGAGTCGCGCGGCCGCGAGATCGACTCGAAAAGGCAGATACAAAGGAGGCAAAGGCGAATGGCAAAAGGAGGGGCCGGGTCCGGCCCCTGAGCAAGTCTTCGGTCTTCTCCCTAGCGCGGAGCGTAGGGCTACCACCGGCGGGTGTGGGCATAGCCATTGGAGGGCAGTGTCGACGGCCAGCGCGGAGCATGGTGCTTCCACTAGGATTTGGGAGGGGGGCCCCGTGAGGCCCTAGGGCGGCGCTCCAGGGACTCCGGGGCATGTACAACCCCACTCATTATTATGTGAGAGTGTCACGAGCGGAGATCTTCTCACGTGCCCGCCCCTTTGCTTTGAGGGCCCCGCCCCGCGCTAGTCCGCTCCCGTCATGAACTCATCAGAAGGCAGCATTCAAGAGGTGGGGCACTGCGCATGGTGGGGGTATGGGACCTTGGCTATAGGCCCCAGCCGAGAACGATGCACACCGCTTACGCGATCTCTAAGCGTGCTTCGCCCCTAGGGGCTAACGTCGTCCGGAGACGCGGTGTCCTGAGGTGCAAGGGGGACCCCGCCCCACTCACGCACCTACTGACCCATGAGCCCTCCTGATCAGGGTCGGGCCCAGAGGGTACAGGATTACGTGAGCAGGGGGACGGAGCCGCGGTCTTGGGCCCTCCTGCTGTGCGTAGGACGGGCTGCCGTACCACCTCCAGACACACCCTCCGCAGCTTGGGGGATGGTGCACCGGGAGGCGCGGCGTCTTGAGGCTGGACGAAGGGAGAGAAGGCCCCCCACATGCGCATCGTACCCGCCGCCGGCGAGCCCCTGGTGAAAGCCAGGGCGGGCTCTTGCGCGACTGGTCACGCATGAGGGGACGAGGGCCTGACCCGAGCCTTCCCTCCCTTTCTGTCTTGATGCGGTTCCTGGACCCCATCCTTGGCCTGCCGGGGCTCGGGGCCAGAAATGTCGTTGACCTAAGACCTAAGGCCAGTGCCACGAGTGTCATCCTCCGCAGGCACCCGCGGGCGTTTCATCCGTGTTCCATGGCCGTCGGTGGTGACAGCGGGGGGTCGAGGGCCAAGGGCGGGAGGTCGGCCTCCCGACCTTCTGCCCCTGAGCCCCCTTGTGACAACGGGGGGTCGAGGGCCAGCGTTGGGTGTAGTCCTGCGACCGCTTCATGACGGTTCTCCGGCGGGGGCGGCACCTGGGTACAAAGGGCTTCGAGGCAGAGGGGCGGCATCATAAGCCGGGTTTAGGGGGTCATACCCCATGTCACCCTCGTAGGTTGCCATTGGTCTTGGCCACATGGGTGACCGGGCACGGCCGACGCAGCCCCCGGTTCCTGGCGTCGTTGTGCGGAAGCGGAATGGCTCGGCTCTAATGCTGGCGGCATAAAGGAGCTTGGCCACTCTGAGGAGCAGAGCGTCGTGGCCGGCATCGAGCAACCGGCATCTTAGCAGATCCCTTGCCACCAGCAACGTGGCCCTCGTGTTTACTATTTCACGCCGGTCTCGCGAACTTGCTGCCGCGTGCTCGGCAGCCCGCGCTGCTTCATGGCTTTGGCGCCGCGTGGGCGGTGGGTGCTGCCGGTCCCCAGGCGGCGGGTCGACGATGCTCATCGTATCGTCGGCCCCGATCAAGGCCGGATGATGGCGAGTAACGTGGCCGAAGGGTGACGCTCGAGTGGTGCGAGCGCCGCGGGCTTCCGCGCGCGTCTGATGCGCTTCCGCCAACGGGGTCGCGATCCGTTGAGGCAGGGTGACGCGGGGTTGACGGACGAGAGCGGGACGAGGTCGACGGAGAGGCGAGATTTCGACACGCCCCCTACCTAGCGCGCCAAATGTCGGATTACGGGCTCCGCAAACCCAAGAAGTTCGAACACAGGGGCGTGAACGAAGATCTCTCCCACTCACGTCTACCTAGCGTCTCGCCCTTGTCCGGTGAAGAGATTCAAGTGAACAACAAGTAAAGCACACAAGAATTTACCCAGGTTCAGGCCACCTTGCGGTGTAAGACCCTACTTCCTGCTTTGGTGGATTGGCCTCGGGAGGGCTTGAATATGAATGAGTACAGTGGTTCCTGAGCTCAGGAGGAGAGCTCAGGAGGGTCAGGAGGCAAGGGTTCTTGCTCCTTTGTGTGAGGGCGGAGTTTCTGGATCTGATCCCCCTCCATAGTGGAGATCCTAGCTACTTATATAGGCGGCCAGGGTCCTCTTCCCCCGAAATGTTTAGGCAGGAAGGGATCCCACAACGGTCATTTTGAGCGGGAACACAAGGACGTTCCTACCCTGACAAAAGTGGTCTTCGCCTGCAAAGGGATCCAGCGATGACGCGGTGGTGGGCTCGGTGGTGACATCCTCTGTGTCATCCTTGCGGTCTTCGGTCTTGTTGCACCAATGGGGATACCTTTGTCCTGCTCCTCGGGAACCTGCGCGTGCGCTGTCTCCTTTGCACCAAAACGGCAACTGCGCCGCTGGCACGAGCTGGCAACCGCTGGTGCGGTGCGTCACTGCTTGCGTCACTGCCTCCTCCTGAGGTAGGCTTGGCCTTGGATTCTTTGCCCCTCCGGAGCAACCTAACCGAGGCCGCTCCTTAGGGGGTCTTAACGTCATTCTTCTCATGATGTTTAGCCTCCTCGCGAGGGTCTTGAGCAGCTGGTCGATCAGCTGGGCCGTACTAGGCCGTAGTAGGAGCGCGTTGCGGCCCACAGACAGGCAAGTTTGGGTACCCTGGTTCCCAGGACGCCGACACAATCCACTTTTCATGTTATGCCCTATTATGAATGGGACAAGCTTGCAAAGTGGCCTACTCACTGATTTTTGTTTCCTGAGACTTGTTGAAAACTGTTATGTCTGAATCTGTTATATTGTGATGCCATGTTTGCTCGATGCCCCAATCATATCCATGCATGTTTTGGGATGTCCAATGACCATGTATTGATGTCCATGTTATGCTCAATCCATCCATGCCCTTGTTTACAATTATAGGATGATGTAGCTTGTCTCTTTCTTGCTCTCAAATTGCTATAAAATGTTTCTGTCAGCCTGTTATCAGTAAGTTCAGTTTTGCCATGTGAATAGTTAGTGTT
This sequence comes from Secale cereale, assembly GCA_902687465.1. Lineage (NCBI taxonomy): Eukaryota > Viridiplantae > Streptophyta > Magnoliopsida > Poales > Poaceae > Secale > Secale cereale. The sequence continues at coordinate 590,702,452 of LR738715.1, forward strand.
ATATGCATCCTATGACCATGTTCTTGCCATGAGTACCTTCATAAACATGTCTTCTTGATGTTGGTTATATTCACATGCCATGATATGCTTTGAGATGAGTTGCACATGCAAACATGCATACTTGTCGTTGTCGCTGCCATGTTTAGTTTATTTCACCAAGTCTGTGAAACTGTTATCATTTGCAATCTTGCCATGATGTTTTGAGCATGTTATAGTGGTGTTTGGTACTAGCTCAGTGATTATGCTTGTAGTGCTTGACATGTACATGCTTGCCATGCCCATTGATGCCATGAAATGTTCCTGTAGCGTGTTGTTTTGATGATTGCAAAGTGCCTAGTTGCTGTTTTGGGACAAATTATTGTTATATCTTGTTTCGTGTGTATGTGTTGAACCGTTGCTCCGTTTTGAGCGTGCTCTATATGAAACTTGCTTCTTTTGCATGTAGATGCATAATAACATGGTGTATACCTGTTTGGAGTGTGTTTGCTTGATGTTTGGATGTGTTTTGCATCAACGACATGCTTGACTTGTTTTGCTCATATCTTCTAGGTCGTAGCTTCGTATCCAACGAACTTTATATGTGACTTGACTAGAATTTTGAGTAGATCATCATGGTGCATGTTAACTTGTTGTTTAACAACTTGAACTTAATGTTTGTTCAGTTCTGGACCAATTTCGAAAATTGCATATGAGGACTTACCGGAATTGTTATATGTCGTTTCCGGCCTCATTTTAAGTAGTTTGGTTGTGTTGGTCTTGGATGCATCATCTCGTGCCATGTTTTGAATCATATAGACTTGTCTTGTATCATACTTGGTTGCGCATCATGTCATGTTCTTGAGTGGTGTGTTTACCATGTTGTTTGCTTCTTCTCGTTAGTTCCTGTTTCATTGCGATTGTGAGGATTCGTTCGACTACGCGTGGTTTGTCTTCGTGTCTTCTTCTTCGTCTTCTTCATGGACTCGTTCTTCTTCCTTGCGGGATCTCAGGCAAGATGACCGTCACCTTGGATCTCACTATTATCATTGCTATGCTAGTTGTCTCGATGCTATCGCTATATGTCGTGCTACCCACCATTTATTGTCAGCCTCTCTTTGTTGCCATGAAATCTCTAACCTTTGACACCATCCCAGCAAACCGTTGTATGGCTATGTCACCGCTTGCTCAGCCCCTCTTATCGCATTGTTAGTTGCACGTGAAGATGAAGATTGCTCTAGGATTATGTTGGAATATCACAATATCCCTTATTTAATTAATGCACATATATACTTGGTAATGGGTGGAAGGCTTGGCCTTTTGCTTAGTGTTTTATTCCACTCATGCCGCCTTAGGACCCGATAAACCGGTGTTATGTTCCTTGATTTTAGGTTCCTTACACGGTTGGGGTTATGGGACCCCCTTGTTTCTTTGCTTAAAGTAAAGCTTTCCCGAGGAGATCCAACTTTGGTTTTACCATTTGCCTAACAACTAAAACATGCATAGGGAGTAATTAACCCGAGTACTTAATCCACCCCCGGGCCAGTGCTCCTCATGAGTGTTGGTCCACCTACCTAGCAGTCGGCGGTGCCACCTCGGGGCAACTCGAGGCATTTTCGGCTATCGTCCACTTTGCATAGACAGATGAGTCCATAGATGGAGAGCACGCGGCTCTCGACACGGGTTTCGACTCACCGGGAGATCTCCTTGGTCTAGTTTTCCTTTCTTCGAAGAACTTGTGCACCGGGATTCCGAAGACACTCGGGCCTTCCCTAAGATAAGGGGTTTTTACCTATGCTGATCGCAAGAGCTTGTTATGGGCTAAGTTGGGACACCCCTGCAGGGTTATGCACTTTCGAAAGCCGTGCCCGCAGTTATGTGGCAGATGGGAATTTGTCAATATCCGGTTGTAGTGAACATGACACCATACCCGAAATTAAATACATCAACCGCGTGAGTAACAGTGACTGTATCCTTTCATTTTGAGAAGAGAACACGGTGGGGTTATGTTTGACTCGTACGTAGTTCATGATCACTTAGTGATCATTACTAGTTTGCGATCGCTTGCGTAGATGCTTATCTTACTCTTCTACTCGTAAGTTAGCCACCATACTTTTGCTTAGCTGCTTCTGCAACCTCACCACTTAACCTCTCCATACCCATTAAGCTTTGCTAGTCTTGTTACCCATGGTTATGGGCTTGCTGAGTCCTCGTGGCTCACAGATACTACAACAACAGTTGCAGGTGCAGATTTCTGATGACTTGACGAGAGAGCAATGTTATTTTGTGTTGGAGTTCTTCTTCCTCGTCGGTCTTGGGTAGGTTCCTGGTCGGCAGCCTGTGATAGCAGGATGGATGTCGTTGTGCTTTTCATGTTTGCATCCGTAGTCGGATGTCTTGTATATGATGATGTTGTATTCATGTGACTTGTATTACTTGTATGTATCCCCATGTATTTATGAAATGGTACAATGTAATGATATCCATCTTGCTAAGCGCCCGAAATGCGGTTGTGCCCTAATCATGAGTGTATCACGTGATCGGGATATAATCGCATCTTTGGCGTGACAGTATGGTGACGTTACAGGGGGTTGGGGATGCACGTAGGTAGCCTGATGCGTGCCAAGCACGGGCGTCGTGCCCTGTCTCGCCTCTGCCAATAGGCAGAGGTTGAAGACGACTGGAACGGGCGAGCATAATGCTGGGCCGGCATAGTAGCAGGACAACGGAGCCAGGTAAGTTAGCCCAGGTAGCCCTTTCCCTTTTTCTCTTTTCTTTTCTGTCATTTTTTTTGATTTATTTTCAGGCAAGAAACCATTTTCCTTTCTTCTAATAATTTTTGCATGGACTAAAGGGATTATTTCAAAATCCCTCACCAGAATTCAGAATTATTGAAGCTAGTAAAAATATTATATAATATATTCTCTCCAATTCAAATACAATAAGAACTAATTCAAAATCCAATATGGTTAGGAAAAAAATGTGCATCACACCTGGTTGTTGTTTCTAGCATTTTCCAAAAATGATGAACATTTTTTAAGGCCATTTTGAGTTCACTAAAATTATTTTAGTTGAACCTATTTGAATTCCAAGTGCTAGTGTTTGATCATACCCCATTTCAAATTCATTTGAAATTTAAACATGATACAACACAAGAACAACTAGCCTAGGTCCATACTAGAGTAGGGATGTGACACGATGGGTAACAGGAGACGAGGGACACGATGTTTACCCAGGTTTGGGCCCTCTCGAAGAGGTAAAACCCTACGTCCTGCTTGATTATATTGATGGGTGTATGTGGATTACAGGGTTGATCTACCATGAGATCGGAAGAACTAAACCCTAGATGAGTCGGATGGTTCTTCTTCTAGCCTCTACGGACTAAACCCTATGGTTTATATAGGCACTAGGGGTATCTAGGGTTACACATAGTCGGTTGCTAACATGGGATAAACACGCATACGTCATTGATCTTGTCTTGAAGTGCACACCAAGTCTTCAGAGATTTCCTTTTAGGACACGGGGTAATCGGAAGCTTGGCCTTCCTCAACGGAATTCGGAAGAGTCCACGAGTCCGACCCAGGAGAGATAGGCCGGCAGGCCGAGGACCGCCTTATCCAAGACACCCTCACCGGACCTACGGTTTCCCCTGATGCTTGAAGAGGAGCGCAGATAACGGCCATGGCAATTCCTCCAAGAAGGGGATGGCACTCACTGGTGTCGCTGTTGCTAGCATAAGATGCAGGGACTTTGCCGTGGACAAATTCTGAGCAATGCCAAGTTGTCGGAGCATGAATCGGAGAAAAGGAAGTCAGGAAAAGGCTAGAATTGTAACTACGGGAGGGGGAGCACCGCCCAACGCCGAAGGAGGCACTGAGAACTTTCCGAAGGAGAGCGAGGTTGCGTAGCTGAGAGGAATGAAAAGCAGTGGGAATGCGACTGTGGCTGAAGCCCTAGACAAGCCATGATTTAGTAATGGAGAAAAGACCCATGGGGTCGTATATTCATTAGTGGCATCTCTTATAAACATAAAAGTGAAGTGTGGTAAACAAATGATAGTTGGCAATGATTAAATTGTAATATTTACATTTATAACTATGATCATTAATCTCATATAGGCAATATGCTCGTGATATCCAGACTGTTATCCAGCTGCATCTTCAATTGATACTCCACCCTAAGACTGCTATCTAGCATGCATCATAAAGTATTAAGTTCATAACAAACATAGCATTGCAATAAGCAGGATGACATAATGTAGACAGTAAAATATCAAGCAGTATGACAAGAAACCATTGGCTTATCAAGCAATACGTGTCTTGTCTCTTTCTGTCACTAGGATATATATCACCGCAAGATTAGCAGCCACGACAATGCACTGCTCCCTCTGAATAAATACCCATCAAACTTGGCCAAAGAAGATAGATAGATCGGAGAGAAAATAAAAGAAAATTAACAACAAAGAAACCTCAAAAGATTCAATTGAACTGAACGAACAATCTGATCACAAAGTAACAATTCATCATATCCCAACAAATACACCACCGACTACATTGAATTGATCCCCGTCGGTCGGTGCAACAAACCTAGGTGTGTTTTTCCCGAACTGTACACAAGCACGGGGGCGAGGTTGCAATGGCAAGACAAGTCCAAGCTGAAGATATAGCTCTTTGAGAAATCAAAGGGCGGATCAAGAAGACCAAGACAAGGCAAGGGAGCAATACACCACTAAGGAAAAACCTCCCTTTCCGGGCAGGCGAGCCCGGCCAGGTCGAGGCCGCAACAAGACATGTCTCAAGACACCCCCGACAGGCTTCCCGGGGACTCCAAGGGTGGGTCATCCCGCCAAGGCACCACCGCTCCACCGCACAACGACTTATGTTAATTATCAGTGTGGTGTCCAGCCCTCAGATGATTAAGTGGCATCCACCTAGCATGTGGCGGCCACCCAAAAGGAGTTTTACCTCCAAATGACACCCATCCAGCGACATGTCAGGCGGACAGGGCGAGAGACAAATAAAGTAGCGCGACAAGGCTTGCCAGGCTACTCCATGACGTGACACTAAGCGGTGCATTTAATGCACCCTGTCCTGTCTGTGGAGTTAGGTATGATAACACTATTGGCTATCTAATCAACCAAAAGTGATCATGTCGCCAGTGCGGATTCCCCTTGGACTATAATAGGAGGACCAAGGTGATCTTAGAAAGGATTCGAACCCTTGTACACTCATACGCGTGTAGTTGCTCTCCCCCAGGCCACCTTGCCAGGCTTGAGTGCTACGCACTCCTTGCTCTCCCTCATCTAATCCACCAAAGCAGGAGTAGGGTTTTACTCTTTGCAGCAGCCCGAACCTAGGTAAAAACAACTGTCTCACCACTGTCGTGCTGCCTCTACGGCCTCCGCTCTTTGTGCAACGATCCCTTCCCCCTTGTCGAACCACAAAGGGGCCATTTGTCCCATAGGTGATCGTGTTTTCCCACAACATCTTCGGCATGCCAGGTAGGGGGAAGCATTTGCGCTAATCTGAGGTTGTAAACAACACATCAATCTTCATCATCGTCTTCTTCATCGACGGCTTCATCATCCATGGCGCCCAAGAAGAAATCTGGCACGACAGCACATCCCTCCACCTCGAAGGCCCCTTCGCATGTAGCCGCTGATGTCCCGGGCACCGCAACCGCGCTGGGGAACACTGGTGTCGTGGGGGACATGACCGGCGTCGGTGGCGCCATGGTCGTCTCTTGCACGACCTGTGTGGGGTGGAGGGCGCTGGAGGAGGATGACATCAACATCATCCTGATAGTCACTCTCCGCAAGACGTGGGCGAAGGGGTGCACTCTCCGCATCCTCACCATGCTAGAGGACACGGCCACTGCGACAATGCCCGGTCTAGTGCGAGTCGCGACCTTCCCCCTGCACCCATCACGGGTACAGCCGCGGGACTGATGTGCGCTTGATATGCGTCGGTATTTCCACAAAGAGGAAGGGATGATCCAGCACAACGATGGTAAGTATTTCCCTCTGTCATGAAACCAAGGATATCGAACTAGTAGGAGAACCACATAACACTATGTAAACGGTACCTGCACACAAATAACAAATACTTGCAACCCGACGCGTTAAAGGGGTTGTCAATCCCTTTCGGGAAACAATGCTAGAAATTGACGTGTTAAGGGGATAAAATTGTAGTAGATTGAAAGATGCAAATAAAAGCAAATAAAATGCAACAAGGTATTTTTGTGTTTTTGATAATATAGATCTGAAAATAAAAGTTGCAAATAAAGGAAAAGGCAAATGGCAGTATAGATCTGAAAGTATATGATTGGAAAATAGACTCGGGGGCCGTAGATTTCACTAGTGGCTTCTCTCGAGAAAATAGCATACGTCGGGTAGTTAAATTATTGTTGGGCAATTGATAGAAAAGCAAATAATTATGACGATATCCAAGACAATGATCATGTATATAGGCATCATGTCCAGGATTAGTAGACCGACTCCTGACTACATCTACTACTATTACTCCACACATCGACCGCTAAACAACATGCATCTAGTGTATTAAGTTCATGGAAAAACAGAGTAATGCAATAAGAACGATGACATGATGTAGGCAAGATATATTCATGTAGGAATAGACCCCATCTTTTTATCCTTAATAGCTGCCCCTTCTGTCATTGGGAAAGGACACCGGAAGATCGAACCCATTACAAAACGCATCTTCCCATTTTAAGATAAATAGATCAAGTTGGCCATACAAAACCAAAATATCAGAGAAGAAATATGAGGCTATAATAATCAAGAATGGATATTAAATCAAGGCAAATCTGATCATAAACTCACAATTCATCAGATTCCAACAAACACACCATAAAAAGTCATTACATCAAATAGATCTCCAAGAGACCATTGTATTGAGATACAAAGCGAGAATAAGCAATCTAGCTACTGCCTACGGGCCCGTAGGTCTTTGGTAAACTACTCACGCATCATTGGAGAGGCACCAATGAGGATGATGAACCCCTCCATGATCGTGTTCCCCTCCGGGGGAATGCCGAAAAAGGGCTCTAGATTGGATCTCGTGGTTCTGGAACTTGCGGCGGCTAGAATAAAATTTCGTCGACTCCCTATAGGGTTTCTGGAATATTGAAGTATTTATAGAGTGAAGAGGCGGTGCGGGAGGCCACCGAGGTGGGCACAACCCACCTGGGCGCGCCTCGGGGGCCAGGCGCGCCCTGGTGGGTTGTGCCCCCCTCGGGGCACCCCCCAGGTGCTTCTCTGGCCCACTGGATGTCTTTTGGCCCAAAAAAATCCTCGAAAAATTTCGCTGCATATGGACTCCGTTTGGTATTGATTTTATGCGATGTAAAAAACTAGCAAAAGATAGCAACTGCCACTGGGCACTATGTCAATAGGTTAGTCCCCAAAAATGATATAAAATGATTGTAACATCCTAGAATGATAATATAACTGCATGGAACAATAAAAAATTATAGATACGTTGGAGACGCATCAGCATCTCCAAGCTTAATTCCTGCTCGTCCTTGAGTAGATAAATGATAAAAATAGAATTTTTGATGTGGAATGCTGCCTATCATGTTCATCACATATTCTTTTCTTTATAGCATGGACATTTGGACTTTTATATGGTTCAAAGCAATAGTCTAGTTTTGACATGAAGACTTTAATACTCAAGCATATCAACAAACAACCATGTCTTTCAAAATATCAATACTAAAGCAAGTTATCCCTAGCCCATCAAGCTCAATCATTGATCCATTCATGCAACACATCCAAATATTAACTATATGCAATGCTCAAGTGTGATAATAGTGTTCCATAGTTGGTGCTTTATAAGAGAAGATGGAGACTCAAATAAAAATAAAAATTGCATAAAGTAAAAGATAGGCCCTTCGCAGAGGGAAGTAGGGATTTGTAGAGGTGCCAGAGCTCAAAGCTTAAATTGAGAGATAAAATTATTTTGGGTGGCATGCTTTTCTCGTCAACGAGAACGACTTAGAGTTCCCAACACTTTCCATGCTAGATATATCATAGGCGGTTCCCAAACAAAAAATAAAGTTTATTCCTTTTTCCACCAAACTTTCACAAGACATGGCTAACAGTATCCATAGGTGCCCTCCATACCAACCCTTTCCAAGGAATTTATTATTTGACAACATAAAGTAAATTTTCTTTTCATTTCGGGACTGGGAATCCCTATTACCGCCGTACTCTCGTGCAATGACAAGTGAAGAAACACGCATCTCGAGAATAACAAATCTAGCATGAAAAATATTAGCCACCCTCGCCACTTCATGAGTGGTACACGCACACAAAATAGAAATTTATTTTGAATTTAGAGTGGTCACATACAAATTTTCTTAGAACGGCAAGGAAATACCACATATAGGTAGGTATGATGGACTCATTTGGCACAACTTGGGTTTTAGGATTTGGGTGCACAAGTAGTATTGAAAGTGTGTTATATCGACTAGAGGGGGGTGAATAGGCGATTTTTACAAAATCGTCACTGAGGAAATTCTAGCTGAGGAATTTCCTAACCAACGAACTACTTCGCAGCGGAATAGATACTCAGGTGCAAGCATAACATGACAGTAGCATGGTCATCATGATGAAATGAAAACAAGCACATAATACAAGTAGCGTGTAAACAGGATAAGCAAGCCGAGGACTGAAGACTGAAGAAATTGGGTTGATAAAATTGAGAAAGTCTTCAGTCAAAGTCTTCAAATAGAACAGATCAAGTTCATCAACACATGAATGATTAAATGGAAGAGTTGAGGAAATAGAACCAGTAGGCTTGATGAAGACAATGATTTGTTAGACCAGTTCCAACTGCTGTGACAGTTGTACGTCTGGTTAGGGCGGCTAGGTATTTAAACCTGAGGACACACAGTCTCAAACACCCAGTCCTGGACACACGGTCCAAGACACCAAGTCCTCACTGTATTCCCCTTGAGATAAGGTCACACAGACCTCGCCCAATCACTCGTGGTAAGTCTTCACAGGTGACTTCCAAACCTTCACAGACTTGGTCACTCAGCGATCCACAATTCCTCTTGGATGCTCTAGACCATTGACACCTAACCATCTCGAAGATCACAGTCTACAAAAGTAACAAGTGTCGGCTCCACACAGGAACACTCTCTTCGGTGATGCTCAATCACTTTGGGGTTTTAGGTGTTTGGGTTTGGGGTTTTTCCTCACTGATGATTTTCGCTCAAAGTCCTCGGAGGATGGGTTGCTCTTATGACAAGTGTCAGTTTCTCTCGGAGCAGCCAACCAGCTAGTGATTGTAGGGGGCGGCTATTTATTGCCTAGGGAGCATCTCTACATGATAAGACATAAATGCCCTTAAGTGATATGACCGATAGGCAGATAATATATTTTGGGACAGCCGGCGCATAGCACAGCAACGGTCGGAAATTGAGCTCTAAAATTCCTTAGGGATATTATGTTCCTCACTAGTAGGCAATCCGCACTGGCGAATTCCTAACTCCTCAGTCAGAACAAATTTCTCAGAGACCAGAAGAACTTCGTCTCTGTCACTGAAGAAATTGACTGAACTGTACGAGATTTCCAATGGCTTCACTCGAAAGGATTGGGTAGTGTAGGCTTTGAGTTGACCATCACATGAAAATTTGTTTCCTTAGTTTTACCTCGACCCCCTTTAATAGTACGGTGTTTCCTATGACTCAAGAAAGAGAAAATGAAACTACGAAAACAAAAGTCTTCACGCTTCATAATCCTCGCATGACACCAATTTCCTCACTTTCAAAGTCTTCAAGAATACCAAAGTCTTCAACTGAAGACTTACATTTTTAGGGGTCAACTTTAAACATAAATATCAAACTCCTCATAGACTTATAAGACCTGTGTACACTCAAAAACACATTAGTCCCTTAACCTATAAGTCTTCAATACACCAAAATCACTAAGGTGCACTAGATGCACTTACAATCTCCCCCTTTTTGGTGATTGATGACAAATAGGTTAAGTTTTCAACGGGGATAAACATATGAAGTGTAATGACTGATATTGAGGAATTTGATTACAAGATAGAGAAGAACTCCCCCTGAACATGTGCACTTTTTAGGAATTTGCTTGAGTTAGTAAATGCACATTGTAGAGTAATATCATGGAGATCTCCCCCTATATCTTGTAATTCATACACGCATTTAACATATGATATGAAGAATTTGAAATGCATGATGAAATATGGTGTCTGGCAAAATCCAGCATGCGTGCATTAAGGTATTGAGGAAATAAGCATGAAGAAGGCAGTTCAAAAAGTATCAAACCACCATAGGACTTAAGTTTACAACTCATCAGAGCAAACACCTCAGAAGAACGAGAGTTGTAACTTAACGAAAAATAGCCCACAATAGAGACCCTCTTGAAGACTAACTCAAATTTCTCCCCCTTTGTCATCAAATGACCAAAAGGGATGAAAATGAGAACTAACGCCCCTGAAGAATATCATCATGTAGTTGATGGAGGAGCGCCAGCATTGTTGGGGTCGTCCGTTGATGTAGGGCCTGCCGCAGTGTCGTCCAAGTCTTCAGCTTCATCTGTCGCGCGCGATGAAGAAAATGAGCTAGTGACCAGCTGAGGAACTTTGACCTTCTTGAATTTCTTCGAAGGTGTCTAATACCACTCAAAGTCCTGTTGGAATTCCATCTCCTTGAGTTCTTCAGCATTGAAGTGATGTGAAAGAATAGCCCAAGTGCGGTCGAAGATCTCATGCGCATAGTAGTGATTCTTCTTCAAAGTGTTCTGAGTGACAGTCATGTTTTGAAGAATAGCAGCAAATTGACGCTTGACCCACTTGTGATTTCGATCAACTTTATGATGAAGGCTGAGGAGAAGCTCACGATCAGTCATCACATGAGGAACACTAGCTTGAGGAATGTGCTTTGAAGCATTTGTGGCAGTGTCTTGGGTTGCAAAATCATCATTGGTGGAATAGGATGCAGCTTTGCGAATTTGCCCATCCAAGGGACGAGTTCCTTCATCAATGATTGCAGCTTTGACTTTTCCGCCAATTGAGAAAATTGTCTGTTTGAGGACTTCAAGTGGAGGCAGATAGCTGAGGTGATTCTGAAAGTCAGCCTTGTATGCAATTGAAGACCTTGTTCTGATGAATCTCATAATCCAGGGAGCATAAGGCTTCAATTCAAAAGGTGACAGTGCAACATTTGCCAAAGTCCTCATGAAGAAATCATGATAGTCGATGGGAATCCCATGCATGATATTGAACAGCAGATTCTTCATGATGCCAACAACGTCTTCTTCTTCAGAGTTGTGGCCTTTGATCGGACTAAGGGTTTTGGTGAGAATACGGTAAATTATCCTTGGCACACATTACAAATCCTTCACTAGGAAGGTTGTTCTTGGAGGGTTGCCACCCTTCAAAGGCTTCATCATCACTTGCATTAGATGATTTGAAGTTTAGGTTCCTCATAAATCAATCTTGCGCCTTTAGCTGGAGGGTGAACTGGGACGGCATGAAGCAATTCAGAAGCCAGAGCTTTATAGTGAGTGTTGTCAGTCATCCAGTCCAGCACCCATGAGTTGATGTCATCAGCATTATCAGTCAGGTGCAAGGTTGCATAGAATTGAAGAATTAGCTCTTCATTCCAATCACGGATATCAGAACAGAAGCTAAGAAGCCCAGACTCATGATGCAAATTCAGTACAGGCTCAAACGTATGGACTCCATGTCAACATGAGGAGTTTGATGATGCTCAAATACCTTATCCTTGTTGAAAAGCAGTGAAGAATAGAAGTTCATCTGAGTGGCCGTCCAGAACCGCTTGCAGTGAAGTCTTGTTGAGTCATTGGGATTGAATTCTATGAAGAATATGTGTTCAGCAAAGAAAGCATCAACCTTGAATTTTTGCTTTGTAGCATGAGGGTTCTTCTGCTTGGGCTGAAGATTTGATAATGAAGATTTTGCAGCCTTTTGAGTTATGACTTCTGGAGTTACTGCCTGGGGAATTTGAGCTTCAGGTTCTTCAGCAGCTTTGGGATGCTCTAGTTCTTCAGCTGATCTAGTTGGAGCTTGTTTGGGGAAGGACATAAGTGGGATGTGAAGTTCTTCAGAGCCCATTTGAATTTCTTCAGTTTGAGTAGGGGACTGAGGGACTTGCTGCAGTGGTGTGGTCAGTGGGGAGTTTGGATGAGTCATTTCCCAATAATCATCATTGAGCACTGGTGTTGTATACCAAATGTCCACATCCTCATCTTCTTCCATTTCATCAACGACGGGCTCTTCAGCAGTGAAATGGGGCTCGGCCGATGATAGCAGAGGGGTTGAAGGGATAGCATCCGCTTCAATTTCTTCATCCAACTGTCCTGAAGAAGCAGCAGAAGGATTTTCTTAAGTATTGTCATCAGGAATTTGATAATCCTCACCAAAGGGAACAATCTCCTTTGATGGCACAACGGAAATTGGAACAGAATCAATGGGATCCGTGACAAAGCTTGACAAAGTCCTCACTTTCTTGGGAGCTGAGGATTCTGTAGTTGATGATGCTTTCCTTTTTTTTACAGCTGCCTTCTCTGCAGCTTTTGTCCTCTTCACTTCTGATGCAGAAGGAAGTTTGATAATCCTCACAGGTGAAGACTTTGTAGAAGGTGCCGATGACATTTGTTCAGTTTCTTCAGGCGCGGCTTTAGCTTCTTCAGCAGCCCTTGGTTATTCTTCACGCACAATATTGGAAGTTGCCCTGACAGTTTCTTCAGCGACTGGAATTTCTTCATCAGTCCTGGCATGTTCAATTTCTTCAGCAGTGACATTGTCAGGTACGCTTTCAGTTTCCTCATCAAGATGAATTGCTTCTTGTGAGGAACTTTCACCACCAAGTTTGAGTGACTTGAAGAGCTTGACGAATCTGACTTTGGCTCCTATAGCGAATCAGCACGATATCTGTCCAATTCATCACTGAGGTCTTTGATTTCTGATTGCAGTTTCACAAGATCCTCAGGAGACATGTTCACAATGTTTTTCTTCAGAAGACGCTGCTTTCTGTACTGATCTTTCTTTGCCCTTATGGCTTGTTCAAACTTCCATTTCTCTTCACCAATGAAAGCAGCCAACATGTGACTTTGACCAGGTGTGAGATTCATGTCAGGGAGAGGAGTGTCGGGATTCTGGTGCCAAAGATCAATGTAGTCTAGGACCTTCTTCGGATCCAACATGAGAGGCACAGAACTGCCCTTGGCTCTAGCAGCCTTCATCTGCCTATCCCTGCTGATAGCAGCAAGTTCTTCATCATCAGCTTCATCATCATCATACGGAACTTGAAAGGCCACCTTCTTCTGAGGACTTGGCCTCTTTCCACGGCCTGCAGTGGTCTTCAGTTTCAGCACGGCCGGACCAGGTGAAGATTTTGGTGGAGTTGATGAACTTGCAGAGGCTCCTGAAGCAATTGAGAACCCTGTGTTTCATTGACATGTTGCAAGGTGAACAGGAGTTGAGGATTTTGCAGCAGCAGCTGAAAACTGTGCAGCAACAGAGGGAACTGAGGCGGCCCTTGAGGAAGTTGCCTGAGGAATATGTCTGGAAGGCTTTGAGGAACTTGGCCTTGAGGGCATTGCTGTTGAGGAATGTGGCTTGACGGCTGATTTCTTTGGCATGGCCTTCTTGGGCTTACTAGCAGAGGCCTTAGTAGCAAAGGCAGCAGTAGCAGAGTCTTCATTGAATTTCCTCACTTCATCTCTAGCTGCACATTGAAGCTTTGCTTGACCCTTGGCCCATTCCTTTGGAAATTCCTCACCACGCCTGGCGCTTGAGGGATCTGCAACTTGGCCTGGTGCCAGAGGAGGTCTTGTGCATGGAGGGTTTACTGCAAATTTCTTCATGTACTTTGGAGTCACATATCGGTACTCCCTCCATTCCTTGGCCCATCTTCTCTCAATCCTCTGAATGTGCACTTTGCGCTGATTTTTGTTTTCTTTCCCATGAGTTTCCTCATCTGGTGTGCAATATTCAGCATAGATGTCTTCAAGGATTTCAAATGCAGTGTTTGTCTCAGGTCTCCTTCCTCCCTTTTGTGGCCTCTTACCTTTAGCCATTTTCCTCACTTGAGGATTATGAACAGCTGAGATTTCTGAGGAAGTATGTAACTTTTCTTCGACGAATGCTACAAATGAGTTAAGTTGATGAGAACCTAGAGATTCAGCAACAGACATTTGTACCTGTGAACAGAGTATAGGTGCAAAGAATTTGGAGAGGTCATATGTGTTCTCAGAATTTTTTCAAAAGTATCAAGTTTGAGGAATTTAACCATGGGAGTCTTGAAGACTTTCACTAAGTGTTCTTGCTTTAGGTTCCAGAGTTTTATAGATCGGAAAATCCACACAATTGAGGAATCATGAAGAAAAAACTCATCTTAGAGAAACAAATCAAGAGCAGACAGATTTAGGTGTTCAAATAGTGGAGAGTTGAAGAATAAACAGCTTTTGAAGAAATTGTGAAAACATGAGAGTCAAAGAAGGGTAGTAAAATTAGATTTTAATTACCCTTGGTGAAGAACACGACCAACTAGATGAACTGTGGTGAAGCTTGTCGGTCCAGATCTCCCACGCCCTAACTTGGCAGAAGGAGACAGGTATGGCGGCGGCAGAGTGAAGATTTCCGCAGTCGGCGCGAGTACGACGACGGAGAGGTCAAGGCAGCGAAGCTCTTCCTCACCGGTGTCGATGAAAGTAGCGGCAACGCTAGGTCTATGAGCTCGAGCGAGATGGAGATGTCAAGCGGAGTAAATGAGTCACTGTGAAAGGGAAGGGGTATTTATAGCCAACGGTGAAGAACTGCTCGTCCGAAGAAATTGGACGAACGTGCCCCTGCCCTTTTCTATCCTAGAGACATGTGTCACCCATGTTCTGAGGAGTAAAGATAGTGGGGACCGTGGGTGAGTTGTTTAATCCATCGTGGGATGCGGAACGGTTTGAGCGGCAAAAGCCAAAAAAATTGGATAAGAAATTCTTAACGTTGAGTTCAGAAATTCTTCAGCTGGCAAGGACAGAGTGAAGATTTTGAACAAGTTTCAAATAGAACGCATATGAAGAAATTATGAATAGACCGGATTGACTTAAGCATAGAGGGGGGAAGGGTCCAATCACATTCACTTAGAGGAAAAAGTCAACTTGAAGAATTAGCAATAAGTGAATGTTGTTGACGACATAAAAACTCAAACTATATATATATATATATATATATATATATATATATATATATATATATATATATATATATATATATATATATATATATATATACAGCCGGTCTATTCTCATAACATTATGAGAATAATATTCTCATAACACTTCCGAACTGCACGCACAACGCGAGGGCACTGCACAGGTACTGCAACACAACGAAAGGTGAACTTCGTTTCGAAAAAACTATACGTGTTGTTTTTTGTGTACCTTTTTTGCTCTAGTTTTTTAACTGTTTATCGGAATAATGCGTGTAATATATCGTTGAAAAGATATGGAGTAGACGCAACTTCGCCATGTTGAACACTTTTCAAAATTCATCATAATTTAAGAGCAGTTTTGAAAATCGTGCGGCGCACAATGAATGACAGCGAGCGTTTTTCACGTTTTCTTCTAAACCGCTCGCCGGAATGAATCAAATGGTATACCGTTGGATAGATATCATCGAGGCGCATCTTTTTCATATGTATTGTTTTCTCTAATTCGTTACGGTCTAAGAGCAGTTTTGAATTTAACAAATCGCGGAATTAAGTTTTTTCTAATTTTTTGCAATTTTTTTGTACTGTTTTAGCTTCAGTTTGTTAACCGTTTGTCGAAACGAGGCATGTGATACGCTGTTGGAAAGCTACGAACGAGGCGCCACTTTCATATGTTGAAATGTTTTTGAGATTCCTTACGGTTTTTAGTTAATTTTGAAAATCGTGCGGCTGACTACAAGAGGCAGTGGCCGTTTTTGACAAAAATTTTACAAACCGCTGGTCGAAATGATCCAAACGATACACGGTTGGAAAGATATCGCCGAGACGCTACTTTTGCATGTAGAACACTCCCTCTAATTCATTACGGTTTGAGAGCAGTTTTGAAATTACAAAAACGCGGACAATCTGTTTTTCGCGACACCAAAATCGACGAGTGAACCGCACCGGACAGAAAACCGCACTGCTTCGAACTGAAAACCACACTGCATCGGGCAAGTAAACTTCATGAATTTCTTTTGTCGTACATAAACTTTTACCACACGAGGTGGAGTGCACTTCATGTCGAGCGTTGATGAACCGCAATACTATGAAAAGTGAACCTCGAGACTACCGTAAATGGGTCACGACACTATCCAAAGTGAAGCGCGTTACTTTTTTTTGTAATTTTTCTATCATTTTTCCTACACTCCACGCTCGCTATAAGTGAATCGCAAACATACTGAAAGTCAACCGTAACACTCTTGATAGTCAACCACATTTATTTTTTGCTAGTGTACTTCAATTTTTTTTTCAATCATCCCACAAATGAAACATAATTCATTTCGAAAAAGAAGTGAAGCACAACAAACTTTTTGTGTGTTCGTCTTCTACTGCATAATATAGTTAACTTAACCGCGAGAAAATAATTAGTGAACCACATTTGCACTTATGTTTTTCATCCCAAAGAAAGTGCACTCCACACAACAATTTTCTTTTTGACCGCAACCATCAACCGGTCGAACTACACCAGGGCCCAGTTTTCCTCCCGCGTACTAGATGGGCCAGGTGGAGAACCTCCTGCCAACACCAAGTAAACTGCAGCAACAATCCAACTGGAGAACCTCCTGCCAATCATCCTCTCAAGTGCTTGCGTACTGCACCGACGCCCCAACTGACCTGCAACGATAGCAGGCTGCAGTGCTCATCGTCAGTGGATAACAATGAAAATTGGACCTGGGCATGTTTTTGTACCTGCTGGTATGCGATGGGAAGAGGACCGCCAGAGTCCAGTGGTGGCATCACAGACCATGGCCGGACTTGGGGAAGAAAGAATCCAGCGCGGGTTTGAGTCACATCGATGCATCCACGGTGGGAAGGCTCACGTGGTTGGGCGGCCATCACAAAAATTTCACACAAATGCAGAAACATCACACAAAAATTTGACACAGCCGGGAGAATATTTCGCAATCCTCCTCCTGATGTTGCTAGAAGCGTGAGAGGAGATGGCTACCCCGCCGCCAGACCGCACTGCACACACGCCCGTCGGAGGATAGTGGCGCCCACCAAACTAAACCGCAGAGCATCCGGGGTGGAATCTCGCTGTTGCGGACGTACGTGGTGGCCACGACCTCGTCCTTTGACCTTGTAGTCGATGGCGGGGAAGGGGTGCACGGCCTGGGAAAGGGGTAAGGGAGGTGAGGGCTGGCGCGGTGTCTGTGGATGTCGGTGGAGGTTAGAGACGACGCCCTGTTCTTCGCCTGGCCGTGGACAGAGAGGACGACCCCAGGGCAACGCGGGTGGCAAGCCGGATCTCGCTGGGATCTTTTCAGTTTTTCACGGCAGGGGCATGGTGGCCCGAGCCACTGGAGGTGGGTAGGCCCCCGACGGGGTCGGGGCTCGCCGCGGGAGTCCGGCGAGATCGAGCTTGACGAGCGCATCCACCGACAGGGGAGGAGGCCATGGAGAAGGCACGGGAGGGCAGGGGGCCTCAGATCCTTCGGTTGCCAGAGTCCAGACGGAGGAATAGGGAAGGGGAAGGGCTCGCGCTGGGGTAGGCAGGGCGGCCGGCGACGTAGCGCTTCTGGGCGGCCAACGATGGATGTGGAGGTGGTGGTGGATGCCACGGTGGCCGGTGCCAGCGGGGAAGAAGGTGGGAGGTGCGGGGGGCTGCAAGGAAGAAGGTGGGTTGTGGGGGGTGGGGCGTCGACGGGGGTAGGTGCC
>LR738715.1:590720780-590752537 GCA_902687465.1 Secale cereale
ATATATATATACTAGCAAAAATGCCCGTGCGTTGCAACGGGAGAAGAAAACATATCACATCCCATCTCTTCTTGCCAATACATACTTGTCTCCACCTTTTATTTCAACACAATACCCCACATGTATTGCCAATTTACGAAAATGGGTTTCCCCCCGCTTTAGATTATAAAGCAACATCCAACCGATACAACCAGCTTGCTGGGGTCGCAACCCAAATAAGCCCAAAAGAAAAAAGAAGAGAAAGAAAAAAAGAAATAAATGCCGACGTCGGAAGCTCAACTAAGCAAAGAGGGCCGACACCTGCTGCACCCTCTGGAGCACTCCCAAGCCTCGCGTACCAAGCAACAACTTCATGAAGAAATGCGACGACGACGACGCTGCTGCCCGGACAAGTCCTAGGGTTTCCCCCGGTACACGGATGGCAGTGGGGAAGGGGTATCACCGACGCCCCTCGGGAGGGTCCGGCAACGCCCACGAGCACAGCCGTTCCGGTGGCGAACAAGCCGTCAGAGATTTCTCCCACCCCCGAAACCACCACCGCCACCCCAGACAAATGGAAGCACACCGCCCAACATGCCGCCCACCAGCCTGTGCCACCACGGATACCGCACCATCATCACCGTCTCACTGAGGCCACCAACACGAGACCTAGAGGTAGGACGAGAAGACACCGGGCTCGGTGGCAACCACAACACAGCCGACAGGAGGGAATAGCCTCCACCGCCGCACAAAGCCGACCAGACATAGCGACAAGGACTTGCCAGGCCACCACCGGCCCAGCCGGAGCCCAACGGGTCCGGACAGTCCCAGCAGCCATGATGTAGCATGCTGGCCGCCGAAGCCATCACCATCGCAGCCACGACCGCCTCGCCTCACCACCAGGGAGCTACGCCATCGTGCCCCGGACCGCAGGCCCGCCCTAGCCCAGATGGGACCCAAAAGGGCCCAGATCTGGGCCGAGCGGGCGCCGCCGGCCAGCTGCCCACCACGCCACCACGCAGCCAACGGCCACGCCGTCGCGTCGAGAGCACCCGAGGCCCGCAGAACGCCGCCACCGGGCCCCACCACCGCGAGCCGAACAACACCACCGCCGGGCAGGAGGAAGCCCCGACTCCCCCTCCAGGCGCGCGGGGAATGGACGTCCGCCGCCGCCGGCGCCATCCGGGCTCGCCGGAGGCTGCTGCTGGTGGCGGCAAAGGGAGATGAAGGAGGAGGGGGTCGAGACGGGGAGGCGGCAGGGGGCGCTCCGCCGCCACGGGGGGCGACAGGAGCGCCAGGGGAGGGGAGGAGGAGGGGGAGAGGGAAATAGGCCGGGGGCGCGCGCACCGACGGCCGGCCCCGGTGGGAGGGGGCGAGGGGTGGCCGGTGGCGGCAGGGAAGTAGGGGAGCAACCCTAGCTCGGGTCCGCGGGAGCGGTTCCCTCGTGTTCGCCCCTCATCTGACCATGTATTGCCAATTATATTCCTTTCCGCCCTCATCGACGGTGCCACTCATGTCCACCTTGTGTCATATTCTAAATCCTGCTAAAAATATTGATGCAAGAACATAAGAGGTCAACTCTACTGGGGGAAATTCAGCAATGGGTATCCAAAAATAAGTGACATGCACATTTGAAGTTTGTTTGCTTGATGCAATGAAATCTTCTGTGGCATGTCTATAATGACTTCTGACTTGTAGTCATATGTTTATCCAAAAACATACGTACGGTAACATGTTTTCCTTTAATACTAAATTCAGGCTTCCCAACGGTAAATAATAGAGACACCAGCTAAGAGAATAAGGTGAATCTATGTGAAACCTTCTGCTTGTGCATGAACTCTCATAGTAAATAACTACATGATTTTTTACATGTACGAAAATCAATCGTCAAAGCAGCGAAACAATGTGATTATGTTCACACAAAAATCTGCATCGCAGATTAAAACACATGTGGGAAAATTTACTCGTCTATTATACCTAGTATTGTAAGAAATAAATACATAATTTTCTAGTATTTTCTCACTAACTCCTCAAAATTTAATCAATTAACTGGTCTACGTGCTATTCACCCCTTCACTTGCTATTCATCCCTTTCTTGTATCTATCTCCTTTACATGTATCCGGGATCTAGAGATAGATATATGTTGCATAGATGACAAAGCTCTAGCTCAAGCAAACCTCACAAGTTTAGAGTTCATACATCTATATGTCGTGGCCGCATCAGGGCCAACCAGCAGCGTGCAATCCACCCCAAGCCCCAAGTGGCCTCCCCGTGCATTCTTAACAATCGTATTTGGTCATGTCACCACACGAAGAAAACACCGGCGGCTGCAATTAGTTCTAATCAGACCCGCAAAGAGTAAAAAGGGGCTTTGCATAAAAAATAAATCTTACACACGCATAGCGACATACACGCTGCCGACCAACAAGAGCACCCCGTTCCGCCCCATGTCATCCTCCTCTTCAATGCCGCAACATCGCAAACCTATTTATCACTTGCCTCAAATGACCTACTTGTAATTTGTAATAAAGTTATGGATTTTTCTGTGAATTGTTTTTTGTATTTTTTTCATGTTGCCAATTTGAATCCTTCCAAACATTTGTGGAACCATTTTTTATGGGACCAAGTATAAATCTTGGAGTCTAGCAAAATTGGTCTCATGAAGAAATTCCATTATCCCCTAGGCTTTTTCCCTATAATGGAAAACAATTCAGCAACCGACGACTAGGCCGGTATCAAATATCCCCACAACCTCCGAACCAGCCCACCAGGCCGAGCTAGCTCCCTCGAAACCTAGCCCAATGCCCATAACTCTTTTCCTCAACCCCCTCCCTCATCTTCCGTCGAGCGCCGCCACACACACAGAACACACAGCGTGCGTCTCGCGCCTCTCCTCGCCGACCTCCACGACCTCTGGTCGGCCGTCTCGAGCACCTCCCGTAGCCGTAGCATTGGCCGGCGAGCTCTTCGCCCCGCTAGCATACACCTCCCCATTTGGGCGGCCTTCCTGGGTGCGGCTTCGCCGCGGGCGTCGGCTATCGAGCTCCTCTCCCTGACATCTGGCCGGTCCTAGCGTCGGCTTCTCCTGCTATAGCCGCGCCACACAACCTTGAGCCTCTTTGCCCTCCGCTGACCCAGCTCCTTCCTTCCGGGGTCAGAGACCTACTCATCTGCGTGCCGCGACATTCGCCCGCCAATCACGTCTCAAGCAGCCCACAACCTTGTCTTTTCATGTGCTTCTTATCGACCTCACCATGGTTCTCACGTGCTTGCTTGACGAGGCTGGTTGATACTACAGATAATCTGGAACGTATTTCAATTAGTGACATTCAATTCATTGGAGCAAGGTGGGATTATTCGTTTTTTAGGTGGGATGATTCGGTGTGTACTATAGTTTGATTGACTACACAACCTACGACGACAAAAAATGAATCATGGATGCAGCCCAGCGAGTGGCCCAACTGGTTGAAGTAGCCACGTACAGAGAAGTCGAACGTAACATAAAAGAAATAAATAGTACCACCTCGGATAATAATAAAATATCAAAAAATTAAATGTATGGAGAACTATGAAATCTTCTGTCCTTTATTATTAGGTAAAGAGATATATATCCAGTGAAGAACATCATAGAAAGTTGAGGAAATTGCAAATTTTTAGGAATTTGAAAATTTTGAAGAATTTGAAAATAAAAGGAAAACTCAAATATCAACTTTGGGTGGAGGCGTAACCCACCGTATAAGAATGATGATTTTAGACACCACGTAAAATTGTCGTAGGGTTCTGATAATCAATTTCTTCATTAATTTCTTCACAGTTAGTGGTTTAGTCTTCATTGATTGAAGAAAAATGTTACTTCGTGTGTTGCGCATCAAAGTCATCAAATTGGCGTAAGAGTTAGGATGTGTGTCCTTTCAAAGTACATTCGAAGATTCTAAGATATTTAGCTCACACCGCAACTTGCAAAATCTCTTCTCATCCAAGGGCTTAGTGAAAATATCTGCCAGCTGGTCTTCAGTCTTCACATGGTAGATGGAAATGTCGCCCTTGAAAGCATGATCACAAAGAAAGTGATGACGGATCTGGATGTGCTTTTTCTTCGAGTGTTTAACTGGGTTGTGAGCAATCTTGATGGCACTCTCATTGTCACAATAGAGTGGTACATTCTTCATGGTGACGCGATAGTCCTTGTGGGTTTGCTTCATCCACAGTAATTGAGCATACCATGAACCAGCAGCTATGTACTCACCTTCAGCAGTGGAAAGTGATACACAGTTCTGCTTCTTCGAGGACCAACATACTAAGGATCGTCCGAGGAAATGGCATGTGTTGGATGTAGACTTGCGATCCACTTGATCACTAGCATAGTCAGAGTCAGAATATCCAATGAGATCAAAATTAGAGCCCTTGGGGTGCCATTATCCAAGTGTTGGAGTATGAGCTAGATATCGAAGAATATGCTTCACAGCCTTATGGTGTGATTCCTTCGGTGTAGCTTGAAATCAGGCACACATGCAAACACTAAGCATAATATCTGGCCTAGATGCACATTGATACAATAAAGAGCCAATCATGGAGCGGTATACCTTTTGATCGAAGTTTTTACCATTTTCATCGATGCACAATTGGCCATTTGTGGGCATAGGGATTTTGACGCCTTGGCAATCTTGCATGCCAAATTTCCTCAAAACATCCTTGAGGTATTTCTCTTGAGATATGAAGATGTCATTGCGTTGTTGACGAATTTGAAGGCCTAGGAAGAATTTCAGCTCTCCAATCATGGACATTTGATATTCTTCACGCATCATGTAGCCAAATTAGTCACTATAACATTCATCAGTACAGCCAAAGATAATATCGTCCACATAGATTTGACACACAAATAATTCATCATCATATGATTTAGTGAAAAGTGTTGGGTCAAGTGAACCGGGTTTGAAGCCTTTCTTCATGAGGAATTCCTTCAAAGTATCATACCACACCCGAGGGGCCTGTTTGAGGCCATAGAGGGCCATGTTGAGTTTGAAGACTTTGTGAGGATGTTTAGGATCTTCAAAACCTGGGGGTTGAGCAACATATACTTCTTCCTCAAGCTTACCATTGAGGAATGCACTTTTCACATCCATTTGATATAAGATGATATTATGATGGTTAGCATAAGCAAGTAATATGCGAATAGCTTCAAGTCTAGAAACAGGCGCAAAGGTTTCATCGAAGTCAATTCCTTCAACCTGTGTGTAGCCTTGAGCTACGAGACGAGCCTTATTCCTCACCACAAGGCCATTTTCATCTTGCTTGTTTCGATAGATCCACTTGGTGCCGATGATATTGTTCTTCCGAGGATCTGGTCGCTTGACTAGTTCCCACACATAGTTGAGCTCAAATTGATACAATTCCTCTTACATAGCTTGAATCCACTCAGGTTCCAGAAATGCCTCATCAACTTTGGTGGGCTCTGTGATAGAGACAAAAGCAAAGTGCCCACAAAAGTTAGACAATTGTGAAGCTCTTGAGCGTGTGAGAGGACCCGGTGCATTGATGTCGTCGATGATTTTCTCGATCTGCACTTCTTTTGCGACACGAGGATTAGCTGGTTGACGACTTTGGTCTGGCTGAGCATTTTCTTCAGCAGCAGTTTCTTCAGGAGCACCAGAATGATTTTCTTCATTGTTAGGAATGACTTCTTCAACTAATTCTTCAGTTGGGATGATATCTTTAGTAGCTTTGAACTTTATGGATTCCTCGGGAGGTATTTCACCTGACACAGAAGGTATGTGCTCTCTTTGCGAGCCATTAGTTTCATCGAACCGCACATCTATTGTCTCAACAATCTTGTGAAGATGATTGATGAAGATTTTGTAGGTGTGCGAGTCCTTTCCGTAACCAAGCATAAAACCTTCATGTGCTTTCGGTGCAAATTTGGATTTGTGATGAGGATCTCTAACCCAGCATTTAGCACCGAAGACTTTGATATAACTCACATTGGGTTTCTTGTCAGTGGGTAGTTCATATGAGGTTTTATTGAGGAGTTTGTGAAGATATACCCTGTTGATGGTGTGGCACGCAGTGTTGATAGCCTCTGGCCAGAACCAAAGAGGCGTCTTGTATTCATCAAGCATAGTGCGAGCCATCTCAACAAGAGTCTTGTTCTTGCGCTCCACAATGCCGTTCTGCTGAGGAGTGTATGGGGCTGATAGCTCATGAGTAATTCCAAGTTCATCAAGATAGTCATCAATACTAGTGTTCTTGAACTCGGTCCCATTGTCACCCCGTATATGCTTGATCTTCACACCAGAATTCGTCAAGGCCCTTGAGGAAAATCGTTTGAAGATTTCCTGCACTTCATGCTTAAATGTGATGATGTGTACCCATGTATAACGAGAGTAGTCATCAACAATGACAAAGCCATAAAGAGATGCTGCATTCGTGAATGTAGAGTTATGTGTAGGGCCGAAGAGGTCCATGTGAAGCAATTCAAAAGTACGAGTGGTAGTCATGATAGTCTTCGAGGGATGCTTGGATTTGGTCATCTTTCCAGCTTCGCAAGCCCCACAAAGATGATATTTGAGGAAGTTGACACCCTCAATTCCAAGAATGTGTTTCTTCTTCATAAGTGTGTGCAAATTCCTCATGCCAGCATGACTAAGTCGTCGATGCCATAGCTATCCTTCTGAAGCTATTGCAAGTAGGCATGTGGCAGGTTGTGGTCCTGTAGAGAAATCAACAATATACAAGTCTCCTCTCCTAAAGCCTTCTAAGACTTTGGAATTGTCAGATTCTAAAACTACAACACAGCGATATTTGCCAAAGACAACAACCATATCAAGATCACAAAGCATTGAGACAGACATGAGGTTGAATCCAAGAGACTCGACAAGCATGACTTTCTCCATGTGTCGATCTTTTGAGATTGCAACCTTACCTAGAACTAATACCTTGCTTTTTCCTTTATCAGCATAGGTGATATGCTTTAGGTGAGATGGAGATAAAGGAGAGTCCATCAGTAGATTCTTGTCATCGATCATGTGATTTGTGCATCCACTGTCGAGGACCCACTCAGTAGCTTTGAGGGAGTCATCCTGTAGAGCAATTAGTACATCTTACAACTCATATGCTTCATAGTGAAGAATATGACATCAATTTCATCAGAATGAATTTCACCAACAAGAGCAATGTGAAGAATGAGGACGTGAGAAACGAATGAATCATTTCTGCATGATTAGCTTGCGTCCTATCAAGCATTTTCAGGTCCCCAGTTAATTCTTTAGACGTTTAAGTTCGTCTAGAGACCTGACCCTGCATAAGAGATTAGTTCTTTTTCTTCACCACCCACATGTGGAGGTGTGGTAAAGAGTTCATCATTCGACGAGCACCAATTGAGAATGGTGGCATTGAAGTAAGTGCACTTCGTTTCACAGGAGAGGGGTTAGAGTATGAATAAGAGTACGCAGAGAAATTCTTCGAGGACTTATGAACATAATGATTTGAAGAATAATGCACATATTCATAATCCTTCTTTCCCTGCGAAACAGATGTGTTCGCACGATGATGATCATATGAGGATTTTAATCCACTTGAGGAATTTGGTCCATATGAGGATTTGAATCCATATGAAGATTTCGAACCATGTGGAGAATTTGATCTGGGGTTCCTGTTCTTCACAGGAGGTGTCATGAGGACATTCACTTGAAGATTTTCAAGGTGCCTCTTAGGGACCCAGATTTTCTTCATAGGGGGACCATTCCTGCAGTTAGTTCCAACATATCTAGCAAATACTTCACCATTCTGATTCTTGAACAGTTTATAGTTGGAATCAAATGACTCATCAGAAGAATGTGAAGATTCACAAGTAAAGCCAGATAAGGTAGATGGATCTACGGGAGGTCCTTTTGCAGCAACCCATGTGGTTTTGGGATACTGCTCAGGTTTCTAGTAGGTCCCATCAACATTGAGTTTCCTCTCAAAGGCGATACCTTCTTTCCTAGGGTTCCTGTTCAGAATATGCTTTTTAAGCACATCACAAAGAGTCTGATGACCTTTGAGGCTTTTGTACATGCATGTCACATACAATTCCTTCAACCCTGTATTTTCGTTAGTAGCATCGGTGTTTTCCTCAACTGAGGAAATTGTCACCACAGAAATAGTTGAAGAATTTATAACAGTAGACGCATTTGAACTTTCGGGTGAAGAATGTTTAGTTTCACGTTCAATGCATTTAAGACATGGTGGAATAAATTCCTCCTGAGCAGCGCTGATCTGTTGAGCAAGCAATGGATCACGTTCCTTCTGAAGATCTTCATAACTCTTCCTTAGCTTCTCAAGATCTTGCTTTCTTTGAAGAAATTCGTAGGAAAGCTTCTCATGATCAGATAAGAGAGTGTTATGATTATCCTGAAGGTTATCAAACTTGGACTGAAGTCTTTGCAGATTTTCAGTTGAGATTTTAGATCGATCCATTTCTTCACCCAACAGGTCATCACTTCTTTCTAGCAGATTTTGAACCTTATCAAAGGCTTTTTGCTGTTTTATGGCAATTTTAGCAAGTTTGGAATAGCTAGGTTTGAGGTTTTCATCAGATTAATCTTCACTAGAACCAGACAATGAACAGTTGAGTACCTTGGCACCTTTTGCCATGAAGCAGTAGGTGGGAGTGTAGTCATCGTTGTCGTCGTCAGCAGTGTCGGGGAAGTCATTTTCCTCAGTGTTGAAGAAGGACTTGCTCACGAATGCGGTAGCGAAAGCCAGGCTAGCCACACCAGAGTCTGATTCCTCAGATTCCTCCTCTTCCTCAATTTCTTCAGATTCAGCTAAGTCCATTTCCTTGTCAATGAATGCTCGAGCTTTCATGTAATTGCTTTTCTTGTGAGAAGAAGACTTCGAAGATTTTTATGATGAGGACTTTGAAGATTTCTTCTTTTTCTTCGTGTCGTCTGAGCTGTAACCCTTGTATTTCTTCTTCTTTGATTCATTTGCCCAATGAGGACAATCAATGATATAGTGACCAGGTTTCTTGCATTTGTGGCAAGTCATTTTCTTGGAATCGCGAGATGAGGAATCGGATCTCACATCATCACCTCTTGAAGATCTTCCAAAGCGATCACGTCTTGAGAATTTCTGAAATTTCCTCACAAGCATTGCCAGCTCCTGACTTAGTTCTTCAGGATCGCCAAGGATACTATCGGAATCTTCACCTTTGGATGAGGAAACTGCCTTGGCCTTTAGTGCATGTGATCTACCATAGCTTGGACCATAGAGATCTCTCTTCTCAGCTTGTTGGAACTCATGAGTGTTTAGCCTCTCAAGAATATTAGATGGATCAAGTAACTTGTTGTCTCCACGCTCTTGAATCATCAGTGCCAGAGTGTCGAATGAGGAGTCGAGTGATCTTAGCAGTTTCTTCACCACCTTGTGGTCTGTGATGTCTGTAGCACCAAGTGCGTGTAGCTTGTTTGAGATGTCAGTGAGGTGATCGAAGGTTTGCTGAACGTTTTCGTTGTCAAGTTTCTTGAAGCGGTTGAAGAGGTTGCGAAGAACATCAACTCGAGGGTCACGTTGAGTTGAGACTCCTTCGTTGACCTTGGACAGCATGTCCCAAATAAGCTTTGAAGTCTCCAACGCACTCACTCTGCAATACTGCCCTTTGCTCAGATGGCCACATATGATATTCTTCGCTTTAGAGTTGCTTGAATTTCTTCACATCAGCAGCATTCACGGAAGGAGAGACTGATGGAACACCAGTTTCCACAACGTAGCACAGATCGTTTTCAATTGCCTCAAGATGCATGCGCATCTTGTTCCTCCAGTAGGGGTAGTCCGTCCCATCAAATGTAGGACACCCAGCCAAGACTTTGATCATACCTGCAGTCGACATAACTAAAACTCCAGGCAGTTAAACTAAAATCACATAGAACAAGGGAGTACCTTGCTCTGATACCAACTGAAAGTGCGTTATATCGACTAGAGGGGGGTGAATACGCGATTTTTACAAAATCGTCACTGAGGAAATTCTAGCTGAGGAATTTCCTAAGCAACGAACTACTTAGCAGCGGAATAGATACTCAGGTGCAAGCATAACAAGACAGTAGCATGGTCATCATGATGAAATGAAAACAAGCACAGAGTACAAGTAGTGTGTAAACATGATAAGAAGGTTGAGGACTAAAGACTGAAGAAATTGGGTTGAAGACATTGAGAAGGTCTTCAGTCAAAGTCTTCAAATAGAACAAATCAAGTTCATGAACACATGAATGAGTAAACGGAAGAGTTGAGGAAATAGAACCAGTAGGCTTGATGAAGACAATGATTTGCTAGACCAGTTCCAACTGTTGTGACAGTTGTACGTCTGGTTAGGGCGGCTGGGTATTTAAACCTGAGGACACACAGCCCTGGACACCTAGTCCTGGACTCATAGTCCAAGACACCAAGTCCTCACCGTATTCCCCTGGAGCTAAGGTCACACAGACCTCGCCCAATCACTCGTGGTAAGTCTTCACAGGTGACTTCCAAACCTTCATAGACTTGGTCACTCGACGATCCACAGTTCCTCTTGGATACTCTAGACCATTGACGCCTAACCGTCTGGAAGATCACAGTCTTCAAAGGTAACAAGCGTCGGCTCCACACAGGAACACTCTCTTCAGTGATGCTCAATCACTTGGGGTTTTAGGTGTTTGGGTTGGGTTTTTCCTCACTGACGATTTTTGCTCAAAGTCCTCGGAGGATGGGTTGCTCTTATGACAAGTGTCGGTTTCTCTCGGAGCAGCCAACCAGCTAGTGGTTGTAGGGGGGCGGCTATTTATAGTATAGGGAGCATCCCGACATGATAAGACATAAATGCCCTTAAAGGATATGACCGTTAGGTGGAAAAGATATTTTGGGACAGTTGGTGCATAGCACAGCACGGAAATTGAGCTCTCAAATTCCTCAGGGCTATCATGTACCTCACTAGTAGGCAATTCGCACTGGCGAATTCCTAACTCCTCAGTCAGAACAAATTCCTCATAGACCAGAAGAACTTCGTCCCTGTCACTTCAGAAATTGACTAAACTGTATGAGATTTCCAATGGCTTCACTCGAAAGGATTGGGTAGTGTAGGCTTTGAGTTGAGCATCACATGGAAATATGTTTCCTTTGTTTTACCTCGACCCCCTTTAACAGTACGGTGTTTCCTATGACTCAAGAAAGAGAAAATGAAACTGCAAAAACAAAAGTCTTCACGCTTCATAATCCTCGCATGAATATCCAAGTCTTCAAGGTGACACCAATTTCCTCACTACCAAAGTCTTCAATTGAAGACATACATTTTTAGGGGTTGACTTTCAACATAAATATCAAACTCCTCATAAACTTATAAGACATGTGTACACTCAACAACAAATTAGTCCCTTAACCTATAAGTCTTCAATACACCAAAATCACTAAGGGGCACTAGATGCACTTACAAGTATTTCTACTTAGTACAAGGTGGAGGCTCGCAAGAGGTTGAGAAGCGACCAACCAAGGAACGTAAACATTCATAAGAGACCAATAAACATAACTAACACTGAATAATGCAACACAAGTAGGATGTAATTTCATTGCATGACTATTGACTTTTGTGCTTGCATAGGGAATCACAAACCTTAACATCAATATTCTTACTAAAACATAATTACTCATTAACATGGCTCACATATCACTATCATCATATCTCGAAACTATTACAAAGAATCAAGTTTATTTTGTCCAATGTGCTTCATGAAAGTTTTTATTATAGGAATAATTAATTTGGTGCCCTTAGTTGTGTCCCACTCGGCAGGTTTACCCCTAGTGTCCGAAAACACTTGTTCCTGCCCAAACCATTTTGCTCCTCTTATGCTTTTGCCCTTTGACCGTTTGACCATCACTTTGAAAACTTCATAAAAATTCATACTAACTCAGAAAAATTCAAATAAGATATCTAAATGTTCAGAAAAGCATCACCTATATGTGCATGGCATTTGCATTCATGGAAAAAGTGTTGGCTAGTCCCCATGAATGCAAATGGTCAAAACTGAGATGGGGACTGGACAACACTTTTTTCATGAATGAAAATGACATGCACATATAGGTGATGCTTTTCTGAACATTTTGATATCTTATTTGAATTTTTCTGTGTTAGTATGAATTTTTTATGAAGTTTTCAAAGTGATGGTCAAACGGTCGAAGGGCAAAAGCATAAGAGGAGCAAAGTGGTTTGGGCAGGAACAAGTGTTTTCGGAAAATAGGGGTAAACCTGCCGAGTGGGACACAACTAGGGGCATAAAATCAATTACCCCTTTATTATATCCCCCTTAGATATCTGTCACTTTGGGATTAGTTTCATATGTTGCTTTTGATAAGCTCAAGTAAATATAAGTGAAGAACATGAGAATAATATTTTCTTCTCTCAAATTAGTCTAAGTGAAGCATGAGAGAATTACTTCAAAAATAACAAAGCACACTATGCTCAAAAAGATATAAGTGAAGCACCAGAGCAATTCCATATCTCTTGAAAAATTTAAGTGAAGTATAAGAGCAAGCATAGCATTATTTGGCTCTCTCATATAGGTGAGTACAGTAAGGATACTTATTAAAAAAATAAAAATAAAAACTAGCCAAGTCTCATATCATACAAGACGCTCCAAGCAAAACTCATAATAAGTGACGAATAAAAATATAGTCTCAAGTAAAATACCGATGGTCGTTCGAAGAAAGAGGGGATGCCACTCGGGGGCATCCCCAAGCTTAGTTGCTTGATACTTCTTGAATACTATCTTGGGGTTCCTTGAGCATCCGCAAGCTTAGCCTTTTGCTACTCCTTATTCCTTCGTCCATCGTGATCTCACCCAAAACTTGAGAACTTCAATCACACAAAACTTAACAAACCTCATGAGATCTGTTAGTATAACAAAAAATCTTTACTCTAAATATTGTAGAAAACCAATTCGTATTTTTTGATTATATTACATCTACTATATTCTAAATTTTCTATGGCATAAACTCTTCAAAAGAAATTGTAGATCAATCAAAACAAGCACATAACACAACGAAAACAGAATCTGTTAGAAACAAAATAGTCTGTAAAGATGCATTTTTTGACCATACTTCTGTAGCCCTAAAAATTCTAAAAAATTAGGATAACGTGGAACATTTGTATCCAGATAACGTGTAAGTAATTCAAGAGTTTATCACGCCCCACTAATCGTCAGAAATTCTAACTCTGGACGCAAAAATTTCTGAATTTCAACGAAATCAAATCAACTATCAACCAATTCATCCCAAAGGCTTTGCTTGGCACAAACATTTATTTAAACCACAAAAACACATCAAACCAGAGGTATTATTGGGTATTTTATTGAAAATAGCAAGAAAACCAAAAACCAAAAAAGATACAAGTTGGGTTGCCTCCCAACGAGCGCTATCGTTTTACGCCCTTAGCTAGGCATAATACCAAGATCTTAAGTGTTGTCATCCTTGTTTTCCAACTCCTCAATCACACATTTCTTCACTGATTTGGCATACATTTCCTCAACAATAATACTTCTAGGGACAAGATCAAGTAATTTGCTTTTGTAAAGGGGGCCTTTTATTACTTCAATAAAATTGGGATGAATACTAATCATTTTAAGATCCCCTTTGTTGTTACTAGAAGTTGCCCCCTTGTTCTTGCGACTTTTTACGGGTGTGTTTTCGGTAGTATTAACGAAAGAAAAAGAGGTGCTCAAGTTACTAAAAATTTCTTCCAATTTATCAATTCGAGAAGGACTTTCTTCAATTCTTTCATTGAATACGGGTTCCTTCTCTTTTAACAATTTAAAAAAATCACCCGCTTTCGACCCAAATTTATTAGCAAGATTATGCATCTTTTTATCCAAAATTTCAATATGTTCTTTAGTGAACAATCCCTTTTAAATAGCATCTAGTCTTTGCAGAACATGCTCAAGAGTCAAAATTGTATTATTGATAATAATAGGAGGAGAACCCACTAAACTTCTCATAGCATTCAAAGCATCAGGAGGAGGACAACTTAAGAAATTTCCTTCGGTAATGGTATCAAGGACAAATCTAAACCTAGTGGTGATTCCTACGTAAGAATTTCGAAGAAGAACAATAGTGGATTGCTTATGAATAGATCTGTTATTAGCATTGCAAATTCTATACCAAGCATCTTCTAGACTTTCTCCTCATCTTTCTTAGAATTAAGAACTTTATTCTCGGGGTGCAAATCATGAGGGGAGAACTAGCCATGATGACTACAAAGCAAGAACGCGAATAGATGCAGCAAGAAAACGGCGAACAAAAAAGAGGGCAAATAAAAACAGAAAATTTTTGTGAAGAGGGGGAGATGAAAACGAGAGCAAATGGCACATAATGTAAATTGCAAGGAGATGAGATTTGTGATTAGGAACCTGATAGATGTTGATGATGCATCCACAATAACAGCACCTGAAATTCCTTTGACGTGCGGTTGCGATGCGTCGGTATTTCCCCAAAGAGGAAGGGATGATGCAGCAAGGTGACGGTAAGTATTTCCCTCGGTCATGAAACCAAGGTTATCGAACCAGTAGGAGAACCATGCAACACTATGTAAACGGTACCTGCACACAAATAACAAATACTTGCAACCCGACGCGTTAAAGGAGTTGCCAATCCCTTTCGGGTAATGGTGCCAGAAATTGACGTGTTAACAGGATAAAATTGTAGTAGATTGAAAGATGCAAATAAAAGCAAATAAAACGCAGCAAGGTATTTTTGTGTTTTTGATAATATAGATCTGAAAACAAAAGTTGCAAATAAAGGAAAAGGCAAATGGCAATATATATCTAAAAGTATATGATTGGAAAATAGACCCGAGGGCTGTAGATTTCACTAGTGGCTTCTCTCGAGAAAATAGCATACGCCAGGTAGACAAATTACTGTTGGGCAATTGATAGAAAAGCAAATAATTATGACGATATCCAAGAGAATGATCAAGTATATAGGCATCATGTCAAAGATTAGTAGACCGACTCCTACCTGCATCTACTACTATTACTCCACACATCGACCGCTATCCAGCATGCATCTAGTGTATTAAGTTAATGGAAAATGGAGTAATGCAATAAGAACGATGATATGATGTAGACAAGATATATTCATGTAGGAACAGACCCCATCGTTTTATCCTTAATAGCAACAATACATGCGTGCCTTGTTGCCCCTTCTGTCATTAGGAAAGGACACCACAAGATTGAACCCATTACAAAGCACATCTTCCCATTGCAAGATAAATAGATCAAGTTGGCCAAACGAAACCCAAATATCAGAGAAGAAATACGAGGCTACAATAATCAAGAATGGATATTAAATCAAGGAAATCTGATCATAAACTCACAATTCATCGGATCCAACAAACACACCACAAAAAGATTACATCAAATAGATCTCCAAGAGACCAATGTATTGAAATATAAAGAGATAAGAAGCCATCTAGCTACTACCTACGGACCCGTAGGTCCGTGGTAAACAACTCACGCATCATCGAGGAGGCACCAATGAGGATGATGAACCCCTCCATGATCATGTTCCCCTGCGACGGAGTGCCGGAAAAGGCCTCTAGATTGGATCTCATGGTTCTTGAACTTGCGGCGGCTGGAATAAAATTTCGTCGACTCCCCTAGGGTTTGTAAAATATTGGAGTAATTATAGAGCGAAGAGGCGGTGCGGGAGGCCACCGAGGTGGGCACAACCCACCTATGCGCGCCTGGGGGCCCAGGCGCGCCCTAGTGAGTTGTGCCCCCTCGGGGCACCCCCCCCTCCCCCCTAGGTGCCTCTCTGGCCCGCTGGATGTCTTCTGGTCAAAAAAATTCCTCCAAAAGTTTTGCTGCATTTGGACTCCGTTTGGTATTGATTTTCTGCGATGTAAAAAACAAGCAAAAAACAACAACTGGCACTAGGCACTATGTCAATAGGTTAGTCCCAAATAATGATATAAATGATTGTAAATGATTGTAAAACATCCAAGAATGATAATACAACAGCATAGAACAATCAAAAATTATAGATGCGTTGGAGACGTCTTAGGGACACGCGTCTACCCCCGAGCAGGGTGGTCTAGTCGCACCACCAAACGGGGTCATCAACCCCGAGGCTCATCCTCCTCGTCATCAGGATGCCACGGTGACTGGTTCGCGGCGACGGGGGCACGCCGACGCCACTAACGTTGGGGCCACCAGAACTCGGGCGATGTTGCGTTCTACATCGTCGCCCATGCCAAGCACCGCTTCAGAAGCCATGGCGTGAGCCCACCTCCTGCTGAGATTTCTGCTAGTATCCATCCAAATGGATGAATGTAGAGCCACCATCCAGAGTTTGATTGGTTTTGCTGAAGCGGGAGGATCGCAGCGAGCGGGGCCACCACATCAACTACAGGTGACAACGACGGTCCAAGTTGTTGCCCGTGCTGGAGGGGCCCCCCAACGGTGCAGTCCCCTCCCTAGCAACCAACGCAGGTGCTGCATCCAGAACCGCACAACCAAGAACCCACCGACGTATCAATGGTTTCGTCTGATCCTCGAGCTCGTCAAGATCAGCGGTGGGTCCTTGAGGACAGGAGGAGGGAAGACACGCGTGTCACCATCGAATGATGCTTTGAAACCCAGCACCAATCCTACAGGCGCAATGGCCCTGATGTCGACGAGCCTGTGCCCGGCGGGCGCAGGACCTGCCTTTCGTGGTTGGGTGCCCCGCTTTCAGTCGTGAGCTATGGCAAATCCGTTGGCCATCTACCCACACATTCAAGCCAGAGATACCAGATAAGTATGATGGGAGATTGAACCCGACAGAGTTCTTGAGCATCTACACCATCGATGTTCAAGCTGCCAGAGGAAGAGATGAGAAGGTGTTCACCAACTACTTCCCTTTGGCACTCAATACCAATGTGAGGTCGTGGCTGATGCACCTGTCAGAGAAATCCATCTCGACCTAGGTTGACCTGTGTAACAAGTTTGTTGGCGCCTTCACAAGCGGCCCGCAAGAGCTACGGTGGCCCAACGACTTGCAGCTCCTCCTATGGAAGGAAGGGGAGAGCTTGCAGAAGTACATGAAGAGATTTAGTCGGGTGCACAGGACCATTCCAGATATCCACTACGCAGCTGTGATTGCCGCGTTCCAGTCCAACGTGCCCAACCGCGGGATACATTCCAAGATGAACATGCGTCTGCCCAAGACTATGAACGAGCTTTACACTTTGGTAGATAAATGTGCATGTGCAGAAGAGGGGAGGAAACTCCTAGAGATGAAGATGGCGTCAAAGTTGATTCAGAAGATGATGACGATGATGTCGACTAGAAGAAGAAGGACAAGGAACACAACAAGAAGCACAAGGAGAAAACAGTTATGGTTGTCGAAGGATCTAGCGCCCCTAGTACTAGCAAGAAGATCAAGACCAAAGCTCCCGACAAGGCAGTTGCCACGTGCACTGACTGCCGAGAAGCTGCGGCGGCAAAGAAGGTGGGGAAGGCTGACAGGCCGTACTGCAAGATCCATTGTACTAAGGGCCATGATCTCCAAGAGTGTCACCAAGTTGAGTAGCTTGCCAAGAAGCAGAAGGATGAGTACGACAAGCGTGACAAGGAGAGAGACCAAGATGACGCGGGCAGGAAGGGCCGAGGTGGCAAAGGAGGCCGCCCAGGCAAGGTCCCTAGGCATCAAGGGAAACCTGCCAGAGGCCATGACAAGAAGGAATGTGACGACGAGAGCGATGAAGGGGATAAAGAGGGGACCAGCGAGCAGGAGTTCTAGAAGGCCACAAATGCCCTATGCATTGGTGGAGGTGCGTCTGTACATTCCCCTCACCGCCAGCTTAAACAATGGGCTCGTGAGGTCAATGTTATGGAGCCAGCGGCAGATTCCCAGAAACCACTCAAGTGGTCCCGCACACCTATCATCTTTGAAGGAGAGGATCACCCTGACCGCACCACCGTGGTAGGGTGTCTGCCGTTGTTGGTCTCACCAACAATCCGCAACCTTGAGGTCACAAGGATGTTGGTTGATGGCGGGGCTAGGTTGAATCTGATTTCCCCCAAGATCATCAGCAAGCTACAGATAGCAGACGAGGAACTCAAAGTTATTGGCACCTTTCAAGAGATCAACCCCGGCAGGAGTCGTCCAAAGGGGAAGATCACGTTGCTAGTGACGTTTGGGGGAGCTGAACTACCGGACTGGGAAGATCGTGTTCGACGTGGTTGAGCTTTCATTGTCGTACAATGGGATACTTGACGACCAGCCCTAGCAAAATTCATGGCGGCATCCCACTATGCCTACAACACCCTGAAGATACCAGGGCCAATGGGCGTCATCTCCATCCCATCAGACAAGAAGGACGCTTTCATATGCGTGGATAAGATGTACCGGGAGGCGGTCGCTGCCGAGGCCACGGAAGCCGCCGTTCCCGCCAAGAAAAACAAGCAAAGAAGAGTAGTTAGCAGGGATAACGGCAAGGAATCCGGGAAGTGCGCCTCTCCGGGTTGCATTGTGCATGTCGATGACTTGTCAGAGAGTTCCAATAGCAAGAGATCAAAGGTTGCTGCACCTGTTGTGAAGAAGGTCCCGCAGGGCTCGTTGGCGATGATGGTACATTCACCATCAACTCCACCCTTGACGACAAATAGGAAAGTGCGCTCATTGCCTTCCTGCGGGCGAATATCGATGTGTTTGCTTGGCAACCATCCGACATCCCCGGTGTTCCTAGGGAGGTAATTGAGCACCACCTTGCTGTCTGTCTCCATGCCCGGCCCGTCAAGCAGAAGGTCCGGAAGCAAGCTTTGGAGCGGCATCAATTCATTACCGAAGAGATCAAGAAACTTGAAGCTGCTGGTTTGGTCAGACGAGTGTTACATCCAACATGGTAGGCAAATCCGGTGGTGGTACACAAGGCAAATGGGAAATGGAGACTCTTCATAGATTTCACAGATCTAAACAAAGCATGCTCGAAAGACCCATTCCCCTTGTCGTGTATCGATCAGATCGTGGATTCCACCTCCGGATTACCTGCTTTCCTACTTGGATGCATACTCCGGGTAAGACCAAATATTCATGTCCAAGGAAAATGGGGAGAAGACTACATTCATAACCCCATGTGGCATGTACTGCTTTGTGTGAATGCCCTTCGGGTTAAAGAGCGTCGGGTCCACCTTTGCGAGAGTCATCCAGATTGGTTTTGAGCCTCAACTACACAGGAATATTGAAGTTTACATGGATGACATTGTGGTCAAGACCAAGGAAAGATCAACACTTATCCAAGACCTAGAAGAGACCTTTGGAAATATGTGCAAGATCAACCTGAAGCTTATCTAGAGAAGTGTGTGTTTGGCGTGCCCTCCAGCAAGCTTCTGGGCTTCTTTGTGTCTCACCAGGGGATAGAAGCCAACCCCGACAAGATCAGGGTGATTGAGCAGATTCGAGCACCCAGGTCAGTCAAGGATATGAGGCGTTTAACTGGATGTGTGGTCGTGCTGAGCAGGTTCATCTCCAAGTCCGTCGAGCGTGCACTATCATTCTTCAAAATTCTGAAGAAGTCAGGAGCCATGAAGTGGACACCTGAGGCAGAAGCAGCGTTGCAAGACTTAAAAACCTACCTTTCCTCTGTTCCCACCTTGGTTCCTCCTAAACCACAAGAGTCGTTCCTACTATATCTTGTAGCAACAAATCAAGTAGTTAGTGTAGCCCTGGTGGCACAGCAGGAAATGGAAGAACGAGCAGCTGCAGCTACTGTTCTTCCCGGAGAAGGAAGTGAACCAGTCACGACAGGATCAAGCTCAGATCAAGAGAAAGAAGGACAGGGTAGTGGAGATAGTTCCAAGACCGTGGCAAGGAAGAAAGTGGTGCAGTGACCAGTTTACTTTGTCAGCTCCCTATTGCAGGGAGCAAGATTAAGGTACTCTGGAGTACAGAAACTAATCTCCGGCCTTATCATGGCCTCAAGGAATCTACGCCACTACTTCCAGGCCCACGAGAGCATAGTTGTCACTCGTTTTCCCCTGCAATGCATATTGAGGAAACCTGAAGCCACCGGCGTGATAGTTGAATGGGCTTTGGAATTATCAAGCTTTGGGATGCAATATGAAAGGACCTCAACTATCCAGAGCAGAGCATTGGCAGATTTCGTTGCGGATTGGACACTAACTCCAGATGAAGGGATGTCAGAAACAATCATCCCCCGCAAGGAAGCACCTCAGGATTGGATCATGTACTTTGATGGTGCACTCTCACTTCTGGGTGTGGGGGCTGGCGTGCTCTTCGTTGCACCCAACGGAGAGCTCCTAAAGTACGTGGTCCAAATGCAATTTCCTCGAGAGAGAGCTACCAACAACACTGCAGAATATGAAGGGCTCCTTGCTGGGCTTAGGATCGCAATAGAGTTGGGAATCAAGGAGATGATCATTCGCTGAGATTCATAGGTCGTTGTGAGGCAAGTCGGCAAAGATTATCAGAGCCCATTGATGGAGGAATATGTTGAATAAGTGAGAAAGTTGGAGGAACACTTTGATGGATTACAAATAGAGCATGTACCATGTGCGGAAAACAGTACTACTGATTATCTGTCAAAGTGTGCCACGCAAAAGCTCCCTATTGGGACCAGGAACTTTCGTCCTTCATTTGACTTTTGTATCCCCATTGATAATGGCCAAGAAGAGGAAGAAGCTGGACTCCGACAGGCCTTCATCGGCAGCACCTTCAGACGTCCCTGGTAAGGAGGCTATCGGGAACAACTCCACCTCGGTTGGCGAGCCACACTCTTCCGCAAGACATCGGGTCTTTGCAGTCGAGGCAAGCTCTCCCGCAAATGAGGAGGTGCCGTTAGCCCTAGTTGTCGAACCAGTGGCTCCAACTTTGGCGCGGCACATCGTCCACTACCTCCAAACTGGAGAACTTCCCGAAGAGTAAGAAGAAGCTGAAAGAGTAGCCTGGAGGGCCAATATGTATCAGTCCATTGACAACACACTATATAGAAGGAGGCCCAACGGTGTGAAATTGAAGTGCATTTGCCGGGAACAAGGAAAGGAACTGCTAGCAGAAATACATCAAGGTGTGTGTGGTTCTCATATTGGTTCAAGAGCCTTCGTTGGAAAAGCTTTCCGATAAGGTTTCTACTAGCCCACGGCCCTCTGAGATGCAACTGAGATAGTCACCAGATGTGAAGCCTGCCAGTTCCACTCCAAGAATATCCATCATCCTGCTCGAGCTCTCGAGACGATCCCTTTGTCATGGCCGTTTTCGGTCTGGCGGCTTGATATCTTGGGCCCCTTCCCCCGTGCCGCCGGGGGCTTTGAATACTTGTACGTCACCATCGAAAAAATTTCAAAGTGGCCGGAAGTAGAGCCCGTGAGGAAGGTGACCGCGCGGTTGTGACGCCCCCGATTTGTCCGTACACTAATCATGCATGCAAATGTGTACGACCAAGATCAGGGACTCACTGGAAGATATCACAACACAACTCTAGACACAAATTAAAATAATACAAGCTTTATATTACAAGCCAGGGGCCTCGAGGGCTCGAATACATAAGCTCGAAAACACAAGAGTCAGCGGAAGCAATAATATCTGAGTACAGACATAAGTTAAACAAGCATGCCTTAAGAAGGCTAGCACAAAAGTAGCAATGATCGAAAAGGCAAGGCCTCCTGCCTGGGACCTCTTAACTACTCCTCGAAGCCGAACTCCACGTAGAAACATCCTCGGGATCTTCTGGCTCCAAGACTCCATCAATCTGGTTGCATCATCCGAGAAGAAGGAACAAAAAGGGGGAAAGGGGGAGCAAAGCAACCGTGAGTACTCATCCAAAGTACTCGCAAGCAAGGATCTATACTACATATGCAATGATATCAGTGTAAGGGGGTAATATCTATGGGCTAAACTGCAGAATGCCAAAATAAGAGGGGGCTAGCTAATCCAAACGAAGACTACGCTTCTCGTAACCTCCATCTTGCAGCAGTAGAAGAGAGTAGATGGAATAGTAACAAGTGTCAAAGCTTCTAGCAGCCTCCGTCTTGAGTAGCTGAAGAATTCACCAAGTAACATCGTATAGCATAATCCTACCCGGCGATCCTCCCCTCGTCGCCCTGTGGGAAAGCGATCACCGGGTTGTATCTGGAACTTGTCTGGGTGTGTTTTATTAAGTATCTAGTTCTAGTTGTCATGAGGTCAGAGTACAACTCTGGGTCGTCCTTTTACCGAGGAACACGGCTATTCGAATATATTAACTTCCCTACAGGGGTGCACCACATAACCCAGCACGCTCAATCCCATTTGGCCGGACACACTTTCCAGGGTCATGCCCGGCCTCGGGAGATCAACACGTCGCAGCCCTACCTAAGCACAACAGAGAGGTCAGCACGCCGGTCTAAGTCCTAAGCGCACAGTGGTCTGGGCCCATCGCCCAATGCACACCTGCGCGTTGCGAGGGCGGCCGATGAGCAGACCTAGCAACCTCCATTACTAAGGAAGTTGCGTTACGCGGTCCAACCCGGCGCGCGCCGCTAAGTCACTGACCTTAAGAAGGCTTCAGCTGATACCACGACGTCGAGTGCCCATAACTATACCCACGTAGCTGGTTAGTGCGTATAGACCAAATGGCCAGACTCAGATCAAATACCAAGATCCCGTTAAACGTGTTATTATGAAATAACCGCGGACAACGACCAGGGCCAGGCCACCTCTCCACTGGGTGTCTCAACCTGCCCTGTCGCTCCGCCACAAAGATCCACTCGGGGGGCCGTCAGGAACTCAGGCCCATCACTACCTGGATGGAGCCACCTGTCCTTTCAGCCCCCACATCGAATCACTTGCGGGTACTCAAGGAGCCGATAGTATAGCATGGCAGACGGACAAGAATGAAGGGCCCCTGATGGAATACTAGCATCCTATACTAAGTATTAGGATGGCAGGTATAGGTATCAACAGTTGTAGCAGCAATGACAGGCTATGCAACAGAATAGGAGTAACCGAACAGTAACAAGCTACACTACTCTAATGCAAGCAGTAGAAAGAAGAATAGGCGATATCTGGTGATCAAAGGGGGGGGGCTTGCCTGGAAGCTCTGCAGACGAAAGGAATCTTCGGAAGTGTAGCCGTAGTCGAACACCGAAGCATCAATGGTCGCGGGGTCTATCACGGTATCGGAGTCTACCGAAAATAAGCAACGAAGGGGAAACAAATAAATAACAGAGCAAACAATAGCATCAAAAAGCATAACATGGCAAAAGGCGGTGCTACGTGTGACCTAACGCGGTGCTCGGTGATACAGGCGAAGAGGAATAACATCCAAGAAAGTATTCCCGGTGTTAGGCATTTTCGGGCAGATGAAATGGACGGGAATGTTGCATGTTCGGTATGATAGAGATGTGTGGCGGACGAACGGACCGCGTATTCGGATTTGCCTTGTCGTTCTGAGCAACTTTCATGTACAAAGTTTTTTCATCCCAGCTACGGTTTATTTTACATTAATTTTAAAAAGGATTTAATCATTTACTAGAATTAACAGAATTAATTTAATTCTAAAATGCATTTATGACGTCAGCATGACATCAGCGGTCAGTTTTGACCGTTGACCAGTCAAGCTGACGGGTGGGTCCCGTTTGTCATTGACTAAGATTAACTAACCAGATTAATTAGGTTAACTAGCAATTAGCTTAATCTAATCAGGATTAATTAGTTTAATTAATTCTCTAATTAATTAAATAATTAATATTATATTATTTATTTAATTTTAATTAACAATATCTTTATTATATTTTTTTTATTATTATGTTCTGGGCGCGGGGCCCCTCTGTCATTCGCCCGGGGGGGCGATGCGGGTTACGGGCGCTGGGTGCGGACGTCGGGCACCCGAGCGAGCGCTCGCCCGCAGATGAAGTGGGACGAGGCCGCCGGAGTGGCAGGGCGAGGCCGCTGCGGTGCGGCCGGTCGCCGAAGGGAGGGGCACGCCGGGGCCGTAGTGAGCGGAGGGCGTCGGCTCGTCGGTGCGGTGACGGCGCGCGGGGTCGCGTGGGCGTGCGCGGCCGACATTTGGTGCAGGCGCAGGGCGCAGCCCAGGCGAGCGGCGGGGTGCGGGAGGGGTGCGGGGGAGGCCAGGACGGCAGGCCCCGCGGCCAGGACGTAACAGGCGGCCGGGGCGCGTCGGCGCTGCGGAGCGACGGAGGGACGGCGGGACGGCGGAGGGCTGGGTGTTGCGCGGGCGAGCGCGGCCACGGCGGTGGCGGGGTCCGGTGGGCGAGCGGGACGACGATGCGCAGCCGGTCAGCAGCGGAACCAGCACGGCAGTGGAGCAGCAGCAAGGCAACAGGCGCGGGCGCCAAAGGGGATACTAGGAGTGGGGAGAAGGGGAATCAGACAAGGGGGGCCTCACCGGGCCCTGTAGTTGTGCAAAGGCGAGCTCGGGGAGGCGCCGGAGGGGCGCGCCGGCCACGGGCGGCGGGCGCCGGGGCGCAGTCGGGCTCGTCCCTCCGATCCCGATCTGGATCGGGGACTGGGAGAGAGAAACGTGGGGGAGGGAGTGGGGTGTCGGTGTGATTAGGATTGGGGTGGGGTGGTTTAAGTAGTGGGTAGGTGGGCTTCGGCCCAGTTGGGCCAAGGGCTTTGCCCTACTAAATTTATGTTCTTTTGTATTTTCCCTTTTGTTTTAAATCCTTTCTCTTTTCTATTTAGTTTTATTTTAACTTTTAGTTTTATAAAATGCAACACTGGTCCCAAATCAACATTAGTAATTATCCCACTGCCACAATAATTTGGCACATAAAAATAAGTTAGTTGTAATGGTTTAATATTCTTAGATTCATTTAAATAATTATTTGGCCCATGTCTTATTTATTTTAGGTCATCAATAACATATTATAAAATAGAGGTTTCAACATGACCAATAACCAGAGAGTATTTGCCACACTTTGAGCATTTTAGTTTGAGTGTTTGAAAACTTTTGTCGTTTGACTTGATTTTGAATTTTGAATTCGAATCGGTTTTCAGCTAACGCGAGATATATACAGTAACCGTGGTGACGTGGCATCATTACCAGACATTTACTTTAGCTTAATTATCCGGACATCACAATTCTCCTCCACTACAAGTAATCTCGTCCCGAGATTTAAGCGGTGGAGTAAGGGGGGGGAGTGCTGGCAGCGCAACCTAATGAGTCTTCTCGGTCTTGGCTGCCCTTTCGAAGAGGTTGATCCCTGTCGTTCATGTCTTCATTTCTCTGTTTTAGGTCATCGTGATCAAGTCGTCATCCTTTCTTCGGGATCTCCATCGTCCTACGATCGCGACCAGGGGGGAAAACTTTGGAGGAACTTATCTCCACGAAGTCTGTGCATACGACGGCTAATTCAAAAAGTGATAAATGAAGTACCCTACGAGTAGCATGTTAGTGAATTCGTTGAGTGCAATATACGGTGGTACCAAAGTTTCAAATGGGTAGGCAATCATTCGATGCCTAGATAGAAGCTGGAATGTGGGATTGAACAACGAGAATAACACGGTGTTTGATTCCAGGACGAATAACGGTATAGATTTTAGCTTGTTAATCACCTACGAAGCTAGGTGCAAATGATACATTAGAATCCGGGTTGTAAAGAAGAGTCAGGTTTCGATCCAGTGGACCTGTGGGTTATGGGCCCACCATGTGGGTTAATAGTAGGAAGGCAATGGCATCTTGCACAGAAAGCAAGGCATGTCAAAGGATAGTCTATCAGCTAAGTTGGCAACAATGTCGGTACCAAGGACGGGGAACGAAGAGAACCATTGTCCCGCTCGTCGAAATGAGGCGGACCAATAGGCAAAGTTCTCGTCCAGCGGCAGTACCGGGATGTAATCAACAATAGAATCAAGGTCTTACTAATAGAGTTGTACACCAAGGTGTTTACATAAGCAGAAAATTATTACTACTTAGATTATATGTAGATCAAAGAAAGGTTAAACAAACAAATGGAAAGGAAAATTGTGATTACACACTATTAATAGGAGTATATGATTCCCATGGACAAGCAAAACATGGCATACAGGATAGGAGAGCAAGGACCCAACCATTCAGATAAAGTGGCAAGGATTAATCAAGATGTTACCCATACAACGGTGTTTGGATAACTGACCAAGAAACATTTAGCATCACGCCTCCAATGTTCTTGTCGATGAGCGGGGTATCATAGTCATGATTCGAGGTAGCGATGATATGGTGTTTCAATCAAGGGACAGACCTTGGATACACAAATGATCCATCAGAAGCAACTTATAGAATAAGTGTTACAATCTCCTCCTCGAAGAATGGCTATCCTTGCAAAAGAGATTATAATGATAGGTCCTCCAGCCAAGGGTGCTAGGCATGACATCATATTACCGGGTCATCAAAGGACCAACATTATAAGTCCTGGAAAGTTGTCCAAACCATCATATCTGACCGAGATTCAGATCCGATTGGTATCATGATAACTCAGACTCAGGATATTCGAGAAGAAAA
Source organism: Secale cereale (assembly GCA_902687465.1). Lineage (NCBI taxonomy): Eukaryota > Viridiplantae > Streptophyta > Magnoliopsida > Poales > Poaceae > Secale > Secale cereale. Next base: position 590,747,240 of record LR738715.1, read on the forward strand.
GGTGCAACACAAATCGACGAAATGACATTGCAAGATTCTCGGCAAATGAACTATGGGAGTGGGTTCCCGAAACAATAGTTCATCATTAAACCAAGGAGAGGATGAGTAGGTGGCTGATGGGCTCAGCGTCAATTTATCGAAAATTCCAAACGGAGGGATTTCCACAATAATATGAACAAGAGGATGACACTTATCAATTCAAATGATATTATGTTGTATGCTCGAGGAAAAACATTCACCATTAATCATTAGGTGAAAGGTGTCTCCGAAATATGACCTTAGGCAGCAAAATCAATGTTAGAGTGACGATTCAATAACCAACAGTCTAAGAACGAACTGTCGATCGTTAACTTCAAAGAAATAGGGTTGCTAGAAGTGCAGAACTCAAGCAGCATCTTTAGCATATTGGTATCCCAGTTGAAAACAACACGGGGACCAAGGAAGAATGGTGATGATGAGAAGTATCTTCATACTGAGAATTTCTAAGAGGTGGGGCAATCCCCACAACATTCTCGACATAAAAGACAGTAATACTTCAATGCAGAACACAACACTAGCTGGAAAGCAAGCTGTATTCATAACGTGGACAAGTTCGCGATGAAAGAAAGTCAAGGGTGTTGCTGATGATAATAAAAATAATTGAGGGCAAGGAGAGTATTTCTCATCATGAACACAATTGGCATCTTGGAAGAAGTCAAAGTGTTGAAGGTGATCCGACACATTTGCCGGGAGGTTTCAAGAGGATGCAATCAAACAACAACGGTAACAAGCAAGGGAATGACGAAGTGGCAAGTTATAGGATCAATATATAAGATGCAAGCTCGGGACCAAAGTTGCCTTTCAAGACAAGCAACATGATGTTGAAAGCTCGACGTAAGTGGTGTTCACACACTGAAGAATTCGTGCACCAGAGAAGGACGAGGTAGCACAGTCAAAGATAGCTAGACAAGGGACGTACCCGATAGTCTAGGAATAAAATAGATTGAGTTTAAAAATTTCCCAGTAACATCTACTAGGGGTGTTGAATTCTTAGAGCATATTTGATTTACTAAACGGTGTCCTCAGTTGACGGCAACCTAGAACCCATAGAGTGATTACGACAAGCAAAGGTATTACTTCATCAAAAGTTCAAAAGGTGTAGTGCAAAGGCATGATATCCTCGAGATATCAGAGGGTAAAAATCGAAGGTAGAACACGATAGAAGTTGAACTAGGTCATTAACCTATGACAGTAGATGCTTTAACCTTGTCAAAAACTGACGAGGCCTGGAATGGATTTATTCCAGATATATTGAATAAGGACAGCATGGTCGGAACCATAACTATAAGGAATCAATACAAGAATATCGAAAGAATCACACAGCTGGATAATCATTTTGCAAGAAGCTTCTGAGACGGTCTACATCATTTTCATGGGCATGAACACAAAGTTCTAGGTCGACTCCCACTCCTTTAATGCATAACATTTCATTCACCTCTCGATTTGATAAAACTGTAGTGTTGGAATTTTAATTGGTAGAACACCGGAAAAGTATGACTTGTGAAAACTTTCGGGTTCTCACGAATTAAGGGAAGGCATAGGTTCAACCCATCGGGCATCTTAGTAACATATACCACAAGTTTCAAAAGTAAAAACACAAGCTCGGAAGCAGAGCATGGTTGGCCAAGCAGAGGATACAATTTACCAAAGGCATTATGTATCAGGGGGAGAACTCAAGGTTTTGATATGTCGGAACAGTCGGATAATAATCCACAATAGGATCTGGCGGACCGCAAGGAATACGATATGAGTATCGATACTCAACCAGAAGAAGAAATAATTAAAGAAGATCAGATTATAGAAACAACTGACTAATTCAACCAAATGCAAAGGAATTATGTTTCCCGAATCAAGAGATCAGAAGCAAATGCTCTGATCAAGGATGTATAAGTTGAATACGCTTAGGGATACAATCGATGGCAATTTGATAGGTCGACATCCAACTAGATTTAAAATGACGTCTGCGTCGGAAGGATGAATTCTAGGATCTAATTGGGGATTGCGAGCATCCTCAACATTTTGAATCAACGGACTTGAAATGATAGTGACAAGGATGGCAATAAGATTGCCAGACTTATGGGATTAATCATATTGCGCGCAAGCAAGAATTTCAAGATAAATATGTTGTTGAGGATTTTCTAAAGCTCGAATAGGATTTCAAAGACTTCAGTGAAACATATGAACAACTGGGGAGAAACAAATCCTCGGTATGTGTGAGGATTAATTTGTAGGTGTATTCAGGCGACAAGTAACTGTAAGGCAGTAGGCACAAAGGATTATCGAAACAACGACGAGTATTTCGGGGTATCTTGTAATAACAAGACCAAGTGGGGATGAATGTAAGAATGACAACTGCATGTAGTTATTATAAGGGTTGACGGTTGAAGGGGAATTGCAAACGCGATGAACACAAGTTCTCGGGTTAACAATGGATAGTATCTTCAGGGTCTTCTGGTGCAGCAGACGATCATCGATAATAAGGTGCCCTCCGGGTGAAAGTGATAACGAGATCCTAATGTTAGATTTTGCAAAATTCATTTATCCCGAATAGAAGAGAGATCAGAGTCCCAGAGAATAGACGAGGAGTAAAATATCCTAATACCACCCATTGGTGTTGTGGGCCCGTAAGCCACACAACAAGTTAGTAAATTTGTTTTTCAAAGACTAGACTCAACTTCGGCCAAGGAGTTTGGAAGGGGGATTCCTACAGGCAGTCGGCTCTGATACCAACTTGTGACGCCCTCGATTTGTCCGTACACTAATCATGCACGCAAATGTGTATGACCAAGATCAGGGACTCACTGGAAGATATCACAACACAACTCTAGACACAAATTAAAATAATACAAGCTTTATATTTCAAGCCAGGGGCCTCGAGGGCTCGAATAGATAAGCTCGAAAACACAAGAGTCAGCGGAAGCAATAATATCTGAATACAGACATAAGTTAAACAAGCATGCCTTAAGAAGGCTAGCACAAAAGTAGAAATGATCGAAAAGGCAAGGCCTCCTGCCTGGGACCTCTTAACTACTCCTCGAAGCCGAACTCCTCGTAGAAACATCCTCGGGATCTTCTGGCTCTAGGACTCCATCAATCTTGTTGCATCATCCGAGAAGAAGGAACAAAAAGGGGGAAAGGGGGAGCAAAGCAACCGTGAGTACTCATCCAAAGTACTTGCAAGCAAGGATCTATACTACATATGCAATGATATCGGTGTAAGGGGGTAATATCTTTGGGCTAAACTGCAGAATACCAGAATAAGAGGGGGATAGCTAATCCAAACGAAGACTACGCTTCTCGTAACCTCCATCTTGCAGCAGTAGAAGAGAGTAGATGGAATAGTAACAAGTGTCAAAGTTTCTGGCAGCCTCCGTCTTGAGTAGCTGAAGAATTCACCAAGTAACATCGTATAGCATAATCCTACCCGGCGATCCTCCCCTCGTCGCCCTGTGGGAAAGCGATCACCGGGTTGTATCTGGAACTTGTCTGGGTGTGTTTTATTAAGTATCTAGTTCTAGTTGTCATGAGGTCAGAGTACAACTCCGGGTCGTCCTTTTACCGAGGGACACGGCTATTCGAATAGATTAACTTACCTGCAGGGGTGCACCACATAACCCAGCACGCTCGATCCCATTTGGTCGGACACACTTTCCAGGGTCATGCCCGGCCTCGGGAGATCAACACGTCGCAGCCCTACCTAAGCACAACAGAGAGGTCAGCATGCCGGTCTAAGTCCTAAGCGCACAGGGGTCTGGGCCCATCGCCCAATGCACACCTGCGCGTTGCGAGGGCGGCCGGTGAGCAGACCTAGCAACCTCCATTACTAAGGAAGTTGCGTTACGCGGTCCAACCCGGCGCGCGCCGCTAAGTCGCTGACGTCAAGAAGGCTTCGGCTGATACCACGACGTCGAGTGCCCATAACTATACCCACGTAGCTGGTTAGTGCGTATAGACCAAATGGCCAGACTCAGATCAAATAACAAGATCCCGTTAAACGTGTTATTATGAAATAACCGCGGACAACGACCAGGGCCAGGCCACCTCTCCACTGGGTGTCTCAACCTGCCCTGTCGCTCCGCCAAAAAGATCCACTCGGGGGGCCGTCAGGAACTCAGGCCCATCTCTACCTGGATGGAGCCACCTGTCCTTTCAGCCCCCACATCGAATCACTTGCGGGTACTCAAAGAGCCGACCCGACTTTAGTCACATCATGTGTCATGTAAAGTATGTATATATATACCCGTGATCACCACCCTAGTGACCACGGCCCGATAGTATAGCATGGCAGACGGACAAGAATGAAGGGCCACTGATGGAATACTAGCATCCTATACTAAGCATTAGGATGGCAGGTACAAGTATCAACAGTTGTAGCAGCAATGACAGGCTATGCAACACAATAGGAGTAACCGAACAGTAACAAGCTACACTACTCTAATGCAAGCAGTAGAAAGAAGAATAGGCGATATATGGTGATCAAAGGGGGGGCTTGCCTGGAAGCTCTGCAGACGAATGGAATCTTCGGAAGCGTAGCCGTAGTCGAACACTGAAGCATCAATGGTCGCGGGGTCTATCACGGTATCGGAGTCTACCAAAAATAAGCAACGAAGGGGAAAAAATAAATAACAGAGCAAACAATAGCATCACAAAGCATAACATGGCAAAATGCGGTGTTACGTGTGACCTAACGCGGTGCTCGGTGATACAGGCGAAGAGGAATAACATCCGGGAAAGTATTCCCGGTGTTAGGCATTTTTGGGCAGATGAAACGGAGGGGAATGTTGCATGTTCTGTACGATAGAGATGTGTGGCGGACAAACGGACCGTGTATTCGGATTCGCCTTGTCGTTCTGAGCAACTTTCATGTACAAAGTTTTTCCATCCGACCTACGGTTTATTTTACATTAATTTTAAAAAGGATTTAATCATTTACTAGAATTAACAGAATTAATTTAATTCTAAAATGCATTTATGACGTCAGCATGACGTCATCATGACATCATCGGTCAGTTTTGACCGTTGACCAGTCAAGCTGACGGGTGGGTCCCATTTGTCATTGACTAAGATTAACTAACCAGATTAATTAGGTTAACTAGCAATTAGCTAAATCTAATCAGGATTAATTAGTTTAATTAATTATCTAGTTAATTTAATAATTAATATTATATTATTTATTTAATTTTAATTAACAATATCTTTATTATATATATATATATTTTTTTATTATGTTCTCGGCGCGGGACCCCTCTGTCATTCGCT
>LR738715.1:590752674-590827972 GCA_902687465.1 Secale cereale
GTGGAGCGGGACGAGGCCGCTGGGGCTCGGCAAGCCGGGCGGAGGCAGGCCGCCGGCGCGGCGCCGGAGTGGCAGGGCGAGGCCGCTGTGGTGCGGCCGGTCGCCGGAGGGAGGGGCATGCCGGGGCCGTAGTGAGCAGAGGGCGTCGGCTCGTCGGGGCGGTGACGGCGCGCGGGGTCATGCGGGCGTGCGCGGCCGGCATTTGGAGCAGGCGCAGGGCGCAGCCCAGGAGAGCGGCGGGGTGCGGGAGGGGTGCGGGGGAGGCTAGGATGGCAGGCCCCGCGGCCAGGACGCAACGGGCGGCCGGGGCGCGTCGGCGCTGCGGAGCGAAGGAGGGACGGCGGGACGGCGGAGGGCTGGGCGTAGCACGGGCGAGCGCGGCCACGGCGGCGGCGGGGTCCGATGGGCGAGAAGGACGACGATGCGCGGCCGGTCAGCAGCGGAACCAGCGCGACAGTGGAGCAGCAGCAAGGCAACAGGCGCGGGTGCGAGAGGGGATACTAGGAGGGGGGAGAAGGGGAATCAGACGAGGGGGGCCTCACCGGGCCCTGTAGTTGTGCAAAGGTGAGCTCGGGGAGGTGTCGGGGAGGCGCCGGAGGGGCGCGCCGGCCACGGCCGGCGGGCGCGGGGCGCAGTCGGGCTCGTCCCCCCGATCCCGATCTGGATCGGTGACTGGGAGAGAGAAACATGGGGGAGGGAGTGGGGTGTCGGTGTGATTAGGATTGGGGTGGGGTGGTTAAGTAGTGGGTAGGTGGGCTTCGGCCTAGTTGGGCCAAGGGCTTTGCCCTACTAAATTTATGTTCTTTTGTATTTTCCCTTTTGTTTTAAATCCTTTCTGTTTTCTATTTAGTTTTATTTTAACTTTTAGTTGTATAAAATGCAACACTAGTCCCAAATCAACATTAGTAATTATCCCACTGCCACAATAATTTGGCACATAAAAATAAGTTAGTTTTAATGGTTTAATATTCTTAGATTCATTTAAATAATTATTTGGCCCATGTCTTATTTATTTTAGGGCATCAATAACATATTATAAAATAGAGGTTTCAACATGACCAATAACTAGAGAGTATTTGCCACACTTTGAGCATTTTAGTTTGAGTGTTTGAAAACTTTTGTCGTTTGACTTGATTTTGAATTTTGAATTCGAATCGATTTTCAGCTAACGCGAGATATCATAAGTAACCGTGGTGACGTGGCATCATTAGCAGACATTTACTGTAGCTTAATTATCCGGACGTCACAGCAGTCAGCTATCAAGTTCCTGAAAGGATTGGTGTGCCATTTTGGAGTACCCGCCAGAGTCATCACTGACAACGGCACCCAGTTCACAAGTCGCGCCTTCATGCAATATGTTCATGCCCTCGGAAGTGTGGTCTCATTCGCCTCTGTTGCTCATCCCAAAAGTAATGGACAAGCCGAGGGGGCAAATGATGAAGTGTTTTGAGGACTCAAGACAAGAACATTTGATAAGCTGTAGAAGTTTGGCAGGCGATGGATCGATGAGCTACCGGTGGTTCTCTGGTCCCTCTGTACGACACCAAATCGAGCCACTGGCCAGACTCCCTTCTCCCTAGTCTATGGGGCAGAAGCAGAGCTCCCCACAGAACTCATATACAAGTCTCCTTGAGTACTTGCCTACGATGAAGTAGTGCAAGAACCGCACTGGCGTGACGACACTGTGCTCCTTGAGGAGAACTGCCTCTGGGTTGTTGTACGTGCTGCATGATACCAGTAAGCCGTGCGTCGCTACCACAGTCGTAGGATCCATGCCCGGAGTCTTGAGGAAGGCGATCTTGTCCTTAGGCGCGTTCAATCCTCCAAGGGTGCAAATAAATTGACACCGAAGTGGGAAGACCCTTACCGGGTAGTACGAGTCACCAGACCTGGCGCAGCCCATCTGGAGACCGGAGATGGCATTCAACTAAAAAACTCATGGAACATTGAGCATCTTCGTAAGTTCTAACTGTAAGACGCGGCTGTCTGGACCTGCCCGGCAGCCACCCTTTTGTACAAGCTTTGTCGATGATGCATGTAACCCTTCGTACAAAGCCAGGCGCAGACCCTGAGCAGCAAAAATAAACGAAGCACTGGGGGCCAAAAAACGGCATGCGTGCATAGCTTTGCACAAGCATCTCATGAGCACATACACCAGGGCATATGCTGCTTTGTTTCCTTCTACACTAACTGCATGTTTCTTGTTGTGGACCTCATCCTGAAAGGAAGGAACGGAAACAAGTCAACATATTGATCCCTGGCAAGCAACACAAATAAGTTCCATCTCTTTCTATCCATTTATGTTTCTGTAAGAAAAACTTGTGCATTTTGAAAGACCTCGTCACCTCCATAGCATTTGTGATCTCGTTCTATGGTTCGAACAACGTTTCATCCAAGGCGGTTGTAGTTGCATCTACTAGAAGAGGTTCGATAGGGGGCTGGTCTCCTTCTGCGATGTTGTGTGCGGCAGGCCAAGCCCTGCGGCAACAAATGGAAGGCGTCGGCAAGACAACTTGCCGGGAAGAAGCTTGTTTACTTGAAAGTAAAGAGGAATTTTTCCTCTGCATGAATAACATTCATGCAGAAGTGCTCGGCAAGACTGTTTTCCTTTTCATTAAACATGCTGATAAAAAAGTACATATCTTACAAAGCACAAACATGGATAGTAGAGGTTACATATTTGAAACTAAAATTTGGCAAATGCCTACATATTTTAGACTGAAAAAAGATAAGTGCCCCGTGATCCCTTTCTTTTCCCTCTCCTCCTATGAACTACAGTGAGAGGTGAAATGGGGGCAAAGGAGCGCCCAGACATAAGCCTAGCCCGATGCCGCCGGGGCTGCCAGGAGCAGCCTGAGAAGATCGGGAGTGGCGAGGCTGCGAAGGAGAGGGCGGAGAGAGCAGCTAGACGACCCCCTGATCACCACTTCCAGGACCAGTGGGACGCTCCAGCATGGGCACCGAAGGAGAGAGCCTACCATGGCCCAGCTGGAAGACTGCTAGAGGAGGCAAAGGCACCAAGAGAGCAACCCTCCCTGGCAACTGCATGAAGAGGATGGTGATGATGGTGCCGGGGAGGGGGTGAAGAACCAAAAGGCGGGGACGCCGCCAGGCAGTACGAGACGAAGGCGTCGGTGCCATCGTACTCTGACCTGACGAACCGCCCTCCGCCTTCGTCGTCTCCACTGATTTCTTCCTCATCGCCGTCGCTCCGGGAGATCAGCGGGCCCTGGGCCCGCCACCCCACCCCCCCTCGAAGAGACGACCAGCGGCGGCGATGCTGGACGGGGCGCGCAGAGAACGTTGTCACCCACCTCGGTGGGCAGGATGGCACCCCCATCTATAGCATGGTCCCCGAACTCATCGAAGAAGGCATTGCTGGGATTACCAGAAATCCCGAGCACGATCTCGTGAGCGGGCACCAGAAGCCATGAAGACTTCACTAGTAGATTAGCGAGATCCAGGAGCTTGAGGCGGAAACAACGCCTCTTCCCCAAGCGGCAAACCCGCGGGGGAGAGGCAAGCGTTCCACCACCTCAAAGGAGCACGACACCTTCTGTTTTGGGGTCGATGCGGCGTTTGGGGAAATGTCGCTGCAAACTACGACTGCCCCCACTGTGGTCACCACTTCGTCCCCGGCCCTGGACCAGACTCACTCCCCAGGAGGGTACATCAACTTTCAGGGCCACCATTACCAAGCTGAGGCCCGAGGCCTTCCCCTGGCCTCCTCCCCTCGCCATTTGAGTGAGAAGAAGGAGACGAGTGAAAAGAAGAAGAAGATGTGTGTGAGTTAGCCCCTCGCCCGTCTCCCCTTTTATAAGTGGATTGGGTCGGGGGCTGGCTCCTCACCCAGACGATGACCACCCCCATGCACCAGTCCGCGCATCCGTTACCTACCCCGCGCGACGCATGCGGCGTACGTGACGAGAGGAATAAGTGCGGTGGGATAAGTGAAATGGTGGTTACCGACCCGTGAAATAAATTCTTGCACGGGCCATAACAAGGTGGCTCGCACCACATTTGGCGTTCGATGTCGAGCGGGAAGCGGAAACCTCCCTCATTCAAGCACGTGTTAATGAAGAAGCAAGGAAAATACCAGAAACGAGCTACCACAAGCCCTCTACCTTTATACTTGATAGGGCCTACCCCGACGAAGCTCGACAGCGCGTTCGGACCAGGCCCGGGGGCTTCTGTCAGTGCAACAAACATTGGTGTCTGTTGCCCGGACTGTACACATGCACGGCGGCGAGGTTACGATGGCAAGACAAGGCCAAGCTGAAGATGTAGCTCTTTGAGAAATCAAAGGGCGGATCAAGAAGACCAAGACAAAGCAAAGGGGCAAGACACCAGTAAAGAAAAACATCCCTTGCCGGGCAGGCGAGCCCGGCCAGGTCGAGGCCGCACCAAGACAAATCTCAAGACTCCCCTGACAGGCTTGCCAGGGATGCCAAGGGCGGGTCATCCTGCGAAGGCACCACCGCTCCACCGCACAGCAACTCAGGTCACTTATCAATGCGGTGTCAATCCCTCATATGATTAAGTGGCATCCACCTAGCACGTGGCGGCCACCCAGAAGGAGTTTTACCTCCAAATGACACCAGTCCAGCGGCGTGTCAGGCAGACAGGGCGAGAGATAGATAAAGTAGCACGACAAGACTTGTCGGTCTACTCCATGATGTGACACTAAGCAGCGCATTTAATGCACCATGTCCTGTCTGCCAAGTTAGGTATGATAGCATTGTTGGCTATCTAATCAACCAAAGTGATCATGTCACCAATGTGGATTCCCCTTGGACTATAAAAGGAGGACCAAGGCAAGCTTAGAAAGGATTCGGACCCTTGTACACTCATACGCGTCTAGTTGCTCTCCCCGAGGCCACCTTGCCGGGCTTGAGTGTTACGTGCTCCTTGCATTCCCTCATCTAATTCACCAAAGCAGGAGTAGGATTTTATGCTTCGCAGCGGCTCGAACCTGGGTAAAAACCATCGTGTCACCATTATCGTGCTACCTCTACGGCCTCCGCTCTTTGTGCAACGATCCCTTCCCCCTTGCCAAATGATACGTCTCCAATGTATCTATAATTTTTTATTGTTCCATGCTATTATTTATGAAGTCTTGGATGTTTAATGGGCTTTATCTTTCACTTTTATATCATTTTTGGGACTAACCTACTAACAAAAAGGCCCGGACTAGATTGCTGTTTTTTTGCCTATTTCGGGGTTTTGCAGAAAAGGAATATCAAACGGAGTCCAAACGGAATGAAACCTTCGCGAGAGATATTTTTGGAGAAAATCACGCACGGAAAACATCAGGACCAAGTCAGGGGACAGCTGGGCTGCCCTCGAGGGTGGGGGGCACGCCCCCCTTCCCAGGGCGAGCCCCCCTGCCTCGAGGCTGGCCCACACGGCCCCCAGTACCCTCCTTCTTTCTATATATACATACATACCCCAGAAACTCCATACGCAATAAGAAAACCCTAATTCCATCACCGTAGCTTCTGTTCCCATGGAGATCCCATCTTGGAGCCTATTCCGGGAGGGGGATCCATCACGGAGGCCTTCATCATCATCATCATCGCCCTCACCCTGAGTTGTGAGTAGTTTACCACAGACCTTCGAGTCCATAGCTAGTATCTGGATGGATTCTTCTCTCTCTCTGGATCTCAATACAAAGTTCTCCTCGGTCTTCGAGGAGATCTATTCGATGTAATCTCTTTTTGCGGTGTGTTTGTCGAGATCCGATGAATTGTGAGTTGATGATCAAGGTTATCTATGAAAGATATTTGGTTCTTCTCTGAACTTTTTATGTGTGCTCATAATATCCTTGCAAGTCTCTTCAAATTATTGGTTTGGTTTGGTCTACTAGATCTATAGTTCTTGCAATGGGAGAAGTGCTTGGCTTTGGGTTCAATCTTGCGGTGTCCTTTCCCAGTGATTGTAGGGGCAGCAATGCACATATTGTATTGTTGCCATCGAGGATAAAAATATGGGGGTTTCATCATATTGCTTGAGTTTATCCCTCTACATCATGTCATCTTGCTTAAGGCGTTACTTTGTTTGTATGAACTCAATACGCTAGATGCATGCTGGATAGCTGTCGATGTGTGGAGTAATAGTAGTAGATGCAGAATCGTTTCGGTCTTCTTGTCTCGGACGTGATGCCTATATACAATGATCATGCCTAGATAGTCTCATTATTATTCGCTTTTCTATCAATTGCTCGACAGTAATTTGTTAACCCGCCGTAGAATATCGCTATCATGAGAGAAGCCACTAGAGAAAACTATGGCCCCCGGGTCTATTCTCAACATATCAATCTACATCTACTTTACTTTTCTTGCTTTTTATTTGCTGTTTTACTAAACCAAAAATACCAAAAATATAACTATCATCTCTATCAGATCTCACTCTCGTAAGTGACTGTAAAGGGATTGACAACCCCTTATCGCGTTGGCTGCGATGTTCTTATTTGTTTGTGCATGTGCGAGGGACTGGTGAGTGGTCTCCTACTGGATTGATACCTTGGTTCCCAAAAACTGAGTGAAATACTGACGCTACTATGCTGCATCTCCCTTTCCTCTTCGAGGGAATACAACGCAATCTCAAGAGGTAGCAAGAAGAATTTCTGGCGCAGTTGCCGGGGAGACTGATGCAAAAGTCATATACCAAGTACCTATCACAAACCCTTATCCTTCGTATTACATTTTTGCCTCTCGTTTTTCTCTCCTCCACTTCACCCTTGCCGTTTTATTTGCCCTTCTTCCACCGTGTGTTTTTCGTTCGCTTGCTTCTTGTTCGCTTGTGTGTGTTGGACTGCTTGCTTGTCACTATGGCTTAGAACAATACCAAATTGTGTGACTTCTCCAATACCCACAACAATGATTTTATTAGCACTCCTATTGCTCCTATTACCGATGCTGAATCTTGTGAGATCAATGTTGCTTTGTTGAATCTTGTCATGAAAGATCAATTCTCGGGCCTCCTAGTGAAGATGCCGCTACCCATCTAAACAACTTTGTTGATTTGTGTGATATGCCAAAGAAAAGGGATACGGATAACGATATTGTTAAATTGAAGTTATTTCTGTTCTCACCTAGAGATCGTGCTAAAACTTGGTTTTCCTCTTTGCCTAGAAATAGTATTGATTCGTGGAATAAGTGCAAAGATGCTTTTATCTCTAAGTATTTCCCTCCTGCTAAGATCATCTCTCTTAGAAACAATATTATGAATTTTAAGCAACTAGATCATGAGCATGTTGCACAAGCTTGGGAGAGAATGAAATTAATGATACATAATTGCCTTACACATGGTTTGAATCTATGGATGATTATTCAGAACTTTTATGCTGGCTTGAATTTTTCTTCTAGAAATCTTTTAGATTCGGCCGCCGGAGACACTTTCATGGAAACTACCTTAGGAGAAGCTACCAAACTCCTAGATATACTAGTAAAAAGTGCATGCTTTCGAAGAAATTAGTATTTTGAGTGGAAAGATGGATGATCTTATGAAATTGTTTGCTGCTAAGAGTGCCTCCTCTGATCCTAATGATATGCATCTGTCCACTTTGATTGAGAATAAAATAAATCTTTGGATTTGAATTTTGTTGGTAGGAATAATTTTGGTAACAATGCTTATAGAGGTAATTTTAATCCTAGGCCTTTTCCTTGTAATTCCTCTAATAATTTTGGTAATTCCTACAACAACTCTTATGGAAAGATGCCTTCTGAATTTGAAAGTAGTGTTAAGGATTTTATGATCTTGCAAAAGAATTTAAATGCTATGCTTGAAGAGAAATTGCTTAAAGTTGATGAATTGGCTAGAAGTGTGGATAGAATTACTCTTGATGTTGATTCTTTGAAACTTAGATCTATCCCACCTAAGCATGATATCAGTGAGTCTCTCAAAGCCATGAGAATTTCCATTGATGAATGCAAAGAAAGAACCGCTAGGATGCGTGCTAAAAGAGAAGATTATATTAAATCGTGTTCTTCTAGTTATCATGAAAATAAAGATGAAGATCTGAAAGTTATTGATGTGTCTCCTATTAGATCCTTGTTTTCTGGTATTAATCTTGAGGAGAATAGGATTGGAGATGATTCTGCTTTAGAGTGTCCCAATGTTTCGGAGTTTTTAGATCTTGATGCGAAAATTGCTAAAAGTGGGCGTGAAGAGATTAAAACTTTGCATAGTGATGAACCCACTACTTTGGATTTCAAGGGATTCAATTATGATAATTGCTCTTTGATTGATTGTGTTTCCTTGTTGCAACCCGTGCTAAATTCTCCGCATGCTTATAGTCAAAATAAAGCTTTCACTAAACATATAGTTGATGCTTTGATGTAATCTTATGAAGAAACACTTGAGTTGGAAGTTTCTATACCTAGAAAGCTTTATGATGAGTGGGAACCTACTATAAAAATAAAAATAAAAGATCATGAATGCTATGCTTTGTGTGATTTGGGTGCAAGTGTCTCCACTATCCCAAAAACTTTGTGTGATTTGCTAGGGTTCCATGAGCTTGATGATTGTTCTTTAAATTTGTATCTTGCGGATTCCACTATTAAGAAGCCTATGGGAAGAATTAATGATGTTCTTATTGTTGCCAATAGGAATTATGTGCCCGTAGATTTCATTGTTCTTGATATAGATTGCAATCCTTCATGTCCTATTATTCTTGGTAGACATTTCCTTAGAACGATTGGTGCAATTATTGATATGAAGGAAGGAAATATTAGATTCCAATTTCCGTCAAGGAAAGGCATGGAACACTTTCCTAGAAAGAAAGTCAAATTACCATATGAATCTATCATGAGAGCCACTTATGGATTGCCTTCCAAAGATGGCAATACCTAGATCTATCTTGTATCGTGCCTAGCTAGGGGCGTAAAACGATAGCGCTTGTTGGGAGGCAACCCAATTTTATGTTTTTTGTTTTTGTTACTGTTAGGGAATAAATATTGCATCTAGCCTCTGATTAGATGTGTTTTCATGTTTTTTTAGTGTTTGTGCCAAGTAGAACCTTTGGTAAGACTTGTGTGAAGTTTATTTGATCTTGCTGTGAAAAACAGAATCGTTAGCGCTCGCTAAAGTAGAATTCAGATTTTACTGGAGCGTGCTTTTTAGTTGATTTTTTTGCTCCTAATTGGTAGACAAATTTCATAAATTTAACAATTTATCTTGAATTTTTTTGGAGTTCCAGAAGTAGGCGAACCCTGCAGATTACTACAAATTGTTCTGTCTTTGATAGATTCTATTTTTGTGTGTTGTTTGCTTATTCCGATGCATCTATGAGTAATATTAGAGGATATGAACCATAGAGAACTTGGAGTACAGTAGGTTTAACACCCATATAAACAAAGAATGAATTCATTGATGTACCTTTGAGTAGTGATTTGTTTTCTCTTACTAACGGAGCTCACGAGAATTTTTGTCTAAGTTTTGTGTTGTGAAGTTTTCAAGTTTTGAGTATTGCTTTGATGGACTATGGAACAAGGAGTAGCAAAGGCCTAAGCTTGGGTATGCCCATGGCACCCCAAGTAAATTCAAGATAATCAAAAGCCTAAGCTTGGGGATGCCCCGGGAAGGCATCCCCTCTTTCGTCTTCATCCATCGGTAACTATACTTGGAGCTATATTTTTATTTGCAACATACTATGTGTTATGCTTGGAGCGTCTTGTATAATTTGAGTCATTGCTTGTTAGTTTGCCACAATCATCCTTGCTGGACACACCTATTTGAGAGAGTTAAATATGGCCTAGAAATTATTATAACACTCAATGTGCTTCACTTATATCTTTTGAGTTGAATAGTTTTTGCTCTAGTGCTTCACTTATATCTTTTAGAGCACGGTGGTGGTTATATTTTGTAGAAATTGTTAAACGCTCATGCTTCACTTAGATCTATTTGAGAGTCTATTAAAACAGCATGGTAATGTGTTTAGGCTAAAGAAACTAGTCTTCACATGATAGACATACAACGTCAATGTAGTAAAAATTTGCACACCAAGTGCATTGAATAGAAAGAGATGTTGAATGCTTGATAATTATTTTGAGACATGAGGATAGTGATATTAGAGTCATGCTAGTGGATTTATTATGAAATTGTGAAATACTTGTGTTAAGGTTAGTGATTCCCGTAGCATGCATGTATGGTGAACCGTTGTGTGACTAAGTTAAAGCATGAGGTATTTGTAGATTGCGAACCTTTGTGTGGAGGTCGGGGGCGCGTGATGGTTAACTCCTACCAACCTCCCCCTAGGAGCATGCGTTGATTGCTTTGTTTTGATGACTTGTAAAGTTTTGCAATAAGTATATGAGTTCTTATGACTAAGGTTGAGTCCATGGATTATACGCACTCTCACCCTTCCACCATTGCTATCCTCTCATGTACCGCACAACTTTCGTTGGTGCCATAAACCCACTATATATCCTTCCTCAAAACATCCACCATATTGTTCCTCAAAACAGCCACCATACCTACCTATCATGGCATTTCCATAGCCATTCCGAGATATATTTCCATGCAACTTTCCACCGTTCCGTTTATATGACACGCATCATATTGTCATATTGCCAGGCATGATCATGTAGTTGACATCGTATTTTTGGCAAAGCCACCATGCATAATTCTTTCATACATGTCACTCTTGTTTCATTGCACATACATGTACACCGCCGGAGGCATTCATATAGAGTCATACTTTGTTTTTCTAGTATCGAATTGTAATATTGTGTTGTAATGAAAGTGTGATGATCATCATTTTTAGAGCATTGTCCCATGGGAGGAAAGGCTAAATCTATAAAGCCCCTCCGCAAAAAAAGGCTAGAGAAAAAAAAGGCCCAAAGAAAGAAAAAAAAGGAAATGAAAAAAAGGGACAATTGCTACTATCTTTTTCCACACTTGTGCTTCAAAGTAGCACCATGTTCTTCATTGTAGAGAGTCTCATGTTTAGTCACTTTCATATACTAGTGGGAATTTTCATTATAGAACTTGGCTTGTATATTCCAACGATGGGCTTCCTCAAATGCCCTAGGTCTTCGTGAGCAAGCAAGTTGGATGCACACCCACTAGTTTATTTTGTTGAGCTCTCATTCATATTTAGCTCTAGTGCATCCATTGCATGGCAATTCCTACTCACTCACATTGATATCTATTGATGGGCATCTCCATAGCCCGTTGATACGCCTAGTCGATGTGAGACTATCTCCCTCTTTTTTTCTTCTCCACAACCACCTCTATTCCACCCATAGTGCTATGTCCATGGCTCGCTCTCATGTATTGTGTGAAAGTTGAAAGGTTTGAAAAGATAGAGCATGAAAACAAATGCTTGGCTGAAATCGGGGTTGTGCATGATATGAATATTTTTGTGTGATAATAAGGGAGCATAGCCAACACTATATGATTTTGTAGGGATAACTTTCTTTAGCCATAGTATTTTGAGAAGACATGATTGCTTTGTTAGTATTGCTTTAAGTATTGTTATTTCTTATGTCAATATAGACTTTTGTCTAGAATCTTTCAGATCTGAACATTCATGCCACAATTAAGAGAATTGCATTGAAAAACTATATTGGTTAGCATTCCACATCAAAAATTCTTTCTTTATCATTGACCTACTCGAGGACGGGCAGGAATTAAGCTTGGGGATGCTTGATACGTCTCCAACGTATCTATAATTTTTGGTTGTTCCATGCTATTATTTATGAAGTCTTGGATGTTTAATGGGCTTTATCATTCACTTTTATATCATTTTTGGGACTAACCTACTAACCCAAAGGCCCAGTCCAGATTGTTGTTTTTTGCCTATTTCAGGGTTTTGCAGAAAAGGAATATCAAACGGAGTCCAAACGGAATGAAACCTTCGCGAGAGATATTTTTGGAGAAAATCACGCACGGAAAATGTCAGGACCAAGTCACGGGACAGATTGGCTGCCCTCGAGGGTGGGGGGCGCACCCCCATTCCCAAGGCGTGCCCCCCTGCCTCGAGGCTAGCCCACACGGCCCCCGGTGCCCTCCTTCTTCCTATATATACCTACGTACCCCAGAAACTCCATACGTAGAGAGAAAACCTTAATTCCACCGCCGTAGCTTCTGTTCCCGTGGAGATCCCATCTTGGAGTCTGTTCCAGGAGGGGGGATCCATCACGGAGGCCTTCATCATCATCATCATCATCGCCCTCACCATGAGTTTTGAGTAGTTTACCACAGACCTTCGGGTCCATAGCTAGTATCTAGATGGCTTCTTCTCTCTCTCTCTCTGGATCTCAATAAAAAGTTCTCCTCGGTCTTCGAGGAGACCTATTTGATGTAATCTCTTTTTGCGGTGTGTTTGTCGAGATCCGATGAATTGTGAGTTTATGTTCAAGGTTATCTATGAAAGATATTTGGTTCTTCTCTGAACTTTTTATGTGTGCTCAAAATATCCTTGCAAGTCTCTTCGAATTATTGGTTTGGTTTGGCCTACTAGATCTATAGTTCTTGCAATGGGAGAAGTGCTTGGCTTTGTGTTCAATCTTGCGGTGTCCTTTCCCAGTGACAGTAGGGGAAGCAAGGCACGTATTGTATTGTTGCCATCGAGGATAAAAAGATGGGGTTTTCATCATATTGCTTGAGTTTATCCCTCTACATCATGTCATCTTGCTTAAGGTGTTACTCTGTTCGTATGAACTCAATACACTAGATGCATGCTGGATAGCTGTCGATGTGTGGAGTAATAGTAGTAGATGCAGAATCGTTTCGGTCTACTTGTCTTGGACGTGATGCCTATATACAATGATCATGCCTAGATAGTCTCATAATTATTCGCTTTTCTATCAATTGCTCGATAGTAATTTGTTTACCCGCCGTAGAATATCGCTATCACGAGAGAAGCCACTAGAGAAAACTATGGCCCCCGGGTCTATTCTCAATATATCAATCTACATCTACTTTACTTTTCTTGCTTTTTATTTGCTGTTTTACTAAATCAAAAATACCAAAAATATAACTATCATCTCTATAAGATCTCACTCTCGTAAGTGACCGTAAAGGGATTGACAACCCCTTATCGCGTTGGTTGCGAAGTTCTTATTTGTTTGTGTAGGTGCGAGGGACTAGCGCGTGCTCTCCTAATGGATTCATACCTCGGTTCTCAAAAACTGAGGGAAATACTTATGATACTGTGCTGCATCTCCTTTTCCTCTTCGAGGGAATACAACGCAAGCTCAAGAGGTAGCACCAAACCACAAAGGGGCCAATGGCCCCATAGGTGATCGTGTTTTCCCATGACACCATCATGTGAGGCAGCTCAGATACTTGGTATTAAAGATCACACGCGCGCGCACACACACACACACACACACAGTCAGAGAAAGAGATAATTAGATAGAGGAAGGGAGAGCTAAAGACTGAGAGCCATATAGATACTGCTATGGACCCTAAGGTCCTAAGGGAACTACTCACACATGGTCATGGAGGCAGTAAGGTTGATGAAGAAGCCACCATCAGTGGATTCCCCCTCCAACAGTATGATGAAATAGGCCTCCACATTGGATCTCCTCTGAACAGAAACTTGTTGCGGTCGAAAAAATCAGATAATAATCTTGCGAATGGTTTCGCGAAATATGGAATTTATAGGCATAGGAACAAACGTAGAGTAGTGCATCTATGTAACACCCTGGCAAAAATTAACTTTAAAACTAGTTCGAGGATGTTGAGCTGAGTGAAGCCTGAAGTGTTTCTCTTTTCTTGAATATTTTAGAATGTGTATTTCTATGGTGATAAAAGTGTTCTAGGATTAAGAAAAATCATATGATCATTCTACTCCCGGTCTGAATCCCAACTTCCTACCTGTCGTGGAATTAAGACGGCAGATGTCCGGTTTAACGGACTTGATAATGGAACCATCGCACGGGTTAGCTTGAAGGGCTTAAAAGCACACAAAGGACACAGAGGGTTTATACTAGTTCGGCCCCTTCGATGAAGGTAAAAGCCTACGTCTAGTTTGGTTTGGTATTGCTTGGGCGTCGATGAACAGGGAGTGGATCGCTTGCCTGTGTCTCGATGGGTTGTTTCTTGCTTGTCCCTGAACCGTCGCCGCGTCCTCCCTTTATATAGAGGCGACGCCCGGTCCGGTTTACAGAGTCCCGAGGCCGGCTCATACTTGTGTCCGCCTCGGTCTCTTCTCTTTCTTCCTTATCTCTCAAGTTACATGATCAGGCAGTTTACAAACCGTAACTCTATACACGGGCCCTAAGATCTCATGGGCCGTAGCCTCTACTAAGTATTATGATGATACAAATATATTACCATAATCCGGTTTACTCTAGCCGGTTCATACCTGCTAGTAATATCCCTGACATTAGGCCCCAGAATGATTTGACCTTGTTCACATCAATCTTCCCAGTCTTGCATAATCTTCCTTCTTGTGTCTTCTCATTTCTGTAAACCGACCATGACGTCATCCTTGAAAATCACTTAATTTTGACCGTGACATCACTTCCGCATTTAACGCGCCCAACTGTCTATCACCTTTGTTTAAAGGCTATCCCGAGAATCGAGGTGACAGGGAATCTTTATCCGATTTTTTGCCTCCTCAAATCTCGTGCCTGCCGTTTCATTTTCTGCCCCTTTATAAATACCGCTGCAACTCTTCCTCATTCACCTTCCGTTCGTTCTTCTTCCTCCGTCGCCCGAACTCAAGTCTCCGTCGTCGTCCGTCGAGCTCGCCTCCGCCGGCCGCTGCATCAACCTGAGTGCGACCAGAGAAACTCCGCCGCCGCTTCTTACTGTTCCAGGTACTTCATCTTCTTCGCTGTAGATCTATAGCTCTTACGGTTCTTCTCGCGCCTCCGCCATTAAACCTCAAAGAAAGCTTCATCTGTTCGTCCTAGGCACCAAGTTCGCAGTAATTTCAGCCTTTAGATCTTGCCCTTGAAACTTGCCTCTGTTCCGCTGCCGTATACTTTAGATCTCGTCCTTTAGATTCAACCTTTAAATTTGTTTGCTCTGTATATAATCCCCCTAGTTCTTCTTGCAATAGCAGCATATTTGTTTTTGTTTTTCCTGGGCGCTCAGATCTGTTATACTTTAGCTGTCTGCAAAAACTTGTTTCTTCACCTTTGTAGATCTGTAAAATATTCTCCGGCTTAAACAGTCATATGCTGCTTCTGTAAAAATTCCATGACGAACACGACGGTTTAGCTTCTCTTTTATTATCATGAACCGGTAGTAAAACGTTTTCCTGCTTACTGCCGGGTTGGCCATATCATTAGTCCCTTGTCTAAACCGTTGCGTGATCTTTGCATATATCTTCCGGTTTATCCCACTATACTCGAATAATCCGGGTTTACACTTTACCCTTTCAGCACTTGTTCTTCTGTTGCTATGGCCAAACAGTTTGTCTCTTGCAACTGGGTTCCTTCCGTTATTACGGAAGAAGATTTAGCCAATGCTGCTGCAATCGGCACTTTAGGCCCTCAGTCCATTTTAAAATGGCGGGCTCCCGGAGATGAATGCCCTCCTACTCCCAAAGAGGGAGAAGTTATTGTCTTCTTCGACCACATTGCTCGAGGTTTCACTCCTCCCAGTCCAAAGTTCTTCCGGGATGTGCTTGCCGCTTTCTAGCTTCACCCTCAGGACATAGGTCCCAACTCTGTTTCCAACATCTGTGATTTTCAAGTTTTCTCAGAGGTGTATTTGCAAGAAGAGCCGTCTGTCGACCTGTTCCGGGACTTCTTCCACCTAAACCGGCGAACTGAGTTTACTAGTGGACCTCATCAAGAGTTGGGCGGGGTCAGTATTCAGAAAAGAAAAGATGCAGTCTTTCCTCATGCCGCTCTCCACACACACCCCAAGGATTGGAATAAGTCTTGGTTTTATTGCATTGATACTTCACCTGAAGGGGAAAATCCATTGCCGGGTTATCGCGAGCACCGTCTTCCGGAGGATCACCCCTTGCCGCAGCACCTCGGCTCCTCAGAGCGGCCCCGGTTTGCTTCTCAACTTGCCAAGCTAAAGGCCTTTATGGCCAATGGCTTAACCGGAGTGGATTTTATGCGCTGCTGGCTTTCTTGGAGTATCCTTCCTCTGAGCCCGCGCCCAAGCTTGATGTATAAATATTCTGGTAAACTGGATGATCCTCAATGTTTTTCTAAGGACAAACTTTCTGAATCGGAAGTCACTGAGTCTGCTAAGAAGATGCTTAATGTCACCTTAGAAGAATGCAGCCAAACTGGACTGGCTCCATATTACAAGAAAAACAAGCTGCCTGCAGTACGTCTTACTCTCTTTCATATGTTTGTAATCCGTTCCTTTAAATCGTTCTTTCAATTATCTTTCACCTTTTGAACAGGCTGATGATCCTTTTTGGAAGAGGAAAACTCAGGAGAAGGCCAGAAAACAGCCACGCCGGAAAGCTTTCGCTATCAAGAAGAAAAAGGCGGCTGCTGGCTCTGGTTCACATGCTGAAGATGATGATCCGGACTCTGAGGTATGAGTTAATCCGGCTTTGACTTGTTCACTTTTTATCCATTTTTTGTGTTTAACGGTAACTTTTCGCAGGAGTTGGCTGAAGGAGATAAACCGGCAGAAATTGAGGTAACTATTCTTTCTTCAGATTCGGAACCACCTCCACAAAAAATTCGTCGGACAGTCCGGAAATATTAGTTTTCTCACCCTTATGCTCAATTGGACCCCAATTTTCTTTTGAAGAAACAGCAACATGAAGCCCTTCGCCGTACTACCCGCCATAGCGGCCTTGCAGTTGAATCATCCGGCATATCTCTTACTCCGGCTCGGAGGCGCCGCTCTGAGGTTATACTCTCTCCAACTCTCCTTCATCCCAAGGCCGGGCTTATATGCAAACCTCTTAAACCGTCTGACCTTAATTATGAGGATACTCCTTTATCTTCTTCCGGCGAATCAACTGCCACACAACTCCCACCCCTAAAAATTGTCCCAGGGTAAGTCTTTTTAATTTATCCGGTTTATGATTGCACTTTGCTTTACAGTCCTGACTTCTTTTTCCAACTTCTTTCAGCAAGCCTAAACCAAGCAAAAGGGCAAAAGCTAACAAACCAACTGTTGAGGCTGCTACTGATGATCCGGCGGTTGATCCGGATACAACCGTCCCTCCAGAAGGCGAGCCCATAATGCCGCTTGAAGATCCCGCTCCTATGGATCATACCACTGCACCTGAGAATCCCAATATTGAGAACGTCCGCGAACCAGCAAGTCCTGCTCGGGCCAATCCTCCTCGGACTAGTCTGGCTCCTGCTAGTCCGGTTCACACTGCGACCCCACCACCAACGACTGCTTCTCCGGAAGTTCAAGTAACCGGTACAGCTTACACCGCTCCTGCTGAGCCCACTGTCTTAGCCAAACATACGGCTAAAGCGGAGAAGTTGCATCAAGAAAAGGGTAAATGGAGTACAGAACTGTCTAGCTTCACTGACATGAGTGCCCAGGAGCTCTATTTCGGATATTTGAACCGGCTTCATACTAGTCGAGATTATGAAGCAGGCTTGGTTAACATGATGAAAGACAAGTATGAGGTAATCCTTTGCTTTTTAATTTTTGCTTTTGACATGCTTCTGTCTATATCATAGTAGCCCCCAAGTTCCGGTTTAGCTATGTTTAGAAAGTGAACCGGTACTTCCTAATTAAGCAAATGATCTTACATTAGCCCCCAAGTGCCAGGGGCATAATTCGGTTTATGTGCCTGGGACTTGTCTGAATTTTTCCTTTGATACTGCAACTATCCATTAGCCCCCAAGTGTCAAGTAGACAACTTGTTTGTGTGCTTGAGACTTGTCTTTAAATTGCTACCGTTTGACACTTCAACTGCCCATTAGCCCCCAAGTGTCAAGTAGATAACTTGGTTATGTGCTTGAGACTTGTCTGACTTTTGTTTTTATTCCACTTGATTTTCCTTGTAGGCTGATTTGAACCGGAGGGCTGAAGAAATTACTGAACTCCGGAACAGACTTGCTAAAACAGAATCTGCTTCTTCTAAGGCCAAGAAAGACTTGGCGCTGAGCTTAAAGACTGCTGAACAGCTGAAGAAATTCTTTGAAGAGGAGCGGACCGCCTTTGAGGTTTAGAAGAAAGATCTGGAAAAAAGGGCAAAGGACGCTGAGGAAGCCCTTAATTCGGTGACTGAAGAGTTAACCGGTTTAAAGCGGCAAATAGAACTGATGACTTCTGCTGTCTTCGGTAAGTACTTAATCTGTATTCCTACTTTTATCCTTGCAATCTTTAATCCGTTCCGGTTTAACTTTGATAACCATATACAGGGCGCCGTGTCACCCATCTTGGGGATGATTTACGGAAAAAACTCAAGGCGTGTTATACTTTGGTCGAGCAGCTGTATTCCGGCGCTCAAAGGATCATAAGCGCAACATCTTTCAATAAACCGGCCCCTATGACCATCCAAAGTACATTAGAGAAACTGTCTGTCTTGCCAGTGCGCTTGGAAGAAGTTAAGAAGTCTGCTGCTCGAGCTGGTTCCCTCATGGCGCTTACCAGAGCGAAAGCGTGGGTTCCAGACTTTGATCCAGAAGAAGCTTTGAATGGATATCCCAATACTAAAGAAGACGGATCAGCTTTTACTGCAAAAGATCTCCACGCCTTGATGAAGGAGATGCGTCCTCTCGCTAGCAAGCTAGCTGCCGAATCAGACTTGTCCAGGTATCATCCGGGGTATGATTTACAGAACGAGCGGGTGGATCGGCCGATTTATGATACCGTCAATCTAATCCCACTAGTGCGCCCTCATACTTTCGCCCCAGATATTGATCCGTCTGAACTCATCAATGAAGAGATGTACTTTCGTGCTTTAACGAAAATCGATTGGTGCGTCCCTGACTTCCAGCCGCTTCAAGAAGAGGAGGAGACTCCGGAACAAGTTGATCCCCAGCCGTCGCAGCAGGAAGAAGCGTAGATCATAGTATGTCTTTGTAGTTGCAGTCTTATTTTGCTGGACAATTTTTAATCCGTTCAGGCTTGCTATGCCTTGTAATAGGATAGTATAAAACATTATTCGTCTTGATCGGGATATTCCAACTTCTTGTTCTGACGTTGCCAATTTAAATCTGATCTGATATGGTTTATTCTGCATAGTATCTGTTCCTGCATAGATAACACTGAAAATATGTCCTAGCGGTTTACCGCTGGACAAATTAAATTGCTCTCACAATATACCAAACAAGTGTATGCTTGTATCAGAAATAACTTTATACCTGAGATCAAGTATGCTTGATACTCTTGATCCGGAGAAATTTCCCATTTTTCAAGGGAGCCTTTTGATAGACCCAATAATAATCCCGGGTCTTATAGAAGCTACCGGTTTAGATCATGCTTGGCTTCTTACTTTGTTTCTGCCTAATGATTCTGCTGAAGCTCTTGGCTTTCTGACTTGGCTTTTGCCTAATGATTGTTCCGGTTTATGATGAATGTCGGTTTAACTCTTGCTGGTGTTTATGACCCAGCCTTTGAACTTATGCTGGTGTTCATGACCCAGACTTTTTGAACTTTATGCTGGTGTTCATGACCCAGACTTTTGAACTTATGCTGGTGTTCATGACCCAGACTTTTGAACTTATGCTGGTGTTCATGACCCAGACTTTTGAACTTATGCTGGTGTTCATGACCCAGATTTTTGAAGATACATGGTCAACTCTGGAGTTGTCCCATTCCGGATCAAAGAACTATAAAACATAAATACCAGAAATGCAAATTTGCAAATAAAACCATGTAGTCGAGGCTTTTTATGAGCTGCCAGGCTCAAAGCAAGGTTCAGCCAATCATTGGATGCGGGTACCATCCAGAGGGCCTTATGGATGCGGGTACCATCCATAGGAACCGGATATAACCAATAGGGGTTAAGCTAGGATTCGGGTACAATCCTGCCCCCTGCTGGTCATATAAAACTTTAGCTAATCACTGGATGCGGGTACCATCCAGAGGGCCTTTATGGTTCGGGTACAACCATAGGAAAAACTTAGCCAATCACTAGATGCGAGTACCATCCAGAGGGCCTTTATGGTTTGGGTACAACCATAGGAAAAACTTAGCCAATCACTGGATGCGGGTACCATCCAGAGGGCCTTTATGTCATGTCTTCTTTGGTTCAAATTTGACCTATGTTTGAACAGTAATCCCTTCGGTGAGTTATTGCTCCAAAGTATATATGCCCTGCACAATCAGTTTAAACCGATCGAAGTGTTTTGAAATATAACATATGATAAGAAATGTATGGTTGTCACCATAAAATACTCGTATTGGAAAAAAGGTTGAGCCCCCGGTTTACCGAGGGTGCCGGTTTATTCATTAATCATAATATATACATAAGATACAGTGGAGCTCATGGCTCAGGTATAGTAGGGCCGCAAGAGGGCGATGTTCCACGGCCTCTTTGTCTCTTCTTCCGATGTTCGTGAGTCCTTGTGTTCTCGAACGTCCACCAGGTAATATGAACCGTTGTGCAGATTCTTGCTGACCACTGATACGTCCAAAACGTATCTATAATTTATGCTTGCTCCATGCCTCTTTTGGGTGATATTGCTATGATATTTATACACTTCCATACACTTTTGATCATATTTGGACTAACCTATTAACTCAGTGCACCCCAGTGCCAGTTTCTGTTTTCTGCTGTTTTTGTATTTCAGGTTTTCCCATTACGAAAACTGCCAGAAATATCCCGGAAAAATTATATAAAAATTCAGCATTCTAGAAGCCTCCCAGTAGCCAAAGTACAGCCGGAGGGGGGCCACCAGGGCTCCAGGCGCCCTGGTGGCGCGGCCCCCCTCCTGGCCGCGCCGGGGAGGCGCCTGGGCCCCCCAGGCCTCCGCTGATGCCCTCCTTTGGCATATATTAATATCGTGTCCCGAAACCCTCGAGATGGAAAACCTTTTTCGCGATCTCATCTCTGTTCTGCCGCCGCCGCGCTTCCAAGATCGGGAGCACCAGGATAACTCTTCCCGGCACCCCGCCGGAGGGGAGGATCACCACCGGGAGCCTCTCCACCACCATGGACGCCTCCCGGATGAGTTGTGAGTAGTCTCCCTTGGACCATGGGTCCATGACCAGTAGCTATGTGATGTTCTCCTCCCCTTC
Source organism: Secale cereale (assembly GCA_902687465.1). Classification (NCBI taxonomy): domain Eukaryota; kingdom Viridiplantae; phylum Streptophyta; class Magnoliopsida; order Poales; family Poaceae; genus Secale; species Secale cereale. The sequence goes on from LR738715.1 coordinate 590,773,771, forward strand.
TTGTGCTTCACTAATTAGTCCTCGTGAGCTGCCCTACATGATCGAGGCACATATGTAATCCTTATGTTGTTGCTATGATGAGTTTGCTGGGATCCGATGGATTGTGAGATTATGTTCAGATTGTGTTTGAGTAATATATTTGATCTACCTCTTTTATATTTATGTTCGTCAGTAATTCTTGCATGTTCTCCGTTGTTAGTTATTGCTTTGGCCAAGTAGTAGGTAGTGACTTCAAGAGGGAACGTTATGCTTGATTAAGGGTTCATGCCCCTCGATGACTAGCTTGAGTCTAGGGGATGTGCTGTTGCCACAAGGGGGAAAACAACGGTGCTTGTGCCCGCGGGTGCAAGGATTGTTTACTTTACGCAAAGTTCTTTTAATGCGGTTGTCTGTTGCTTTGAGTTTACACTATGGGTGGGACTCGCAACTTAATACCAGCGAGATGTTCTGGATAGATATCTCAAGGTGGATGATTAGTAGTAGATGCAGATGGATTTCGGTCTACTTGCCTTGGCGTACTGCCCATGCTTTGAACCTCTACCTTTCTTGCAACATAGTTAGCATTGGTTTGCGCACATAATTCTGTCAATTGCCCAGCTGTAATTCGTTTACCTCACATAGCTGTTTTATCATCTTTTGGGAGAGAGACATCACTAGTGAACATCATGGGACCCCGGTCCATATTACCATCATTGATCACATCCGCTATTTACTTTCCGCTTTTATTTACTTATTATTACAGCAAAACCTATCACTATTATCACTTGCGTTTGATCCTTTGTAAACGACAAGGCCGGAGGGATTGACAACCTCTCTGTACTCGTTGGGAGCAAAGTTATTTGTATCTGTGTGCAGGTCCACGTTGATTGCTAATATCTGGCGCCGTTAGCAGTTGACACCTTCTTGTTGAAACTGGGAGTCTCAGGGAAATCGATCCTTGGTATCTTTGCCAAGGGAAAACTTCCGCTACACTGCATCTCAAACCTTCCACTTGGGGTAACCAACGAGGGGCGAGAAGCCATCAAGCAAAGTTTTCTGGCGCCGTCGCAGGGAACTCCACTCTTCAAGATAGGGGAGTTGCACGCTATATTTTACCTTTTCTTTTTAGACTTGTTAGTTTACCTTTCAGTTTTTGCTTTAGTGTCTTCTATCAAAAATTACAAAAAAAAATTATTTGCTTTTCTGCTAGTAGTCCTTTCTGTTTAGTCAAGCATGTTAGGATTTGGTGCTTTGAGGGAATCTGAAGTCCTAGATTTCCATCAAAAGGATGGAGAAAATATGAAGAAGGCATGGGACAGAATTTCTGATGCACATAGGAGAATTATGCCTTGGATACCTATAAAAATTGTGCTTAGAATTTTTTACCATGGTCTTTTTAAATGGTGTAAACACTCTCTTGATATTATAGCTGAAGGAGATTTCCTAGAGTGTGATGAAGCTAGAGCTCTTGAAATTATACATGGTCTATCTAGTTACTTTGTTTATGATCATAACTTTGATACTGTCATAGATAGACTTGCTACTATTGAGAAAAGAATGGATGCTCTAGACTTGATGAAGGTAGAGAAACCCAAACCCAATAAGAAAGACATTTTGGAAATAGACAATGATTGGGAGCCTTTTGTTAGGATTAGCATCTCTAATCAAGACTTCCTTGCTTATTGTGATATTGGATCTATGGTTTCTACTATGCCAAAAATTGTTCATGATTCTTTAAAATTTAACATGGATAGATTACCATCTTATCATGAACACACTAATGGAGATATTTCTGAAATCCAGGGAAGAATAAAAGATGTGCCAGTTAAATTCCTTAAAGGGACTACAATGGTTGATTTCTTCATCATGGAGCCAAACCAAGGAAATATAGTGCTTGGACGGGACTTCCTCCGAGCGGTAAAAGGCTTCATCGATATAGGTAAGGGACAAATCCGCTTACGCGGAAAGGCAAAAGGTGTGTACCCCTTTCCTAGAAGGAACAAGAGTGAACTTGTTGAGGAACCATTTGAAGCAATTTATAACTCCGATTATTATCATGGTTATTAATTCCTCTTTGCATTATGCCTAGCTTAAAGGCATAAAAGAAAGCGCTTTTGGGAGGCAGCCCACATGAATAAAATTTTATTTTGCTTTTGTTGTGTCTTGATGTTGTTACTACAGTAGCATCATCATTGTATCTTTGCTTTTCAACTTTGTGCCAAGTGTAGCCTCTGATTGCAAGAAAGTTCAAAAGTTGTGACGTGCTGTCCAGGAAACAGATTCTGTCCTTGGATAGAAAAATTCGTATAAAATCACCAGATCATCTTTTTGGTCTGAATTTTTCGACAGCGTGCTCTATACAATTGTATTTCGTGCGTCTGTTTTGAGTTTTTTTATTAGAGTTGCAGAAGTACCCCGAAAAAATCATTTACTACCTGCTGTTCTGTTTTTCACAGATTCTGTCCTGTTTTGTCTTTCCTTCATTTTGCAAACCTTGAGCTTGCTTTTTCTTTGCAAAAACCTTTTGGCAATCTTGAGAAACAGTAGACCTTCAAGAATATCTTTATTTCCAGCAAGGAACAATTATTTTATTAAGGGTACTAACCTCGCTAATCAGATTATGATGAGTTATGTATGAAGGGAGTTTTCAAGTGTGCGAGGGAAGATGATAAAAAGATTCAGGAGTCTCAAGCGCTCAAGCTTGGGGATGCCCCCATGCACCCCCAAGAAATATTCAAGGAGACTCAAGCGTCTAAGATTGGGAATGCCCCCGTGCATCCCCTTCTCCATCAACATTATCAGTTCGTCTTTCGTTCCACTATATTTTTATCACTTCATGTGTTATGTGCTATGCTTGGAGCGTCTTGCTTTTAGTTTCCTTTTTAGTTTTCTTTAGCTTTTCATAACGAGTCGGAACTTAGCTTTCTTTATGTGGGAGAGAAACACGCTCCACTTCTACCTAGAACATAACATAGAATTTTCATGTCTATCTTTGCTGTGTGTGTTCTTTGTCTTTCAATAGCTACTATCATGCTTAGCTTTTAGTTTTCATGCTTATCTTTTTAAAGAGCTTTTGTTTAGTTGGTTGCTTGAACTCTCTTTATTTATCATGATTATCTTATTAAGAGAGTTTGCTTCTGTTGCATTGGTTGATATGTCTATGATAAAGATGCTACGTGCATAATGGTGCTTAGTAGTTCATGTTTTCTTATGGTTAGTCTCAAATAGCTGGGGGGTTTCCAATGTGTTATTGGAGTACCAACATGATTTGTTTTCCTATGATGTGGTATGGCTTAGTAATATCTTCCTTCAAGAATTTATTTTGATTGACTTGGCGTATGCTCACGCATATTTAAGACTGTAAAGAAAGTCTGTCAAGCCTTGATGATCTTTTATTTCTGAGTAGCGATATAACTACCATGCCTGATTCAATGTTGCTTTGTCGCTCTGCATGATTATGACTATCATTGCTCTCTTAGTTGGTCGCTCCCAGTCTTTTGCTAACCTCCACCTGTACTAAGTGGACTGACTGCTTGTGCATCCAAATTCTTTTAAACCAGTTATGCCATATGAGTCCACCATACCTTCCTACATGGTATTTACCTGCCATTCCTAACGAAGACTTTCATGTACCATCTCGAAATTATTCAAAAAGAAAAAAAATGCATTCCTATTTTGTGCCTCTGTTTTAAGTCCATGAGGAAGTAGTAGTTAATTCATGATCTTTTTAAGTTGGACAAGCTTCACCCCGGGATTGCATGTCTAATGTGCAAACCCATAATACGAGAAGGAACTGGCATTGAGTGCGCCCGGCTCAAAATTAATACAACAAACAAACCCTCCTTCACGCTTTGTTCATGAGAAATCAGAAAACTTTGGCAGTGATAAACAAAGGAGATTAAGAGGATGTGATCGTCCTCATTCGGGAGCCGTTCCTCGAAACTTGTCCATCTCAAGAAGTAATTGAGTTGTCTGCTAGCATTCGTTGACGAAACATGCATGATCTAAAAAAAATATTAGTACCTCTGTTTTTAAAACCAAGAGCTTTGGTACATGTTTTGTCTTTGTTTCCGACTACGGGTTTTCAACCTTGCCAACAAAAGCCACGGTTCGAGAGTCTCCACCTTCTTTTAAAGCACCAACTACTGAGAGCATGATTGTCATTCTGAGTGTAATGTGCATTGTCCCAAAGTAGCATTGTCTTTTGCATGATTGTGATATCGTTTATTTTGAAATCATTGTATCTAGTCATCACTTAAACCTTGGAGGTGCCCCTGCATTTATGTTTTGCTTCACTAAAGGGGGCAAGCGAGATATCACTTTATCATATTCGCACACCATGCTCATTACAAATCTATTTGATGTTTCAGTATCATGTTGTAAAACTTTCAGTTCTTTGTGATTTTCTCATGAGGCAACTTAATTACTATAGATTCATTGTCTCAGTAAGCTTTTGTCATATGACTATGAAAAATAAAAAGAGTCCTATATGGTTAATAGCATGTCACCAAAGAAATTATTCTTGTTATCATTTACCTACTCGAGGACGAGCAGGAATTAAGCTTGGGGATGTTGATACGTCCAAAACGTATCTATAATTTATGCTTGCTCCATGCCTCTTTTGGGTGATACTGCTATGATATTTATACACTTCCATACACTTTTGATCATATTTGGACTAACCTATTAACTCAGTGCACCGCAGTGCCAGTTTCTGTTTTCTGCTGTTTTTGTATTTCAGGTTTTCCCATTACGAAAACTGCCAGAAAAATCCCGGAAAAATTATATAAAAAATCAGCGTTCCAGAAGCTTCCGAGTAGCCAAAGTACAGCCGGAGGGGGGCCACCAGGGCTCCAGGCGCCCTGGTGGCGCGGCCCCCCTCCTGGCCGCGCCGGGGGGGCGCCTGGGCCCCCCAGGCCTCCGCTGATGCCCCCCTTTGGCATATATTAATATCGTGTCCCGAAACCCTCGAGACGGAAACCCTTTTTCGCGATCTCATCTCTGTTCCGCCGCCGCCGCGCTTCCAAGATCGGGAGCACCAGGATAACTCTTCCCGGCACCCTGCCGGAGGGGAGGATCACCACCGGGAGCCTCTCCACCACCATGGACGCCTCCCGGATGAGTTGTGAGTAGTCTCCCTTGGACCATGGGTCCATGACCAGTAGCTATGTGATGTTCTCCTCCCCTTCTTGTGCTTCACTAATTAGTCCTCGTGAGCTGCCCTACATGATCGAGGCACATATGTAATCCTTATGCTGTTGCTATGATGAGTTTGCTGGGATCCGATGGATTGTGAGATTATGTTCAGATTGTGTTTGAGTAATATATTTGATCTACCTCTTTTATATTTATGTTCGTAAGTAATTCTTGCATGTTCTCCGTTGTTATTTATTGCTTTGGCCAAGTAGTAGGTAGTGACTCCAAGAGGGAACGTTATGCTTGATTGTGGGTTCATGCCCCTCGATGACTAGCTTGAGTGACAGAAACATGAGTCTAGGGGATGTGTTGTTGCCACAAGGGGGAAAACAACGGTGCTTGTGCCCGCGGGTGCAAGGATGTTTACTTTACGCAAAGTTCTTTTAATGCAGTTGTCTGTTGCTTTGAGTTTACACTATGGGTGGGACTCGCAACTTAATACCAGCGAGATGTTCTGGATAGATATCTCAAGGTGGATGATTAGTAGTAGATGCAGATGGATTTCGGTCTACTTGCCTTGGCGTACCGCCCATGCTTTGAACCTCTACCTTTCTTGCAACATAGTTAGCATTGGTTTGCGCACATAATTCTGTCAATTGCCCAGCTGTAATTCGTTTACCTCACATAGCTGTTTTATCGTCTTTTGGGAGAGAGACATCACTAGTGAACATCATGGGACCCCGGTCCATATTACCATCATTGATCACATCCGCTATTTACTTTCCGCTTTTATTTACTTATTATTGCAGCAAAACCTATCACTATTATCACTTGTGTTTGATCCTTTGTAAACGACAAGGCCGGAGGGATTGACAACCTCTCTGTACTCGTTGGGAGCAAAGTTATTTGTATTTGTGTGCAGGTCCACGTTGATTGCTAATATCTGGCGCCGTTAGCAGTTGACACCTTCTTGTTGAAACTGGGAGTCTCAGGGAAATCAATCCTTGGTTTCTTTGCCAAGGGAAAACTTCCGCTACACTGCATCTCAAACCTTCCACTTGGGGTAACCAACGAGGGGCGAGAAGCCATCAACCACAAAGGGCCCTTCCCAAGGCGGGGATAGCTTGTGCATATCTGTTTGATCTTGTATAAGCCGGAGTACTAAGTCTCCCTCCTGGAACGTCCTTGTCTTGATCCGGCGGCTGTGATATCTGCGCAAGTCTTGTTGATAGATCACAGACCGTGCTGCTGCTATATCACGCTCTTCATCCAGCCGGTCCAAACTGTCTTGTCTCGGCTGCTCGTTGGCCGCTTCAACATAGGCCGTCACCCTTGGCGAATCATGACGGATATCACTTGGAAGGACCGCTTCAGCACCATATACCATAAAGAAAGGTGTGTAACCTATGGACCGGTTGGGCGTAGTATTGATACTCCAAAGGACAGAAGGTAACTCTTCAACCCAGCACCCTGGTGTTCTTTGCAAGGGAGTCATAAGCCGGGGCTTGATACCTCGCAAAATCTCCTGATTTGCTCTTTTAGCTTGACCATTGGATTGAGGGTGGGCCACAGAAGACATGTCTAGGCGAATATGTTCCCGTTGACAAAATTCTTCCATCTCACCCTTAGATAAATTGGTGCCATTGTCTGTGATGATGCTGTGTGGAAAGCCAAACCGGAAAATTACCTTTTTGATGAATTTAACTGTTGTTGCCGCATCACACTTACTCACAGGCTCTCCCTCAATCCACTTTGTAAACTTATCCACGGCCACCAGTAGATGAGTCTTTTGATCTTGGGATCGCTTAAAAGGTCCAACCATATCAAGCCCACAAGTCGCGAACGGCCAAGTTATCGGTATCATCCGGAGCTCCTGTGTCGGAACAAGAGCACGTCGTGAAAACTTCTGACAAGCATCACACTTCCGGACTAGATCCGCCGCATCAGCATGAGTTGTCAACCAATAGAACCCATGTCGAAAAGCCTTAGCCACCAAGGATTTTGAACCGGCATGATGACCACAACCCCCTTCATGGATCTCACGAAGAATATCACAACCTTCCTCAGCTGATACACACCGCTGAAATGCTCCAGAAACGCTGCGATGATGAAGTTCCCCGTTTGCAATTGTCATGGACTTAGAACGCCGGACTATCTGTCGTGCCTCGATCTCGTCGTCCGGTAGCTCTCCCCGGTTTAGATATGCCAGATAAGGTAGCGTCCAGTCCGGAATAACATGAAGTGTCGCAACTAGCTGTGCCTCCGGATCAGGAACAACCAAGTATTTCTCCGACGGTACTTGAACGGATGGATTGTGCAGCTCATCCAAAAAAGTATTCGGTGGTACCGGTTTACGTTGTGAACCCATCCGGCTTAAAGCATCGGCCACTTCATTCCTTCGCCGGTCTATGTGGTCCACCTGATACCCTTTGAAATACCCTGCAACTGCTTCCACTTCTCGTCTGTAGGCTGCCATGAGAGGATCTCTTGAATCCCACTTGCCTGATACTTGTTGTGCCACCAAATCTGAATCGCCAAAACACTTGACCCGGCTCAAGTTCATTTCCTTGGCCATCCGCAAGCCATGAAGTAATGCTTCATACTCTGCTGCATTATTAGTACAAGGAAACAATAAACAGAGGACGTAACAAAACTTATCACCTCGCGGGGAAGTTAAAACAACTCCAGCCCCCGAGCCTTCTAACTGCCTTGAACCGTCAAAGTGAATCGTCCAGTATGTAAGATCCGGCTTCTCCTCTGGTGTTTGCAGTTCTGTCCAATCATTGATGAAATCCACCAATGCCTGAGATTTGATAGCGGTGCGTGGCACATATTTCAATTCGTGTGGGTTGAGCTCAATGGCCCACTTCGCCACTCTGCCCGTAGCTTCGCTGTTCTGGATTATATCCCCCAATGGTGTTGAACTAACAACAGTTATTGGATGGCCTTGGAAATAATGCTTCAACTTCCGGTTTGCCATGAACACACCATACACCAGCTTCTGCCAATGTGGGTACCTCTGCTTAGACTCAATGAGTACTTCACTGACGTAATAGACTGGACGCTGAACCGGATATTCCTTCCCTGCTTCCTTGCGTTCAACCACGATTGCCACACTAACTGCACGTGCGTTGGCGGCGACATATAACAGCAAAGGCTCATTATCAACAGGGGCAGCCAGGACCGGTGGCCTTGCCAACTGTCGCTTCAAGTCTTCAAACGCAGCATTTGCCTCATCACTCCATATAAACCGATCCGTCTTTCTCAGCATCTGATAAAGCGGAATCGCCTTCTCCCCCAAACGGCTAATGAACCGGCTCAATGATGTGATCCGGCCAGCGATACGCTGAACATCATTGATGCAAGCCGGTTTAGTCAAAGATGTGATTGCCTTGATCTTCTCTGGATTAGCTTCTATTCCTCTATTTGACACCAAGAACCCAAGGAGCTTTCCTGCCGGAACACCAAAAGCACACTTCTCCAGATTAAGCATCATCTTATAGGCCCGAAGATTGTCAAAGGTCTCCTTGAGGTCCTCTATCAGTATCTCCTCCTTTCTTGACTTCACCACGATATCGTCCACATAAGCATGAACATTTCTCCCTATCTACCCCTTAAGACAGTTCTGTACGCAACGCTGATAAGTTGCTTGGGCACTCTTGAGCCCAAAAGGCATAGATACATAGCAAAAGGCACCAAAAGGAGTTATGAAAGCTGTCTTCTCCTGGTCCTTAACTGCCATCTTGATCTGGTGATATCCTGAGTATGCATCCAAAAAACTTAGCCGCTCACATCCTGCTGTAGAATCGATGATCTGATCAATGCGAGGGAGAGCAAAAGGATCAGTTGGACAAGCTTTGTTGAGGTCTATGTAGTCCACACACATTCTCCACTTTCCATTCTTCTTTAACACCAGCACCGGATTAGCCAACCATTCCGGATGAAAAACTTTGACTATGAACCCTGCGGCTAAAAGCCTGGCCACCTCTTCTCCTATAGCCTTGCGCCTTTCTTCGTTGAAGTGGCGCAGATACTGTTTGACCGGTTTAAACTTCGGATCAATGTTGAGACTGTGCTCAGCGAGTTCCCTCGGTATACCTGGCATGTCAGAAGGTTTCCATGCAAAGATATCCCGGTTCTCACGGATGAACTCGATGAGCGCACTTTCCTATTTGGGATCAAGGTTAGCGCTGATAGTGAATTGCTTTGATGAATCGCCTGGCACAAAATCAACTTGCTTGGTCTCCTCCGCCGATTTAAACTTCAACGCCGGATAATGCTCCGTAGTCGGCTTTTTCAACGGGGTCATATCTGCCGGATCAACATTATCCTTGTAAAACTTCAACTCCTCTGTAGCACATACTGCCACTACGTAGGCAGCGTCTCCCTCTTCACACTCCAATGCAATCTTGCGACTTCCATGAACCGTGATTGTTCCTTTGTGACCGGCATCTTGAGCTGTAGATAAACATAACACGGCCTGGCCATAAACTTGGCATAAACCGTCCTCCCGAACAGAGCATGATAAGGGCTCCGGATCTTGACGACTTCAAAAGTTATTATCTCTGACCTGGAATCATGTTTGTCTCCAAAGGTGACTTCTAGGTCAATTTTCCCAACTGGGTAAGTTGATTTACCTGGCACTACTCCATGAAACACCGTGTTTGATTGTCTTAGCTTTTTATCCATCAGCCCCATGCGATGGAAAGTCTCATAATACAAGATATTGATGCTACTGCCGTCGTCCATGAGAACCTTAGTGAACTTGTAGCCACCCACCTGTGGTGCTACCACCAAGGCCAAGTGGCCCGGATTATCAACTCGCATCGGGTGGTCCTCCCTGCTCCACACAATGGGCTGCTCTGACCAACGTAGGAATTGCCGAGTCGCCGGTTCAACCGCGTGGACCGCCCGCTTCAAAACTGTTTGATCTCGTTTACACAAACTCGTGGTGAACACATGATACTGCTGTAATGCCCCGGATGTAATACTTTCCCTTTTGGGCATATAATATATCTCCGGCTTCATCTATTTCCATTCCGGGTTCTTTGTCTTTCGGGTTTTCGTCGTTTTGTTGTGTGAGTGTGTGGCATTCATTCATATCATGTAGACATGTGCATCGCATTGCATTTGTGTTGTCGGTTGCATCCGGTTCCACGCGTTTCTTCCCGTTGTCCGTTTCGCGTTCCGGAGCTCCCTCACGTGTTCGTGGCGTCCCGTATGCCTACTTTGTTGTTTGGGCGTGTAACATTACCGGTGTGCCGCGAGGTTGTTGTGTGTGTTGTTGTTTTGTTGTGTGCAACCCGCCTCTCAAATCTCGTAGCGTTTGGACTCCGTTTGCTATCCCTTCAGTTATTCGTGTGGGTCCAAAGTGCCTTCACTTGTGGCCCAGAAACATCCCTCCAGCAGCCCACTACCCTCTCCTAGGCCCATCTTAACTTCCCCCGCGATCAGATCCGTCGGATCGCGATCGGAGGGCTCCTAAACACCCAGATCCCTCAAACCCTAGAAAAACTGCTATTTATACACCCCCATGTCCATTTTGGGCATCCCTAACCTCTAGCCCCTTCTTCCCCCTTCTCCCCTATTTTTTTTCTTTTCTTCCCAGATCTCCAGCCACTTGGCTCTCTCCTCGAGCCAGACTCCCGAGGAAACGATCGACCAACAGAGCGCCGACCTGTCCCTCGACCGGATCGGGTCAACGCCTCGACGGCTTCCCTCCGCAGGCGCTTCGATCCAGCCAGGGAAGGCCCCCCGACCGATCCTTCACCAGGCTTCGGTCCAGCCTCGGGACCACTTCGCCGCCGGCCCATCTGCTCCGCGCCGCCCTGGGCCGCAGTCCCCTCCGCCACTGGATCCCGACGCCTGGCGCCACCGAGGCCCAGCCCCGCATCGCTGATCCCTCTCTCGGCGGCTCCCTCCAGGCGCGCGCCTTGGGCCCCTCCTCTTGGGCCGTCGCCAGCGCCGCCGAGGCCCGGGCTGGGCGCTCCAGCCTCCCACTCCGCCCCGCAGGCCACGCAAGGCCCAGGCGCCTCCAGGCCGCCCCTTCGCCCACCGCGCCAGCTCCTCCCTCCTCCGGGCCGCGCCGCCAGCCGGGCCGCTCCTTGCCTGGGCCGCCGCCACGTCCGCCCCGAGCCGGGCCTCGCCTCTCCAGATCGGGCCACAGCAGCGGGGCCGGATCCACTCCACCGGGCCGCGTTGATTTTTTCTGTTGACCGGAGGTAGTCTCTTTTTCTGCTAAGTCCCAGATCTAGTAGTTGCTGAAGCTATATTCCGACGGTGATAACTTCTCGTGTGTAACTCCGTTTTGCGCAAATAGCATGTCCAGACGTTCGTGGTGACTAGCACTACGTTTCATCTCTTTGTGTCATGCATGTTAGAGATCATCTAGGTGCTTGTTTTTCTGTTGTAATAGTGCATCGTGATATAATTGCTGCTATGTGATGTTTGTATGCCATCTTTGCCATGTGATAACTTTTAGCTCGTTTGTCCGAATGATGCAAATGACATGTCCACGTGTTCGTCTTGCCATGCTCTACATGTTGCTTGTGTTAGGTTGCATGATAGATTTATTCTTGCCATGTTTATCATCATTGCAAAGTGCCATGTGGTTGTGATGTTGTTTCACTTGTTATGAAATGCCATCTTGTTGAGCTCGTTGCAATCGTCGTGTTTAACTCCATGATGCATGCTTGTGTGTTTTGGAATCACCATCATGTGTACTTTGATGAGGTGCTTACCACTTGCCATGTTTAGTTTCGAGGTGACTTAAACTTGCTCTTTTAGATGTCATGATGAATTGCTGTTTTAGGACTTAGTGGTTTTTCACTAAGTCTGAAATCTGTAACGTTCCGATGCCATGTTTGCTTGCTGCTCTAGGACAAACCATGATAGTCTTGGAGTGGATCTTGATTGTTCCTTGTAGTAGATATTGTTGGCTTTCCATTCATGTTCTCACATGCTTATTTGAGTGGCTGTAGCATGTTTAACTTTTGCTCCAAAGTTTCAATAAAATTCTGCTGCCAGAATTTTATTGTCAAGTTCAATATGTCCAAGCTCATTGCTATTGATCCGTGACTCCTTTGGGGGTGCACCTTTGGACTTAATTGCTGTAGGATATGTCTAGTTTGTGTTCATGCTCTTTGCCATGTTGTTTGAGTGCTGTAGCTTAATTATTTTGTGCTCCGAAGTTGCTATGTTGCTGTAATTTTCAGCTTTCGCTCATTTCTTGTTTCGGGCATAACTTTTAGCCCGTAACTCCGATTTCAGCGAATCTTATATGAAACTTGATTGATTATCTGTGTAGATTCATAATATCATATTGTTATCATGTTTTGAGGTGTTTTGCTTGACTGCTATTTTTCCGTGCTCCGTGTGCATCCTTAGTGCATCCATCATGCATTCATCATTTTCGAGTGCGCATTGCATCTTGTTGATTTGTGCTTGGTGTGATTGTATTGTTTAGAGCCGGAAGCTGAGACCGAGTACGAGTACGAGCACGAGGTTTCCAACGAGGTTGAGCACGAGGACCCTTCTTATGATCCGAACGACTTCTCTTCAGGCAAGATGACCGAACCCCGATAACATTACTATCTTTGCCTATTGCTAGTAGATCCGCTCTATAGTTTTGCCTCGATGCCCATGTTCTTCTTGTCAGCCTCCTACTTGTAATCATTGCCATGTTTAACCAACCTACCTATGCAAACCGTTGCTTGGCTAAGTACGCTTCGCTCAGCCCTTCTTATAGCATTGCTAGTTGCAGGCGAAGATCGAAGATGCTTGCTTCATGTTGAAGTTTGGTTGGGTTTTATCACACTATATAAATGCTTAAAATGAAATCATCTATATATTGGCAAGGGTGGAAGGCTAAGCCTTTTGCTTGGTGATTTGTTCCACTCATGCCGTTAGGAACCGTATAAACCGGTGTTATGTTCCTTGATTATGCGTTCCTAACACAGTTGGGGTGTATGGGACCCCCTCGATAAACCGCTAAGTGCTACGTCTTTTCCAGCAAGTCCCAACATTGGTACTATTTGCCTAATAACAAACTAAACTTGCATAGGGAGTTATAAACCCTTTTTCTTTAATCAACAACCCCGGGCCAGTGCTCCACATGAGTGTTGGTCCGGAACGAGCAGACTGCGGGGCCACCTCAAGGAAACTTGAGGTTTGGTAAAAACCTGTAGGATGACTCATCCGGTCGTGTCCTGAGACTTAGATACGCGCGGTTACTATCAGGGTGTCGACATGCCGGGAGGATTTGCTGGATTAGCCTTACCTTAGTTCGGTATATCTTGAGCACGGGATTCCGAGAATACTCGGGTCTTCTGTAGGATCGAAAGTATGTCTAGAGGGGGGGTGATTAGACTACTTGTAAATATAAAAATTCTGCCTTTTGATCAAGAACAGTTTTTGGCAGATTCACAATTATGATCAAGTCAAGCATCACCCTACACATGCAATTCTAGAGTATAGGCAGCGGAAAGTAAATTGCACATGTAGTAAAGAGAGGTGGAGAAGAGCAAACGCAATTTTGGAGACGCGGTGATTTTTCCCGTGGTTCCGATAGGTGGTGCTATCGTTCATCCACGTTGATGGAGACTTCAACCCACGGAGGGTAACGGCTGCGCGAGTCCACGGAGGGCTCCACCCACGAAGGGTCCACGAAGAAGCAACCTTGTCTATTCCATCATGGCCTACGCCCACGGAGGGCTAGCCTTACTCGGGGTAGATCTTCACGAAGTAGGCGATCTCCTTGCCCTTACAAACTTCTTGGTTCAACTCCACATCTCGATGACGGAGGCTCCCAAGCGACACCTAACCAATCTAGGAGGCACCACCCTCCAAAAGGTAATAGATGTTGTAGATGATGATGAACTCCTTGCTCTTGTGCTTCAAATGATAATCTCCCCAACACTCAACTCTCCTCACTGATTTGGCTGTGGTGGAAGATAGGATTGAGTGGAAAGCAACTTGGGAAGGTTAGAGATCAAGTTTCATATGGTGGGAGTGGAGCAACTTGATCTCAACACAAGGATAGGTAGTTCTCTTCTCAGAAATGTAAGGTAGGAGTGGTAGTTCTTTCTGATGGCTCTCTCCACGAATGAAGAGGGGGTGGAGGGGTATATATAGCCTCCACAAAAAATCCAACCGTTACACACATATTTGAGCAATCTCGGTGGGACCGAAGTGGACAACTCGGTGAGACCGAAAGTTCAAATAATGTGAACGTTGGGGTTTTCGGTGGGACCGAAAATACCATCTCGGTTATTCCGATTTGAGCAAAGACAGGAGCTTGCCAGTTTCGGTGGGACCGACTTCATCATCTCGGTGACACCGATTTGATGACAGAAGGTTACAGAAGCTTGGCAGCCCATGTTTCGGTGAAACCGATTTCAAACTCGGAATATCCGATTTTCTAGGGTTTGGCTTATGGCTGAGGTGGTTCATCTCGGTGTGACTGAGTTTGGAATATCGGTGGGACCGAGATTACTTATGAGTGTATTTGATAGTGAAAGTTGCTGATAGTTAAAGGAGATATATCACTAAGCACTTGAGCAACCAGATCATCAACATAACCTCATCCCCTTTTAATAGTATTGGCTTTTCCTATGGACTCAATGTGATCTTGGATCACTAAACCAAAAATGGAGTCTTGAGCTTTTGCCAATGCTTGTCTTAGCATTTTGAGGGGTCCACTTCTTCAGTCATTGCCATACCCATATCACTGAACTTCTCTGAAATGATTCTCAAGTAACTATTAGTTCAATGATATATATGTTGTTATTAATTGCCAAAACCACCCGGGGATTAGTTGCACTTTCAATCTCCCCCTTTTTGGTAATTGATGACAACATATAGATCAAAGCTTCGACAAAGGATATAATCAACGAATAATATCGTCGCTTTGAGAAGTATGTGATAAGCAAGAGCTCCCCCTAAATTTGTGCATTATTTAAGATTTGCGTTTGAATGCAAATGCACAATCGATTAGGTTCATGGGTCACTCTTCCATGTCACATACATCTTGGTGGAGCGCACAAAATGATAAGAAAGAATAGCATGCACCCAATCACCAAGACATGAGTAAATAGTCATACAAGATAGGAATAGCATATGATAAGCATTAAGCACACATTAAAGCATAGTATGACCAAGCACTCATTAAGGTAGCATCAAACGTAGTATCAAGCACACTGAAAGTCTCGAAAACCAAAAGTATCTCAAGGAAACCGCAAAAGAACGAAAGAGCAAAAGCGCAAAGATAACAGCACTCTCTCTCTCGAAGCCCTATGATCTATACAATTTCTCCCCCTTTGGCAACAAGTTACCTACCAAAAAGTTCGAAAAAGCATAGAGCTAAATGTCACTGGGGACTCTGCTGGCGGCTCCCGTCTAGGTTGATGTCGGAGTAGATATGACGGCATCGGCGAAGACTTCAGCTGATGTCTGTGCTGGAGGAGTGGACACTGGAGCTGTAGCTGGAGTAACTGCTGGAGCTGTGGGAGGTGCTGAAGTTGTAGTCCTGGTGTCAGTCACTGGAATAGTAGCTGATCGGGATCCTCTGGGAACCGGAGCAGTCTGTCGATGAGAGTCCTGGACTAAGTCATCCTGCATAAGCTCTGCCTTGTCCTGCTTTGCTTCCTCCATGTCTGCCTCAAGCTTGTTGACGGTCACTTGAATTTCAGTCAGCTTCACGTCCAGAGCGTGGATCTTCTCGTCAACAATCCTCTCTAAGCTCTCCTGAGACTGTTCAATGCTGGCCAGGCGTTGTTCAATCCTTTGGGTAGCTTCAAGAATCTGCTCTACGAAACTCTTTGGTTTAGCTGCTGCTGCTGCTTCTTTGTCAGCTTTGGCTTTCCTAGCAGCTTTGATCTTGGCTTGACCTTCAACAGATGTCGGATCCTCCTCATACATCACAACAACATTATCTTCATGCTCTGGCTGCAGTGGTAAGTGTTTCCTATCCAACAAGAATTTGCCCGTGCCAAACTTGGCATTGATAAGCATCTGAATCTGTGGGGCAAATCCACATTACCTTTTCTGGTCAGCTGCAGTCCTCTTAATGGTCTCTACCATTAAGTCCATCACCTTGAAAGGTGCTTTCTCATCAAGTATATGCAGCATGTTGATAGAATATCCTCTGATCATGCGATGATCTCCAGACTTGGGCATCAAGGTATGCCTCAGAATAGTATTAGTGGTAGGTAAGCCTGCCTGGAGATGGTAGACTGAGCCGAGCTTCCATACTTCCAAATCTCCTGCTGGGATCTCCTTGTACATGTTCTTCATGGAATCATGATTCTTCTTTGGAATCCCATAGACATCAATATCATCTTCACGCTGCACTGGAGCATTCAGAATTTCTGCCCATTCTTCAACAGAAGAAGAATACCTTTGACCTTCAGTCATCCATGTGATCTTTCCATCAGGATAGAAGTGAGCTGTGGCATAGAATTGCATAATCATCTCATCGTTCCAACTGGTCAACTTCTGACCCACAAACTCAGCAACTCCACATGTAGTGAAGCTTTCATGCACATGTGGAAAGAAGTCTCTGTGCTCTTCGCTGTCAATGTATTCCCAGTCAACATATCTGGTGTCTGCGACTATGGGCTTCTTGTCCATCAGCACGGTCTCATAGAAGTCCTGCTGCTCTTTGGTGTGAAATCTGGGATCTACAGCAGTTCTTCTCCTCACGGCATATGGATCAGCTTGTCTCCATAGCCTGAGACCTCTATCTTTCCTTGCCTTCATATCCTCAGCTTGAGGATGAGCATCATTGTGAAGTGGCAGTTTTGGAAGGAGTTTTAGCAACACTTGTCCTTCCTCATCAGACTCAGCTGGTGGCACATCACCCTTGTTCTTCTCAGATGCTGGAATGTTTCTGGTAGTCCTCTTGGGCTTGGTAGCAGGCTTTGCTGGAGCTGCCTTAGCTTGAGCAGATTTCTTGGGCTTTGAAGTGGCTCCGGCCTTAATGGCATCACCCATGAGCTTCTGCTTCTGAGGAGCAGGATGGGGTGCTTCTTCTTCTTCATCCTCGACTGTTGCATCTGCATGAGAATCAGTATACACTACCCTCTTTCTCTTGGAGGTTTTCTTCACTTTGCTTGGAGCTGGCTCTCCCAAATTCAGCTTCTCGGCAACAGTTGATTGCTTGACTTTGCTAGTGCCCTTCTTAGATTGCTGACCTTGTTGCTCTTTGGCAACAACCTTTCTCTTAGGCTTGGAGGTCACCTCTTCCTCAGCAACGAAATCAGAATCCTCATCATCGGAATTCTTTTCCTTTCTGGCTCTGGTGGCTGCAGGAGGCATGCCACTTGGTGTACTCCTCTCACCATCATCAAATGGGCTACTAGTCTCAGGACTAGTGTCTGCCTCAGGAATGTCTGCAATAGGTGACTTTGACCTGTTCTGATTGTCACTGGCATCTGACATGGCTGACAACCTGTGAATAGATAAGGTATAGGCAGAGTAGAAGAGTTATCACAAACAGCAGAAGTTTTTGCAAAAAAATGAGTTCAAATTTTAGTTTTAAGTTTTCACAGAAGACATTTCGGTCAAACCGAGTTTGAGTATCGGTGAATCCGAAGTGTTTAACAGAAGCTTACCACACCACTTTCGGTTAGACCGAAGTGGGTTTCGGTCCTACCAAAAACACTAGGGTTTCACACAAACTATATTTCGGTCACACCGATTTGCACAACTCGGTTGGACCGAAGGGTGCAGTGCAATGGCCAGAGGCCAAATCGGTCACACCGAAATTCTAAAATCGGTTTTACCGAGATGTGTTCCGTGGAAACCTAACCCTAAGAATTTTACTCGAATCTGGTTTAAACGAACCAATCTAGTGTAAAGGAAGATTTCAATCGTGGCAAGAAATTGGGCAAACCAAACGTGCATTGAATCGGAGATGGGAGCACGAGTGGGATCAAGACTCACCCTAACTTGGTGGAGTCTCTCTACGGCGGCAACGGCGCGGAGGAGATGTCCGTTGACGGCGATGGAGACCTGCGGCGAGGGCGCACAGGTGACGACGGCGACGATCCGAGATCAAGGCGACGGCAGCAAGGGATGTGGGGCGAAAACGTTTGAAGGAGTAATCAACGCGCGCTGCCCTCAGTATATATATCCCTTTGCTGTCGGTGGGACCGAGTTGAAAAACTCGGTGGCACCGAGATGGATAACTGCCAGGCAGTTATGCATTTCGGTCACGCCGAAAATTACAACTCGGTTTCACCGAGATGAAACCTAGATCAGTCTAAATGCTTTCGGATTGACCGAGTTTGAGAAAGTTGGTCTGACCGAAATCACTTAGAAGGTTTTGGAGGTCAGCCCTAGACGGATCGGTGGCTCCGAGTGCTCCTCACTCGGAGGGTCCAAAAATGACTTGTTCAAAGTTTGTGATATAAGCATGAATAGAATTTGAGACAAGAAAGCATAGATAGCTAGGGGAGGTACTTAGGCATTCTTGTCCATCCATTTGGTCAAAAAAATCAAAACAACCAAAACAACAAATGGATGTCCTCGAATGGATAAAATTATGCATCCAACATGCTCACACAATAAGATAGCAAATGAAATATGTGTCAAACATGCACAACCAAAACTCTAGCTACTAACACACAATTTGTCGATGACTAGGTCATCTTTATATGAGTATATTGACTTAGGAGCCAAATGAGAACATTTGATCATAGGTCATACTCATCGTTTGAGCACAAGTGGGGTTACCACTTTTAGATAAAGCATTGATGTGTTCACATCATTTGAAGATGCTTTAGCTCAATTTTTAGAGAAAAGCTCCCCCTAGATGTGAGAACCCCTTTTAAAAGGTCAAACTAACCTTGGGTTGTCGTAGAAGACTTCATGTAGATGTTGAAGATGTGGATGCTCAATGTTGATGGAGATCATCAAGAGTTGGGAGCTATCCTTTGGATTAGGGCACTTTCAATACCTACATGTGTTAGTCCCACAAGGAACATACAAGGATATCCATGGACATAGATTGAAGTTCACAATAGATGATGTCCATGAAAGCAATGATTACCTTGTCCCTTGACTTACCAACAAGAGGGTTTGTGACTCCATGAACTAGTGCACGATATGGAAGTTGATTGCACAAGTTCTTTGCCAAAATGAATGTGAGTGAAGTATGTTGGCGGAGTCACCCTCAAGAACCTTTTAGTTCTTCTTCTTCGGGATCCACATCATCTTGATGGGAATCCTTGGGGTTGTAGTTGAGCTTGACGAAGTAGAACTTGACGTTTCCTTGGGAACCCATTTGACCATGGCTTGAGGTGCTTCAATGAATGCATCAATCTCCTCTTGAAGCTTGTCCTTGGCTTTTAGCTTGTGGTCTTGTGGTGGAAGGTCATCTTGAGCTTGTTCCACATTGGAAGAAGTAGGATCATACTTCTCCTTTTGAGAAACAAACTGTGGAGTAGGGTATTGACCTTCTTCCCACTCAACACCTTCGGCGTTGAAATTTCGCTCAAAACCAATCCCTTGATTCTTCCGGTGCCTTCCTTGCTTGCGAACAATTTCCTCAAAGTTCTTGCTTCCGGCAAGACTCTTGTAGACACCATTCTCTATGATCCCTTTCAATAAGCTATTCTCTTGCTCAAGTGTAACTTGGCTTGAAACATTGTTAGTGGAATCAAGAGAACTACTAGAAGCAACAATATTGGATTTAGCATGGTTATTGTTACTACTAGAGGAAGAATTTTTCTTATGCTTGTCATGCTTAGTCTTAATAGGTGGCAAGAAATTAGACAAGAGAAGTCGTTTGGCAAGATATGAAGAACTCTTCTTTCGAAGATCGTCATTGATTGCTTTTAGGAACTCATGTTCTTGCTCTAGAGTGAGCTTCTCGAAGCGTAGCTTCTCATGAGATCTTAGGAGCTCTCTATGATCTTCTTGAGTTGTTTCATGAGCTAACTTAAGAGTGTTTAGTTCTTTAGTTAGACGCTCAATCTCCTTCATAGCATTGTCATTCGACTCTTCTCGACTATAAAGACTACTAGCATTTTCATCGTTACTAGGCTCACTAGATTTATCATGCAAGAGCTCATCTTCACTAAGCAAGTCATCCTCATCACTATTGAAGTCAATGAATTCAGGGTGTGATACCTTGGGGCCTTTAGCCATGAAGCATCTTCCAATTCCCTCATTTGGTGAATCAAATAAGTCGTAGGAGTTGGAGTTGGAGGATACGAGAGCAAGACCGGCAACATCTTCATCTTGACTGTAGTCGGAGTCGGAGTGATAGCTTCCATCGGATTGATTGTCGGAGTCGGAGCCGGAGACCCATTCACCTACATGAGCTTGATGTCTTCTTCTTGTGTAGCTCCTTGATGACTTGTCTTTCCTCTCCGAATCCTTGCTTCTCCGAGAGGGTCTTCGTTCATAACGATCATCTCTACTCCTTCTCTCTTTCCGAGGTGACTCATCTCTTGAACTTCTTCTTCTTGGAGATTCTTCTCTTCTCTTGTGGGGAGCTGTACACTCATTTGAGTAGTGTCCGGGTCTTCCACAATTGTAGCAGTTTTGATCACGACTAGAAGATCTCTTTTCATCATATGATCTAGAGTTTGAGCTTCTCTCTTTGCTTCTATTCTTGTAGAATTTGTTGAAGTTCTTAACCATTAGGCTTATCTCTTCATTGGAAACTAACTTGTCACTTGAGGTTATGGGAGCATCACTTGTAGCTTTGTAAGCACCACTTGACTTGTTGTGAAGCTCTTCCTTATCCTTAAGTGTCATCTAATGAGCAACAATTCTTCCAATGACTTCAGTTGGCTTGAGAGTCTTGTAGTTTGGCATCATTTGGATCAAAGTGCACACGGTGTCATACTTTCCATCCAAAGCTCTGAGAATCTTCTTGATGATGAATCGGTCGGTCATTTCTTCGCTTCCTAAGCCGGCGATCTCATTTGTGATGAGAGCAAGCCTAGAGTACATTTCAGCGACTCCTTCACCATCCTTCATCTTGAACTTGTCAAGTTGACCTTGAAGAATATCTAGCTTTGATTCCTTCACAGACTCGGTACCTTCGTGCATTTCAACCAAAGTATCCCAAATCTCTTTAGCATTCTCAAGACGGCTGATTTTGTTGAACTCCTCGAGACACAAAGCATTGAAGAGAATGTCACAAGCTTGAGCATTGTTTTGCAACATCCGCAATTCTTCAGGTGTAGCTTCGCGATCCGGAACTTTTCCTTCCTCGAAGAATTCACCTTGCACACCAACACAAATAATGCCCCATGCGGCTGGGTTATGACCAAGAATATGCATTTTCATTTTATGCTTCCAACTAGCAAAATTTGTACCATCAAAGTAAGGACCTCTACGAAAATTACCCTCACTAGACGCCATACTCTCCTAGGTTGTGAAACCAAGCTTATGGAGTCCAATGCAATGGAAACCAAAACAATGGAGACCAAAGCTCTGATACCACTTGTAGGATCGAAAGTATGTCTAGAGGGGGGGTGATTAGACTACTTGTAAATATAAAAATTCTTTCTTTTGATCAAGAACAGTTTTTGGCAGATTCACAATTATGATCAAGTCAAGCATCACCCTACACATGCAATTCTAGAGTATAGGCAGCGGAAAGTAAATTGCACATGTAGTAAAGAGAGGTGGAGAAGAGCAAACGCAATTTTGGAGACGCGGTGATATTTCCCGTGGTTCCGATAGGTGGTGCTATCGTACATCCACGTTGATGGAGACTTCAACCCACGGAGGGTAACGGCTGCGCGAGTCCACGGAGGGCTCCACCCACGAAGGGTCCACGAAGAAGCAACCTTGTCTATTCCATCATGGCCTACGCCCACGGAGGGCTAGCCTTACTCGGGGTAGATCTTCACGAAGTAGGCGATCTTCTTGCCCTTACAAACTTCTTGGTTCAACTCCACATCTCGATGACGGAGGCTCCCAAGCGACACCTAACCAATCTAGGAGGCACCACCCTCCAAAAGGTAATAGATGTTGTAGATGATGATGAACTCCTTGCTCTTGTGCTTCAAATGATAATCTCAACAACACTCAACTCTCCTCACTGATTTGGCTGTGGTGGAAGAAAGGATTGAGTGGAAAGCAACTTGGGAAGGTTAGAGATCAAGTTTCATATGGTGGGAGTGGAGCAACTTGATCTCAACACAAGGATAGGTAGTTCTCTTCTCAGAAATGTAAGGTAGGAGTGGTAGTTCTTTCTGATGGCTCTCTCCACGAATGAAGAGGGGGTGGAGGGGTATATATAGCCTCCACACAAAATCCAACCGTTACACACATATTTGAGCAATCTCGGTGGGACCGAAGTGGACAACTCGGTGAGACCGAAAGTTCAAATAATGTGAACGTTGGGGTTTTCGGTGGGACCGAAAATACCATCTCGGTTATTCCGATTTGAGCAAAGACAGGAGCTTGCCAGTTTCGGTGGGACCGACTTCATCATCTCGGTGACACCGATTTGATGACAGAAGGTTACAGAAGCTTGGCAGCCCATGTTTCGGTGAAACCGATTTCAAACTCGGAATATCCGATTTTTCTAGGGTTTGGCTTATGGCTGAGGTGGTTCATCTCGGTGTGACTGAGTTTGGAATATCGGTGGGACCGAGATTACTTATGAGTGTATTTGATAGTGAAAGTTGCTGATAGTTAAAGGAGATATATCACTAAGCACTTGAGCAACCAGATCATCAACATAACCTCATCCCCTTTTAATAGTATTGGCTTTTCCTATGGACTCAATGTGATCTTGGATCACTAAACCAAAAATGGAGTCTTGAGCTTTTGCTAATGCTTGTCTTAGCATTTTGAGGGGTCCACTTCTTCAGTCATTGCCATACCCATATCACTGAACTTCTCTGAAATGATTCTCAAGTAACTATTAGTTCAATGATATATATGTTGTTATTAATTGCCAAAACCACCCGGGGATTAGTTGCACTTTCATCTTCCCACTTTGGAGTTGCGACTCCGCGGATCGTGGGCTTGTAATGGGTCAAGTTGGAACACCCCTGCAGGGTTATGAACTTTCGAAAGCCGTGCCCGCGGTTATGTGGCAGATGGGAGCTTGTTAATATCCGGTTGTAGATAACTTGACACAATGTTTCTAATACACTACCAGCGTGTGTTCCGTGACTGTCAATTTCCGAATAGGGATTCGGGAGTTGAACACGGAGTGGTTATGTTTGATGAGCTTGTAGCTAGGATCACTTCGTGATCACTTCTCGTCTGAGGCTTTCTCTTCTCGCTCTCACTCACGTAAGCTAGTTGCTAGTTGCTGCTGCAGACACTTATTCTTTTCTTCAGCCTTATCCTCTCCCAAGGCTTAAATAGTCTTGTTACCCGGGAACAGGATTGCTGAGTCCTCTGTGGCTCACAGTTACTTCACCACACCAGACGCAGGTCCAGTTGTGAGCTATCCAGGTGATGGCACCGAGCTTGACTGGGAGTACGACGAGGAGCGTAGCCGTTACTATGTTCGTTATCCGGATGATCAGTAGTGGAGACTCCTACTAGGATTCGATCCGCCTGTGGATGTTATTTAAGTTTGGTATCTTGACATTTGTGTTTTGCCCTTAGAGGGTTGTGATGTTCTTAATGTATGATGTTTGAGACATGTATTGTATTTGTGTGACGTGGCGAGTGTAAGCCAACTATTTATGTTTACAATCCCCTCTTTTACATGAGATGTGCAAAGATTACCAAACTTGAGATCATTCTAGGATGGACTTATGCCTTTAAGTCGTTCCTCGACACGTAGGAGGTATAACTCCATCCTGGGCATTACAAGTTGGTATTCAGAGCCTTCTCCGACCTAGGAGCCCCCACTGATTGATCGAATCGTTGACGGTCGAGTCTAGGCACACACTGAAAACATTTTGAGTCCTATATTATATCGGAGAGTAGGATTTCTTTGCTTCTCATCCCTTTTCTCTTTGGTGAGGACTCCTGACGACTACTCTTGTCTCTCCTATCTTCAAAAATTGCACAAAATTTTTTTTAGGAATCTCGCGAGTATTCTGGGATTGTTTCGATGTTCTTGTGACGAGAATATTGTTCTCGATGCCTCCTGACATTAGGGGTTGTGGCAGTGTCCCGGGGAGTTGAGCTTCGGGGTATTGTCGTCACAAGCATATCGCGGCAGTACTAAATACTTAAGACGGCCGACATCGAAAATCTCTCCTATACGGCCAGTGGCAAGATAACCCCGACATCACCCAGTACTGGGGAGGTAGTTCGGGAGTATTGACATAGCTTGTTATAGTGGACGCTTTTCGAAGGTCCGAGGTACATAGTTTCTGAGAAAGACTGGTTATGTGTTGAAGGATGGATACACCTGGATGTAGGTTTAGAGTTGATTGCGCGGTGCTTCCCGTGTATCCCCAACACCTGATTGCATAACTGGAATCTCTTGGAAATTTATAGGTGGGCTTATCCAGTAGATCGTAGGCATTCTTCCAACGGATGCAGGTTAGTGAGTTCGGGGTTCTACATTGAGTGAAGTGGTTTATGACCGATGTTACTATCAGGAGTTGCATCTTAAAGGTTCCTTGGCTATGCTGATCCGGGGATTGCAAAACCTTTTCATAACGCGTTCATATGCTTTCAGCACAAAGATGTTAGAACGAAACTCCTCTCTTGTGTTTGTTCCTTCCGTACCTTGTTGTTTTCTTATTTTCATTTTGTCCCCTATGTGGCTTCTCGTGAAGACTGATGTTATCATTTAACTGATAATTTCATTCGTTCCTCTTGTTCGAATGATTTCATTCGTTCCTATTGTTCGAATGATTATTGTGAAGACTTGTTGCAATTCATTCCATTGATTCAGCTTATACCATTTGTCAATCAATTGCTGATTCGTGGTCATCTCTTTCAGGATGGCTCCGAAAAAAGTTCCCAACGCTAACCTAGAGGTGGAAGAGGTTCCAGATCGTCTTCCTTCACCTCCTCCTCCGCCTGAGGCTTGGAGAGCGATTATGCAGACTACAGCTCAGAACACTCAGATGTTGATGCAGATGATGCAACAGATGCAAGCTAATCAAGCTAATCAGGGTGTTCCAGGGAATCAAGGCAACTTCTTCAACCAACAGCACCATGCTACTCTCAACCAGTTCTTGGCCAATAATCCAAAAGCTTTCAGTTACTGTGTCGACCCTCTTGATGCCGAAGATTGGTTAACCGACATAAAGAAGCACTTTGAGTGCAGTAACGTGAAGGAAGATGATTATGTGAAGTTTGCAGCCTTCCAACTCAAAGATCAAGCAGCTGATTGGTGGCAGCAGTACAAAGACTCCAGGCCAGGTCAAGTGATCTCTTGGGAGAATTTATGCAAGGATTTTCGCTCGCACCACATTCCTACAAGTGTCATCGAGGGCATGCATGAGCAATTCCGCAACCTGAAGCAGGGCTCTATGACAGTCTATCAGTATAATGTCAAGTTCCAAAACCTCGCCCGCTATGCTAAGCAAGACATTCCTGACGCCAAGAGCAAAATCTACCAGTTCCGTGGAGGTCTCAAAGATGAACTTCAACTTGCTCTCACCTTGTTCGAGCCCGATGAATTCGACAAGTTCTATAACATGGCTTTGAAACAAGAGGCAGCTCAGCTTAAGATGGAGGCTTCTAAGAAGAGAATTCGAGATGCCGTTCACTCTTCCTCGTCGTCTCAGTTGGCTGCGAAACAACAGAAATTCTGGCTTCCTCCTCCTCCAGTGATTCGAGCTCCTTACAACAACTCCAACAACTACAAGAACTCTAGTGGACGTGGTTTCTCCCACCCACCCAACCCGAGCAACCAGTCGAAGAAGCAGTTTCAGTCTCAAGGCTCCAAGTCCAGTGGTTCTCATTTCCGTCCTCTTTCAGAAGTGACTTGCAACAAATGCACTCAGAAAGGTCACTATGCCAACAGATGTCCGAACCCGAAGCGTCTTCCACCTCCTCCACCTGTGAGTTCAGCTATTGTCAGGCATGATCCAAAGGCAGCAAGGGTCAATCTGATGAATGCAGCACAAGCGGAGAATTCTTCTGATGTCATTTTGGGTAACCTCTCAGTTAACTCTTTTCCAGCTAAAGTGTTGTTTGATTCGGGTGCTTCATGTTCTTTCATGTCTCAACCATTCGCATCCAAGCATAATGTTGACATCCAAAGTCTGCCTCAGAGGTTGCAAATAATTTCTCCGGGCAAGTGCATGACTTCCAACATTTTTGCTCCGAATGTTTCTATTCGCATGGGTGATTATCGCTTTCTGGCTAAACCGGTGATTCTTGGTAATTCTGACATCGACCTCATCCTCGGAATGGATTGGCTTTCTCAGCATGATGCTCACATTGATTGTGCACAGAAGGAAGTCAAGATGACTCATCCTGATGAAGATGTGATTATCTTTGCCTCAGGGGATAACACTATCAGACTTTTCTCTCTCAATGATAAGGGCGAAATTAATGCCATATCTCAAATTCTGGTGGTGAACGAATATCAAGACGTCTTTCCTGAAGAACTTCCAGGCATGCCTCCACACCGTCAGGTGGAATTCGTTATTGAACTCGAGCCGGGTACTAAGCCAGCATGCCGGCGTCCGTACAAGCTCTCTCCGGATGAATTGAAGGAATTGAAGAAGCAGCTTGATAAGCAGGAGAGTATGGGTCTCATCAGACCTAGTACGTCTCCTTGGGGCTGTGGTGTCTTATTTGTCAAGAAGAAAGATGGCACGGAGCGTCTCTGTGTTGATTACCGGCCATTGAACAAGAAGACAATAAAGAACAAGTATCCGCTCCCCAACATCAACGAACTCTTCGAGCAGCTCAAAGGAGCTAAAGTGTTCTCTAAGCTCGACCTCCGAATGGGCTATCACCAAATTCGCATTCGCGAGGAAGACATTCCCAAGACGGCCTTCAGAACGAGCTACGGTTCATACGAGTATACCGTCATGTCTTTTGGTCGCGCCAATGCTCCTCCTACCTTTTCGAGGATGATGCATTACATCTTCAACCCCTATACTGGCGAGATTGTGCTTGTGTATCTGGATGATATTCTGGTGTTTTCCAAGAATGAAGAAGATCACGAAAAGCACTTACGTCTGGTTCTTGATCGACTCCGAGAGCATAAGTTCTATGCCAAGTTCTCCAAGTGCGAATTTTGGCTCAATAAGGTTTTGTACCTGGGCCATATCATCTCAGCTGACGGTATTGCGGTTAATCCCGAGAAAGTTGAAGCAATTGTCAACTGGGAAGCTCCTCAGAACGTCAAGCAGCTCCGCAGTTTTCTGGGTCTTGCCAGCTATTGCAGAAGGTTCATTGAGAACTTCTCCAAGATTGCCAAGCCTCTTTCAAACTTGCTTCAGAAGAATGTCAAATACTTTTGGTCTCCAGAGTGTGAAGTGGCATTCAAAACTCTCAAAGAAAAACTCGTCTCTGCTCCAGTTCTGACTCCTCCAGATGAGTCCAAGCCCTATGAAGTATTCTGTGATGCTTCTCTTCAAGGTCTTGGTGGTGTGCTTATGCAAGATAAGAGAATTGTGGCATATACTTCTCGTCAGCTCAAGCCAAGTGAGAAGAACTATCCCACACATGATCTCGAGCTAGCAGCTGTGGTACATGCTTTGATTACGTGGAGACATCTGTTGTTGGGCAGAAAGGTCGACATCTTCACTGATCACAAGAGCTTGAAGTACATCTTCACACAGCCGCATCTGAACCTCCGCCAGACTCGTTGGGTTGAAATGATCCAAGAGTATAATCCCAGCATTGAATACACTCCTGGCAAGGCGAATGTGATTGCAGATGCTTTGAGCAGAAAGGCATATTGCAACAGCCTTCTTATCAAGCCGTACCAGCCTGAGCTTTGTGAAGCTTTCAGGAAACTCAACCTCCAAGTTGTTCCGCAGGGTTTTCTTGCAAATCTTCAAATTGCTCCTACCTTGGAAGATCAAGTCCGTGAGGCCCAGCTCAGTGATACCATGGTGAAGAAGGTGAAACATGTTATTGCTAAGGGCATTCCGAAATACAAGTGCTTTCGTGTTGATGAGAGAGATACCTTGTTCTTCGAGGACAGACTCGTTGTTCCCAAAGGTGATCTCAGGAAGCTCATAATGTAAGAAGCTCATGATTCTCTCCTTTCCATTCATCCTGGCAGTTCCAAGATGTACCAAGATCTCAAGCAGTCTTACTGGTGGACACGCATGAAAAGGGAGATTGCCCAATTCGTGAACGAATGTGATGTTTGCAGAAGAGTGAAAGCAGAACATCAACGTCCAGCCGGTCTTCTCCAACCTCTTCCTATTCCCGAGTGGAAGTTCGACCACATTGAAATGGACTTCGTCACTGGTTTTCCCAAATCCAAGCGAGGAAATGATTCTATCTTCGTGGTGATTGACAAGCTTACCAAAGTCGCTCACTTCCTGCCAGTCAAAGAATCAATCAATGCAGCTCAATTGGCAGAGCTGTACACTTCCAGAATTGTGTCCCTACATGGCATTCCTCAAGTTATATCCTCAGACCGTGGAAGTTTGTTCACTTCAAGGTTCTGGGACTCCTTTCAGTCCGCCATGGGCACTAAGATCAGGTTTAGCACTGCTTTTCACCCTCAGACTAGTGGTCAAGTCGAGCGAGTGAATCAGATTCTAGATGACATGCTCAGAGCCTGTGTCATATCCTTTGGCATGAAATGGGAAGACTGCCTTCCATTTGCCGAGTTCTCTTACAACAACAGCTTCCAAGCAAGTGTCAGCAAAGCTCCGTTTGAAATCCTCTATGGCAGAAAGTGCCGTACCCCTCTCAACTGGTCTGAAACAGGCGAACGTCAACTTCTTGGCAATGACTTGATCTCAGAAGCCGAAGAAATGTGCAAAGTCATACGTGAAAATCTCAAGGCCGCTCAGTCGCGTCACAAGAGCTACTATGACGGCAAGCTGTCAGGACCCCGATCCTAAGTCACACCGATCTAGCTGTAACACGTCATATCACTTTGCGGCCTCACGCACGGTAACCCCACGGGTGCCACCTTACCTGGCCCGGGACCGTTTGCGCATTTTGGCACACGTATATGACAGTGTCGCTAGCATCCATATGACAGAGAACCCGGGCCGACATGGCTAGTTATAAACCAAAAGTGACACTAAATTACAGAGACAGGCATCCATGACCCAGCAACGAACGTGTCGGTCATCAACGTATGAACCCAAGTCGTAGCAAGCTACATGGACTTAAAGGAACAACGCGTGACATTTCCCCTAAGGGACAGACACAGGAACGAAGAAGGACACATGCCGGCCAGCCTACGTGTTCCGAGCAGTAGCAAGCTACCAAGGCTCATTGGAATCACTAGGAGGCATTTCCCTGTAAGATAGGCTACCAAAGGAAAACAACTAGGTGTCGGATCCCACACATACCAAGCATTTCAATCATACACGCAATATGCTCAATATGTGCAAATACAACATTGCATCACAACAGAACTCTATGACTCAAAGTACTTTATTTAAACAGGCTCCAAGAGCCATACATAACATATCCATACAGGTAGGGGTCACATGACCCAACACTCAAGTCATACAGTCATACAAGCACAAGGGGAAGCTACATGTCTGAGTACTGACAACTTAGAAAATAAAACAGGCTTGGTGTAGCCTGACTATCTACAAGGCCCTTCACAAGCTCCAGATCTCCGTCTGGGTGTCAAGCTACTCGTCGACGTCAACGTCTATGTAGAACCCATCAGCAGGGGCAGGGTTCTCCTCTGCAACAGTTATTAAGCAAACATGAGTACAAAGGTACTCAGCAGGTCTTACCACAGAACCTATCATACATGCAACATTATCAAAGGGGGTAGTGGAGTTTATAGCAGAATGCCAGCTTTGACCTTGGCTAACCTATACTACAACTCTCAACAGATTGCAAGATGTTATTACGAACACGAGTCCTCTACTCACCACATCAATACACTACCGAGGATCCTCTCCCGTCATCCTACGGAAGGGCCATCCACGACACTCACACTTATCTTGAGGCTTTTAGTAGTATCCATCAACTTGTCTATGAACTGTAAGAGCAACCAAGTAGTTCGTACCGCGAACAACGGCTATTCGAATAGTTTGATAACCCTGCAGGGGTGTACTTCTTCACACACGCTTTCACCACTTATCGCCGTTTACTCGGCGTGTACTCGGCAACCTTCAAGCGGAAGCCCAGCGCGGGTGTCGGCCACGACCTGACTAACTACTCAAGTCTCTCGTCCAGGTTATCGCCTATTTGGGTTCCATCCGTGGGGAGATCCGGCCGGGGTGTCGCTCACGGCCCCAAACGATGTGTACAGGGTTCCCGAGTCACCAAACGGGTAACCGGTACACCGTGCCACGTACCTGTCGCATCACAACCCACCCCGAGGGTCAGCGTTGTGCACGACCTCCAGTAAGCTATAAACACCAGAAACTAGTTGCAACTCCTGGACAGAGATCAAGGGTAATTATTAAGCCGAGAGGGTCAATTAAGGATCCCAATGTGTGGTAGTAGCTGTAACTTGAACCACACATACAGATCTCGGGTCCTATGGACGATTCCGATGAAGCAACCCACCATGTACTTCTACATGGCCTTTCATCGATACCTTTACCAAGCGTATTCCACACCTCCTTCTCTTTATCGGTAAGATTATTTCACTCTGATCCATCACCCAGATGAACCAGACCAGACACAACTCTAAGCATAGCAGGCAACATAAACAAATAGCATGGTGGATCACACATCACATGGCTCAATCAACTCCTACACATGCTAGTGGGTTTCAACTATTTACTGTGGCAATGACAGGTCATGCAAGGGAATAGGGTTCAACTACCGCAGCAAGTAGCAGTTCACACGTTGTTGCCTTAATGCAGTAAAAGAGAGCAGGAGCGAGAAGATTGGGTTTGTATCGGAATGATCAATGATTGCTTGCCTGACAAAGTAGTTGTCGGGTACTGCTCTTCAACTGGATACGCAGCAGTATCCTCGGGAGCAGGACCTAACACAGAGAATACCGGCGATCCAATCATTAACAAACAAATGCAACAATATGATGCATGCTCATGACATGGCAAGATGCATGTGTGTTGGCTAATGCAACTAAAACCAGAAGGGTTTGAACCTATTTGAATCAAAGATTCAAATTGGAGTTCAAACTATTATTTAAATAAGTGCATTATCATGTTTTTGATGTATACAGCAAGTTAACTTGTTCAAACATGCATGAAACCAGTGCCATTGGAAAGATTGGATTTTTCTGATCATTTTTCATATATAAATCTTTTCCATCTGAGCTATGGTTGATTTTATATGATTTTTAGAAGTTTTGGGTATTTTCTGGAATTTCCTGAATTATTTTAAATCTAAAAATCCCAGAAAAACCTTTACTGCGTCAGCATGACATCATGCTGACGTCAGGCAGTTAACAGGGCCAGTCCAAGTCAAACCTGACCAGTGGGACCCACTGGTCAGTGTCACAGTTAACTAATTAACTGATTAGAATTAAATTAACACCTAAACTAGGTTTGACTTGCGGGCAGGGCCCACATGTCAGTGACCCAGGGGGTCAAACCCGTGGTCAAAACAGGTCCAACTCACCGGCGTTTAGCCGCCGGCGAGGCCAAACACGGCGGCGTGCTTCGGAAATCGCCTACGGTGCACGGCTCGGGCTGCGGTTGGGTGCGTTGGAAAGCCCTTGCTGTTGCGCGTCGGATGGTGGTGGTCGCCGGACCTGGGGTGGCCGGAGACGACGGCAACAAGCTCGACGGCGGCGACAGGCGTCGGGCGTGTGTGGAGATGCGGCTGCAGGGGCCTAGGCGATGCGTGCGTAGCACCTTTCGCATCTACGTGCTGCGGTGAGTGTGATGGACGGGTGCCTGTGACCAAATGGTCACCGGAGCATCACCGGCGGCGAGCACGGCGGCGGTGCGTGCGGTTGAGCTTTGGTGCAGTGTGTTCCAGGGCAAAAGAGAGCCAACGGAGAGGGGGAGGATGAAGCTAGGCTCACAGGGGTTGCAGCAAGCGCCGGAGCAAGCTCGGGGGTGGTCGGAGCTGAGCGGGACGGCGAGGGGGATCTCCGCGGCCGGAGTTGGGGAAGAAGAGGTCGGGGGCGTCTCCAGGGTGGGCGAGCGCTCGGGGCTCGGCCTGTTCGAAGCAGTCGAGGACGACGGAGACGATGGACACCAAGGCGGGGCTCAGAGACGACGGTGGGCACGGCTTCTACGACGGTGCGAGCACGGCGGCGTCGGCCATGGCGCGGGGAGAGCGAGGGAGAGGAACTAGGGGAAGGTGGAGGTGTCTGCGGGGTTGGGGAGGACGTGGACGATCGAACCATCCCTCCAGGACGGCGAGAGGACGAAGCAAGGCGGCGAGCAGCTGCGTGGCGCGCGGCGCGGTCGTCGTCGAGCACCTGCCTGCCTGCCTGGCCGAGCCAAGCAGCTCGCTGGAGCGGCAGCTGGGCTGGGCCGGCAGGTGGGCCGGGTGGGGCGCCAGGTAAGCTTTTCTCTCTCCCTTTTTTTCTATTTTCTTTTCTGTTTCATTTCTTTTGCAGCTTTGTTCATTTAAATAAAATGCCAGAGCATTTTTGTAACTCATAACACTTGTCATTCCTACTGTATATATTATGAACAGTAGGAAACATTATAGTTTATGATTATTTGAGCATTTAAAATATTTTATAGCATTTAAATGCCCAAATTCAAATACCATAAGATTTAATCCAAAGCCCTAGATTGTCCTAGAAAATTGTGCACCATTTTTGGCAGAGGTTTAAGACCAAGGCAGAAATGATGAACATTTTTGAAGGGCATTTTGGTTACATTGGAAAATGTTTTAACAAACCCTAGTTGTTAGGAGAGGGGTGCTGGGGTTTCTGTTAATCCCATTTCAAGTTTCTTTGAAAGTAGACATGATGCACACTCTAGTTAGGTCCTAATGCAAGTGCTAGCTAGGGATGTGACAACTCACCCCCACTTAAAAGAATCGCGTCCCGAGATTCAGGTTGCTCCGGAAAGAGGGTGGGGTACTCAAGTCGAAGACGATCCTCCCTTTCCCAAGTAGCTTCACTCTCGGAATGATGTGACCATTGAACGTTGAGAAACTTGATATTGTGGCGTCGAGTGGTGTGCTCGGTTTGATCAAGAATACGAACAGGGTATTCTCGATATGTGAGATTGTCTTGGAGATCAAGCGTTTCATGGTCCACTCCGCGGATAGGATCCGAGAAGCAACGCCTGAGTTGAGAAACGTGGAAAACATCATGAACTCTGGAGAGGTGCGGAGGTAGTTCCAATTGGTAGGCAACTTCTCCTCGTTTTGCAAGAATGCGAAAAGGACCGATAAAACGAGGGGCCAATTTTCCTTTGATACCGAAGTGATGGGTTCCCTTAAGAGGAGTAACCCGAAGGTAAGCCTTATCGCCGACTTCAAAAGTCACAGCCTTATGATGACTATCATATTGGCTCTTCTGGCGAGACTGGGCTGTTTTTAATCTCTCACGAACGATGCGAACTTGCTCTTCTGCTTCCTGAATCATATCCGGGCCAAAGAATTGTCTTTCCCCGGTCTCTGACCAGTTAAGAGGTGTTCGACACCTCCGTCCATATAGAACTTCGAAGGGAGCTTTTCCCAAGCTAGCTTGATAACTATTGTTATAAGCGAATTCGGCAAATGGAAGACACTTTTCCCACTCCATACCAAAGGAAATGACAGAGGCTCGAAGCATGTCTTCCAGGATTTGGTTGACTCGTTCCACTTGACCACTTGACTGCGGATGGAAGGCGGTACTGAAAGAGAGATGAGTTCCCATGGCATTTTGGAAACTTTCCCAAAATCGGGAAGTGAAAAGACTTCCACGGTCTGAGTTAATCTCCAACGGCACACCATGAAGTGATACTATTCGAGAGACATATAAGTCTGCTAGCTGGCTAGCGGTAATACTCTCCCGAACAGGCAGGAAATGAGCTACTTTAGAGAGGCGGTCGATAACGACGAAGATAGCATTATTCCCTTTCCTGGTCCTGGGAAATCCGGTAATGAAGTCCATACCGACTTTGTCCCATTTCCATTCAGGAATGGCTAAAGGTTGAAGGGTGCCAGCAGGCCGTTGATGCTCTGCTTTGACTCGACGACAAACATCGCAGTTAGCAATGAATTGAGCGATTTCTCTCTTCATCCTAGTCCACCAGAATCTTTGACGTAGGTCTTGATACATTTTGGTACTACCGGGATGAATCGTGAGAGGAGATTCATGAGCCTCCTTAAGAATCATTTGTCGTAGTTGTGGTTTCTTGGGTACCACCAAGCGGTTCTCGAAGTACACTACACCTCGATCATCCATAGAGAAACTTCTAGCAACTCCGCTAGCAATATTCTCCTTGATCCGAGATATGCCTTTATCATATCGCTGGGCAACTATGATTTGATCCATAAGGGTAGGTTTCGCCACCAAGGTGGAAAGGAATCCTCGAGGAACAATGTGAAGGTTAATCTTACGAAATTCCTCGTGGAGAAGTGGTTGACTTTGTTGTAACATTAAATTGTTACAATATGACTTACGACTTAGTGCATCGGCCATGACATTGGCCTTTCCAGGGGTGTAAGTGATTCCTAAGTCGTAGTCCGTAAGCAACTCAACCCAACGTCTTTGCCTGAGATTCAAATCCGGTTGGGTGAAGATATACTTCAAACTTTGGTGATCAGTGAAGATTTCACAGTGATTACCAAGGAGGTAATGTCGCCATGTTTTGAGTGCATGGACTACAGCTGCAAGCTCTAGATCATGAGTAGGATAGCTATCCTCATGTGGACGCAACTGTCGAGATGCATATGCAATCACTTGACGATCTTGCATGAGAATGCAACCTAGTCCTTGTCGCGAGGCATCGCAATAGATTATAAAATCCTTGGAAAAGTCTGGTGGTACCAGTACAGGTGCAAATGTCAGGCGTCTTTTCAGTTCCTGAAAACTAGACTCGCACTGTGGGGTCCACTCAAACTTTTTATCTTTCTTGAGGAGTTCGGTTAGAGGTTTAGCAACCTTGGAGAAGTTCTCGACAAAATGTCGGCAATAGCTCGCTAAGCCAAGAAAACTCCTAACTTGCTTGACCGATTCAGGGGGAGTCCAATCAAGTATGGCTTGAACTCGCTCGGGATTGACGGCAATACCCTTGCCAGAGATCACATGACCTAGATAGGTTACTTCTGGCAACCAAAATTCACATTTAGAGAATTTGGCATAAAGGCGGTGCTCTCGAAGTTTCGTCAATACCAGCCTTAAATGCTCGGCATGATCTTCCTTGTTCTTGGAATAGATGAGTATATCATTGAGGTATACCACGACGAATTTATCCAAATACTCCATGAATATAGAATTCATTAACCGAGAAAAGGTAGCTGGGGCATTGGTTAATCCGAAGGACATGACGGTGTACTCATATTGGCCATAACGAGTAACGAAAGCCGTTTTAGGAATGTCCACGTTCTTGATTTTGATTTGATGGTAGCCCAATCTCAAATCCATCTTAGAGAAGACTGAGGATCCAGCGAGCTGATCATACAGGTCGTTGATCCTGGGGAGCGGATACTTATTCTTTATGGTGACCAGATTGACAGGTCGGTAATCTACAACCATCCGCTCCGTTCCATCCTTCTTCTTGACGAAGAGGACGGGGCAAGCCCAAGGGGAAGAACTAGGACGGATGAAACCTTTTTGCAAGGACTCATCGAGTTGTTTCTTTAGCTCAGCTAATTCTAGTGGTGCCATCTTATAAGGTCTCCTAGAGATTGGGACAGTTCTAGGGATAAGATCTATCACGAACTCGACATCTCTGTCAGGTGGAATTCCTGGCAGTTGTTCTGGAAAAACATCCGGGAAGTCACGGACTACCGGGATATCTTCGAGTTCTGGTAGAGGGCTGGCATTAAGAGAGTAGAGCTGACGCTCAGCCATTCGAGTCAAGACATTGACTATCTTGCCGGATGGATGTGTAAGTTGAACGGTCCTAGTAAAGCAATCAATCTTGGCGTAATGAGTTGTCATCCAATCCATACCCAAGATGATGTTTATGTCCGAGGACTTGAGAGCAATTAAAGATGCTAGGAAGACAAGTCTATCGGCAAGGATTTCATTTCCATGGCTTACCCTAGAGGTTTGCCACTTTGAACCAGGAGTTTGAATAACCATGGAAGTAGGCATGTCACAAAAAGTCATGTTGTGCAATCGAGCATAGCTCTCAGATATGAACGAATGGGATGCTCCAGTATCGAAAAGAACAGATGCCGGATGGCAGTTTACGAGAAGCGTACCAAGGACGATGTTAGGATCCTCATAAGCTTCTTCGGCAGAAACATAGTTAACATGACCACGTGCAGTGGGGATTGGCTTGACATAGTTCACCTTGCCGGTTGGCTTACCACGGCCAACGGTTTTTCCTGGCTGGTTCTGGGGACAATCACGCATGTAGTGTCCCGGTTCTCCACACTTGAAACATGTCACAGTGGTAGTGCGTGGAGCAAAGTTGGAAGATGGTCCTCCATAGGTCTTAGCAGGTGCAAACTGTTGAGTTGGGCGAGGCGCCTCATAGGATGGCCTCGGTGTGTACTTGGGTGGCAGAGCAGTGTTAGGAACCCACACACGGCGCTTGTGAGAGCCAGAGCCGGATGAGGAACCAAAGTCTCGAGTATGCTTGCGAGTGGCCTCGAAGTCGGTCTGGCCTGTTTCAGCACTGATAGCCTTGTTTACCAACTTCTGGAAAGAAGTGCACTCGTGCAGACGTAGATCTCGGCGGAGTTCAGGGCTGAGTCCCTTGCGGAACCTCGCGTGTTTCTTGGCATCGGTGGATACTTCTTCAGGTGCATAGCGCGCCAGGTTACCAAACTCGCGGCTATAGCCATCCACAGTTAAATGGCCCTGGGTGAAATTGCAGAATTCCTCCCGCTTGCGATCCATGAGACCTTCCGGAATGTGATGTTCACGGAATGCCTCACTGAACTCAACCTAGGTAGTGACTTGGCCAGCAGGACGCATAGCTTCAAAGTTTTCCCACCAAAGACTGGCAGGGCCCTCAAGATGGTAGGCGGCGTAGATAACCTTGTCAGCTTCGGCCACACGGGCAGAGTGTAGCTTGTGGGTGATACTACGTAGCCAGTCATCAGCATCCAGAGGTTCAGTGGAGTGATGGAACTTTGGTGGACACATCTTGATAAAATCGTGGATTGACACCACGTCATTCCTCTGACGGAACCCAGTGTTCTGCTCTATGTGTTCCAGCAGACGGTTGGTCTCTCTCTTGTTCCGTTCTGCTTCAAGCATAACTTCCGCCAAAGAGGGTGGCTGGGGCAGATTCCCATCTCTAGCCCCCACTAGCCTCACCCTGCTCCTGAGCAGCAGGAGTGTTGCGAGTGTTGACCATCCTAGGAAAACAAAACAACGGTTTAGACAAGGATGGCAAAAATTTGACATAGAAGTGCAGAATGTAATGGATGTCACAGAATGCAGAGATGTTCATCCGTACGACATGGTAATATAGGAACTGCTATATATACACCAGTGGTCATACACACCATACAAAGTTTAGTACAAGCCAAGGCTAAAGTACAACTGCGGTGAAAGACGATACATCCCATCAGAGGCATTCCAAGCTCCTATACATTATTTAACTACACCTCCGGAACTCAGTACACAGTAAGTCATATTCCACAAGACGCGCAGGACTGTGGAGATACAACTACTACAATACTACTACAACCACGGCCTAGCTCAGACATTCGCGTAGTAATCCTCGTAAAGGTTACCACCGTAGCCTGGAAGTGGAACAGATGGATCTTGGAACTCGCGAGCACTTGAAGGCTGTGGACCATAAGGGCATGGGTGTGGTCTCGGTCCCGATGCTGGTGGTAACCGACGCCCACGTGGAGGTGTAATACCCCCAACGTCACGCCAATCCATGCGATCAGGCAGACGAGTCCGCACAGGGTACAAATCTCGCATGTCCAGATATCCGGCGTGCACAGCAGGTGTAAGCCGTGTCAAAGTAGTCCAATGAGCGGCTCGAGTGTTATATAGCTCCATTCGGAGGGCACGGACCTCACGGTCCCTATCCTCCAACATCTGAACAGTAGTCTGAAGCAGTGGCTCTTCATGAGCAGCATCAGTATACAGACTAGTGTAGTAGCCTTCCTCTCCAGGAAGTGAGGCTGGCATGTAACAGAACTCAGTGTTCAGCAACAGGGCATGCCTAGCACGGAGAATGGTCATCATCGAATAAGCGGCATCCTGCACTGCCATCTCGATGGTAATCCCGAGTCCATAAGACCAATGGATGGGATCATTAGCTCTGGGATATGAGGGGTATATCCGGACTGTGCAGAAATACTGACTTTGATTGAAATCTCGGTACTGTTCCTCCACAGTGTATTCAGGATACCAGCGATAACCGGTCTCAGTCATCACACGGACTAGCATGGCCGTGTGACCGGGCACATTAATGCACCGAGTCAAACGAACCACTTGGTGAGGGATGCGGCCAGACATCTGAAACACGAAATAATGCAAAGGCATTAGTGTTTCTGGAAGAAATCGGGCAGCATAACAACTGTAAATGCTCAAACAAAGATTTGAGACATCATACAAATGATAGCATAGCCACTCAACAATTCCATATCAAGGTTCCGGGTTCAACAATCATCATACTCAAAGGATAGAAACTGAACTAAGGCTTGAAACCAACAATCCTAAGAGTCTACGGATTAGTAACACGTGAACCTAGTAAGGATAAGAGGCCTAATCCTAAATCCCCGTAGAAGAATAGACAGACTCAGATCAGAAGGGCATAAGGTAAAGGAGTAAAAAGAGCCTTACGTTCCCTTCCACAATCAATTCCCCTACATATAACTAAGAATTTTTCTAGACTCAACATCGACCAGTTTGGCTTGAGAAACCTACAGGCAGTCCAGCTCTGATGCCAACGCTGTCAGGACCCCGATCCTAAGTCACACCGATCTAGCTGTAACACGTCATATCACTTTGCGGCCTCACGCACGGTAACCCCACGGGTGCCACCTTACCTGGCCCGAGACCGTTTGCGCATTTTGGCACACGTATATGACAGTGTCGCTAGCATCCATATGACAGAGAACCCGGGCCGAAATGGCTAGTTATAAACCAAAAGTGGCACTAAATTACAGAGACGGGCATCCATGACCCAGCAACGAACGTGTCGGTCATCAACGTATGAACCCAAGTCGTAGCAAGCTACATGGACTTAAAGGAACAACGCGTGAAATTTCCCCTAAGGGACAGACACAGGAACGAAGAAGGACACATGCCAGCCAGCCTACATGTTCCGAGCAGTAGCAAGCTACCAAGGCTCATTGGAATCACTAGGAGGCATTTCCCTGTAAGATAGGCTACCAAAGGAAAACAACTAGGTGTCGGATCCCACAGATACCAAGCATTTCAATCATACACGCAATATGCTCAATATGTGCAAATACAACATTGCATCACAACAGAACTCTATGACTCAAAGTACTTTATTTAAAAAGGCTCCAAGAGCCATACATAACATATCCATATAGGTAGGGGTCACATGACCCAACACTCAAGTCATACAGTCATACAAGCACAAGCGGAAGCTACATGTCTGAGTACAGACAACTTAGAAAATAAAACAGGCTTGGTGTAGCCTGACTATCTACAAGGCCCTTCACAAGCTCCAGATCTCCGTCTGGGTGTCAAGCTACTCGTCGACGTCAACGTCTATGTAGAACCCATCAGCAGGGGCAGGGTTCTCCTCTGCAACTGTTATTAAGCAAACATGAGTACAAAGGTACTCAGCAGGTCTTACCACAGAACCTATCATACATGCAACATTATCAAAGGGGGTAGTGGAGTTTATAGCAGAATGCCAGCTTTGACCTTGGCTAACCTATACTACAACTCTCAACAGATTGCAAGATGTTATTACGAACACGAGTCCTCTACTCACCACATCAATACACTACCGAGGATCCTCTCCCGTCATCCTACGGAAGGGCCATCCACGACACTCACACTTATCTTGAGGCTTTTAGTAGTATCCATCAACTTGTCTATGAACTGTAAGAGCAACCAAGTAGTTCGTACCGCGAACAACGGCTATTCGAATAGTTTGA
Source organism: Secale cereale (assembly GCA_902687465.1). Taxonomy (NCBI): domain Eukaryota; kingdom Viridiplantae; phylum Streptophyta; class Magnoliopsida; order Poales; family Poaceae; genus Secale; species Secale cereale. Next base: position 590,814,049 of record LR738715.1, read on the forward strand.
TAACCCTGCAGGGGTGTACTTCTTCACACACGCTTTCACCACTTATCGCCGTTTACTCGGCGTGTACTCGGCAACCTTCAAGCGGAAGCCCAGCGCGGGTGTCGGCCACGACCTGACTAACTACTCAAGTCTCTCGTCCAGGTTATCGCCTATTTGGGTTCCATCCGTGGGGAGATCCGGCCGGGGTGTCGCTCACGGCCCCAAACGATGTGTACAGGGTTCCCGAGTCACCAAACGGGTAACCGGTACACCGTGCCACGTACCTGTCGCATCACAACCCACCCCGAGGGTCAGCGTTGTGCACGACCTCCAGTAAGCTATAAACACCAGAAACTAGTTGCAACTCCTGGACAGAGATCAAGGGTAATTATTAAGCCGAGAGGGTCAATTAAGGATCCCAATGTGTGGTAGTAGCTGTAACTTGAACCACACATACAGATCTCGGGTCCTATGGACGATTCCGATGAAGCAACCCACCATGTACTTCTACATGGCCTTTCATCGATACCTTTACCAAGCGTATTCCACACCTCCTTCTCTTTATCGGTAAGATTATTTCACTCTGATCCATCACCCAGATGAACCAGACCAGACACAACTCTAAGCATAGCAGGCAACATAAACAAATAGCATGGTGGATCACACATCACATGGCTCAATCAACTCCTACACATGCTAGTGGGTTTCAACTATTTACTGTGGCAATGACAGGTCATGCAAGGGAATAGGGTTCAACTACCGCAGCAAGTAGCAGTTCACACGTTGTTGCCTTAATGCAGTAAAAGAGAGCAGGAGCGAGAAGATTGGGTTTGTATCGGAATGATCAATGATTGCTTGCCTGACAAAGTAGTTGTCGGGTACTGCTCTTTAACTGGATACGCAGCAGTATCCTCGGGAGCAGGACCTAACACAGAGAATACCGGCGATCCAATCATTAACAAACAAATGCAACAATATGATGCATGCTCATGACATGGCAAGATGCATGTGTGTTGGCTAATGCAACTAAAACCAGAAGGGTTTGAACCTATTTGAATCAAAGATTCAAATTGGAGTTCAAACTATTATTTAAATAAGTGCATTATCATGTTTTTGATGTATACAGCAAGTTAACTTGTTCAAACATGCATGAAACCAGTGCCATTGGAAAGATTGGATTTTTCTGATCATTTTTCATATATAAATCTTTTCCATCTGAGCTATGGTTGATTTTATATGATTTTTAGAAGTTTTGGGTATTTTCTGGAATTTCCTGAATTATTTTAAATCTAAAAATCCCAGAAAAACCTTTACTGCGTCAGCATGACATCATGCTGACGTCAGGCAGTCAACAGGGCCAGTCCAAGTCAAACCTGACCAGTGGGACCCACTGGTCAGTGTCATAGTTAACTAATTAACTGATTAGAATTAAATTAACACCTAAACTAGGTTTGACTTGCGGGCAGGGCCCACATGTCAGTGACCCAGGGGGTCAAACCCGTGGTCAAAACAGGTCCAACTCGCCGGCGTTTAGCCGCCGGCGAGGCCAAACACGGCGGCGTGCTTCGGAAATCGCCTACGTTGCACGGCTCAGGCTGCAGTTGGGTGCGTTGGAAAGCCCTTGCTGTTGCGCGTCGGATGGTGGTGGTCGCCGGACCTGGGGTGGCCGGAGACGACGGCAACAAGCTCGACGGCGGCGACCGGCGTCGGGCGTGTGTGCAGATGCGGCTGCAGGGGCCTAGGCGATGCGTGCGTAGCACCTTTTGCATCTACGTGCTGCGGTGAGTGTGATGGACGGGTGCCAGTGACCAAATGGTCACCGGAGCATCACCGGCGGCGAGCACGGCGGCGGTGCGTGCGGTTGAGCTTTGGTGCAGTGTGTTCTAGGGCAAAAGAGAGCCAACGGAGAGGGGGAGGATGAAGCTAGGCTCACAGGGGTTGCAGCAAGCGCCGGAGCGAGCTCGGGGGTGGTCGGAGCTGAGCGGGACGGCGAGGGGGATCTCCGCGGCCGGAGTTGGGGAAGAAGAGGTCGGGGGCGTCTCCAGGGCGGGCGAGCGCTCGGGGCTCGGCCTGTTCGAAGCAGTCGAGGACGGCGGAGACGATGGACACCAAGGCGGGGCTCAGAGACGACGGTGGGCGCGGCTTCTACGACGGTGCGAGCACGGCGGCGTCGGCCATGGCGCGGGGAGAGCGAGGGAGAGGAACTGGGGGAAGGTGGAGGTGTCTGCGGGGTCGGGGAGGACGTGGACGATCGAACCATCCCTCCAGGACGGCGAGGGGACGAAGCAGGGCGGCGGGCAGCTGCGTGGCGCGCGGCGTGGTCGCCGTCGAGCACCTGCCTGCCTGCCTGGCCGAGCCAAGCAGCTCGCTGGAGCGGCAGCTGGGCTGGGCCGGCAGGTGGGCCGGGTGGGGCGCCAGGTAAGCTTTTCTCTCTCCCTTTTTTTCTATTTTCTTTTCTGTTTCATTTCTTTTGTAGCTTTGTTCATTTAAATAAAATGCCAGAGCATTTTTGTAACTCATAACACTTGTCATTCCTACTGTATATATTATGAACAGTAGGAAACATTATAGTTTATGATTATTTGAGCATTTAAAATATTTTATAGCATTTAAATGCCCAAATTCAAATACCATAAGATTTAATCCAAAGCCCTAGATTGTCCTAGAAAATTGTGCACCATTTTTGGCAGAGTTTTAAGACCAAGGCAGAAATGATGAACATTTTTGAAGGGCATTTTGGTTACATTAGAAAATGTTTTAACAAACCCTAGTTGTTAGGAGAGGGGTGCTGGGGTTTCTGTTAATCCCATTTCAAGTTTCTTTGAAAGTAGACATGATGCACACTCTAGTTAGGTCCTAATGCAAGTGCAAGCTAGGGATGTGACACAAGCATCGTGATTTGGCATTCAACATTGATGATCATGTCTATCTCCGTGTGTCTCCGATGAAAGGCACCCAAAGATTCGGTATCAAAGGAAAGCTTGCTCCTAGATACGTCGGGCCTTTCAAGATTCTTGGCAAAAGAGGCGATCTAGCCTATCAACTTGAGCTCCCTTCAAACTTCGCCAATGTTCATGATGTCTTCCATGTGTCTCAACTTCGCAAATGCTTCAAGGCACCTGAGCGCATGATTCCGTTTGAAGAGATTGATCTTCAACAAGACCTGTCCTACCGAGAGCATCCTGTTGCTATTCTCGAAGAAACCGAACGCAAGACCCGCAACAAGTCCATCAAATTCTTGAAAGTCAAGTGGTCACATCACACCGACCGAGAAGCTACCTGGGAACGAGAAGATCATCTTTGTTCCGAGTACCCTTCCTTTTTCCAGTCCTAGATCTCGGGACGAGATCTTTTTGTAGTAGAGGAGAGTTTGTAATGCCCCGGATGTAATACTTTCCCTTTTGGGCATATAATATATCTCCGGCTTCATCTATTTCCATTCCGGGTTCTTTGTCTTTCGGGATTTCGTCGTTTTGTTGTCTGAGTGTGTGGAATACATTCATATCATGTAGACATGTGCATCGCATTGCATTTGTGTTGTCGGTTGCATCCGGTTCCACGCGTTTCTTCCCGTTGTCCGTTTCGCGTTACGGAGCTCCCTCACCTGTTCGTGGCGTCCCGTAGGCCTACTTTGTTGTTTGGGCGTGTAACGTTACCGGTGTGCCGCGAGGTTGTTGTGTGTGTTGTTGTTTTGTTGTGTGCAACCCGCCTCTCAAATCTCGTCGCGTTTGGACTCCGTTTGCTATCCCTTCAGTTATTCGTGTGGGTCCAAAGTGCCTTCACTTGTGGCCAAGAAACATCCCTCCAGCAGCCCACTACCCTCTCCTAGGCCCATCTTAACTTCCCCCGCAATCGGATCCGTCGGATCGCGATCGGAGGGCTCCTAAACACCTAGATCCCTCAAACCCTAGAAAAACTGCTATTTATACACCCCCCCATGTCCATTTTGGGCATCCCTAACCTCTAGCCCCTTCTACCCCCTTCTCCCCTATGTTTTTTCTTTTCTTCCCAGATCTCCAGCCACTTGGCTCTCCCCTCGAGCCAGACTCCCGAGGAAACGATCGACCAACAGAGCGCCGACCAGTCCCTCGACCGGATCGGGTCAACGCCTCGACGGCTTCCCTCCGCAGGCGCTTCGATCCAGCCAGGGAAGGCCCCCCGACCGATCCTTCGCCAGGCTTCGGTCCAGCCTCGGGACCACTTCGCCGCCGGCCCATCTGCTCCGCGCCGCCCTGGGCCGCAGTCCCCTCCGCCACTGGATCCCGACGCCTGGCGCCACCGAGGCCCAGCCCCGCATCGCCGATCCCTCTCTCGGCGGCTCCCTCCAGGCGCGCGCCTTGGGCCCCTCCTCTTGGGCCGTCGCCAGCGCCGCCGATGCCCGGGCTGGGCGCTCCAGCCTCCCGCTCCGCCCCGCAGGCCGCGCAAGGCCCAGGCGCCTCCAGGCCGCCCCTTCGCCCACCGCACCAGCTCCTCCCTCCTCCGGGCCGCGCCGCCAGCCGGGCCGCTCCTCGCCTGGGCCGCCGCCACGTCCGCCCCGAGCCGAGGTAGTCTCTTTTTCTGCTAAGTCCCAGATCTAGTAGTTGCTGATGCTATATTCCAACGGTGATAACTTCTCGTGTGTAACTCCGTTTTGCGCAAATAGCATGTCCAGACGTTCGTGGTGACTAGCACTACGTTTCATCTCTTTGTTTCATGCATGTTAGAGATCATCTAGGTGCTTGTTTTTCTGTTGTAATAGTGCATCGTGATATAATTGCTGCTATGTGATGTTTTTATGCCATCTTTGCCATGTGATAACTTTTAGCTCGTTTGTCCGAATGATGCAAATGACATGTCCACGTGTTCGTCTTGCCATGCTCTACATGTTGCTTGTGTTAGGTTGCATGATAGATTTATTCTTGCCATGTTTATCATCGTTGCAAAGTGCCATGTGGTTGTGATGTTGTTTCACTTGTTATGAAATGCCATCTTGTTGAGCTCGTTGCAATCGTCGTGTTTAACTCCATGATGCATGCTTGTGTGTTTCGGAATCACCATCATGTGTACTTTGATGAGGTGCTTACCACTTGCCATGTTTAGTTTCGAGGTGACTTAAACTTGCTCTTTTAGATGTCATGATGAATTGCTGTTTTAGGACTTAGTGGTTTTTCACTAAGTCTGAAATCTGTAACGTTCTGATGCCATGTTTGCTTGCTGCTCTAGGACAAACCATGATAGTTTTGGAGTGGATCTTGATTGTTCCTTGTAGTAGATATTGTTGGCTTTCCATTCATGTTCTCACATGCTTATTTGAGTGGCTGTAGCATGTTTAACTTTTGCTCCAAAGTTTCAATAAAATTCTGCTGCCAGAATTTTATTGTCAAGTTCAATATGTCCAAGCTCATTGCTATTGATCCGTGACTCCTTTGGGGGTGCACCTTTGGACTTAATTGCTGTAGGATATGTCTAGTTTGTGTTCATGCTCTTTGCCATGTTGTTTGAGTGATGTAGCTTAATTATTTTGTGCTCCGAAGTTGCTATGTTGCTGTAATTTTCAGCTTTCGCTCATTTCTTGTTTCGGGCATAACTTTTAGCCCGTAACTCCGATTTCAGTGAATCTTATATGAAACTTGATTGATTTTCTGTGTAGATTCATAATATCGTATTGTTATCATGTTTTGAGGTGTTTTTCTTGAGTGCTATTTTTCCGTGCTCCGTGTGCATCCTTAGTGCACCCATCATGCATTCATCATTTTCGAGTGCGCATTGCATCTTGTTGAGCTTGGTGTGATTGTATTGTTTAGAGCCGGAAGCTGAGACCGAGTACGAGTACGAGCATGAGGTTTCCAACGAGGTTGAGCACGAGGACCCTTCTTACGATCCGAACGACTTCTCTTCAGGCAAGATGACCGAACCCCGATAACATTACTATCTTTGCCTATTGCTAGTAGATCCGCTCTATAGTTTTGCCTCGATGCCCATGTTCTTCTTGTCAGCCTCCTACTTGTAACCATTGCCATGTTTAACCAACCTACCTATGCAAACCGTTGCTTGGCTAAGCACGCTTCGCTCAGCCCTTCTTATAGCATTGCTAGTTGCAGGTGAAGATCGAAGATGCTTGCTTCATGTTGAAGTTTGGTTGGGTTTTATCACACTATATAAATGCTTAAAATGAAATCATCTATATATTGGCAAGGGTGGAAGGCTAAGCCTTTTGCTTGGTGATTTGTTCCACTCATGCCGTTAGGAACCGTATAAACCGGTGTTATGTTCCTTGATTATGCGTTCCTAACACGGTTGGGGTGTATGGGACCCCCTCGATAAACCGCTAAGTGCTAAGTCTTTTCCAGCAAGTCCCAACATTGGTACTATTTGCCTAATAACAAACTAAACTTGCATAGGGAGTTATAAACCCTTTTTCTTTAATCAACAACCCCGGGCCAGTGCTCCACATGAGTGTTGGTCCGAAACGAGCAGACTGCAGGGCCACTTCAAGGAAACTTGAGGTTTGGTAAAAACCTGTATGATGACTCATCCGGTCGTGTCCTGAGACTTAGATACGCGCGGCTACTATCAGGGTGTCGACACGCCGGGAGGATTTGCTGGATTAGCCTTACCTTAGTTCGGTATATCTTGAGCACGGGATTCCGAGAATACTCGGGTCTTCCCACTTTGGAGTTGCGACTCCGCGGATCGTGGGCTTGTAATGGGTCAAGTTGGAACACCCCTGCAGGGTTATGAACTTTCGAAAGCCGTGCCCGTGGTTATGTGGCAGATGGGAGCTTGTTAATATCCGATTGTAGATAACTTGACACAATGTTTCTAATACACTACCAGCGTGTGTTCCGTGACTGTCAATTTCTGAATAGGGATTCGGGAGTTGAACACGGAGGGGTTATGTTTGATGTGCTTGTAGCTAGGATCACTTCGTGATCACTTCTCGTCTGAGGCTTTCTCTTCTCGCTCTCACTCACGTAAGCTAGTTGCTAGTTGCTGCTGCAGACACTTACTCTTTTCTTCAGCCTTATCCTCTCCCAAGGATTAAATAGTCTTGTTACCCGGGAACGGGATTGCTGAGTCCTCTGTGGCTCACAGTTACTTCACCACACCAGATGCAGGTCCAGTTGTGAGCTATCCAGGTGATGGCACCGAGCTTGACTGGGAGTACGATGAGGAGCGTAGCCGTTACTATGTTCGTTATCCGGATGATCAGTAGTGGAGACTCCTACTAGGATTCGATCCGCCTGTGGATGTTATTTAAGTTTGGTATCTTGACATTTGGGTTTTGCCCTTAGAGGGTTGTGATGTTCTTAATGTATGATGTTTGAGACATGTATTGTATTTGTGTGACGTGGCGAGTGTAAGCCAACTATTTATGTTTACAATCCCCTCTTTTACATGAGATGTGCAAAGATTACCAAACTTGAGATCATTCTAGGATGGACTTATGCCTTTAAGTCGTGCCTCGACACGTAGGAGGTATAACTCCATCCTGGGCATTACAACTGCCCACTGCTCAACTCCTTCGGATTACTCTGATATCCGGATTGCTGCTGCTGCTGCTGACGCTACTGATTACCTTGGTTATTATGATTACCCTGGCCCTGTTGTTGGCTGCTTTGGTTATTGTAACCACCTTGACCATGCGGCTGATTGCCTTGGTTATTATAACCACCTTGACCATATTGATTATTTCCTCGGTTATTGTAACCACTATTGTTGCCACGATATCCTGATCCGGAGCCGTTCCCCTGGTGACCCGTACCATAAAATCCCGGGCCTGAACCGCCGTTTGGAGGCCCGTTGTTAGAGCTGACGCGGCTCATTATGGCTTCCATCAAAGGCTTGCATTCTCCTATAGTGTGCTTTGCTGGTCGTTCCCTTGTGCTATGCTTCGGACAAGGCACATTTAACTCCTGCTCCTAGCTAACATTCCCTCCGCCGGTTTGTGGAGGTGGTTTGCCCCTATTGCGTTGAAAACCCCCCTGAACTTGGGTATTGGCCACGAAATCAGAGCCACCCTCCGCTTTTCGTTTGCCTAAGAAACTGGTGCCAGCCGGGTTAACCTGTGCCGGTTTACCAGGCTTATTGATCTTTCCAGCTTTGTCTCCCTCCGCTTCTGGATACTTATTGTTGTCGGAGTCCCCATATTTTACCAGAGCGCTCATGAGAGTTCCCATATCATTACAATCCCATTTAAGCCGTCCCAGTTTTAACTTTAGAGACTCAAACCGGCAATTGTTTTCCAGTGTCACTATTGCCGTACTGGGATTGATACCATTCGAAGAGTGCAAGATCTCTGACACTCGCCACACCCATGCACTTGTAGACTCCTGTTCTCCTTGTACACAGGCTGCTAGATCTACTATCGACATTGGCTGCTTGCATGTATCCTTGAAGTTCTTGATAAACTGGCGACGTAGCTCTCCCCATGACCTGATAGAATTAGGGGGTAAACCCTTTAGCCAGGTCCGGGCTGTACCTTCAAGCATCATGGTAAAGTATTTCGCACAAGCCGCTTCATCCACATCCAGCATTTCCATGGCCATCTCATAACTCTCAATCCAAGCTTATGGAGCCAAATCTGCTGTGTAATTAGGCACCTTTCGTGGACCTTTAAAATCCTTGGGAAGCTTCACGCTCCGTAAAGCGGGAATAAGACATGGCACCCCAAAGGAGCTCGTCGTGACTCCTGTCTCTGCTGTGGTTGTGTGAACCGGCGTCGCTCGACGGACCTCCTCACGGGCCACAGATCTAACCCGGTTTGCCTCCTGAGCTTGCGCATCCGCGCCTGCCGGATTATTTTGTCTGTGACGGTGTCGCCTGTGTTCACTACTAGACACTTCTGGTTCTTCCCAATACCTAGTGTAACTCCGGCTGTGGCGTGGTGTCGAGTGGAGCCTCTTCCTGCTATAAGAATATGCTTGCTGTTGTGTTAGTGCTGTGTTAAGCAGATCCTTGACCCTACGCGCCTCTAGCGCCACGGGGGATGTCCCCTCGATGGGTAAAGCGGCCAAGCGTGAAGCAGCAGCAACGATGTTGTCCAAAGGATTTGAATAATGACCCGGAGGGGTAGGAACGTGAGGCGTAGACGTGATCCACCGATCTTGCTCCGCAGTAGGCTGCTGAACCGGCTCGTCCCTCGCAGGGGCTGCCCTCCGGTTTAAAGCCGGATCATTGCTGGTCCCTGCTCCTGGTGTCCTGAAAAGATCCGTCGCCTCGTAAACCGGCGGTAGACGAGACTGGTACTTCCGACTCCTTACTCCCTGTGTAGAGGCCTGCTCCATCCTTAGATGAAAAGCCTGATCATTCAGCTATGCCTGCCTTATTGCTATCATAGCCTTCTCTATTTTCAGACTTTCCCTCGCTTGATCAATCCGGCCCTTTAGCTGAAGGAGCTCTGCATCATGTTACGGCTTGTCTGCTGGAGCTACCTCTGCCATGGCTCGGGCTGTAAACTCCTCGACCAAGGTGGATAGAACGTCAGTGGGTGAGAGGGCCTGGCCGCTCCCCCCTGCACCAGCTTCTGCTGTTGCCCCGATCACCGTGGATTGCGGCGTAGGTTGTGAACCGGCCATAAAGACAGCCACCCGGTTTGGCGGGTCAAAGGGGCCCAGAATACTGTCTCCGTCGAACTCACCCTCAGACCGGCCGTCCCGCAACTGATACAAAGACTCAGTCTCTCCAGATGAAGATTCATCGTCGGAATAGATAAATGTCTCGCCCTCGGAATCCGATCCGTCCTCGACTTGAACCCCGTGAACTGCCCCGACGAAAACGTGCTTCATGGCGGGCTGAATCCGGGCCGATCTCGCACGCTGAGCCGGCTTGACGATGTTGGGGAAGACGTCCGACTCAGGTCCCGGTTCGCTGATTTTGCCGATGAAGACGTGGATGCCGCCGAAGGGAACCCGGTACCCGTATTCGATTGAATCGGCCTCCGGTCCCCAGCCAGCGTCGTCGATGGAAATCTGGCCGCGGCGACTCTTGGTCATCCGGCCGACCGCGTAACCCTTGAGCCCTTCAAAGCTGCCCTTCAAGAACTCGAAACCATCGTGCGAAGGCCCTTGTCTAAACCCTCTGTGTCCTTTGTGTGCTTTTAACCCCTTCAAGCTAACCCGTGCGATGGTTCCATTATCAAGTCCGTTAAACCGGACATCTGCCGTGTTAATTCCACGACACTACCACTATTCATGACATGGGTATAGGTCATCAAAATAATTACTTGGCAAAATATTTTGGCCAAAAGATATTTTCCAAATTTTGGTCTTCAAAAACTCTTGGGTCATGACTTGAACTACAAGTCATTGATTTGAGTGGGATAAAAACTTTAGAAAAGTATATTTTGATCCTACTAGTATTAGGACATCCCAAAACCACCAAGTTATATTTTTGAAAGGTATAGAAGTGTTTATTTTCCTAGATTTTTCTTAAGGCCATAAATGGTCTTTAATAGGTTAAAATTATTTTATATTTCAAAATATTTGAGAGATGCCCAGGGGACATATTTTCCATATATATGAGTTCCAACCCATGGTCATGATGAAAGTTCTTCCGGATCTACCATTTTCATTTCTGCCCATTTCAAGGGATTGAAACTTTTTCACAGAAAACTTTGTCTATAAATTCCTACAAAATTCATGGAATTGTAATTGTTGTCAAATGTCAAGCCTGTAAAATTTGAGCATCATGTTCATCCTTTTGATGTGGAATTCTTCCACTTTACCACTTCATACAAAATCTTGTTTGAAGTATTTTGTGAAACAAAATTTCTTGGAATTACATCAATTTTTTACCTGGGCTGGGTACTCCAATGAACATCATCTAGTGCAAATTTCAGCAGTCATTTTGACCCAAAAAACATCCAGCACCCCTGTCTAACCTCTGGGCAATGTGTCAATTTGTGTCTCTCTCCCCTCCCTAGCCATTGCATTGCCACCCAACTACTTATAGTTGACCTAGGTCACTGAAAGCTATCATGGCAACCTCCAGGACATATTATCCCTCACCGGTTCATCGAAATGAAGCACCAGCAGCTAAGCACAATGGCCATTAGTGCACTAATTTCTTCCTGTGCCCAAAACCCTTCGGGTAAAGCTTCCACTCCTTGTCTATTTGCACCAGAAGGACATGCCCTATGTCTGCTCCAGCAGGCCATAGTGGCCAAGCACCGTGGTAATGCCACCAGCCTCGACTGAGGCCATGCACAGGGATAGCTATCATCCCGAGGTCTCTCCAAGGTCGTACATTGATGCGCTCCACTTCTAATAGCACGCCAGAGATGCTCCTTCTCTTTTCTAAGAACTGCACCGCTTGCCGGCTTCATGAAGACACCATTGTCATGCTCTAGAGCACCGATTTGACCAAGGTCGAACCCCGATGCATGGACAACCATGGCTCGTTTCTACTCGTTCAAATCCTTTCCCTGGCTCACCACCACCTCCTCACTCCGTCCATTCCCATGGGTCATCCAGTGCCCAAACCAAAGTCGCCATGGACCAAGTCCACAGTGCACCGGCGATGATGTCCCTACTCCATTCCAATAGTGTAACAGCACAAAAAAATACCCCCTCGTGCATCCACCAGGAACTTGAATTTGAACTCAGCAACATCGCCTTTGATCATCATTGGATCTGGCTGTATAGGCCTCCATTCTTCCTCATTTCTTCTTCTCTCGATGATGCAGAATCCACTCAATCATTTTGCACAAGTTTCCATGCCTAAGTCATCGATTTCTCATCATATTTTTTCGCCACTATTTGGGTGGCATCGCCGCTGTTAACGCCGCAATATCCAGTGAATCCCTCGACCAGCAACCGATGTTGCATTCTCCCCTGTGCATGTTGGTGTGTCACACATCGCCGGAGGTGGCCTAGGCTGACGACACAAGCATCGCCTGCCTCACCTGTGCCATCGGGCTCGAGGAGGAAGACAAACCCGACTGGCAGGCCTAACCTGTCAGCATGTCTTGGCATTCAAACCAAAGATGGTACATTTTTCACAGGGAAGTGTGTTTGCTATGAGGCGCCTCTGACATCTACTTGTGTAGGGATGTTCTATGCAAACGGTTTTTACCTCCTTTGAATGACACAATTTAAAACGTTGCCTTGCCTATGTGGGTAATGGTGGTCCATCACACACGACCCAGATAAATCGTCTGTCATAAGGACGGATGATACAGATGCTCTGTCAAATGCAATCATATGCGATGCACGAACATATCACACATGACATGCGTGTGGGATTGTGGATCCATAGCATAGGTCTCTCACGAGTAAAATGCGTCAAACTGCTTAGAGAAATGGCGTGTGACATATGGCCGTTTGCAAAATATTACCTAAGCCACAAGGCCCATCATAGAAATAGGGTGCGATATCTGGAGCATCGCACATGAGTCTTCGGTGGCAAGCACCTACCATGCATGATACCATCGCACACGGTTCATGAATAATTTACGTGAGGGATTGTCTTTTGCATTGGACATGATTTCTTCTAAGCTCACGTCTGAGATGAAGTGCTATCACATACAATTTAGGACCCACTACACACACGTAATGTTGCTCCAAATCATGTGTGATTTGTTGTGTATCACCAACAGTTCAATTCTTATCGGGTGCTTTTTTTGTGCATCATAGGCAGTTCCACTATGAGTGACGTGTGCTTTCCGTTTTGCATCCCACACACTCAGTTAGTTGAACTGTGCGCGTGTATTTAGCCAGGTTAAGGAAAAAATCGCATTTGAATTTCCCTGCAAAAAGAAAATTCGCCACAATATGCAATTGAACAAATAGTGTCCATGAGAAGAACATTCATCAAAATTAATTGTGAATAGTACATTGGAAGTATTGCATGCTAGTGGATACGACAAATGTATCGACATATGCAGTTCGAAATGAGAGTGTACGAAAGAAGAATACCTCATTACATGGAAAAGAATGCATCAATGTGTATATGTTTAGCTGCAAACGCTAACTGAGAGCATACATATTATTGGAAAGGCATGCTGAAATCTGGATCAATTCGAGTGTGATGTATATAGTGTTTCATGAAGAACATGCTAATAAATCTCTTGAAAATAGCAGTTCAGCTTCAGGAAGCGGTTTAGGGTTCATTTGTGCAAAGATTTGCAGGTTTAGATCAGAATGTGATGTACATGTGGTGTAGAAGATACTCCCTCCATCCGGAAATACTTGTCATCAAAATGGATAAAAGGGGATGTATCTAAATGTATTTTAGTTCTAGATACATCATTTTTTTATCAATTTTGATGACAAGTATTTTCGGACGGAGGGAGTAGTAATTAAGATACAAATTTATGTTTAGTATATTGTCAGCATCTCCAGTACAATCAAAAGATCTACATAAGTAGATCATGTGTTTGCAAACATAGAATGCACAAAGGTTGTCCCTTCTTGTTGTTGAGGACAACGAATTTTGTTGTATAGAATTAGTTATGTATTTGCCCCATTAGGAAGAACATAACCGGTGTAATCTGTTTATTTTTTCTTTAGAGAGAAATAGAACGAGGTTTATTTAGAAACTTGAACATTAGACTAACATAAGAAAACTTATTCGCGAACCTTTGGATACATTTTCTTGAAAATAACATATTTTGGTGTCTTGCCGGAGAAACGATCTTGTGGTACAGAGGAAGTTCAAGGTCCGACCGGCTCCCTCGTTGACTTATGTACTTTGACAATACACTGCAGTTGAAGATGAATTTTCAGATACTCAATTATTGAACCAGACATGAATACAAATTTCATCATCAAGGAATTCAATATCATCCATGAATTCCTATAGATGTGACATGTCCTGAGGTTTTTGTTACTTTTTTGAGAGAATGCAGGTAGTAAACTTTATTGCGCTTTGGTACAATGACTACAAGATCCAGTGAATGCAACAGATTCAAAACCATGAATTTATGAACTATGTTGAAAACTGAAATACAATCAATATCTATATA
>LR738715.1:590837416-590850337 GCA_902687465.1 Secale cereale
TATCCGGCCTGATTGCTTGAATGGTGCCTGCAAAACATCCTGATGCCTCCAAATCTCCCCCCCCCCCCAGCCAGGAGCTGATGGCGGTCCATGGCGCGATGGCCGCTGTGCGTGTTGACCCGGAGGAACACCTCGCCTCCGCCGCCGCCGACGACATGGTGCAGGCTCTGGCCCAGATGAAGTCCCCCAACGACTACCTCCCAGGACTTAATAGGTAAGATCTGATCAGCTAAATCTTACCAATACCACTTGCAACGTCTATGGTTTGTACGATTGATGTATTAAGCATGTTCGCGCCTTGTTTATTTCAGTACTGTACACTATGTGATGTTCAAATATTACCGTGTCCAGCTCAATTTCACCAATACCAGCAACAAACTTACAATACATGACTCGGGATATCACTAGAGATGCTGCCCATTTGCTATTTTTAGTGGATGCTAACCCTGTTGTACTTAACATGCACGTCCATGTACTTACGCAGGGTCATAATGGTCGATGCTTTTGTTTGCCATCGAAGTGAGCTGCATCCCATGTCTTACAGTATTTCACATAATTTGTGCAATTGTAGTTTAACTTCTACCATTTACTGGTTGCGTGTAGGTACACATGTCTGTGGCACTGATCCACGCTTCGACCCGGAGGAACAGCTCGCCTCCGGAGTCGCTGACTTTGGGCGAGCTCTGGCCAAGATAAAGTGCCCCGGCAACTACCTCTCGGGACTTACCAAGTATGTACTCACCAGTTCAATCTTACCAATACCAGTTGCAATTAATGGCTATGTTCTGTACGGTCGATGTATTAAGCATGTTCTAGTAAACATGCCTAACACGTTTTTGCTACTTTCCCTACCTTTTTATAGACATCTGGGCCATTCTCTGCTCTGGCATCACCAGCCTTGTAATGTTTAACTATGCCAATTGTATTTTTATCCGTACCGGTTTCAATGTCTATTATGCATGTTGCAATTAACAGTTGAATCCATTTTTAAACAGTTTTATTTCAATGGCTACATACTTACAAAACATGAATTACGATGTTGTTAAGCATGTTGCAATTAACAGTTGTATCCATTTTTTAATCCATTCCTTTGCTACCGTGCTACTCATTCGAAATGAAGATATCACTACATATGCTGCCGTTTTATTACCATTTGCTATTTTTGGTGGATGTTAACCCTGTTGTAGTTAACATTGGCTTTCCATGTACTTACACAGGGCAAAAATGGGCGATGCTGTTGTTTGCCGTCGAGGTTAGTTGCATATCATGTCTTATACACCATCTATTCCTAAATATAAGTATTTTTAGAGATACCAATATAGACTACATAAGGAGCAAAACGAGTGAATCTAGAATTCTAGATTCTAATCTAAACTATATATATAATTCTATATACATCCGTATGTAGTTCATATTGAAATCTAAAAAAATACTTGTACGTAGGAACATAGGTAGTTGTATTTTACATCGTTTGTGCAATCTCAGTTTAGCTTCTAACATTTACTGGTTGCTTGTAGGTACATATATGAGCGGTACTGATCCACGCTGCGATCCCTTTTGCGTATGGGGCAATGAGATATTCATGAACAAGCGTCAAGTGAGGAAACTAAGAAAGATTGTTAGGCGAAAGAAACAAGTGATTGGAATTAAGCTCTTTATTTACACTTTGTCGAAGACAACAGTGAACTTTAGGATGGTAAGTAATGTGTTGCCTTTTCCCCTGCCCACAACAACTTACTCTTTTAGACCTCAATATCTGATATTTTACTCTTTTCAGTGGTTTCCGAAGCTATTTACTGATGATTACCTTGCAAACTACCTGACCGGAGTGGAGGCAACTAAGCTTAAGGTATATAATTCATGCTACCATGATAATGCTCTAGAAGTATTCCTGAAGGCGGTGAAGGATGGGCGAGCGATCGTCACAAGGGATTGGACAAAAGTGGTTCGTGCCTATGACATGCAGGAAGGCACATTATGGGCATTCCGCTTCATATTTACCGCCTTTACCGCCTTTAAATACTTGTCTCTTCAGTCAAAATGATTTAACTTGTCTCTTCACCGTCGGCAGTCAAAATGATTTACACTTGTCTCTTCACCTTTACCGCCTTTAAATAATGTGGTTCATCATAGTAACTGCTGCCTAATCCTCTAATTACTGAACATATTGTACTAGCAATTTTATTTAAGGATTCGTTGTTGAACCATTATGCTGAGAATTTGAATTGTACATTTCATATTTCAAAATTTCCAATTAGAATAATAAATTACATGCAAAAATAAAAAGAGAACAGACGGTCATGGAACTTTGCAAACGATTCTGGCAGTAAAAGCGCTTGTGATGAATAGCCCAATGCCACACTGTTTTCTACATCAAATCGTGTGTGATGTAGTTAATGAAAGCAAACAGGTAACCAAGGCAGAGCGTGTGTGATAGTTACACCTTTCACACACGAGCGTATACAAAAAACTGTGTGGGATATACTTCCGAACGGAAACGTTTTCCCTGGATTGACTGTGTGGGATGTACATAAGAACGGAAACGTATTCCTTTGATTAAATATGTGTGATATACATACGAACGGAAATGTTTTTCTGGGATTCACCGTGTGGGATGTACATACCTACAGAAATGATTTTCTCGGATTATCGTGTGGGATGTACATACCTACGGAAATGATTGGGATTCGCCGGATCGCACACGGCCCCAGCCTGGGTCCCAGGAGGGCCTATCCCCGACGATTTCTGGGTCGTCCGGGAAGGACACCCTCGCACACACTCACTTGGCGATGGTTCCAAATGCCGTCGCGTAAAGGGGTTAAAAACCGTTTGTATAGCGCCGACGCGTACTAGTGAGGGTTAAAGTAGATGCCCTCCGTGGTTGATTCCCCCACCGGAAGAGTACCGGAAAAGGCCTACAGATGGGATCTTGCGGGAACAGAAGGTTACAGCGGCAGAAAAGTGGTTTCGATGGATGTTCTGATGTTTCTAGACTATATGTGAATTTATAGGCGAAAGAAGTAGGTCAGGGGAGGCACGAGGGTCCCACAAGGTAGTGGGCGCACCCTCCATGCTTGTGGCCTCCTCGCAGATCCCCTGGCGTGTACTCCATGTCCATCTGGTGTCTTCTGGTCCAAGAAAAATCTCCAAAAAAATCATTATGTTTGGACTCCGTTTGATATTCCTTTTCTACGAAACTCAAAAACAAGGAAAAACAGAAACTGGCACTGGGCTCCAGGTTAATAGGTTAGTACCAAAAATCATATAAAATAGCATATAAATGCATATAAAACATCCAAGATAGATAATATAATAGCATGGAACAAACAAAAATTATAGATACGTTGGAGGCGTATCAGTGTTCTTCAGTATTCGTGACTGCAGATCCACCCAAAGAGAACATAGTTCTAGCCATGTCGCCCACACTTGGTTAGTGTTTGGCTGGAGGTACACGATGAGCCATCCCCTCCGTGTACTTCTGTATACAACCATCACCTATCTCCTTTGAATTTTGAACGTGAGGTCGGTCACAAGGACAGCTCTGCCACTTACTATCTGCATTAACTAGTGCATCCATGCAGCAACCAAACATGACATGCATGTTTTGTTTGTTCTTCAAGGAACATGTCATCTTTCCTATGAACCACATCAAACTTGTCATCAATTACAACTGACGACAACAGCTATAACTAGTAATGGCAGCAAACGAAATTCAGTGTGGAAACAGTGTTGACAATTTCAACTGAACATCCTATAGCATCACGTAGGTAGTGAAACCAACGCCAATAACCCTGAAACCAGGGATACCAGTTCCCCCAGAACATCAAGGTGTTCAACATGCTCCTTGATTTTAAAACCATTGCTTGTAATGACTAGAAAAAGAATACGGGAAACATCAGCAAGCAAGTGTTGTAAGTTTGAAACTGCATGCTGGCGACCATAATTGACAAGTTATTTTTAGGCAGAGTTCTAGCACAGATCATCAGAGAATCCAGATACAAAAAATACATTTTTTCTGGCACAACACAATTTATATCTTGCATAAGAAAGTGCAAACTACATAATGACCATCAACTATTTTATAGTCCTAAAACCTCAGCTGCCCTGTTCCGGCAGTGTCCCTCGATGCCACAATTTTTGCATCTTTGAAGGCTTCTGAGGCTGCTTTGGAACATCGCCGTGATCCGAACAAGTTGTCCTTTTGTTCCCTTGTCGCCGACATATGCTGCAGAATTTTGTTTTCTTACTCACCATCATATGGCGCCTTCTCTCTACTGGTTGTAGGTCTCCCTATCTTGTTCCTCTTAGCTGGTGTCAATAACCCTGCTAGCATGTTTCCCGACTCTTTTGTTGAATTGTTGTCCTCATTGCTCAGAACACCATGTGTGCCAACTCCTGCAGCTACGGCATCACCTTCCAAATGAACCTGGTTCAGAACATTCCATTGTTTGCTAGCATGTCTTCAAGACCTAGCCCATACCACACCTCTGTAAATGGCTTCTTCTCAGCAGCACATTTCTTGAAAATGAAAGTAGATGGTTGTAAGCTTCCACACTGTTGTCGCCCATGCGAAAAGCTCCATAGCATACATGTACATATTGAAATGCATGTAGCTAGATGGGTTATGTAGAGGATTGTCCCTCTAGTACTGCACTAGGTGAGGCTGTCGGATATCTCAGGCATCCTTTGTCCATCTCTTTAGTATGTATTTTTCAATCTCCTCCACTTGGTATGCACCACACTCATATAGTATATGCCTGAACTGCTAAAACATAGCTGTCGGCAAGCCTTTCTGTTGCCGTGTTTTCCTGTAGGAGTAGCCGGCCCTGAAAAATAAGCATTTTAGCTTCATACGATGTGTATGATTAACCACCTCAAACTCATTTATGGTCAGCATAACCACCTTGTGAAACTCAGCACGAAAGTCGCTCTTTTTTTAGTACAATGGCCATAAAGACTCTTTTCGTTTTCCAGCACATGCCACTTTCACCAATGATGTGATGGGTTGGGCATAACATTTTTATAGCTATTTCCATTGGTCGATTCTGGTCGGCAAACTAGTCATACCAGAGTTATCACGTAATGCACAAATAAAATCACACAAAGCTAGTGGACATATAATCAATTGAAACCATTCGTTTTGCTTACTTGTCAGGATTGTTTGCGGTGCAGGCCCACCCATCATTCTAATAAACCTTCTCATCATGAATCAGCACGCCTGCCAGGTAATGTTTTAGACATAATTGTTCATGCTCACATAAAGACCAAACTGCATGTCATAAAGATTGGCCTTATAGGTTGTATCAAATGTCACAACGTCCCCAAAGAAAGTGTATTGCAACCTGATGTTGCCACTAGCCCACATTAGACTACTGATCCGGCCTTCTGTGTCAGCCTGAACTCTATAGGTGAACTAGGGGTCCTGGAAAACTTCCATTGTTTCTCCGACATCATCCTCTCCTTGCTCACGGCTGATTTTACCACAAAGGTTTCATAGCGCTCTTTTCGTGAAAGGTACATTTTCCATCCTACCAAAAAAGTGCCAATGATGTTCTACACTTTTGCCAGGTTCACATTGTTCTGCCTTAGCCATTTCAGGATGTCCCTCCTGTACTCATTTATATGCTTGTGCAAGGGCCAGTGTATTGTTTGTCCATAGTGAGCGACAAATCATGGTTGTGCTCGTCCAGATGCTCTCCTATATACCAGCCATTGTCCTTCGACCACAATGACCTTATCACTGCAGGGCATTCACATCAGAAAGAGTGAGTATTTTCAACTATTGGTTTCTCCTATAAATAATATCATCAACCTACTTCAATCAATTGCAACACAATATTAGGCATGTCATAAACGCCTTGCCGCACAACCGCACATATCTCTTGCATGCATTTTGTCTGATTTACATTTAACCTGTTTTTCCGTATCTGATACCAAATGCTTCCTCCCACGAATATAAATTATAAAAATATAGTGCGTCAAAGCTCATTCCTATTTTGGGCACGATGACAATATCACTAGGTTGCTCTGCAAACTGCCTGATTGTTCTCTTCAGGGCTGAAATCATGTCAGGGCATGGTGCTCTCCCTAGTGAAGCAGCTCCAACCCTCACTCTGGAGATCAAATGACAATAAGCACAGGTATTCAGCCCAATTTATAGTTTACAATCTACAAAATCCATGATTAAATGATAACTCATTCAATATGTTCATTTTGTACTCTTCAAAAACCATAGAGTTTACTTTTTCTACTCAAGTATTATTGAGGAGATGCTGACATAGAAATTTAGTTCATTTCAGCAGAACTACAATCAATACTTAAATTTACTTCATCCCACCATGGAAGCATAACAATTTAGCAGCAACGTTTTCCTCATAGCCATGGTTTGTTTGCAACAGAAAACCAACCAACAATGTGCATACAGTACACCAAGTGTCTTCAGTTATATTCATGCTAACTACCATTAGCCTTTCAACGTAATTTTCCTCTCTCGAAATCACATGTTTTTGAACAGAGTAACCTATTCAAAACAAATTCTAGTCCAGTCCACCTGTATGTACCTTTTGGTCCAGCCAGAAGTTTAGGGTCAATTTGGTCTATGAAGTTCTCTTAACCCTGAGGCTTGTCTCCACTGCCTGCCTTTGGAGCAGTCTGACCAGCACAAACCTGGCCGTCTGCACTCGACGCCGCCGTGGTAGGCAGCTCAACGGTCGGCGTCCTCGTCACAGGATACTAAAGAGGAATATAGCAGATTTCTGCTGCTTGCAGAAGTTGAGCGGATAGCTTTTAGATCCATTGGTAAACAGAAATATACAAGGCCACTAGAAAGCAACGAGAACTAGGGTTGCATCAAGAACTCCATACGAGCCAGATTTTGGGTAGTCGCTTTTGTCATAGGAGATACCTCACCTCCACCGTCACTACTTCGCCTCTCTCAATACACCAAGATCCAGTGACGGGAGGTAGGAGATAGCTGCCCATTACTATAGACAACTCCATTTATTGCGCCAGATTGACATTGTGACCGAAAAGCACGAATTTCGGACCATGGATCAGGACGCCGGTGACAACTCAAGCCACGGCTCGGCCTCTCACCATTGGCGGAGTACAAACATCTGTCCAAGGGATGCCCCACCAGGCATGCTAGTTCTAACCCGTACCGTACGAAATGCATTAAATAGACACAATCACAAAGCTGATATGAACGGTACAAATACCGAGTGTCTGTGTGCTTGAGATCACTTACGCCATGTCTGTCAAAAAATAGTAATTAATAATCTAATTATAAACCCATGATTCATCATATCGTAACAAACACATCGCATGGATTACATCATATTGATCATACAGGAGATCATTGTATTGAAGATCAGGAGAGAGAGAGAGAGAGAGAGATAGCTACTACTATGGACCCTTATTCATGTGGGAACTACTCACACATCGGAGGCAGAAAGGTAGATGAATACGGCATCCCCGATGGTTTCCCCCTCCTGAAGAGTGCCAGAAATAGCCTCCAGATGGGATCGCTTCGGAACGGAGGCTTGCAGTGGTGGAAGAATTGTTTTGGGTCTCGCTTCGGGGCTTTCTAAATATATGGGAATTTATAGGCCAAGAATTGGGGAAAATAGAGTCACGAGGGGCCCACAAGCCAGGGTGGCGTGCCCTACCCCAAGGCACGCCCCTACCTTGTGGCCACCTCGTGGGTCTTCTGGTACACACATTTCTGCAGGGTCCTCGTGGGTCTTCAAGGGTTTATGTAGTGTCTTTTTTGTCCCAAAAAGTTTCATCATGTTTCGACTTTTGTAGGTACGGATTTTCTGGAAAACCAAAAACATGCACAAAAAAGGAACTGGCACTTGGCACTAAGTAAATAGGTTAGTCCAGAGAAATAATGTAAAAATGGCATATAAATCATACAAAATGATAATGTAATAGCATGAAACAATCAAAAATCATAGATACATTGGAAACATATCAGCATCCCCAAGCTTAATTCCTGGCATCCTTGAGTAGATAAATGATAAAAACATAATTTTTGATGTGAGATGCTACCTGACATCTTCTTAATCATGTAATGCATCCGCGATATGAATATTTGGAAGCCATTGATTTAAGGCACTGGTCTATTAATTTTATATCAAAATGATAATATGCAAGAATGCTAGAAAATAATCATTGCCTTTCTAAATATAAATGTTGAAGAACGTTATCCCTAAACAATTAATCATGTAAGCATGGCATAGCTCAGCTTTCCTAACATAAAGTATCTATCATGTACACCCCGGTGCCAAACCAAGCAATTGGATCATACTTTTTCTCACTTCAGCCTTTTCAACCTCATGCAATAAACGAGCATGAGCCATGGACTTAGCACTTTGGATGACAAATAGAGTGATGATTGGGGTTTATAAGGTAAGACAAAAATATATGAAAGTCTCACATCGACGCCGTTGGTCGCTAGGCAATGGAGAGGCCTTACAATCGATGTCAATGTGAGGAGTACATAGTTTCATGCAACAAATGCACTAGAGCTCTAAGTGTATGAAAGTTCTTTGTATGAAACTAAGTGGGTGTGCATCCAATTTGCTTTCACATCAATACCTCAAGCATTTGAGGAAGCTTGTCACCAGAATATAAAAGCCAAGTTCTATAATGTAAAAATCCCACTAGTATATGAATGTGAAAAATCATGGAGAATCTCTATATTAAATACATGGTGCTACTTTGAAGAAAAAGTGCGGAAAAGGATAGTAGTGGGCCCCCTCTCTCTTTTCTCTCATTTTTTGTTTTTGTTTTTTTCTTTCCTATTTTTCTTTTTCTTTTTTTCTTTTTTATGAACGGCATCATGGACCTCATCCCCACCTTTGTGAGGACTCTGAGTCTCCTCCAATTCATTTCCTCACTAGTAGGGGCAACACTCTAATAATGATGATGATCACACTTAAATTTACTTACAACTTGATAAACTAAAAAAATATGACTACATATGAATCCCTCTCACAGTGTAGGAGGATGTGCAATGATCTAGCATAACCTGTATAAAATAATGAACGGTGGCTTTGCCACAAAATATCATGTCAGCCCTATATGGTCATGCAAAGCAATATGCCAATGAATGCTCAAGTCATGTAAATAGTAACAGTTGAACTTGCATGGCAATATATCTCGGAATGGCTACGGGAATGCCATAATAGGTAGGTATGGTGGTTGTTTTGAGGAAGGATATAATGGGTCTTATGTGTGAAAGGGTGAACAAGTTTGCGGGATTTGGATGCACAAGCGAAGTTCGCACTAAGTCTCGAGGTGAGAACAGGGAATGCACGGTACTGAACAGGCTAGTAAAATATGGATAGGTGGAAGTGTTTATAGTCCATAATCTCACATAAGTCATAAAACACTCAAATATTTATTGTGAAAGCCTATTAGCCCTCAAAGCAAAGTACAACTCTCGTGCCCCTAGGGAGGAGGTTTGGAGGAGTTAACCATTGCGCCCCTTTGTCGGGGAAACTGATCGCCCACGAACACCTATGGGACCGGAGCCCCTTCTCGGTACGGCAAGGGGCGGAGGATGCACGAAGAGCGGATCGAGACGAACACGCGAGCAGTTTACCCAGGTTCGGGCCGCACGTATGCGTAAAACCCTACTCCTGCTTTGGTTTGTTATTGAATTCTTGGCTCGGGAGCGAAGGGAGCAACGGTACACTCTCACCGCTAACAAGACCGAGCGTGGAGAGTGATCGATGATCGGAACCCCCTCTACGTTGCGCATGGGCCTCCTTTTATAGGTCAAAGGGGTCACCGATAGGTGGCAACACAGATGGGGGTAAAAAAGTAAAAACAGTGGTAGTTGGAACAGTGTTTGCATAGTGCTCTATACCTAACCCTGACGGCAGGGGACAAGGGCATTGAATGCCCGTCGCCGTCGCCCCAAACAGTGCAAAAAGTGGCCGTCAGGAGTGCCACCGTCCGCCACGACGGTAGCCTAGTCATCGCCGCTTGCCACTGTGTTCCCCTCGCTGCACAGCCTTCCGCCACGTGCGCCTGGAAGGGTCCCAGGGCGACACGTGGGTGGATGAGCTGGAGCGTGGGATCTGAGTGGAAGCTTGCCGCGGCAAGTGTCTTGCCGCGGTGGTTAGCTTGTCGCGCCTGGGAGCTTGTCGCTCATCGGGCCTTGCCGGGACGCGTGGCGCGTCGCGGCAAGCTCTCTAGAGGTGCCTTGGTTGGCCTTCCCGGCAAGCTCCTCTCGCCGGGGTCTCGTGTCTTGATTGATTTTGCGCCTTGAGTGGTCTTCCAGGCAAGCTCCTCTTGCCAGGGTCTTGTCTTCTGGACTTGGATACTTTGTTCTTGAATGGCTCTAGTGGAACCACGAGGGGTCTTGGCGGTCGCCTGGCAAGCCTTGCCACGGGACGCTGCAACTGTCCGTGCACAAGTTCGGGATACTAAGGTACCCTTACTTTAGTACACCGACACCCTTAATCTGAACAAGACAAAGGATATCAATCAAGGATAAGTTATGCACCAACTTCCTTGCCATGCCAAAAACCGACACTTACGTGAATAGGAAACCACAAACCTTAACATCAATATTTTTACTCAACAAGATTATCCACTAGTAAACCCTCATATTATCCTCTCAGTATTGCTAAACTATTGCAAGGAATCTACGCAACATATCCAGTGATCTACATGCAAGTTTTTATTATACCACCATTGTATACCTATTATTCTTGGACTAAACATATAATTCATGCAAATTACCACTTCCTATTTAAATCTCAAAAATATATAAGTGAAGAAATAGAGTACAAATAATTTCTATAAAATAACTCTCGCTGTGCTCAAACAAATATAACTGAAGAACATAGAGCAATTGCCTCAACTCAAAAGATATAAGTGAAGAACAAAGAGCCTTCTATAAATTTGAGGTGAATATGTGTATCCCATAAAAGGTGTGATCAGGGAACAATCATAGTGGAAACAAGCAAAAAAAACTAAGAATAGCAAAAGGCGCTCCAAGGAGAACACATATCATGTGATGAATAAAAATATAGCTCCAAGTGAATTTACCGATAGATAGAAGACGAAAGAGGGGATGCCTTCTCGGGCATCCTAATCCTGGGCGCTTGAGTGTTACTTGGGTGCCTTGGGCATCCCAAAGCTTAGGCTCGTGCTGCTCCTTATTCTCCTTACATTGCCATCTCAACCAAAACTTGAAAACTTCGGCTACACAAAACTTAACGGAACTTGTGAGATAGGTTAGTATGATAACGAATAAATCATTCACTTTGGTGCTGCCAAGACAAGATTAATAATTTTTCCTACATAATACCTACTATATTATATTATTTCTATGTATTATAACCCCCAATACAATCCGTAGAAACTATAAAATAAGCACACTATGCAATAAATACATAATTTTTCAAAAACATAATAGCACATAAATATGCATCTTATAGTCATACCTCTGCATCTCTAAACATTCTGAAAAATTAGGACAACGTAGAAAATTTGAATCTAATACTTTGTAAAAAATCAAGAATTGATCACGCTCTAGTATAAGCAAAGAATTCAAGTACTGGAAACAACAATTTATGTTTCTGCACATAATCAAATCAACAAGCATCCAAACTATTGGGTTGCCTCCCAGCAAGTGCTCATGTTTAATGCCCCTAGCTAAGCATATATAATGCATGACATCAAGTATTGTGTTATTTTTACTTAGCCACTTGCGTAGGGTTCTTTCCAAATCCGGGTGGTTCTTTACGCTTCCCTTTCATTTTCACATTAACTAGAATCAAAGGGAAAATCACAAGGTTTTATCAAAGCAATTTTGTTTTTGTGAGTATTGAGCTTTTTATTGCACGTAGCGAGAAATTAATTCATACGATCAAGATTGGAACTAAGGTTTTTAAGATGTTCATTAATTTTTTGTAA
The DNA here is from genome assembly GCA_902687465.1 of Secale cereale. Taxonomy (NCBI): domain Eukaryota; kingdom Viridiplantae; phylum Streptophyta; class Magnoliopsida; order Poales; family Poaceae; genus Secale; species Secale cereale. The sequence continues at coordinate 590,849,354 of LR738715.1, forward strand.
ACCAATCATACCTTTCTGCATGTCCCCTAGTTTCTCTAATATTTGAATTCCTTCTTGAGTTGCGGAGATCCCTTTTATGTAGAGGGAACCCCACTATTCCTTCTATCATTTCATAAGCAGTATTAATATCACTTTCAATAAATTCACTTTAGTGGGCAAATCCAATATTTGTCTATTAGGCATGGTTAGCCCCACATAGAAATTACTAAGAAGAATCTTTATATCACTTTTTATAGTATAATTTTGATATAAATCCATTTATTCTGAACCTTGCATCTTTTAAACTCTCCCCTTGTATCTGTTTAAAATAAAGTACTTCAAAATCACGGAGAGGGTGATGACAGAAGAACTACTCCCTCCATCTGGTGAAGAGTGTATGTTCGGGTTTAAAATTTGTCCACAAAGAGTGTACTTCTATCTTCCCAATGCACTTTAAAGTAGAAAAAAACTTTCTCTCTTATCACATGGTAATCAAGACAAATAACATTCTACACATGGTCTCCTTAATTTCTACATGCACTTAACTCATTGGAGTTGGGTAATTAAAGAGGAGAGAGGTAGTGGCTTGCATCTTTACAATGCACTTTTTACTCCACTCCATATTTTGTCCTGCAATTTCTATATGTACTCTTTTCACCGGACGAAGGGAGTAGCCATGGAAGTGATTCAAGAAAATATAGTGACATTTTTTGTGTGTCTTTCCAAACAAAAGAAAGAAGGCATATAACTAGTAAAAGGCAAACAAGATAAAAACAAGAAAATGATAAGTTTATGCCAATGCACCTGGTTTGTCGGGTGAAGCCTCCCCATGAACGGTGCCAGAAATTCTTATACTACTTGTAATAGAATTGTTCGATTTACTCAAATAGGAAGGGTTATGTATTATACTAGCAGATAGTATTTCCCTCAGTTAAGAAACAAGGTTTAGCGAATCAAAAGGAGATGTCACACAAACAACATTAACAGTACATGCACACACACACA
>LR738715.1:590850457-590873475 GCA_902687465.1 Secale cereale
ACACACAAAGCAAATGCTTGAACCCAACAGAGGCAAGCGGGCGTCAGTCCCCTTGTTCTTGCTAGTTGCAAGTATCAAATCTGGTACAGGTAGATATAATAATTAAAAAAAGTAAAATAAAAAAGGAGGAATTTTAAGATTGCTTGATAATAAAGGAGGGGCCATAGTTTGACTAGAGGCCTCTCTCATAAATAGCATCGATGGGTAAACAAATTACTGTTGGGTAATTGATAGAATTGTACATAGTTATGGTGATCATCCAAGGCATAATAAATACATAGGCATTTTGTCCGCGACAAGTAGACCGTTAATCCAATTGCATCTAATACAATTAATCCACCCCAAGACCGCTATCTGGATCTCAAAGTATTAAGTTCATACAAACAGAGTAACTCATTAAGAAAGATGACATGATGTAGATAGAAGAAGATCAACTAATATGACTGAACCCTATTGTTTTATCCTTAGAAGCAATAATACAATACGTGCATTATCATCCCTCCTATCACAGAGCAAGGTCACCTCAAGATTGAACACACTACCAAGCACCACTCCCACTAAAGATAAATCAATCTACTAGTCCAAAGAAGAAAGTTCAGAGAGAAATACAAGGCTATAAATTTACAAAACCATAAGTGATCTCAAAGGACTTAAATAATATCAATGAATAATATGATCACAAACCCACAACTCATCGGATCCCAACAAACACACCACAAAGATTACATCAGATTGATCTCGGAGGAGATCGTTGTATTGAAGATCCAAGAGAGAAAGAGAGAGAGGGAGAGAGAGAGATAGAGAGAGATCTAGCTACTGCTATGGACTCGTAGGTCATGTGGGAACTACTCACACATCATCATGGAGGCAGCAAGGTTGATGAACATTACCTCCCCAATGGTTTCCCCCTCTAACGGAGTACAAGAAAAGGCCTCTAGATGGCATCGCTTCGGAACAAAGGCTTGTGGCGGAAAAAGACTTGTTTCGGGTCTCGCTTCGGGGGTTTTCGATTATATGGGAATTTATAGGCCAAGAATTAGGGAAAACAGAGTCACGAGGGGCCCACAAGTAAGGGTGGCGTGCCCAACCCCCAGGGTGTGCACCCCTACCGTGTGGCTATCTCGTGGTTCTTCTGGTCCTCTCTCGAATCTTCCAGGGTCTCTTATTGTCCAAAAAATTGTCAAAAAGTTTAATCATGTTTGGACTTCTGTAGGTATGGATTTCCTGTGAAACAAAAACCATGCAGAAAAGAGGAAGTGACTATGGGCATTAAGTTAACTAGATAATACCCCGTGCATTGCTGCGGGAACCGGTTGCAATATCTTCCGATGAAATTCAATAAACTATCCATAGCATTGCATATATGAAGAACCATGGTCACCAATGTGAAAGTTACATCTTATCCATGGAAGTTATCTATAAAAGGGAGCTATGTTCTATTAGCCACTTGGAATAGATACAAATAAACCACCACAATTAATTTGGAACTGCATTAACGGCAAAATAACTATCTTTAAATTGCAACTACATATTGAAGAAACATGCGGAATTGACTTAATATCGACAATAACATATCTTATATGCAGATATTATGAGAAAACTAAGTGAAACATTTTTAAAGTAGGATTTAGTAAAACTTGATTCATCTATAAAACATGACGTATCCTAAAGCATAAAAAACTGTACTAAACGCTAAATATGAAGAAAAAAACTCCAACAAATCATGGAAGAAAAAAATCACCTTAGTTATGGGTCTCACAAACAAATGATGGATGAGACCTTTGTCACATCAGACATGCTAACTATCCATGGCCATCAATGTAAATCCCCAATAGAAATTAAGAAACTATAAGGTGTGGATATTAAACCATATATGGTACTGAGATAAAACAACCACTATAAAATTTAAAGATGACATCAGCTTCTTGAACCGGTTCTGCTTCAATAAGCAACAGCCCAATGTACATAATGGTGTCTATTGCTACATTCTAAGGAATAAATAATTGTAAGAAATTTTCCTGAGGGATAATAGGGTGTGTTTTGCAAATGAATGTACCGAAAGAAGAAAATAAGGTCGCGTAGTTGAATGGTCACAAAATAAACAGGAACAATAATAATTTACTATATTTTCTCCAAATGGGCACGATGTAGCAGGAAAGAAAAAAATGTATACAAATGATAAACCAATATCTCTTGCGGCAATTAGCGACAATATGTCAACTTAACAGAGAAAAGGAAACACATATATGTACTGCATCAAATAACTTACTTGGCCACATCGGTGAAGAAAATAGCAGGTAAAATCCTTACATATTTAACATGTGTAGATATTGAATTCCGATGCTTCTATATTTATCATAAACTTAGCACAGTCATATCAACTGATAGATTAAAGTTGCAGCCCCATGATAATCAGTTGGGAAGAACACTTGTATGACCTCTTCAGTGGAGCAGTTTACAAACTTGTATACTGATAGGAACATCATAGTTCTAAAATCAGAGGAAAGGATTCATGTACATCGCGAGTTCCTTCCAGGCCAAAAAATATCCTCCATGCCATGGCTGAGGCCCTGCCCAGCATCATATCAATTCATTTCTTATAGGATGAAAAGGAAATAGATTGAAAATTCAATGACATGGTCATCCGGTGGAGTCCTTTGAGGCAAAAAAATCCCCTCCACGCCATGGCTGATGCCCTCCCTGACGCCGCCTGATGCATTTCTTTTAGGAGGAAAAAAAGCTAACTTCGAATTGGAAATTCATCAGTAGCCATTCCGTTTCTACTGGAACCGGCCGGAACCGATCTCCCAGCGACGCCGGAGGTACCTTATTCGGAACGAAGACAGACATGGGACGGGAGAACCAGGGCACGCAGGGCACAAAACTGGCAAGGTAACATACCCTAGAGAATCCCACAGAGTTGCAAAGGGTGGGCAGCACCGACGATCGAGCCGGAGGACGCCCTGAAGCAGAGATCGGCTCCGAGACGTCGTGGCCATTGAGAAAACTGGTGTTATTTTTGGCGAGAGAGAGAGAGAGAGAGTCGGTCGTTTAGGGAGAGAGAGGCGGCATGGACTACGATTGGAAGTGAAAACGGAGAGTCTATGAGACGAAGGGTCAAAAGATAATGCCTCGTGAACTTTTTTTGTAGTGAAAGATTAATTAAATAGATTAGCGCGTAAGGTGGAACAGCCGCATGTACGGCTACTAACGGAACCATGCATTAAGTGGCCTCGCATGCCCTCATCATCAGTTACAAAGCAGTTTTTTTCTATAGATTGATCAGCTTGTCTTTACGTAGGTCGGACTGATTGGCTGCTCATTGCAAACTGAATGATGATGTGGCATGGTGATGATGTGGACAGCGTGCATGTTAAGAGAATTGATAGTAGTGGGGATCAACTTCTTAAGAATGTAAGATAGGGTAGTCCATAAAAATAATATAGAAGGTCATATAAAGCATACAAAAGTGATAATATAATAGAATGAAACAATAAAAAAATGTTGATACATTAGAGACGTATCAATCCCTGTCCTTCTTCAGTGCAGCATGTTCCACCTGCTTTCTCCACTCCACTTGAACATTTAAGTGATCCATAATCTCCTAGACTATCATGTGTCACGTTTCTACGTCAGCCTTACGAAACTCCGACAAATTAATGTTGAGTGTTGCCCTACCAACAAATCAACACACACTCCTGAACCTCATGCATGCTTTATCTGGTTTGGTTGGAGCCGAGGACTTTAAAGCAATGTTAGTTACTTCAAATATACTTGTAGGCTGGTGTGTGGGCCTTCTTAGAGCGTTCTTTCATGTCTCGACTGGAAGGGCGGTTGCGACTGTTGCATCATGTTCCGTATTTCTTGATCCCATGTCATCTAGAGACCTAGGGTTGTTGGACTTCAATGAAGATACATTGTTAGGACTATGGATTCTACCACTTCTTATCAACACCTACAGAGAACACATGCAAAATTCATAAAAGGGGGTTAAGTACAAAGCTAACAACTTGGTAGCAAGCTGTCCAAACATAACATGTAATAATTTGGAGAAGGTACATCTAATTTGTGCATTTTGTGTGACTCAAACGCACAGGATCTGTAAATTGACAATAACTTATTGGAACAAATAAAATTTATCTATAGTTAGAAAAGAAGATAATCAACCTATATACAAACATTATTATTTTATAACCAATTTGTATCATACTGAACCAAATACAAAAATGGCCTCGTCGCGATGGGTATCAGAAACTAACAGGTTTGTGCAAACCAGGCTGGAGAGGCACGGGTAAAGGATTGATATGCGTGAGGGAGGTTGGCGAGCAAACGAAGATGACAAGGCATGGGCAACCGCGTGTTGGCAACAACGGTGAAGATAGGGTTGACGTCGAGGAGTGATGTCTATGATGCAAATTTTCTTGTAGACTCTGTTGGGCCTGCAAGCGCATCACTACAAAAAAATACACTTCCGTGATGATACGTGTTTGTCACAGTAGGTCACGTTTTCTGTCATGCATGTACATCCATGACAAATTTATGACAGAATCAAGATAGTCATACCTGTGCTGTCATAGAAGTGTTCCATGACATTACCAAAATTATCATCACGGAAGTGTCCACTTCCATGACGATAAATCGCGCGTCACAGAAGTGCTTTCGTCAAGGGTGACCGGCTAGTGGCATCCACCGTAACGAAACACTGTTAAGCTATCGGGTCCGGTTTTGGATCTGATAACCCGTTAACAGCCCCGGCCAATGGGGATTTTCCACGTGTAAAATCACCATTGGCTGTAGGAAACACGTGTCGGCTGACAGATGTCATCCACTCATTGGACCCAAAGCGCCTATGATACGTCGACACGTGGCACGGCCCAATAGAGGCCCATTCCTGTGAAAAGGCCGGCATGTTTGACTTGGTCAAAAGGTGGCGGGCCGGCCCACGGCAAGCCTGTTAACGGCATGTTCGCATATAGCAAATTTACAGCCCGCTAACCCAGGGCTCGTTTACGGCCTATCCGAATTAGGCCCAGTAGCGTCATCTGGGCCGTCCAATATAATTCTAGCCCGTTTTAACTTCCGGCCCATGTATGGCCCATGACGTCTTTCGGCCCATATGAGGCCCTTATTACTATCGGCCCATTAATGGCCCGTGGTAAAACTGGCCCATAATGAACAGTGTATCACTTTATACCCATTAACGCCCCATTATTCCGTTGGGTCGTTTCCAGCCCATGTTATCTTTCGGCCTTCTCAGGGCCCATTTATTCTTGGTTCATTTCCAGCATTTGTTTCCTTTCGGCCCGTTACTGTCATTTTCTGCTTGTGGGCCAAATACAACATGTGGTTACAATCGGCCCATTTGTGGCCCGTTAATACGTTGGGCCGTTTTCATAGCGTCATCAAATACGGCCCATTTATTCTTGGGCTCGTTTCCAGCATTCATTTACTTTCGGCCCGTTACTGTCATTTTCTGCTTGTGGGCCAAATAGAGCCCGTGGTTATAGTCGGCCCGTGTGTGGCCCGTTAATACGTTGGGTCGTTTTCATAGCATCATCAAATACAGCCCATTTATTCTTAGGCTCATTTCCAGCATTCGTTTACTTTCGGCCCGTTACTGTCATTTTCTTCTTGTGGGCCAAATACAGCTCGTGGTTACAGCTGGCCCGTTTTCATAGCGTCATCAAATATGGCCTATTAACGACGGCCCATTATGGTCGGCCTATGAACAGACGATTTCAACTCTAGCCCATTTACAGCCATAATGTGGTCTGTTATTGGCCCATGTTTGGCCAACCAATCTTACGGCCCGTAGAAGGCCCATTGATGGTACGGCCCGTAGAAGGCCCATTGTGTCAACGACCCGTAGAAGGCCCATTGTTTCTACGGCCCGTAGGAGGCCCATGTTAACTACAGTAAATATGTAGCCCATTGTTAATGTGGCCTAGTTTTAAAAAATAGGTTATTCCGGCCACTAGTAAACCGCGGAAAAAGAACTGCACTAACTACAAGAAAACAAATAAACAAGACAATAAGGAAATAAATAAGCAAGCAATTAACGCTAGCCTATTACCGCTATTACACATATTACATCCACTGGGCATCAAAGTTCGCCACCAGTGCAAATATAGGGAACAAAGGAGCATATTACATACACTGGCCATCAAAATTGGCCACCAGTGCAAATAAACGCGGCAGCAAAACATGAGCATAACTGAAACAACTTCAGAAGAGCTCAAGAAAGGTGGTATCCACCATGCTGGTAATAAGCTTAGCAAGCTTGTTAGCTTTGTCCTGTTTGGCTCTAAAATCCTCCAAAGATTGCTGTTGCACCAAAAAGTATGCATTTGAATGCTCCAGGGACTTCCGCAGTCCTTCCGCTTCTTGTCGCAGCACAGCCGGTCGATGTCTTTCAACTTGTAGTTGAGACTCAAGAAACCGAACCGATTCAGACAGTGAGTTTGAATAGCTTGTGCAAGCGGTAGTGGCCAGTAACTCCAACACTAAACCAAGACAGGACTTTGGGGTTGTCTCACTGTCTTCGAGATAGTCTTCCTTAGCTGTTTTATCAGCTTTTTTGGAGACCAATAAGGATGTGTCGCTATCCTGAACCTTATCTGCATTACTTCCTTTACCATTGCTTAATAAGGCACTCTTCCCCAATATTCTATCAGCATTCTAAAAGAAGAAACAAGCAGACACATAACAGTTTAGCATGTACTAGTATATGAAACTCATTTCGGTGAACCAGTTCATTAGTAAGGTGGACAAGGTTAAACTACCAAGTCTTCTATTGCCAAGTACTACTACATAATAAAAGCATCAAACAAACATATATCTATGTCCTATGGTCACTGCATTGTCTTGCCAAATCAAAATAGAGACACGGTTCAAATCATATCAGTTCAAGACAAAGCAGCAGTGAAAGAATACAAAGAGTTGGAAACTACACGGCACAACAAGATTTCAGATGGGTACCACGGGTCTACATGTACAACAATACTATTTGCTTTGTTGTGATGCTAGTAATGTGCATGATATGAGAAGTCAACTGTATACACAATTGAAATTGAAATCAACAGAGCTATTGATAAGAGCAAGCCTGTTAAAGAAACATGTGTGAACATACCTGTTGTGCCTTTGGAGTTTTGATTGGATCCTTCAATTTAAAAATAAGTTTGTATGAGTAAATACAGTGATACAAGAGCAAAGCAGTATGCATGATAGCAATCATAGTTTAAAAAGGCGCGCCTAAGCGAGCGCTTAAGCGCGCCTAGGCTCGAGGTGTTGGCGAAACGCATTGCGCATAACTACGCTTAATCTGTGCATAACTGCGCATAAGCATGCGCTTTGGTCAGTAAAGTGCAAGGCGGTGGCAAAACGCACAATTAACGCCTAGCGCTTTTTGGAACTATGATAGCAATGGAATCTTAAATTAGAACAGTTGTTCTTCAGGTTTAGGCACTTGTTCTACATGAACAGAGTACAGTAAGACGCAAGAATATAGTACTTAAAAATAGAAAATGAGCTCATAGACCTTACCACATTCTTGGTTCGAGACCAGTACAGAACAAGGCGTTCCCAGTCATCGTCCAGTAAATGTGTCTCAGGAGAAGGTTGTTGGGGAACGTTGCATGGGAAACAAAAATTTTCCTACCGTTCACCAAGATCAATCTAGTAGATGCAACTACGAGGGGAGAGTGTAATCTACGTACCCTTGTAGATCGCTAAGCGGAAGCGTTATGAATGCGGATGATGGAGTCGTACTCGTCGCGATTCAGATCGCCGAAGACCTAGCACCGAAGCAACGGTGCCTCCGCGTTCTTCACACGTACGGCTCGGGGACGTCTCCTCCTTCTTGATCCAGCAAGGAGTGGAGGAGAGGTTGATGGAGAACCGGCAGCACGACGGCGTGGTGGTGATGGTGGGGAAGAACTCCAGCAGGGCTTCGCCTAAGCACCGCGGGAGAAGAAGATGTAACGGGAGAGGGAGGGCAGCACCGAGGCACAAACTGTGTTGGCTGCCCTCCCTTTGCCCCACTATATATAGGGGGGGTGGAGAGGTGAGGGCGCCCTAGGGTTTCCCCTTAGGGGCCGGCGGCCAGGGCAAGGGGAGGGGGCGGCGGCCAGGGCAGGGGGGCGCGGCCAGGCCCTAGGGTTTCCCCCCCTAGGTGCCTTGCCCCCCAAGGCCAAGCCCTAGGGGGTCCCACCCCCTTAGCCGCATGAGGAGAGGGCCCAGGGGGGGCGCACAGCCCCCTGAGGGCTGTGGTGTTCCCCCTTGTGGCCCACTAGGCCCAGAACCACTTCCGGACCCTCCGAAACCCCTTCCGGTACTCCGCCGATTTCCCGATGCTCCCCGGAACACTTCCGGTACTCCGAAACCTTTCATCCTATATATCAATCTTCGTCTCCGGACCATTCCGGAGACCCTCGTCATGTCCGGGATCTCATCCGGGACTCCGAACAACCTTCGGTAACCATACACTTTTCTCACTAACAACCCTAGCGTCACCGAACGTTAAGTGTGTAGACCCTGCGGGTTCGGAAACCATGTAGACATGACCGAGACACTCCCAGGTCAATAACCAATAGCGGGATCTGGATACCCATATTGGTTCCTACATGTTTCTCGATGATCTCATCGGATGAACCACGATGTCAAGGATTCAGGCAATCCCGTATACGGTTCCCTTTGTCTCGTCGGTATGTTACTTGCCCGAGATTCGATCGTCGGTATCTCTATACCTAGTTCAATCTCGTTACCGGCAAGTCTCTTTACTCGTTACCGTAATACATAATCCCGTGACCAACCACTTAGTCACTCTGAGCTCATTGAGATGACGTATTACCGAGTGGGCCCGGAGATACCTCTCCGTCACACGGAGTGACAAATCCCAGTCTTGATCCATGTCAACTCAACGGACACCCTCGGAGATACCTGTAGAGTACCTTTATAGTCACCCAGTTACGTTGTGACGTTTGGTACACACAAAGCACTCCTACGGTGTCAGTGAGTTACATGATCTCATGGTCATAGGAACTTATACTTGACATGCAGAAAACTATAGCGATAACTGTCACGATCAAAAGCTATGTTAACGTTTGGGTCTCGTCCATCACATCATTCTCCTAATGATGTGATCCCGTTATCAAATGACAACTCATGTCTATGACCTGGAAACCGCGGTCATCTTTGATCAACGAGCTAGTCCTGTAGAGGCTCACTAGGGACACAAAGTCTGTCTATTCATCCACACGTGTATCTGAGTTTCCAATCAATACAATTATAGCATGGATAATAAACGATTATCATGAACAAGGAAATATAATAATAACTCTTTTATTATTGCCTCTAGGGCATATTTCCAACAGTCTCCCACTTGCACTAGAGTCAATAATCTAGCATTACAAGGTAGTGAATCTAACACCCATAGAGTCTTGGTGTTGATCATGCTTAGCCCGTGGAAGAGGCTTAGTCAACGGATCTGCAACATTCAAATCCGTGTGTACTTTGCAAATGTTTATGTCCTCCTCCTTGACCGAATCGCGGATGGAATTGAAGCGTCGCTTTATGTGTCTGGTCCTCTTGTGAAACCTTGGTTCCTTGGCTAGAGCAATGGCACCAGTGTTGTCACAGAACAGAGTCATTGGGTTCAGTGCACTAGGCACAACTCCAAGATCTGTCATGAACTCCTTCATCCAGACACCTTCCTTCGCCGCCTCCGAGGCAGCTATATACTCCGCTTCACATGTAGAATCAGCTACCACGCTCTGCTTGGAACTGCACCAGCTTACCGCTCCCCCGTTGAGAATATATACGTATCCGGTTTGAGACTTAGAGTCATCCGGATCAGTGTCAAAGCTTGCATCGACGTAACCCTTTACGACGAGCTCTTGATCACCTCCATACACGAGAAACATATCTTTAGTCCTTTTCAGGTACTTCAGGATATTCTTGACCACTGTCCAGTGATCCATACCAGGATTACTTTGAAACCTTCCGGCCATACTTATGGCAAGGCTGACATCTGGTCTTGTGCACAGCATTGCATACATGATAGAGCCTATGGCTGAAGCATAGGGGACGACACTCATCTTTTCTCTATCTTCCGCAGTCACTGGGCACTGAGTCTTACTCAACTTTGTACCTTGCAATACCGGCAAGAACCCCTTCTTGGATTGATCCATTTTGAACTTCTTCAAAACTTTATCAAGGTATGTGCTTTGTGAAAGTCCTATCAAGCGTCTTGATCTATCTCTATAGATCTTGATGCCCAATATGAAAGCAGCTTCACCGAGATCTTTCATCGAAAAACTCTTGTTCAAATACCCCTTCACGCTATCCAAAAATTCTATATTGTTTCCAATCAGCAATATGTCATCCACATATAATATTAGAAACGCTATAGAGCTCCCACTCACTTTCTTGTAAATACAAGCTTCATTGTAAACTTGTATAAACCCAAACGCTTTGATCACCTCATCAAAGCGAAGATTCCAACTCCGAGATGCTTGCACCAGCCCATAAATGGAACGCTGGAGCTTGCATACTTTGTCTGCATTCTCTGGATCGACAAAACCCTCTGGTTGCATCATATACAACTCTTCCTTAAGAAAACCGTTAAGGAACGCTGTTTTGACATCCATCTGCCAAATTTCATAATCGAAATATGCAGCTATTGCTAACATGATTCGGACGGATTTAAGCATCGCTACGGGTGAGAAAGTCTCATCGTAGTCAATCCCTTGAACTTGTGAAAAACCCTTTGCCACAAGTCGAGCTTTATACACGGTGACATTACCGTCAGCGTCCGTCTTCCTCTTAAAAATCCATTTATTCTGAATGGCCTTCCGCCCTTCAGGTAATACTTCCAAAGTCCATACTTTGTTTTCATACATGGATCCCATCTCGGATTTCATGGCCTCTAACCATTTGTCGGAATCTGGGCCCACCATCGCTTCTCCACAGCTCGTAGGTTCACCGTTGTCTAACAACATGACCTCCAAGACAGGGTTACCATACCACTCAGGTGCAGTGCGTACCCTTGTCGACCTACGAGGTTCGGTAGTAACTTGATCGGAAGCTTCTTGATCATCATCATTGGCTTCCTCTTCAACCTCTGTAGGCTCCACAAAAACATCTTTCTGTGCTGCGCTACTTTCTGGTTGAAGCAGAGGTTCAATAACCTCATCAAGTTCTACCTTCCTCCCACTCAATTCTTTCGAGAGAAACTCTTTCTCGAGGAAGGACCCGTTCTTAGCGACAAACACTTTGCCCTCGGATCTGAGATAGAAGGTGTACCCAACTGTTTCTTTTGGGTATCCTATGAAGACACATTTGTCCGCTTTGGGTTCGAGCTTTTCTGGCTGAAGCCTTTTGACATAAGCATCGCAACCCCAAACCTTGAGAAAAGACAACTTAGGTTTCTTACCAAACCAACGGACTTAGATGGAGCCCTATTTAAAGTGAATGCAGCTGTCTCTAACGCATATCCCCAAAACGATAGTGGCAAGTCGGCAAGAGACATCATAGAACGTACCATATCTAATAGGGTTCGATTACGACGTTCGGACACACCATTACGCTGTGGTGTTCCAGGTGGTGTCAACTGTGAAACAATTCCACATTTTCTTAAGTGATCACCAAACTCATAACTCAGATATTCTCCCCCTCGATCAGATCGTAGGAACTTGATCTTCTTGTTACGATGATTTTCAACTTCACTCTGAAATTGCTTGAACTTTTCAAAAGTTTCAGACTTATGCTTCATCAAGTAAATATACCCATATCTACTTAAGTCGTCAGTGAAGGTGAGAAAATAACGATATCCACCGCGCGCCGTTACACTCATCGGACCGCACACATCAGTATGTATGATTTCCAATAAGTCACTTGCCCGTTCCATTGTCCCTGAAAACGGGGTTCTTGTCATCTTGCCCATGAGGCACGGCTCGCACGTGTCAAGTGATTCAAAATCAAGAGACTCCAAAAGTCCATCAGCATGGAGCTTCCTCATGCGTTTTACGCCGATATGACCGAGACGGCAGTGCCACAAGAAAGTGGTATTATCATTATCTACTCTACATCTTTTGGCATCAATGTTATGAACATGTGTATCATCATTATCGAGATTCAATAAGAATAAACCCCTAACTTCGGGTGCATGACCATAAAAGATATTACTCATATAAATAGAACAACCATTATTCTCTGACTTAAATGAGTAACCGTCTCGCAATAAACAAGATCCAGATATAATGTTCATGCTTAACGCAGGCACTAAATAACAATTATTCAGGTTCATAACTAATCCCGATGGTAATCGAAGAGCGAGCGTGCCGACGGCGATCACATCAACCTTGGAACCGTTTCCCACACGCATCGTCACTTCGTCCTTCGCCAGCCTCCGTTTATTCCGCAGTTCCTGTTTAGAGTTGCAAATGTGAGCAACCGAACCGGTATCAAATACCCAGGCACTACAACGAGAGTTGGTAAGGTACACATCAATAACATGTATATCACATATACCTTTGTTGTTGTTGGCCCCCTTCTTGTCCGCCAGATACTTGGGGCAGTTCCGCTTCCAGTGGCCGTTCCCCTTGCAATAGAAGCACTCAGTTTCTGGCTTGGGTCCAGCCTTGGGTTTCTTCACTGGATTAGCAACTGCTTTGCCACCCTTCTTAGAGTTACCCTTCTTGCCCTTGCCATTCTTCTTGAAACTGGTGGTTTTATTGACCATCAACACTTGATACTCCTTCTGGATGTCTGCCTCAGCGACTTTCAGCATCGAGAACAGCTCGGCGATGGTTTTGTTCATCCCTTGCATGTTATACTGCTGTACGAAGCTCTTGTAGCTTGGAGGGAGTGACTGGAGAATTCTGTCAATGATAGCCTCATCCGGGAACACAAGTCCCAGATCAGCTATGCGGGTATAGTACCCAGACATCTTCAGCAAGTGCTCACTGACAGACGAATTCTCCTCCATCTTACAAGCGAAGAATTTATCGGTGGTCTCATACCTCTCGATCTTAGCATTCTTCTCAAAGATGAACTTCAACTCCGTGTACATCTCATATGCACCATGACGTTCAAAACGCCTTTGAAGTCCTCCTTCCAAGCCGTACAACATGGCACACTGCACTATCGAATAGTCATCCGAACGCGTCTGCCAGACGTTCATAACGTCCGCAGGGGCTCCAGGAGCGGGGGGTTCACCTAGCGGTGCATTTAGGACATAAACCTTTTGGGCAGCTGTGAGGATGATCCTCAGATTGCGGAGCCAGTCCACAAAGTTGCTCCCGTCATCTTTCAGTTTAGCTTTCTCTAGGAACGCATTAAAATTCAGGGGAACTCCTGCGCGAGCCATCTACAACATAAGATTTGCAAAGACAATTTTTAGACTATTGTTCATGATAAGTGAGTTATTACCTAATCAAATTAATTATAACTCCCACTCAAATTGACATCCCTCCGGTCATTCGAGCGTGACATGATCCAAATTCACCAACCCAAGTCCGATCATCACGTGAGATGAGGTGGTGTCAATGGTGAACATCAATATGTTGATCATATCTACTATATGACTCATGCTCGACCTTTCGGTCCTTTGTGTTCCGAGGCCATGTCTGTACATGCTAGGCTCGTCAAGTCTAACCCGAGTGTTCTGCACGTGCAAAACTGGCTTGCACCCGTTGTATGCGAACGTAGAGTCTATCACACCCGATCATCACGTGGTGCTTCGAAACGACGAACCTTCGCAACGGCGCACACTCGGGGGGAACACAATTTTATCTTGAAATTTTAGTGAAGGATCATCTTATAATGCTACCGTCGTCCTAAGCAAAATAAGATGCATAAAAGGATTAACATCACATGCAAATCATAAGTGACATGATATGGCCATCAACTCGTGCTTTTGATCTCCATCTCCAAAGCACCGGCATGATCTCCATCGTCACCGGCGCCACACCATGATCTCCATCATCATGATCTCCATCATCGTGTCGCCATCGGGGTTGTCGGCGCCCACCATGCTCTTACTACTATTGCTACCGTTTAGCGATAAAGTAAAGCATTACAAAGCGCTTGAAGATTGACCCGCAGGTCATACAAAAATTAAAGACAACCCTATGGCTCCTGCCGGTTGCCGTATGCATCGACATGCAAGTCGATATTAACTATTACAACATGATCATCTCATACATCAAATATAATTCATCATGTCATTGGCCATATCATATCACATACATACCCTGCAAAAACAAGTTAGACGTCCTCTAATTTGTTGTTGCATGTTTTACGTGGCTGCTATGGGTATCTAGCAAGAACGCTTCTTACCTACGCAAAACCACAACGGTGATATTCAAGTTGCTATTTAACCTTCTACAAGGACCGCCTTGTTCTATTCCGATTCAACTAAGATAGGAGAGACAGACACCCGCTAGCCATCTTATGCAACAAAAGTCACATGTCTGTCGATGGAACCGGTCTCATGTACGTGGACATGTAAAGTTGGTCCGGGCCGCTTCATCCTATAATACCGCTGAATCAAGAAAGACTAAGGAGGGCAGCAATTTAAACATCAACGCCACAAACCCTTTTGTGTTCTACTCGAGAAAGCATCTACGCAAGATCCTAGCTCATGATGCCACTTTTGGGGAACGTTGCATGGGAAACAAAAAATTTCCTACCGTTCACCAAGATCAATCTAGTAGATGCAACTACGAGGGGAGAGTGTGATCTACGTACCCTTGTAGATCGCTAAGCGGAAGCGTTATGAACGCGGATGATGGAGTCGTACTCGTCGCGATTCAGATCGCCGAAGACCTAGCACCGAAGCAACGGTGCCTCCGCGTTCTTCACACGTACGGCTCAGGGACGTCTCCTCCTTCTTGATCCAGCAAGGGGTGGAGGAGAGGTTGATGGAGAACCGGCAGCACGACGGCGTGGTGGTGATGGTGGAGAAGAACTCCAGCAGGGCTTCGCCTAAGCTCCGCGGGAGAAGAAGATATTACGGGAGAGGGAGGGCAGCACCGAGGCACAAACTGTGTTGGCTGCCCTCCCTTTGCCCCACTATATATAGGGGGGGTGGAGAGGTGAGGGCGCCCTAGGGTTTCCCCCTAGGGGCCGGCGGCCAGGGCAAGGGGAGGGGGCGGCGGCCAGGGCAGGGGGGCGCGGCCAGGCCCTAGGGTTTCCCCCCCTAGGTGCCTTGCCCCCCAAGGCCAAGGGGTGCGGCCAGCCCTAGGGGGTCCCACCCCCTTAGCCGCATGAGGAGAGGGCCCAGGGGGGGCGCACAGCCCCTTGAGGGCTGTGGTGTTCCCCCTTGTGGCCCACTAGGCCCAGAACCACTTCCGGACCCCCCGAAACCCCTTCCGGTACTCCGCCGATTTCCCGATGCTCCCCGGAACACTTCCGGTACTCCGAAACCTTTCATCCTATATATCAATCTTCGTCTCCGGACCATTCCGGAGACCCTCGTCATGTCCGGGATCTCATCCGGGACTCCGAACAACCTTCGGTAACCATACACTTTTCTCACTAACAACCCTAGCGTCACCGAACGTTAAGTGTGTAGACCCTGCGGGTTCGGAAACCATGTAGACATGACCGAGACACTCCCAGGTCAATAACCAATAGCGGGATCTGGATACCCATATTGGTTCCTACATGTTTCTCGATGATCTCATCGGATGAACCACGATGTCAAGGATTCAGGCAATCCCGTATACAGTTCCCTTTGTCTCGTCGGTATGTTACTTGCCCGAGATTCGATCGTCGGTATCTCTATACCTAGTTCAATCTCGTTACCGGCAAGTCTCTTTACTCGTTACCGTAATACATAATCCTGTGACCAACCACTTAGTCACTTTGAGCTCATTGAGATGACGTATTACCGAGTGGGCCCGGAGATACCTCTCCGTCACACGGAGTGACAAATCCCAGTCTCGATCCATGTCAACTCAACAGACACCCTCGGAGATACCTGTAGAGTACCTTTATAGTCACCCAGTTACGTTGTGACGTTTGGTACACACAAAGCACTCCTACGGTGTCAGTGAGTTACATGATCTCATGGTCATAGGAACTTATACTTGACATGCAGAAAACTATAGCGATAACTGTCACGATCAAAAGCTATGTTAACGTTTGGGTCTCGTCCATCACATCATTCTCCTAATGATGTGATCCCGTTATCAAATGACAACTCATGTCTATGACCTGGAAACCGCGGTCATCTTTGATCAACGAGCTAGTCCTGTAGAGGCTCACTAGGGACACAAAGTCTGTCTATTCATCCACACGTGTATCTGAGTTTCCAATCAATACAATTATAGCATGGATAATAAACGATTATCATGAACAAGGAAATATAATAATAACTCTTTTATTATTGCCTCTAGGGCATATTTCCAACAAAGGTAAGGGAATTTGATGAGTTTCTTTGCCGGTGAAGTACGTTTTCTTCAGGTAATTCCGATACTGCCACCAAGCATTCTTGAAGATAGCAGAGGTATTAGCACGGGTTACCTCATCATGAGTTTCCAAATCGGTCATTCCCTATAGAGAAAATGGGAAAATTTGTTGTATTATAACCATCATGGAGGTAGGATGTATGGGACAAAGCAAAGTAATTGCCATGAATAACATTACTTACACATAACTCCTGGACAAAAACCTGCAACTGGCATTTTCCTTCATCTTCAGTATAATATTTCCAAGATGGGAAGATACGCACATACGATTTAACAACATCAAATGCGATAGATGCTAAAGTACGACTAGCTGGTTGTGCTTCCACCACAGGAATAGGCGTACTAATTGGTGGATTTGGGGTTCGCCATGGTAGTACTGGCCCTTTGGGAACTGGAGCTGCCTTACTAACTGCTCTTCTTTGGGAGCTCTGTGGTGGAGATGGTGCTGTGTCTATAGGAACTGGGTTACTATCTGCTGGGGTTGGGGTTAGATTGGGCGAAGCTGGTTCTCTATCCATCATAGTAGGGGTACAATCTACGAGAGTTTGGGTTATGTGTGGTAGGGCTGGTTCTCGTGCATGTACAACCGGGGTGCTATCTCCACCAAGAGGTAGCACTGTTTTATTTGAAGACCGTGTTTTTAGTCCGCTAGATGCTGGCATCACCCGCTCCAATTCAAATGGCTGATAAATAGGAAACATAGTTGAATGTACAGACATTGTATTAGAGACAGATGCCATAGATAGTGTGGAAAAAAGATGACATGAAATAGTTGACATGTATATTGTTTAACTAAAACGGATAGCAGGACATAATTTCGCATATATGATGTCTATCTAAACTGGATAGCATAGCATAACATAATTCAAAGATATGATGAATAACTAAAACACCATGCAAAGTTAGAGCATACACCTCGCTAGGGGGATAGGACTGGTCATCTATCTCTGAATCCATCTCTGAGGAGCTATCGGGACCCAACAAGAGATCTGCTTCGACAGGTAGCACTGTCTGCTCTGAAGGACTTGTTTTCACTCCAGATTTTTCAATCTCCCACCCAAATGGATGATTCACAGGAAGAGTAGTTTAATGTACAAACATTGTCGACAAATGAAAATGTAATGAAGAAAAGGATGGGAAAGTTATCATTCAAATATATGATGCCTGGTTAAACAGGATGGCATTGCACAGATATATTATGGCTGGCTAAAAGACATGAGACTGCATAATTCCCATATATGATATAGAAACTAAACAGGTGGAGACAGAACGTGTCTAAACTAAGAAGATGACATATGTGATATCAAAAGTAGGCACTGCAAGGCAACATATGCATGATATGACTAACATCATCATGCAAAGGTAGAGAAAACACCTTGGGGGTAAATAGGAGTGGTCAGCGGCGTCTGAATCCGCCTCAGAACATATGTCTTTCTCTGGATTACAATCTGGAGAGGGGTGGGGAGGGTTTGCCATTGAACCCACCATGGAGCGATGTCTGCATGACATTGTATTGCCGCGCAAAACTCATCTATTTTTCTCTACATGTTCAGCATGACTGTGTACAATATCTGACATGCATACGAAAAAAATATGGTGAGATTATGTAAGGAGAGCATGCAGAAATTTAGAGTGATGGTAACAACCAGTGGATGGATCCAAAAATAATGATAGCAGGCTGATGATTGCTTTAATTTAATAAAAAGATAGATGATGATTGCTTTACTATTTGTGTCCCACACAAGATGAACAACATAGGCATACCCTAGGTGAACTAGATATTAGACAGAGATACTATTCATTGCTTCCTCGATATGTGCCCCACAACTAATTTAGAACTCAAGTTTGAACATTAATTTGGACCTGACTTGGAGTCCAATTGGTGAACAGGACGATAAAGTAGCAGGTAATTTTAAACAATGCATAACATAAGCAGAATCAATAGACTGCGACCTGTCTTGTGGACCCGTGTACTCCTCAGGTTCATCTGTTGAGTCGATGATGGTGATGCCGTTGCGGTGGGTGCCGGCGGCAGGGAAGGAGATCTGAGGTGGCGAAAGACGGTCAGGAGTCGTGATGTCTGGTTTGGTGGATGTTTCTGTCAATGGAGCACCTCAGGTGAGGTGGACGACGTCGCGGCAGGAGCAGGACAAACCACACAAAGTTCCCTTCAACACCTACTTGTAACTGAAGTAATTCTGCAAGGGCTCATTTGGCTTGCATGCCTCTAAAAACGCAGGGATAGAAAAAACACCGGAATAGGATAGGAATGCACATGGTAAACACAGCATTTGAAAACACGGGATTTCTGTCAACTTGGGTGTTTGGTTTACAGGAGTTGGAAGAGCAGAGGAATGCAAAGAAACATGGCCAAAATAAAGTGAGACCATATGAAAGCGTGTATAGTTAGAATGTTATTCTGCCACTAATGCACTTGTTCTTATTTTCATGCATAGGATTTTGAAAAGTAGGTCCAGGTGGATGTTTTGCTTCATTCCTTTCAACAAAATGCATGAATAATTGAATAGTAGAGTGCCATTGGAAAATTCCCTATTGCTATGTTTTTCCGTCGAACCAAAATAGCCCTAATGGATTGACATGAATGTACAGTAATAAGTGATGCAACAAGTGTACAACCTCTTTGCCGTAGCCGTGTCGACCTCGGCATCATTGGGTAGGTCGCTGAAGCAGTTGAGGCAGAGGTGGCTGTCGGAGGTGTGGAGGAAGATCTGAGAAATCTGTAGACGGCGTCCAGGGCACTGCTCTGTTGTGATGGTTCGTTCTATCGTTGGAGCAGCCTCGGTGAGCCGTAAGACGTCAAGGCTGAAGCAGCACAAGACAGACATCGTCAATCTCAAGTGGGATTCTAATAGCATCTCCAATAGATGATGTAAAATAGATGTAAATTTTACATCACCAAAAACCACCTGACTACAACAGATGAGGTAAAAACTGTTGACTCTGAACTTAACTGTCAAAACTGAAATTTAATGTGGAATCTGAATGTTACTGTCAAAACTGAACGCAATGGTAGCAGAGAGGCACTTGACATGTAGTTTAGGGAGGGCCTGCAGTTCATCTTCAACCTGCACACCCCTGAGGCGCCAGCCACCACCGGCCCCAGCGCCGCCTCGCCGCCCCGAAACAACTCCCGACCACCGGTCTGCCACCGCCTCGGCCAGCCCTCTAGGCCCCCCATCCCCCACCCTAAACCCTCAGATAGATAGTGGGGTACCTCTCCGGGGAGCCCCCATCCCCGCTGCGGGTGGTTCTTCCTTAACTCCGGCGAGCCCCCCCACCCACTGAAAATCGACTGACCCAAAAGTCGATTCAGTCGACTGAAGTGTAGCTAAATCGGAGCAGAGCAGCAGCACGCGCGAGGGGGAGAGCAGCAGCAGCAGCGCGAGCGAGCGAGCAAGAGCCAGAGCAGCAGCAGCTGGGTGAGCGAGCGATCGAGCGAGAGCCGGAGCAGCAGCAGCAGCGCGAGCGAGCGAGTGAGAGCCGGAGCAGCAGCAGCAGGTGACCCGGCTGGTATGGACGCCGCCACCGAAGGGGCCTCACACTGGGGGAGAGCCGCCATGGAGATGTCGCCCACGGCGCCGGCTTCAAGGTAGCCGCTCCATGGGGGTGCGGGATGGAGCACCGTCGGCGCCGGGAGGTCGAGCTAAGGAGAAGGTGTGATGCTATGAGTGTACAACCTCTTTGGTGGCGCCGAGTAGGCCTCGGCTTTGTCCGCTGAGTCGGTGAGGATGTTACGGTTCCTGTGGAGCAGGTTAAGGAGGCACTGTGGGGATGGAGCTGCTGCGATAGACGAAGCGATCGTCAGAGCAGCTCCTTGGAGGTGGAGGACGGGACGGCTGAACCGGCAGGACGACGAGATGGACGACGGATCCTCATCCGGGGAGGTGGACGAGGGACATCGACATGTTGCGATGGATGACGTCGTCGGGGAAGAGGCTCCGGCGAGGCAGCGGTGAGGTGGCGGACGGAGGAGGGTGGGGTTTCGCGGCTGGAGCGGAGAGGTTATGGCGGCCTGGGATTTCGAATGGCAAAAAGGAGGCGATGGAGACGCGCTTGTCCAAAATGTAGGGTGTGTTACAAAAGTACCCCCCACCGATTTGAACTAGCGGACCTTTCGGCTCAGGGTTAGAAAGGGGATTTCGCGTGTCGGCATTTGGTAGCTGGAGGGAGTTTTCGCGTGCGTTGTAATTTCGGGATAGCAAGGCGTGGGTTGTGAAGGCGCCAGTTTTGGGAGCACGATATCTGAATTTTTGGGGTGCGGGTTGAATTTTAGGGACAAGCCTAACGTGTAATATTGTACTTGTACGTACCAAATCAATTCGCACTTCCTCAACCAAAAAGAAAACGAAAAAATAAAACTATTCACGCCACACAAAGAGAGAGAGTCTTGCCCCGTTTTACTATAAAAATGCTATTTAAAGCTACTCATACCAACAATTTAGTGCAATTAAATGCTATTCGGTAGTATGAATCCATGTTATGTCCAATTAAATTTTTTCGCTTGCTGTATAATGCATGTAACCTACTCATACCAACATTTTAGTGCATTCCAAATGTCTATACTATCGCTGCAATTCGAACTGAATTTGAATTCGTTTCTCTATTTCAATAACAATCTACAATCATGATTGTTGCCAACTTCAACCATCATTCGTGTATTACCTTAATAACACACCACATGATTACTATAGAGATAGATCTGAACTATGTGGACTACATGAACTCGAATTCTATTTTTTGAATACACTTGATGTTGATTCCAAATAATAGTACATTTGATGTACTAACTATATATTCATAATCCAAACCATGTTCCATACGTGTACACCATGTTTATCACACATAGTATAGTGCCCCGCCCCCTACATTATGAAAAGTATTTAGACCTGAACTGCAAAAGCCACACATAAGCCCAAATTATTATCAATGTTCTATATGTTATACGTAGTACTAGCAAGATGCACATGCGTTCCACAGAACATCAACATGATCAAGGGGAGACCTGATTTGCAAATATGGAGAGGGGCGTGGGTATCTTTTTTAAAATTGCCATAGTTTCCTTCCTATCCGTCAGATATAAATCGGACGGCCTATATTGCAGGATGGCACCATCACCAACAACTCCGTTTTTTATAAGAGTAGAGATAAAATATATTATATGTAGTATAACATGTTCATAACCACACCATGTGTATCACCGTTATATATATTCGCACATGCGTCAGTTTAAAACACTATGATAAATTCTTCAAATATCTGAATTCGCTTTTTATAATGAAGTATGATCTCTATTCGTCTTTTACACCCACACAATCCTCTTATCTTTGTAGCTAGCTACCGCTAACTTTCTCTCGTGCATGCAGACGACCGCATCCCTCTCACCCTCCCTCAGCATTTTGTAGCTCCATCGCGCAAATTCGTCTTTTCACTTTAGGTCATTCACCCACGGTGTGTGTAGGCCCCCCAGCTCCTTCTTTATGGCACACATCGATCGATATGCCTCTCTAGCCGGGTGTGCCTAGCACAAAACACAAGCTTCCCCTCTTCTCTTATCACCGTCCATGCCTCACTCCCACCACTCTATTCATTGATCTCGTACTCGCACACTCCTCCCCCCTCGATATAGTATGACTCTCGCACCGCCTCCTAGATGCATCCCTCTCTCTCTCTATCCTTCTCCCCGTGCCTCATTTGCTTCTAACACACACATGCATGTATACCGATCGATCTCCCAACATATACCTAGGTCAACTTTAAATATTCCCCCCCCCCTCGATCGACGTACCTCACAAGTTATGTCTCTCCTTTCTCTAACAAAGGACGATTGATCTTCCTATGTAGTTATGTCTGCTTACCACAGCCATATAGCCCCCCCTCATCATTCGTGCATGCCTCCTGACCCGTCTCTCACACGCATGTGCACAGACAGGCAGGCGGCAGCCATCCCCTCTCTTATTGATATTGGAGGCGTGCCCTCCGGTTGTCTAGCAAGCCTATCCCACCATTTGTTAGAAGCAACTCCACTACCACCCCCTCCAACACTCTAGCTCTGTCTCTCTCCCAAACTTATTCCTCTCCTACACATATGCATGGATGCCGATCGATCTCCCTTAATACATGAGGTAGATCGATCTCCCTTAATACATGAGGTAGGCCTCTCTCCTCCTCCACACATATACCAGCCATTGTACCTCTATAGTTAATTAGGCCTCCCTCCCCCCCACCACACACCGATAGTCGAGTGTTTTAGGTAGATATCCATGCCACAGAGACAAACTGCACCTATCCCCTCTCACGTTCCAGTAGGCCAGCCACTCTATATCTTTGACGTGGGCACACACAAATTCAATGGCACTCTTTATCAATCGCGTGCACACACACACACACACATCATCCCTCTCTTCGATTCTATGGACACCTCAAGCCGATGATACCTCCACTCTCTTCTCGTGGATCGCCCCCTCTATATATATGATATATCGAGGACTCTATTTCACACACATTGCATATGTTACATTTTTTAAA
>LR738715.1:590873598-590909097 GCA_902687465.1 Secale cereale
AAAAAACTCTCACGAACCCACACACTATATCTCTCTACATTTGTATCTCTCTCACACAACCCCAGGTAGGTGGTGTACGTATACAAGAAGAGAATAGGTGCATCGTGCACGTACTCACGCTTCGTGCCCAGCCACACCCGCGCGGGTACACGGTGGAGCTCATTTCTGTACGAAATGGCAGCCCACGTGCTAATTTGAACGCGTGTAGCGGTTGTTTACCTACGGAGTTCGTGTACCACGCGTGCACGAAACAAAGTTCGACTTGATGCGTTGGCGCATTATTTTTAAATAATGTTATATCCCTCAATGGCACGTACACAGAATATAAAACAATTTTTATGGAGAAAAAGGTAGTCCGCTCCACTATATACAATGGAGCCTGCCTGCCTGGTTTGTCTCTCTTCGGAGTATATTGCACAAGGCTACGATGGCCTCTCTCTCTCACCGTTGGTCACTGATCCGGCAGCATCCCGTCCGCCGGAGGAAAGGGAGGACGTGCATCGTTTCTCCGTTCGACGGCGCCGAGGCAGCACGTCCCGATCTGCGGTACACGCTGTTCTCTCTGACCAAGCTTCGGCGTGGTAGGGCCTACGCCACCTGCTCGCTGTCGCTGTATGGGCAGATTCCGCCCGCCGCCACTCACCTAGTTACATCCCGACGACCTCCAGGTATCCCCTCTGGCATGGCTCCACTGCCCGTCTTCCCACGTCGCTGCATGTGGATCTTCCATAGTTTTTTGCCCAAAATGTAGCTCGTCCGGCGTACATTCCATATTGCAATCTCGTCCTCATATCGTTTTAGACAAACACAACCGTGTTGTTATCTTCCCTTAGGACAAGGAATATGCTTCTTTTTTGTTGTCGCATGTGTCATCAACTGTTATTGGCCAGTAATTGTTTCCTCTCTACCTCTTTTTTGCAAACAGGGCTATCCATTTCACCTCGTTGCTATTGCGACCTTTTGGTGAACTGCACAAATCACTTTTTTCTTAAGAGTGTTTTGTGCAGTTCTACCAAAATGTCACATGGTCAACGTCTCTACATTTCAGTGCGACTGCACAAAGGGAGATTGGTTTTGCTCTATCCTCCTCATCCAACTCCAAGCCTAATCTTCTCCAACTAGATAGTCTTAAGAGAGACTGCAAAGGTGACCGGCTTCTATTTGTGTGTTTATTGTTTCATCAGCAGTCCTCTATTATCGTAATCACACTTAATATCTTTGGAACAGGGACACTCAGCTCTATTTTAGTGGAACTGCACAAAATGATCGGAATGTTGCATGCTCCAAACAGCTACTTTTTTCCCAACATGCCTTGTTGATTTAGACAGAGCTGGGGGGACGTTGCTGCCAATGAAAGTATGGATCAATTTAAATTTAACACCTTCTCACAACTTTGTCTTCAATTGTGATGAAAATATTAGCTCTGATTAGCAAGGAAGTTAGTTTTTTATTGTTTCTGAAAGAGCATCGATGGCAAAACACACGAAACAAAAGCTGAAAGCTCACACCATTGTATAATTTCATGTCGCTGGAAAATTATTTGTATAGTACGTCAATTATGTAAACAAATGCTGGAAGCTTGATAGCATTGCCAGAAGCCTCTTCGGCATCCGGGTCCATGTGCCATGCACAAAATTGTACTCCTTCGTTCCTAAATTTTTGTCTTTTTACAAATTTCAAATGGGCATATTTTAGAGTGTAGATTCACTCATTTTGCTTCGTATGTGTACTCCCTCAGTTCCTAAATATTTGTCTTTCTAGAGATTTCTACAAGTGACTACATACGAAGCAAAATGAGTGAATCTACACTCTAAAATATGTCTATATACATCTGTATGTAGTAGTCCATTTGAATCTCTAAAAAGACAAATATTTGAGTAGTCACTCGTTGAAATCTCTAGAAAGACAAATACTCTAGAGTATATTTAAGAACCGAGGGGGTAGTGCACAGCCGCATGGTAGACTCAGACCGGTCGTTGCGCCGCATTAATAGTGAGTAATGAGCAGTCAAATCGTAAGCCCCACCTTTCCCACTGTAAGTTGCTCGGAAGAAGCAACCATCAATATGCTCTTCTTTGAATCCGCTCATACTACTCCATCCGTCACTGTTTATAGAGCGCGCTTCAGAAAAAGAGAAAATCTCTGGACCCAAGGCGACTAGCGATCGGCCTGAAAAATAGCATTGGTAGTTATAGCACGGCGTCTATTACTAGAGGAAATAATGCGTACACACATGCATGGAGTGCTTCCACCTTCGATACACACATGCATGCACTTACTCCACTCCGTAGTACTACATCGAGAGAAAATTGCGGTTACCACGCTCTAATTAATTAAGCATTAAACCAAACGCGTCTAAAGTCTCTCTGGTGGTGGAAATGCATTGAGAGAAATGCATCATAATGAAGCGCGCCATGTAAACTATGACGGAGGGAGGAGTAGTATGAAGGTGCAAAACCAAGTACGCATACGGCCAGTCGGTCAACGCACCTCCTCTTGGCATATCACTGACATGTGGGACTAGAGTGTGAGCAAACCGATCTCAATTGACAGCAAAATGGACAACCCGCCGTTCTTTGAGAGAGACGAGGAGAGAGAACACACAGACGGGCTCGCACGGAGGCCAAGATATATTCGAGCATGGTTGATCGATATCATCATTACATGTTGGGCTGTCGTTTCCGCCCTTCTCCGGAATAAATGTGTACTTTATCAGAGATTAAAAAAATAAGAGTACAGAGGCTCCACCATGCGGTTCTAGTAGTAGTACTACTCGTACTACTAAACCTTGCGCTTGGCTCTTCGCCTCTTCGTGAAGTCGAACAATGATGGTACTCCGCATGTTCGGTACTACAGTGTATGCCTCTGGCAATCTGACACCGAATGAACTGATGCATGTCCACCGCCTGGGCGAGGGTACGTTGCATTAGTCAAAAGGCGTAAGCGAGCTTCACCTTGTCCTGCAAGCTTCTCCTCGTTCTGCGAGTTGATGGGACACACCAACAAGTAGTGCTAGTCCATACTCCCTCCTTCCGGTTAATATGGCTTAATCTTTTTTTGTGGGTAAATGAGAGAGCTTTATTCATATATATATATATATAAGCATTCTTAGGACGATCATCCAAGACACTGGTCACTAGGAAGCGAGGTACCCCGAAAAAAAAAGAAGGAAGCGAGGTGTTTCATCAAGCCAGCTCTTGGCCACATTCAAAGTGCAGCAAGCACGGTTCGCACAAAGATGCGCTGCAAGGTTTGCTGACCTGTTTACATGCTGAATAACAAAAAAAAGAAATATTACCGAGCGCTCCTATTTGTAACAGGATATGAGCCAGAATTAAGCGAGAATTGTGGCGAGTGTTCCATGCAATCAACTTCCATTATCACATGCGAGAACCCTCGAAGAGAACCAAATGTATTGAAGATTGCTTTATCACATTTTAAAAATATAATAAGAGTGCAGACGCTCCTCCATCCGGTTCCTAGTGTACCTCTATAGACTACTATAAACTTTGCGCTTGGTTGTTCGCCTCTTCGGGAAGTGCAACAATAATAATACTACTAGTATAGTGTATGCTTCTGGCAATCTGATACCGAATTAACTGTTGCACGTCCACCGCCTGAGCGAAGGACAGCTTGCATTAGTCAAAAGTTTCTCCTTGTCCTCTGAGCCACCGCGCGCAAGCTTCTCCCGTCTTGTAAGCTTCTCCTCGTTCGGCAAGTTGACGGGACACAACAAAGTAATGCTAGTCCATACTGCCTCCTCTTCGGTTAATATGGCTTAATTTCAAATGAGCTAAATACACTGTTTGTCACGGTATATTTGTGAAAATACGTTAGTGGACTTCATAATGCACTCATTGCGCTCAATATATACATTTTCCGATGTTTATACGGTCACTAGCTCACCCTGGCTGAGTATGTGTGTGCATGCACATGTAGGTTGAGCACTTGAGCGTGACCGTGTGTGTTCTGTCGTGTGCTCGGACATGCTTGCATTAGGGCATCGCGCGCGTTTTTGCGTCCATGTGTATGTGTGACTGTTGCATACACGTAGGGGGAGTACGTGTAGGTGCCACTAAAGGAGCAGACAAATCACACAATAAGTTAGTCGAAAGAAGCAACCATCATTTCACTCTTCAATGACACATACGCAATATAAAATGGTTGATATGGAGAGAAAAAGAAAACCACTATATATACACTAGCAGGAGCCTAAGCTACAAGCCTGCTTGCTTGGGTTGCTCTCTTCACAGGCATAGAACGACGATGGCCACACCGCTGGTCACATATCCGGCCTGATCCCGCAGCTGGGGGAAGGGAACAATGTTCTGCGTAGACGCGGTCGACATTTGCGAGGGAGAAAATCCATAGTCGGTGCGTCCCAATATGGGATCACCGCGGTATGGGCCGATGCCGCATCCCAACCACCCTTCTAGCTACATCCCGACGTCCGTTTCGAAAATATTAGTGCATGTCAACAAAAATTATAGTAGTATCGTTGTTTCGTTTTGAAAAAAAGCATATAAGCTATTACATCTTACCCAAAGGATCTTTATATTCGACAGACACAAAATATCCATTCGACTGTTCAAAATTACTTTCACTGCTGACCTGGTGCCGAGGTAATTGCTGCATCGCCACCAAAACCCACCATCTCTTAAGCTAAAGTAGACCGAGCTAACCCTATATTAGCATATTACTAAGATAAACAGAAGGCATTGTAGAATCATTTAGGACCTGAGCTTGTCAATCTGAATGTGGAGGGACACCAGTTTAGCCCCGACCAGCAGCTTGGGCGGAACTGTGAAGAAGGTCAGCTCCTGCACGGCAACGTCGTCGGGATCCCTGCTGCTTGTCACCTCCATTTCCACCTTGATGGCATCGGTCCTGCCTTTGGGCTCCCTCGGCGGTCCGTTCGCCCACAGCTTGGCCACGTAGTGCGGCAGTGGGGACGCCCCCGCTCTGATGCAGATGACCAACACGGCAATAGGCGCGCCTATGTCGAGCATGCCACCGACCAAGAAAAACGTGCAGCCGTCCTCCTCCGTGAACAGCAAGAGCCGTGGCTCTGACAGTGGCACTTGCAGCTGGAGCGCCTTGCCGTACTGGATCATGTGCACGGGCATGGGATGCACGGTGCTGATGTGGTGGGAGAGAATCGGTGGCGGGCCTTCGTAGCCGCAGACGGGCACGGGGCATTTGCAGGGCGCGAGCGTACACACGCTCTGGTGATCGACGAGCTTGTGGTAAGTGACGTAGAGCCCACAGCCTTTGTGCGGGCACTCCACCCTCACCAAGGAGAGGGCGGCGTCCACCGCCGTGTACCGCACGTCGAAACCACCGTCGCGCTCGCACTTCTGGCACTGCCGCTGGTTCCTGGGGCGCTCGACGCAGCAGTCCGCGCAAGCCAGGTGTCCTCCCTTGCACTGCACAAATCAATCGAACAACACATCAATCAAGAAACCTGCACCTTGCTCGATCAGCCGAACGGACAAGGTGTATTCGAACCTCATACACTGGAGGCTTCAAGGGGCGGAGGCACAAGGGGCAGTGGAGCAAGGTGAGGTCCATCGAGACCATAGAGAACTCCAGCGTCGGGTCCTGTTCCGTCTGGATGTTCTGGCCCTCCTTGTGCACAACCATCTCTCGCTTTATTAGGGCCGGAGCATTATAAAGCTTTACCATCACATATTCATACTACTTCAAGGTGCATTAAATCAACACATGCAAGTATCAAAAGGAGAGTCACGGCATGCATGCATGCGTTGTAATTAATGCATCGGTAAAAGCAAATTATTGAAAAATATATCGAGTGAAGTGCTTTGATGTGTTGCGTCAACTCGTACAAGACCGAGAAGTTTGATTACTACAACGCCCTCTCGCCTTAACCGCACCTGCCTTTGGCTGCATGACAGGTGGGCCACCGACCTGTTGGGCCCACCTGTCATGGACACAAAGGCAGGAGAAGTAAGCCAATGAAGTTGCGTCCCTCCCTCGCCCATGAGCGTGGTGGCTGGCAGGACTAGGAGAAGCTTTCGTTCGCTGCATGCTCTCCCTCCCGTACGCGGTGGACATGCAGCAGTTCAATCGGTGTCAGATGGCCAGAAGCATACTATAGTACTCCTCCACTGCAGTAGTACTCCCGAAGAGGCGAAGTGCCAAGCGCAGCCCGGACGCTCGTGTGGCAGTTTCATGTGTAGAGTAGTCTAGGATAGCGTGTACCGTGCCTGTAAGCTTAAAATTGTTGGGGTCGGCTACTCAGCTCCATGCTATATTTTTTTGATTAATAAAATCCTCTGGCCCTACCTTTCATCCTGGTGATTCTAGTTTGCACGCTCATCTGGTCAAGACAGGAATATATATTTTAATTTGTGGTGGGATAAATGTTAGAGGTTTCAGCAACTGGAGTATTGTACATTGCGGGTCTTTCAGCCAAGTTTAGAGGCAACCATGTGGGGCCAGTGCTATGATGTGTCGCGTCAACTCGTACAACGAGGAGAAGCTTGACTTTACGACTACACGCCTTCTCCCTCGCCCTTGCGCGCGGTGGCTCGCAAACGAGGACAGGCTTTTGCTTATAGTACTACAACAAGCTATCCCTCCCGCTCGTGGTGGACGGACATGCAGCAGTGGATTCAATACTGTAGAAGCAGTAGTGCAATCCGAACGTGGCATTTGCGAACCTTGGAGCACGCATATAGCCAGGCTCTTGCATGAGAAAAAATTGCTATGTGAGCCCACTATTGTAGTACTACTTGCTAGTATAGCCCTGTAAACCAGAAAGGAGTATTTGCCTTCCTAGAGATTTCAACAAGTGACTAGACTACACCGAGACGGAGTACATATGGAGCAAAATGAGTGAATCTACACCGTAAATAAATATGTAGTTCTCTCATTTTCCTCTCGGCCTTGGTCGCGGTGCACAATATTGAGTATACTAGTATCATCTTGAAATTTATGAAGTCACCATAGGCACCTCGTCGTCGACGGGAACGTCTTGTAATGCCCAGGATGGGACTATACCTCCTACGTGTCGAGGCACGACTTAAAGGTATAAGCCCATCCTAGAATGATCTCAAGTTTGGTATCTTTGCATGACTCATGTAAAAGAGGGATTAAATGCAAAAGGAGATAGTTGGCTTACACTCGCCACTTCACACAATACATTACATAAGCAATCATCATTCAAAACATCACAACCCGACTACGGGTGAAGATCCAAAAGAAAGATACCAAAACAACATAAAGCCACAGGTCAGGATCGAATCCTAGTAGAAACCACTACTGACTATCGAAACGTCACAAGCAAACAGCCAAACTCTTCATCGAGCTCCTGGTGAAGTACTGGTCCATCTCCTGCATCAAACTCGGCTGAACCTGCATCTGGTGTGGTGAAGTAACTGTGAGCCACAGAGGACTCAGCAATCCCGTTCCCGGGTAACAAGACTATTTAAGCCTTGGGTGAGGACAAGGCTGAAGAAAGAACGAGAGGTGAAGGAACAACAAGAGTCTGCAACAGCAACTAGCACTAGCTTACGTAAAAGAGAGCGAGAAGAGAAGTGCCTCGGTCGAGAGATGATCACGAAGTGATCCTACCTAAAGCCGGTCAAACATAACCCCACCGTGTTCAACTCCCGAATCCCTATTCGGAAATTGACAGTCACGGTACACACGCTGGTAGTGTATTGAAACATTGTGTCAAGTTATCTACAACCGGATATTAACAAGCTCCCATGTGCCACATAACCGCGGGCACGGCTTTCGAAAGTTCAAACCCTGCAGGGGTGTTCCAACTTGACCCATTACAAGCCCACGATCCGCGGAGTCGCAACTCCAAGGTGGGAAGACCCGAGTATTCTCGGAATCCCGTGCTCAAGTTAAACCGAACTAAGGTAAGGCTAATCCAGCAAATCCTCCCGGCGTGTCGACACCCTGATAGTAGCCGCGCGTATCTAAGTCTCAGGACACGACCGGATGGGTGATGCTACAGGACCCAATCCTCGAGTTTCCCCGTGGTGGTTCCCGCAGGACCCCCGTTTGGGACCAACACCATCAGCACTGGCCCCCCCTGCTATGTAGAATTAAGAACCCGGGGACATGACCCCCTATGCAATTAATTAATTATTTAAGTTGTTATTATGAGCAAATAGTACCAAAAGTTGGGATTTGCTGGAAAAGACTTAGCACTTAGCGGTTTATCAAGGGGGTCCCATACACCCCAACCGTGTTAGGAACGCATAATCAAGGAACATAACACCGGTTTATACGGTTCCTAACGGCATGAGTGGAACAAAACACCAAGCAAAAGGCTTAGCCTTCCACCCTGCCAGTATATAGATGATTTCATTTTAAGCATTTATATAGTGTGATATAACCCAACCAAACTTCAACATGAAGCAAGCATCTTCGATCTTCACCTGCAACTAACAATGCTATAAGAGGGGTTGAGCGAAGCGTACTTAGCCAAGCAACGGTTTGCATAGGTAGGGTGGTTAAACAGGTTCATGGTTACAATAGGAGGCTGACAGGAAAGACATGGGCATCGAGGCAAAACTATAGATCGAGACTTCTAGCAATAGGCAAAGATAGTAATGGTATCTGGGTTCGGTCATCTTGCCTGAGATTCCACAAGGGAGAAGAACGGGTCCACGAAGTAGACGGAGCAACAGTCGAGCGAAGAAGCCTCACAACTCCGGAACGAAACCGAAGCTAAAGAGAGAAGCAACCGGAAAGAAAGAAACAACACGGTAAACACACAAGCATAAACATGGCATACGATGCACAAACAAGTATGATGCATGTCCGGTTTAAAATATGCATGGCATGGCAAAGTGCACCAACAACACTACAAGTTAAGTGGAGCTCAATATGCAACGAGTTGCATATTGACGAAACACCACATATTAATTATTTAGTTGACTCTCGTTATTTACAAGACAAGATTAAATGTTTTTAACATGGCAAGAGGTGAAGCATAAGTAAACTAACTATTTAGACATTTTAAATGAGGCCGGAAATAACAACAACATATCCGGAAAATCCCCATGAGCATGTTTAATAATTATAAGCAAACAACAAACACACATTATAATGTTGTTAACATGATGCGGATGACATGATCAAGTTTATGCAATTTTATTAAAAGGTGACAAGAAGAAGATATGAAGCAATGTCCCCGTGGTGGAAGGAAAAAGGTGCCACGACAACAATTCCGAAAATGATGCCACGGCAACATATCGGTTCCGGTAACTCGTTGCGAGACCGGTGCAAAAGGTAAGATGGCGTGAGCGAGTCAAACGAGATGAAAGCGGTGGGGTGATCCCGTTACCAGGTTCCCACGGGTCGGTGACGAGGCAACCGAGGAACATGACAACGGACGAAACGGACACGGTGCACACACGGGAAACATTTCATACAACACAAGCAAGCATCTCACGGGGTCATCGTCTCGGGGTTATACCTTCGAAGCGTTCTCTCTCGAAGTGGTTCGAGATCGTCGAGGGACGTAGAGGAAGTAGTGGTACACGGCCGTAGAGGAAGAAGTCGTTCTCGTTCATCGGAGAGGAAGTAGTTGTACACGAGGTCGCCAACGAGTAGTCGTTCCGTTCGTAGAGGTACTTGAGGGTCTCGGCGACGGTAGTGGTACTTGTCCATGAAGTCGTTCTCGTTCGTAGTCGTTCATGTCATCGATGTCGGGGTACTTGTCGCGTCGGCGTTCGTAGTGGTACTTGGGGGTTCTTGATCTCGCGTCGTAGTTGTACAAGGGTCCAAAAGTAGATATACTTACTGCTCCATGGGCACTTGAGATGAACAAATAGCAGCAACAAAACAAAAACAAAAAAAAGGAAAAAGAAGGATGCGGGTCGGCGAGCTGGAAAAGAACGGGGCCGCCGGCTCCGTGCGCTGGATGGACGAGGCAGGGGCCAGGGAGGCGCTCGCGGACTGGAGGCGCAGACGAGGGACGCCGTGGGCCGGCCGTCTCCCTGGCTGGAGAGGAGGGGCGACGAGGGTGCGGTGCTGTGGTGGCCGCGGAGGGTCCACGACGGGGCGGAGACGAGGCGAGAGCCTGGCCGCGGTGTCGCTGGCGCGGACGAGTCCAGAGGAGGGGGTGCGGCTCGGGACGGCGGCTGCCGGCGCGGAAGAAGCGGCGGGCGCGGCGCTGCTCCTGGCCGAGGAGGACCGGAGGGAGGGAGGCGACGCGGGAGCCTGGCCTTGGGGCTCCTGGAGGCGAGCGCGGCGGAGAGAGGAGCGCTGGAAGGAGGCGCTCGGGCGCTACGGGAACGAGGTCGGGGCGAGGCCGCGGGAAGATCGGTTGCGGGGTCAGGGCGCTCGAAGGGAAGGGGGTTGCGGGAGGAATGAGGGGGTCGGGCTCGGTCGAGCGAGGAACAGGACGAGTGGTGCGGCGGCGCTCTGAGGGAAAACGGGGAGGGAGCGAGCGATCGGTGTGGGAGTAGCGGTCGCTAGGGTTGGAGGGAAGATGGGCCGCGGGCCTGAGAAGGGAGGAGATGGGCCAGGAGGAGTCCAAGAGGCTGGAGGCTGGAGGGCCGGCTGGGCTCTAGGAAGGCCTGGAGGCTGAGCCCTCTTCCTTTTATTTCTTTAATAGAAATAATTAGAGAGAGTGAACAAAAAAATAAGAAAAGAGACAAAGAACAAGAATAAAATGATGGACATTTTTGTAAGGCTTTATGGAATAATTCCAACCCCACAAAAATAGTTCCAACCAAAAGGGAAGTGCAAACTAAAATAAATAGCTTGCCTCAAGGAGTTCAAAAGGAGTCTAGATTTTAGGAGGAGCCTCGATAATTGAGAAAAGAATATTGGCAAGGTTTTTACGGTGAAACTCGAAGTAGGAAAGCATGGGGAAAAATATGCAAGTGTGTGTTGGTGATTCCGAAGCAATGGAATATTTATAAATATAGCTCCATAATTATTAGGAGGCTTTTATATGTTATAAAGAGAAGTCATCTTCCCTCGATTTAAATGGACCGAAGGTCCACACGATTTATTTAAGTTGAGATGCAAAATAAAATATGACATGATGGCATGATGACATGATGCAATGCAAAAATAAATAACACAAGCTCAAAAGAAACACACGGGCAACCCGGAACCTCTGGAATCTTCTGGTATCTTCTGGGACGTCGGTCTTCGGGCGTCACAACTCTCCCACACTAACAGAGGATCTCGACCCGAGATCCTAGAGATATCACCGGGTAAAAACGGAAGAGGAAGAGGTAAAACAAAGTTGCTTCTTGGACAAACGAGTGAAACCAAGGAACCTTGAGAGGTTGAACAAGTTGAACAAGAATATAATGGAGATGAACAAAGATGAAAACACTCTGTTAGGAAAGAGAAACAAGGAACATTATGAGAACCTTGTAGGTTGAAAGACATGAAACAAGAGCTCACGGACGGAAAGAATATGAAACCGCAATGGTATGGCCAAGGAATAAGAATGACAAAGATTTGGACAGCACTCCGTCTGAAAATGGAAGGAATTAACAAGAGTTCGAGGAGAAGTGATGATACTTGATGAAAACAATAGCATATTGACTCCGAAACAAATAAGAATGGCACAAGGGTAAGAAGGATTCAGATAGCAGTCCGGTTAAAAGATAGGCAAAACTTGATAAGATGAGAGAACTAGAATGAAGAATACAACGCTCCGGTTAAATGATGAGCAAGGGAAAATATGATCTTGATAAAAATGAGATGATGGTTTGGAGAGAGCAACATCACAATGCCTCCAGAATGAAAGAATAGCATATAAATCAATGAAGAATTGAACGGAGAAGAAAAAGACAACTTCTCTCAAAATGAATTTAGAAATCCTCACAAAGAAGGGTTGAACGGAGTTAATGGAAAATTAACAACGAAAGAATAAGCTTGATGTGGGCTTATGGAGATCATCTCAAAATTAAGAGGTGACAACCAGCCACTAACTTAAACAATTGATTGGATAGAGATCAACAAGGAGACGAAAAACTTTCACCGGAATGATAAATGAAGAACTTGGGTCATTTATAAGCACCATAATAGCAACAATTCTCAGGGAAAGCTTTTAGGTGAAATACAACCCAAGATAACTCCAAGAGATAAAAAAATGAGGGGTTGAAAGAATCTCCTGAACAAAGAAAATGATGGGTTTAAATATCTCATTCTTGACAACTCGTGAATCATGAAACATGAAGGAATTGTCAAAAATGACATAACACCACCTGAAAAGATAAGGTAGAAAGAATTGCAAATGGAAAGCATGATGAAGAATGCTTGAGCTCGAACAGAATCTTGATGAAGACTTCAAGGATGAATTAAAAACATGATGAACCACCATGACAACTCCGGTAATGAAAGCATGAGAAGTGAAAGATGAAAAGAATAAGATTCAAGGCCTGCGATGAATTAGATGGAACTTTGAAATGATATAATAGAAATAACTTGGAGCTCCGGAAAAAAACAAGATGGAGAACTTAGGACCAAGAATATGATATGATGAACAAGTTCCGGACAAAAGAATTAAATCACCTTGAAGGAATAAGAATAAGAATTATGTCATGCATCTCCTTCACCAATTTAAATTGATGACAACCAAAGGATTTGCCATACTACTTATTCTCGTTGCAAGGAATTAAAGAGAGATCTCGCACAAGCTTGGATAAATCTTCAACGAACCACCGGTAGGATTATGAAAAGAACAAATGAATTAAAACGATAACAACGGAAGGGTAAACTTGAAAGAACCACCGTAAAAATAAGGAGACGAACGAAAAGACATCAATGAAGAATAGTTGGAGGACGAAGTTGAAAACTAAGAACGAAGAAATCTTCTGAAATGATGGCCTTCGGAGGATCACAAAGAAAAGATTTCAAGAATTGCTCTGAAGGGGCATGAAAACAACTCCCATAATCGAAAACAATTACGAGGATGGCATGAAGCTAGAATCACAACTCATCAAGAGAACGGGTCAAAATTTAAGAGAAGCTCTTCTCCGATCTTGAAATGTTGAGAGTGAAGGCGAGAAATGCCAAGAAGAATTGTTGAGCACTCCGGAATGACAAGAGGAAGGTGGAGCTAAAGATGGAAATAATTGAAAACAAGCTTGGAGAAGGCATGTGACTGATGGAAATCATTCTTACGTCACACTTTGAAAAGAATTTGAGTATAACTCCAGAAAAATTAGAAGAGTCAGGTAAGATCCTGGAAAAGACCTGTGGGTTAGGGCCCACTAAAGAAATCACCGTTGAAAAAGATTGCTTAAGAGATAATGCACCGGTTGAATTAAATGGCTTGAATAAGATGACAATCCTCAGAAATAGCTTGAACGGATTAAGATTGGAATTATGAATCTTGAGCACTCCGGATATGGATAGCAAGAGGAGAGATTAATTGGTGCACCGGAATAAGAAAGCATTGTGAAACGAGGAAAAGGATAAGATCAACACCGAAATCTTGAATTACATCCACCGAAAGAATTTGAGAACAAAAGAATGATGAACTTGAAGCTCTTGAGCATCTTGACGATAAGGCACCGGATAAGAACATTGAAGGAAAAGAATGAAGAAACATCACATGAATAAAATGGATACTCCATTTGAGAATTTATTGCTCCGAGAGGAAGAAGGGTGGGAGGGTGGGGAAAAAACAAAGACAATTTGAGATGAACAAAATGGACACCGGTTGAAAAAGAATTTAACAAGACCATCTTGATGATCAAGAAGAAATAGCACTCCCATAGAAGTATGAGAACACCGATTAGGAAAGGTATGGAATCAATATTTGACATCGAAGCAACTTGAATACCAGAATCAAAACAAAAACAAAGGATAGATGTGCAACATGATCTTCACAAAATCATCCGAATAGAGAATTGAACGGATGAATTCTGCAGGTACATCACTTGTCGAGAAGCCACTTGGAGAGCAAAATGAAAATAAAAAGGAACAAGGAACAGATAGAACAAATACAAGATAGAAGCTTCGTTCGACATATTCGTGCTGAAAGCTCATGGAACGTGTTACAAAAGGGTTTTGCAATCCCCGGATCAGCATAGCCAAGGACCCTTTAAGATGCAACTCCCGATCAGGACAAGTCCATAAAACCACTTCACTCAATGTAGAACCCCAAACTTCATGTCGTGCATCCGTTGGAAGAATGCCTAGAACTACTAGATGAACCCACCTATTAATTTCCGAAAGTTTCCAGTTATGCAATCAGGTGTTGGGGATACACGGGAAGCACCGCGCAATCAACTCTAAACCTACATCCAGGTGTATCCATCCTTCAACACATAACCAGTCTTTCTCGGAAACTGTTTACCTCGGACCTTCGAAAAGCATCCACTATAACAAGCTATGGCAATACTCTCGAACTACCTCCCCAGTACTGGGTGATGTCGGGGTTATCTTGCCACTGGCAGTATAGGAGAGATTTTCGATGTCGGCCGTCTTAAGTATTTAGTACTGCCGCGATATGCTTGTGACAACAATACCCCGAAGCTCAACTCCCCGGGAACAGGAGGCATCGAGAACAATATCATTGTCACAAGAACATCGAAACAATCCCAGAATACTCGCGGGAACCTAAAAAAAATTTGGTGCAAATTTTGAAAGTAGAAGAGGCAAGAGTAGTCGTCAGGAGTCCTCACCAGAATGAAAGGGAATGAGAAGCAAACAGAAATCCTACTCTCCGATATATATATAGGACTCAAAACATTTTCAGTGTGTGCCTAGACTCAACCGTCAACGATTCGATCAATCAGTGGGGGCTTCTAGGTCGGAGAAGGCTCTGAATACCAACTTGTAATGCCCAGGATGGGACTATACCTCCTACGTGTCGAGGCACGACTTAAAGGTATAAGCCCATCCTAGAATGATCTCAAGTTTGGTATCTTTGCACGACTCATGTAAAAGAGGGATTAAATGCAAAAGGAGATAGTTGGCTTACACTCGCCACTTCACACAATACATTACATAAGCAATCATCATTCAAAACATCACAACCCGACTACGGGTGAAGATCCAAAAGAAAGATACCAAAACAACATAAAGCCACAGGTCAGGATCGAATCCTAGTAGAAACCACTACTGACTATCGAAACGTCACAAGCAAACAGCCAAACTCTTCATCGAGCTCCTTGTGAAGTACTGGTCCATCTCCTGCATCAAACTCGGCTGAACCTGCATCTGGTGTGGTGAAGTAACTGTGAGCCACAGAGGACTCAGCAATCCCGTTCCCGGGTAACAAGACTATTTAAGCCTTGGGTGAGGACAAGGCTGAAGAAAGAACGAGAGGTGAAGGAACAACAAGAGTCTGCAACAGCAACTAGCACTAGCTTACGTAAAAGAGAGCGAGAAGAGAAGTGCCTCGGTCGAGAGATGATCACGAAGTGATCCTACCTAAAGCCGGTCAAACATAACCCCACCGTGTTCAACTCCCGAATCCCTATTCGGAAATTGACAGTCACGGTACACACGCTGGTAGTGTATTGAAACATTGTGTCAAGTTATCTACAACCGGATATTAACAAGCTCCCATGTGCCACATAACCGCGGGCACGGCTTTCGAAAGTTCAAACCCTGCAGGGGTGTTCCAACTTGACCCATTACAAGCCCACGATCCGCGGAGTCGCAACTCCAAGGTGGGAAGACCCGAGTATTCTCGGAATCCCGTGCTCAAGTTAAACCGAACTAAGGTAAGGCTAATCCAGCAA
This sequence comes from Secale cereale, assembly GCA_902687465.1. Taxonomy (NCBI): domain Eukaryota; kingdom Viridiplantae; phylum Streptophyta; class Magnoliopsida; order Poales; family Poaceae; genus Secale; species Secale cereale. The sequence continues at coordinate 590,889,309 of LR738715.1, forward strand.
ATCCTCCCGGCGTGTCGACACCCTGATAGTAGCCGCGCGTATCTAAGTCTCAGGACACGACCGGATGGGTGATGCTACAGGACCCAATCCTCGAGTTTCCCCGTGGTGGTTCCCGCAGGACCCCCGTTTGGGACCAACACCATCAGCACTGGCCCCCCCTGCTATGTAGAATTAAGAACCCGGGGACATGACCCCCTATGCAATTAATTAATTATTTAAGTTGTTATTATGAGCAAATAGTACCAAAAGTTGGGATTTGCTGGAAAAGACTTAGCACTTAGCGGTTTATCAAGGGGGTCCCATACACCCCAACCGTGTTAGGAACGCATAATCAAGGAACATAACACCGGTTTATACGGTTCCTAACGGCATGAGTGGAACAAAACACCAAGCAAAAGGCTTAGCCTTCCACCCTGCCAGTATATAGATGATTTCATTTTAAGCATTTATATAGTGTGATATAACCCAACCAAACTTCAACATGAAGCAAGCATCTTCGATCTTCACCTGCAACTAACAATGCTATAAGAGGGGTTGAGCGAAGCGTACTTAGCCAAGCAACGGTTTGCATAGGTAGGGTGGTTAAACAGGTTCATGGTTACAATAGGAGGCTGACAGGAAAGACATGGGCATCGAGGCAAAACTATAGATCGAGACTTCTAGCAATAGGCAAAGATAGTAATGGTATCCGGGTTCGGTCATCTTGCCTGAGATTCCACAAGGGAGAAGAACGGGTCCACGAAGTAGACGGAGCAACAGTCGAGCGAAGAAGCCTCACAACTCCGGAACGAAACCGAAGCTAAAGAGAGAAGCAACCGGAAAGAAAGAAACAACACGGTAAACACACAAGCATAAACATGGCATACGATGCACAAACAAGTATGATGCATGTCCGGTTTAAAATATGCATGGCATGGCAAAGTGCACCAACAACACTACAAGTTAAGTGGAGCTCAATATGCAACGAGTTGCATATTGACGAAACACCACATATTAATTATTTAGTTGACTCTCGTTATTTACAAGACAAGATTAAATGTTTTTAACATGGCAAGAGGTGAAGCATAAGTAAACTAACTATTTAGACATTTTAAATGAGGCCGGAAATAACAACAACATATCCGGAAAATCCCCATGAGCATGTTTAATAATTATAAGCAAACAACAAACACACATTATAATGTTGTTAACATGATGCGGATGACATGATCAAGTTTATGCAATTTTATTAAAAGGTGACAAGAAGAAGATATGAAGCAATGTCCCCGTGGTGGAAGGAAAAAGGTGCCACGACAACAATTCCGAAAATGATGCCACGGCAACATATCGGTTCCGGTAACTCGTTGCGAGACCGGTGCAAAAGGTAAGATGGCGTGAGCGAGTCAAACGAGATGAAAGCGGTGGGGTGATCCCGTTACCAGGTTCCCACGGGTCGGTGACGAGGCAACCGAGGAGCATGACAACGGACGAAACGGACACGGTGCACACACGGGAAACATTTCATACAACACAAGCAAGCATCTCACGGGGTCATCGTCTCGGGGTTATACCTTCGAAGCGTTCTCTCTCGAAGTGGTTCGAGATCGTCGAGGGACGTAGAGGAAGTAGTGGTACACGGCCGTAGAGGAAGAAGTCGTTCTCGTTCATCGGAGAGGAAGTAGTTGTACACGAGGTCGCCAACGAGTAGTCGTTCCGTTCATAGAGGTACTTGAGGGTCTCGGCGACGGTAGTGGTACTTGTCCATGAAGTCGTTCTCGTTCGTAGTCGTTCATGTCATCGATGTCGGGGTACTTGTCGCGTCGGCGTTCGTAGTGGTACTTGGGGGTTCTCGATCTCGCGCCGTAGTTGTACAAGGGTCCAAAAGTAGATATACTTACTGCTCCATGGGCACTTGAGATGAACAAATAGCAGCAACAAAACAAAAACAAAAAAAGGAAAAAGAAGGATGCGGGTCGGCGAGCTGGAAAAGAACGGGGCCGCCGGCTCCGTGCGCTGGATGGACGAGGCAGGGGCCAGGGAGGCGCTCGCGGACTGGAGGCGCAGACGAGGGACGCCGTGGGCCGGCCGTCTCCCTGGCTGGAGAGGAGGGGCGACGAGGGTGCGGTGCTGTGGTGGCCGCGGAGGGTCCACGACGGGGCGGAGACGAGGCGAGAGCCTGGCCGCGGTGTCGCTGGCGCGGACGAGTCCAGAGGAGGGGGTGCGGCTCGGGACGGCGGCTGCCGGCGCGGAAGAAGCGGCGGGCGCGGCGCTGCTCCTGGCCGAGGAGGACCGGAGGGAGGGAGGCGACGCGGGAGCCTGGCCTTGGGGCTCCTGGAGGCGAGCGCGGCGGAGAGAGGAGCGCTGGAAGGAGGCGCTCGGGCGCTACGGGAACGAGGTCGGGGCGAGGCCGCGGGAAGATCGGTTGCGGGGTCAGGGCGCTCGAAGGGAAGGGGGTTGCGGGAGGAACGAGGGGGTCGGGCTCGGTCGAGCGAGGAACAGTACGAGTGGTGCGGCGGCACTCTGAGGGAAAACGGGGAGGGAGCGAGCGATCGGTGTGGGAGTAGCGGTCGCTAGGGTTGGAGGGAAGATGGGCCGCGGGCCTGAGAAGGGAGGAGATGGGCCAGGAGGAGTCCAAGAGGCTGGAGGCTGGAGGGCCGGCTGGGCTCTAGGAAGGCCTGGAGGCTGAGCCCTCTTCCTTTTATTTCCTTAATAGAAATAATTAGAGAGAGTGAACAAAAAAAATAAGAAAAGAGACAAAGAACAAGAATAAAATGATGGACATTTTTGTAAGGCTTTATGGAATAATTCCAACCCCACAAAAATAGTTCCAACCAAAAGGGAAACTAAAATAAATAGCTTGCCTCAAGGAGTTCAAAAGGAGTCTAGATTTTAGGAGGAGCCTCGATAATTGAGAAAAGAATATTGGCAAGGTTTTTACGGTGAAACTCGAAGTAGGAAAGCATGGGGAAAAATATGCAAGTGTGTGTTGGTGATTCCGAAGCAATGGAATATTTATAAATATAGCTCCATAATTATTAGGAGGCTTTTATATGTTATAAAGAGAAGTCACCTTCCCTCGATTTAAATGGACCGAAGGTCCACACGATTTATTTAAGTTGAGATGCAAAATAAAATATGACATGATGGCATGATGACATGATGCAATGCAAAAATAAATAACACAAGCTCAAAAGAAACACACGGGCAACCCGGAACCTCTGGAATCTTCTGGAATCTTCTGGTATCTTCTGGGACGTCGGTCTTCGGGCGTCACACGTCTCCTGACATGTGATAGACGCGAGCGGCAGTCGCCTCCATAGTTGCTTGAATGCCAAGGAGGGAGAGGGTAGCGGTTCCCGAGATGTTGAACGGTCAATGATGCATCCTCAAATTACTCTACATGCAGAGGGAATTAATTGGAGAAGCAGAATAGAGCCAGCACGATGTGAATGGAACAGAGTTTGGATTCTCATATAAAGGCGCCCCACCACTCCAATCCATCTACTCCTTAGTCTCTGCGCAACACTGCTCACTCCAATCCAAGACCAAGTGACCAGAAGCCAGAAGCACCTACGGAGGCGATGGACATGAGCGGCAGTCGGCTGTGCCCAATCATCCAAGGCGCCGGCCTGCGGGCCCCGCACCATGCAGCATTTCCAGACGGTGCTGGCGACTGCCAGCGTCGGAGCCGTCGCCGATGTCGGCTTCGCATCTCGCATGGACGACATGATGGTCAACTCCATCCGCAAGTTCGCCGCCGTCAAGAAGTGCGCGGACGACCTTGCCATATTGCTCCAGCCCGCGCGCCCAGGCTCCTTATTGCCTGCCACCCTCATCGGCCTCCATGGTGACGAATTCTTTCAAGCCCTGGTGGCCCTGCAGTTGCCGGAGGTCGCGATGAAGAATGTGCACCTCGAGGGTGCGCTCGTCGTGCAGCGCCTTGCCATGCAACAAATCGTCGACCTACACATCCACGTCTACAAGGAAATCGTCTACATAGGCCACTACAAGGCCAGCGAGGACAGAAAGACATTGGTCTTCTTCCAGCGACTAGAATCTTTGGACGCCATTGTTCAGAAGCACGTCGACCTGGACACGAAATCCGCTGCTACTTAGCCGCCGTTCGGTGTGCCGGCGCCCTGAGTCGAGGAGGTGGACGTCGTTGATGGATGCATCTCTTCTTCTTGCCTCCTGTAACCAGCACTGCATCGCCTCGTGGCCTTAATGTTTTATTAGTATAGGAGTATATGGCATTTTTATTCCAGTAGTAACGGTTTCACTGTGAGGTGGGGCCGCAGTTGAGCAAACCGACCATCGGCAAATCCCCACCCTGCCCATCGGGTGTCGGCTGAGTTTAGAATTAGAAGAGAGAAACGAGGGAGAAGAGCTAGCTATAGCACAGACGCTGTTGTCAGATGGGACTCGCGTTGATAGAATAGGAGTACTAAGCACTCGTACCTCTTTTTTGAAGGAAAAAGCAGTCGTATGTCTAGTACTACCACTAGTTCGGTGCGTGCGACCTATACCTGTCATCACTTTAGGTCTTTTTTTGAACCGCAGCTACACTTCACTGTACATATTTTTCACGCATTTATCCTCCTATATGTACTCCTAGGCTATTTCCACGTGCTCCCTTTCGCCGACATGTGGGACATAGAGCATCTGGGTCGTAGTGCATGCACGACTCGGAGCATATGCCGGGGTACTTTACATTTCAGACCTCACGAATTACATGCAAACCCCCCGCGGAAGAATAAATAAATAAATAAATTACTACATGAAACCGGATTATTTTCATAGAAGCCGGAGCACGTTCACTAAATTTTGGACATAACACGTTTATAAAAAACTAACGGACCTAAACTAGTCTAAGGGCCTCGTTGATTCACAGGATACTGAAAACACAGAAATGGGGAAAGTATGATGGCGATGAACCGAGACGAGGAGAACTATACTAACTCAGCTAGAGGTTAGATTTAGATTCTAACCCTGAACTAACTCTAAACCAAAGAGGTGTATGGATGGCAGGGTTAGATTTACAATAAGGGGTTGTTTGGTTCTAGGCCTAGGAGTGCCACACTTTACCATACAATTGTTGTCAAACTTGCCTAAGAGAATCTTACCAAGCACACACCTAAGTTGGTCAAACTTGCCTAACCATAGGCTTAGTCTCAAACCAAACAGCCCCTAAATGTTCTTTCTCAATCACTGAGCAACACTGATCACTCCAATCCAAGACCAAGTGACCAGAAGCCATAAGCACCTATGGAGGCGATGGTCGCGAGTGGCAGTCGGTTGTGCTAAATCATCCAAGGCGCCGGCCTGCGGCCCCGCACCGTGCATCATTTCCAGACGGTGCTGGCGACCGCCGGCATCGTAGCCCTCGCCGACGCCGGCTTCACCTCTTGCAAGGACGACATGATGGTCAACTCCATCCGCAAGTTCGCTGCCGTCAACGCCGGCTTCGCCACTTGCAAGGACGACATGATGGTAAACTCCATCCGCAAGTTCGCTGCCGTCAAGAAGCGTGTAGCGAAAGCTCCTAGTAGTCCTGCCAGCCATCACGCTCATGCGCGAGGGAGGGACGCAGCTTCATTGACTTACTGCTCCTGCCTTTGCATCTATGATAGGTGCCCCAACAGGTGGTTGGCCCACCTGTCATGCAGCCAAAGGCAGGTGCAGTTAAGGCACCGGAGCTCAGTCCACGAGGGAGAGGGCGTTGTAGTAATCAAACTTCTCGGTCTTGTACGAGTTGACGCGACACATCCAAGCACTACACTCGATATAAGTCTTTTTACACATTTTGAATGGACTACTACATACGGATGTATGTAGACATATTTTGCTTCGTATGTAGTCACTTGTTGCAATCTCTAAAAAGACTTATATTTGGGAACGGAGGGAGTACAACGCATGCATGCATGCCGTGACTTCCCTTTTGATACTTGCATGTGTTGATTTGATCCACCTTGCCAAATTTTGACTATAAATTTAACTAACCAAATTTCCATGCATGTCACAAAAAATTACGGGGCTATTTGGATTGTGATTATGTTTGTCTTAGGTTGCCACATTATTTTTCCCACACCTGCCACACTTGCCTAACTTGAGTTGCTCAAATTGTTAGACACACTTTGGCTTGCCTAAGGGACTTGTACCAGACTTGAACGATACAAAGTGCGACCTGGCACACCGTAACACCACTTGGAACAAGCGGGTAGCTATCTCAAAAACAATCAACAACTAAAAAAATGGCGACCTGACATGTAGTACACAATAATAAATGATTGTTTTGATGAAGTGAAAAAGGAAAACTACCCCACTACGTATATATAGGCCGGAGCCTCCGCGCTTGCTTGCTAGGGTTGCTCTAGTCACGCACTCTCATCCTTTCTCGATCTAAACAAGATAGGGGTGGTAACACTGTCTTTCTCCCTTCAAAAAACACTGTCTTTCTATCCTCACCGCTCGTTACTGATCCGGACGTATCCCCCTCTGCCGGTGAAGGGGGGAGGGGCAGCGTTTAGGCTGTCGTTGACAGTGAGGGAGGAGACCCACTGCCGGCCGCACCGTTATCTCTGGCCGAGCGCCGGCGTGGGAGGTCCTCCGATCCCTTCTTCGTTGCCCTAGTATGGGCGGATCCGGCCTCCCGCCGCCCACCTATCCACATCTGGACGACCTTCAGGTATATCTTCCTTCGAAACCGCCTTAGCTCTACTTCACCAGCCCGCTACGTCGCTGCATGTGCATCATTTTCTACCTCTCAGCCCCTCTCGATCGGATGGTCCAATGTCACCTTTTTTTCCTATTGTTAGAGGTAAAGCTACTTCATGGAGTCCAATCTTGTACTTGGTTCAAACAAGAAATAAAGTGGGGGTGGGGGAATTTACTATGTAGTACATCGGACTTGGTACAAACAGGAAGGAAAGGGTGTGAAAGTAGTACAGACTGGTCATCCAACCGGTCTCTTGGTCGAAAAGGGAAATATAGGGGTAACATTGAACACAGTGGTATGACCAGGACAAGATTTGCTATCCACACATAGGAGTAGGTGGCTAGAGTGAACAAAAACGGGACCAACCCAGATATGTTTCTTGGATGTTTGTTTCTCGGGGCAACAAACTATGAATCACCACTTTATGCCCCTGTTTAGGTACATGGTGCGACAAATTTTCGTGTTTTGACCCTTTTTGGATGGAAATTCAGGATCTGACCCCTATTTGAAAAAATTCGGGATTTGACCCTTTTTCTTACCGCCACCGGCTCTGGCGGTAGGGTTAGACAGGCTACCGCCAGGGCCCCTGGCGGTAGGGTGCTTATACACATCAGCACTTGGTCAGACGAGTTCCTACCATCTTGATATATGTATTTTATTTATTTGACCCATATGTTTAGGTCTGCAACAGTGGCGCAACCATCGCCCATTCATTTCCAACACGACCCCTCTGCCTTGCCACTTCCGTACGTGTACGAGTCCTTCCCCGAGCTTCTACAGCCGGTGGGAGCTTTTTCGCACGAGTTCCTACAGGAGACGACGGCGGTGCGGTGGCACGAGAGGGCAGAACGGATCGCCGACGATGTGAAGTGTTGGTCACAGAGTGTGGAAGAGTTCAAGAGAGTGATTGCAGAGATGGAGGGAGATCCAACCATCTCCCGTGAACGCCGGGAAGGGACCATTGAAGTTGCCAAGCAACACTCCAATTGGGAGCTGCGCAATTTGGACCGGAGGATCTACTTCGAGAGCAATGCGGAGGAGAGAACTAGGATGCCGCCCCCAAGTGCATCGGCGTTTGATATCATCAGCTGGGGAAGGGTGGAGGCGAAAACTCCAGCGGGCAAGGCAAGGTGGGAGTGCTTGAACGGTCGGATGCCGACCGGCGTTCCGCCTCCGCCTGAACCGGTGGATCCGCTGCCGTATCTGTCTCCACGGCCAGGCGTAACATACGAGGGGGGAAGGTTTACCCGCCCTATAAACATGTCTATTGCATATGCATCTATGTTTTAGTAGGGGTTTTCAAACTATGTGGACAAGTTTGCTATTTCCTACTTATGAATCTATGTGTAAACTGTTTGATATTTGCTATGTGGAACCTTTATTAATATGTGCTATGCTGGACTGCTGGTGCACCCACTGTCCCATGCCCTTATACCAAATATTTAGTTGTTCCTAATCTAATGCCCCTGGTAAAAATGAAGCCATGCCACTGTTATAAGCCATGACAAGTTTAGCCTAATGTTTTTGCCTGTAATTGTTTGAGACTCTGACTGTTTCCTCTGTAGCTTTTTATGTAAACAGGGATATCCATTTCACCTGGTTGCTGTTGTGACCTTTCGATTCACTGCACAAAACTCTTCTTAAAAGAAGTGACTTTTGTGATGCTTAACGGGAATGTCAGAATGGAACAGTTGGTTCATTTCGCTGGGACTGCACAAAGGGAGATCTGTGTTCCAATCCTCATCATCCATATTGGCACCATAACCTTCCTTTAGGTAAGAACGATATCTAATGCATGTGTTCATCTCTATTTTGCGACTGCCATGAGAAAATAATGCTATTTTCTTACTAGTACACTTGTACTCCCTCACTGACAAAACCAATTTTGAAATAGAAGGCCAATCATGTACTTGGTTTCACCAACTGGTGAGGAGAATGAGAAACAGAGCATGAAGAGAAACAAGAAGAAGAAGAATAAACAGTGCCAAGGCGATCTTGCTAAAGCCAGAGGCCTCGGTCGAGGCCATTCAAGGGCTCCGGCAACGACTACCTTACATGTGAGATGATCTTCCAGGGAGCCCTTCCACTTCTGCGGTCTCACTTAATTAATTAGGAGTACTTAAGTACCACTAATTTATTGCTGCCTAATTTTCATGTCGGAGTTAAACAAATCTTTAGTAGCACCCTATGTTGAATCATGTACGTGTGTATGTTTGTATATGGAGGTGAATCATGCGGTGGACCAGGGAGGGAATATTATTAGTGTCATGAAATAATAGTGCTATTGTTTTGCATGTCAATTTATTGCCATTGGTCCAATGAGGCAATGTTTTGCGTATTGTCCATCATGAATTTCATGCTACTGTTAGAGTAATATGCTAATGTCTTTCTATCCTTTCTCACTAAGCTAATGAAGGTTTCACCTTGTTCCTACTTGTGCAAACAGGGATCATGTTGTGCCAATCATACATTTTAGTAGAACTACACAAGACAATACAATGAACTGTATCCCAGCTTGTGCTTTAATTCTGCTGGAAGTTCTTGATAATCTTTCGATATAATCTCAGCACTGGTAAACAAGAGTGATTTCAACCATACATTTGAAGTGCACAAAAATATATACTATTGAGTGATTCCAGTGAGTGCTTTATCATCTCTTATGGGACTACATGAATAAGCTTTTTTCCTCAGGTTGGTACGGGCCTAAGGTCTTCATCCATATTAGTTTGTTGTCATCTCTATTTGTATCGTGCTACTGTCATGAGAAACTCCTTTATCTTTGCACGTTAAATTTTTGCAACCTATGATACATGGCAATGCTTTGAGTGTTGAGCTAATTGGCACTGATTAAATAAACTAATACCTCTCTTTAAGCAAACCTACTATGTTGCTAACTTTACCCATTAAGATAATGAGGGTGCTTCTATTTGTTAGTGTATGTTTCATCAACTAGTCTCACTATTACGGTAATCTCACTCTCTCAATATATATGCCAACAGGGATGCTCGATTTTGGTGGAACTACACAAAAACTTTGGGTGCTTCATTGCCTCGGCAACTTCCATCCTTTCTTGTCAGTCGCTAATCTGGGCCTGCTTTCTTCCTTTGTTGTCAGTCGCTTCGCTTATCTCTGCTTCCAGACAAAGGAAAAAGTAATTGATATGCTACCTCACACAGGTTGGTACTGGTCTTTATCCTGATTATTGTGCTTGTAATGTATTGGTAATTTGGTATTGTGCTACTGTTTGCCGATTTTATAAAGGAGTAACTTGGAGCCTGAACTCGCAGGTAAATCATTGCATCGGGTGATTTCAGTAGAACTGCACAAAAAGATCAGATGGACAGATACTTATGCTGCTGGTATGTACTCCAAAGTTCACTCAGACAAGCATCGATGTTGACAAGAAATGCCTATATTCATTCGAGTATCAAACAGCGTCAACTAGTTGTCAAACTCCAAGTATTAGGAGAGTGAATGCTAAAAATATTGCTTGGCGCATAGCCCAGAAAAACACAATCCAGTCTTTGGTCCCAACTTGTGCCTTTTGGTTATCGGTAGATATGGTAGTGAACTGTATGGCATGGAGACTAAAGATTCCAGACAAGTTGGTTGATGCGTATATTCATCTGGCACTTAATCAGTCTGCATGCCAGGGATGCTCCATTTCAGTTGAACTGCACAAAAAATTTGGGTGGTTCATTTTCTCAACCGCCTCCTTTCTTGTCTGGAATGTAGAATTTTGGCGAGCTACAGGACCAAGATGAGCCAGTAAACTAGTTGGATGAAAGTAGTGGCCAAGTTGCTCAAACCTCCCTCGGCACGAGGCCACTGTTTGAGGATAAACCTACAAGCAAAGTTCAGATTGTCTGTGCCGCCTCTTATGTACTCGAAAGTTTACTCGTACAAGCATTAATTTTAGCAAGAAGTACCTCTGAGTGAACACCATTTACCAGTCTGCAATGTAGAATTTTGGCGAGCTACAGGACCAAGATGAGCCAGTAAACTAGTTGGATGAAAGTAGTGGCCAATTTGCTCAAACCTCCCTCGGCACGAGGCCACTATTGGAGGATAAACCTACAAGCTAAGTTCAGATTGTCTGTGCTGCCTCTTATGTACTCGAAAGGTTACTCGTACAAGCATTAATTTTAGCAAGAAGTACCTCCGACTAAACACCATTTACCAGTCTGTACCCTAGGTAATTAAAGTTCGTCCATGGATCATATTGGTTGTGATCTCAATCATTTGGATGCATAAACATACCGAACATGTGTATATCTGAATATTTTTGTGAATTATCTGTGAATATGGTTGTGTGATCTATCAATCATTTGGATCCATAGACATGCTAAACTTGTGTATATATGAATCTTTTGAGTTGTTGATAGTGAATGTTGGCTATGAATATGAACGTGTCCTATGAACCTGAGTTTGATACGAATGTTTACCTTTTCTGTTGTGCTTGTGTGTGAACTTGTTAGTATGCCTACTGTGGGTTATGTGACGTGTAGGTGTAAACGGCACACCTTCTTCCCGAGAAGAATTGCACCTGCTTTGTTAGGGTAGCAACGGCGCATCAGCTCTTTTTAATCTTTTTGCTCTGTCTTGCCCCCTCCCCCGCTCAACCCCTGTCGTAATGTTTTTGGCCTCAAAACAAACATAGTACTGCGTTGTTTTTGGGGCTTGATGAAAAATCGAGTGCTGGTTTCTGTAGGTTGGCCCGCCCAGCAAATGGGTTGCTGGTCCACCACGGACTGGGAGGCTAAAAATACAAGTTGTATGGTGCAGAGGCAAGTAAAAAAACGCCATCGAGAACCATCCACTAAAGAAACAATTTGCTCCTTATGTGCTTCTTCAGTCGTGCCGTCGGCCCCCTCTATAATCCAGTTCGCTCGGGGATCTGGTATCATTTTTTTCCAGAGGGCGAACAAGTATCAGCCAGGCCTAGGTTTTGTATTTTAACACGCGTAGCCCACGACATACGGTGACAGTGGTTTCAACTTATTTTTTGAGGTCCATACCGGCCTATGGGATGGAGCAGAGCAGATGACACCCCACCCACCCCACCTCGCCGCCGACTTCCTCGCGACGGCGAACCTCCCTGCCCTACACCTCGCCCCCCATGCCAAGAGTCGACAGATCCACATGCTCGCCTCCTCGCCCAGGCTCGACAATACCGTACATGCCTCCCCCCTTCGTGTATCGGGCCTTCCTGGAGATGTTGCGCCCGATTGGGTCGGTGTCACCGGAGACGCTATGGGCGACAAGGATGCGGAGGTGGACGGAGTGAGCCTCACGGATCCGCGACGACGCATCCTCCTACCTCCTGTGCGTGAAGGAGTGGAGGGCGCTGCAGCAAAAGGGTGAGGCGGAGCCAGATCCGGAGATGAAGGTGTGGGATCATAAGGAATTGAGACCTATGGTGCCAACGCAGATTACGAGCTCCTCAATCTGGCGCGGAGGATCTATTTTGAGGGCAATTGGGACGAGAAGAGGAGGATGCCACACCCAGCCGCCTCCCCGAATGATTTCGTCAACTGGGCGCGAGCAGAGGTGAGGAGCACAGATCCATCGCGACAGGCGAGATGGGAGTGAATCGAGGGGGAGATGTCGTCGGCGCCGCCTTCAGAGTTGGAAGAGGTCGACCCTTGGCCATACCTCTCCCCTGCCCCGGCCATGGATTGAGTATTGGGCCATCCTGCAACAGTGGCGAAATTGGACCCAAGTGTCACGAGTGGGCGAGGCAATTTTGGCTGGATGCGGCGATTGCAGAATTTCGGGATGTGGATCGCAGACTGGAGCTTGCAGAGGGCATGGAAGAAGACACCCAAACTTACTCTGCCTACCACTCTGGTCATGGATGTGCGAGAAGCAACGCCGGAGAGGGCAACAGAAGAGCTGCTGATTGTGGATGTGCGAGAAGCAACGCCAGATAGGAATACTGAGTATTTCCATGCAGTGGCAAACCAAAGGATGAGGAAGACAGCTATCCACTCTTTGGATGGCCCACTTGGACCAGTCACTGACACTAAGGAAATGCTTGGGATTGCCTGCAACTTCTATAAAGATCTCTTCAAGAAAGAGGAAAGGGGTGGGAACCAGTTAGACCCAACATTTTTCTGTGATGAAGAGAAAGTTAACTCTTATGAAAATGAATCCCTTGAGGGGCCCCTTCTTAGAAGAGGAAATCAAGAAAGCAGTATTTGAATCATATGTCGATGGTGCCCTGGACCGGATGGTATCCCCATCTTTTTTTACCAGCACTATTGGGAGCTGATCAAAAATGATCGGATAGCCATGTTTGAAGTTTTTCATCAGGGGGCGCTGGCTATTCATAGACTTAACTTTGCTATGCTGACTTTAATTCCAAAAGAAGCTGATGCTTCCAGCATGAAAAAGTTTAGGCCCATTAGTTTGCTAAATTGTAGTTTCAAGATCTTCACCAAGGTCCTCACAAATAGACTAGCTAGGATCCTGCAAAGGCTTATAGCTAGTAACCAGTCAGCTTTCCTTAAGGGTAGATATATCTTAGAAAGTGTGGTTACAGCTCATGAGATTCTGCACTCCATACACTCTACTAAAAGGCAAGGCCTAGTGCTTAAGCTAGACTATGAAAAGGCTTTTGATAAAGTAGATTTGGAATTCCTCGAAGAGCTGCTTAGAAAGAGAGGCTTTGGAGATAAATGGGTTCATTGGATCCTCCAAATAACTAGAGGTGGATCAGTGGGTGTTAAGATTAACAACACTGAGAGTGATTTTTTCCTTACAGGGAAAGGTTTAAGGCAGGGGCACCCCATTTCCCCCTGCTATTCAACCTAGTAGTTAATGTTTTAACTAGAATGTTAATGACAGCAGCAAATCAACAGCTGATACAAGGGTTGTGTACTGAGATTTGCCCTGGAGGGATAGTATGTCTCCAATATGCTGATGATACCATTTTATTCTTAGATAGCAATCTAGAGCATACCAGAAACCTTTAAAAAATGGTTCTCTCCAGTTTTGAGATGATCTCTGGTATGAGAATAAACTATAGTAAAAGTGAGCTCATACTAGTTCACATGGATGCAGCTGAAGTGGGAGAGTTCCTAGAGATACTAGAGTTCACTAAAGGCTCCTTCCCCATTAAGTACCTTGGTATACCTTTGCACTATGATAAACTTAAGAGAGAAGATGTTCAACCGCTTATTGATAAGATTATGAAAAGGATTGCTGGATGGAGAGGGAAGCTTCTTTCTTACAGGGGAAGAATAATCCTCATCCAAGCATGTTTAGCTAGTATTCCTGTGTACCTGCTTTCTTTCTTTAAATTTCCTAAATGGGCAATAGAACTTATTAATGCCCAAATGGTAAATTGTCTATGGAATGATTTTGAGGGACATAGGAAATTGCACTTAGCTAACTGGAAGATGGTCTGTATGAAGAAAAATTTGGGGGGCTTGGCATCCCAAATCTTCATGAGGTCAACATCTGCCTCTTAGGGTCTTGGGTTAAAAGATACTATGAAGGTGAAGGGAAAGCCTGGAAGATGATGATAGACCAAAAATATATGAGAGGCAAAACAAATGTTTTTGCCCCTAGCACCTCCACCAGTACCTGTAGGTTCTGGAAAGGAGTGAAATCTATCATCCAAACTTTGAAATTTTGGTATAGATGGAAAATGGGGACAGGAGACAAGATTAGGTTTTGGGAAGATACTTGGTTTGGCACCTCCCCCCTAGCAGTACAATTCTGGCACGTCTATATGATTTGCAATGAGCAAAACAAAAGTGTCAAAGATGTCTGGGATGGTGAAACACTAAAGTTAACCTTTAGGAGGAACTTTGATAGTCTATTGATGGAACAATGGTACCAGCTAGTGGAGATAGCTAAAGAAATCATCTTTGATGGTGACTCTGATGTTCTGATCTGGCAACTTGAGAATAAGGGTGTCTACTCCTCTAGCTCTTTGTACCACGTGATTAACTTTAGAGGGGTGCAACCCCTATTTTTGCCAGTTGTTTGGAAACTAGCAGTGCCTCCGAAGATTCATGTCTTCCTTTGGTTGTTTTCCCAAAACAAGCTGATCACGAGAGACAACCTTAGGAAAAGACATATAATCAAGCCGCTTGATTGGGTCTTCTGTGCTGAACAAGAGACAAACCATCATTTATTTTTTGACTCTGTTGTAGCCAAAAATATTTGGTCGTTTGTCAATCTCTTTTTCCAAAAGAACTTGGGTGCAAACTTTGAATCTGTGGTCTGACTTTGGATCTCTAATAAAAAGAATTTAGCCTTGAACGTAGTTAGTTCTGCTGTCCTTTGGTGTTTATGGAAATATAGGAACTCTATGATTTTTAATAACACCATTTGGACATCTATTAATTAGGTGTGGAGACTGATACACAAGATGATCAAGTTCTGGGTGATTCTGATCCCAGAAACAAGCAAAACCCGTGTGGAGGAGTTCTTGAGTGCACTGGCAAAGCTACTCCAGCAACCCTTGATGATCTCATGTGGCTGAAGAAGAACCCTGGATTGGATGCTGGGGTATGCTGGGACAACCTCAAGATCTCTGAAGACGGCGGTTTCTTTTCTCCGACCAAGAAGTGTGACACTGATGGCAAGACCATGGTGAACAGCCCCGTGTCTACCCTCGCAATCTGCTTGTCGCCCCAGGCGGCTATGGCGCCACAACTCAAGTGGAGGGGAGCGGGCGAGTTGTGTGGGGTGATCACTGGTAGACAGGCGCCTGTTTTGCCTTCAGTATGTTTTCGTCTTGTCCTTTGGCTCTGGTCGAGCAGGGCTGTAATATTCTGTTTTAGTCTGAACTTGTGAACCTTAGTTTCAGTAGTTACTTCGACAAAGAGATGTTGTATGGTTTCATTTTGGTTAATGGAACCGGGGAGAGGCCTCCCTGTTCTTCTAAAAAAAACCGGCCTATGGGATTTTTCTTAAAGATCGGCAGCCCAATGTATTTTTTAACCACATTATATATATTTATATTATTACTATTATCGTATATTTTATAGAGACTTATATATATATATATATATATATATATATATATATATATATATATATATATATTATAAAAACATCCCACGTGTTATTAACTTATAAAAGTAAATGTTTAACAGAAGTTGGCAAGGAAAATCCTGGTTGTTTTTGACTCACCGGCAAGGAAAATCATGGTGATTGCGTACAAAAGCTTGCAAAGATTTTAAGGACTAATGTAATAATAACGCACTCATTTTTATTTTGAGCAATAACTCGCTAATTTGTTAATTATGTATATAAAAAATGTGTCTCTCCGGTTTA
The DNA here is from genome assembly GCA_902687465.1 of Secale cereale. Taxonomy (NCBI): domain Eukaryota; kingdom Viridiplantae; phylum Streptophyta; class Magnoliopsida; order Poales; family Poaceae; genus Secale; species Secale cereale. The sequence continues at coordinate 590,905,297 of LR738715.1, forward strand.
TTTTTTATATTAATTGCTCCTTCTAACATAACATTATATATATAACGAGCCCAGCTAATTCATGTATTTGAAGGAAGTGAAAATGGGCTGGGATTTCTTAGATAATATAAATGGGCCGCATTGACGCGAAATTATTTGTTCACCCAGCCCAACAAATGGACTATACATTCTAGAAAACATGGGTTCAATATATGCCACATTTTTGCAGGCTGACATGTGGGCCAATAGGTCGAAGCCTACGCAGGGTGTTATCAACTTGGTTGGCATGCACCTTCAATCTCTTGTCTTTTTCCTCCAGCGTCGCCGGGACGGCCTGGTCGGCCTCTGGCGGCTAGCGGCTCTGCTTAGCATGCATCGCTGCGAAGCGCTACCCCACCGCTGGCCAGGCTATCCCTTCACCCCTCCACACCTCATGTTATTCTCCACCAACTGCAGCCCCACGCCGCACCAGAACCAGTTATAACCCTTCTCCTCCACTCAATCTGTGACTCCACTGCCGCGTCTTCCCATCTCCGAGTCGTTCCCGTCCGGGGCCTCGCCATTGTCCACCGCCTCGCTGCGCTCAGTGCGGCGTGGTCAACAAACGAGAGTCATCCGAAGAGGACTGTACGTGGAGAGCCTGATGGCTGGGACCCACGAGGTCCATGGTCGCATGCAAGGAAAGTTCCTCCTTATTAAGCTGAAAAAATGTTTACTCCACCTGACAGCTGGGACCCACCGGCTGTATCTTTGCACGTAAGGAAGTGCCTCCTTGTTATGCGAAAAAAATTATTCCTCCCGTTGATAGCTAGGACGTGTCAGATTTGGTGGCGGACTTGTGGGCCTACTAAGCGGACGTGTACGCGGGGCTTTGTCAACTCAATCAACAAATGATTCTAGCAGCTGGACCGTTGGATGTTAATCCAACAGACGTGCTCCTTCTTCAACCTTTGTTCTTGCTCCTGTCTCCCGTGGGCGGCACCGCGGTTGTGCTGCCGCGCACCCGAACCAATCAAGTTTCCCACTCCTCTCCATCTGCGACTCCACTGCCCCGTCTTCCCCATCTCCGGGTCATTCCAGTCTGGGGCCTCGCTGTCGTCCACCGGCCTTTGGTGCGCTCGGCACGGTGTGGTGCACGTGGTCAACAACCGAGAGTCATCAAAAGATGATTGTACGTGAGAGGCTGACAGTGGGGACGCACCACGCCCATGGACGCATGCATGCAACGCGGCGTGGTCAACGTGGTCAAGGAATGACTTCCATCGGAAGTGTACTGTACGTGGAGAGGCTGACAGCTGGGTCCACAGCCGCAGCAAGGAAGTGCCTCCTTATTACACGGAAAATAATGATTCCTCCACCTAACAGCAGGGACCCACCGGACGAGCCACCGTATTTTGCGAATAAACGTTTCCCCCCTGACTGCTGGGACCTACCGGACGGGTCACCGTATTTCGCGAAAAAAACGTTCCCCCTGCTGTCAGCTCGAACCCACCGGAAGTGCCTCCTTATTACGCAGAAAAATGAATACTCCCCCTGCTAGCTGGGACCCACCTTGGTGGGAGGCTGACTTGTGGGCCTAATAAGTTGACGGAGACGGAGGCTTTGTCAACTTAGTCAATATGAACGATTCTAGCTCCAGTGACTGTACGATATCCATCCATCGGCCGTAGTGATTCTTCAACCTCTGGTCTTCTTGCTCCAGCCGCCCAAACTAGCGCTGGTCGTGCCGCGTGCTCCTTCCTCCCGTGGCCGGCTGTGATGCCGTGGAGGCCTCACCGCCCCCTACTACTCCCACCACTGGCCGGGCTATCCCTATACTCACCCACACCTCCTGTTATTCTACGGCGATGGCAGCCTCACACCGCAGCCGAACCAGTGAACCCTCATACTCCTCTCCGCGTGGGCATCCACTGCCGCGTCTTCCCCGGCTCCGTGTCGTACCCTTCCTAGGCATCGCCGTCGTCCACCGCCTTGGTGCTCTCGACGCGGCGTGGTCAATGTGGTCAACGACCGACTTCCATCGAAAGAGTACTATACGTGGAGAGGCTGACAGCTGGGTCCATGGCCGCAGCTGGGTCCACGGCCATAGCCCGGTTTTTTTGTGATTTGCCAAGAAGTTGCTTTGTCAGGCCTGTTGGGCTACAAATCTTTCAAGACGAGGAGAGCTTCATTCGGCTGGCCGAGAAAATGGCCTATCAGTAATGACAAATGGGTTGTACATTTTTAAAACACATCAAACCGGCAATTAGTTTCAAATTTCTTTTTTTCATTTCGAGATTTTAAATTGCATTGATTTTTATGCGTGGACAATTTGTTGGATTTTATATTAATATACATTTATTTTTAAAATCAGTTTGAAAGTGACTCGAAATTTCAGGATTAAAAACAATTCGGACCGCATCGAAAACTGCAAAATTTCGTATAATTTTTTAACCGTGGCCACAATATGGTCAACGTGGTCAAGGAACGGCTTCCATCGGACGTGGACTGTACGTGGAGAGACTGACAGCTAGGTCCACAGCTGCAGCAAGAAAGTGCCTCCTTATTACATGTAAAATAATTATTCCTCCACCTGACAACGGGGACCCACCAGACGGCCACCGTATTTCGCAAAAAAAAACGTTCCCCCTGACAGCTGGGACCCACCAGCTACATCTTCGCACGCAAGGAAGTGCGTCCGGGCAAAAAAACGATTCGCCCCCCTGACTGCTGGGACCCACCAGCTACATCTTCGCACGCAAGGAAGTGCCTGACAGTCGGGACCCACCTGGTGGAAGCGTACGTAGCTTTGTAATTCTGGTCGCGAACGTGTACGTACATACTGGTCGATGTAGAGGCGCGCACGTGTCATAGTAGAGGCGCGCACGTAGCATGTACACGTACGTACAGCGGCCAGTGTGCAAGAAAGAAAATACGGCCACGTACGTACATATGGGTAGGGTCTCGAACGCCTACTCGCGCATACGTACGGCGAGGGCTCGTGTACATGGCTGGGTCGGAACGGAGAAACAGCATCGTCGTCGTGTTCATGGGGAGGCAACGGAATGCGTCGTGTTCATCGGGAGGCAACGGAACGCGTGGGAGCCAACCGGCTTGGACGGAACAGCCGATGGAAACGAGGCCTGGCGTACCGCAGAACGGAGGAAACGGCCTTGTGTTCGGCTGACCACGTTCGAAACGGGATCCTGTTCATCGGGAGGGGTCTGGCGTACCGCAAAACGGAGGAAACGTACCTCCTACGGTCGAAACGGGGGTCCTGTTGATCAGGAGGGGTGTGGCGTACCGCAAAACGGAGAAAACGAACTTGTGTTGGAGCGCTACGGTCGAAACGTGGGTCCTGTTCATTTGGAGGGGTGTGGCGTACCGCAAAACGGAGGAAACAGACTTGTGTTGGAGCGCTATGGTCGAAATGGGGGTCCTGTTCATCGGGAGGGGTGTGGCGTACCGCAAAACAAGACTCCACGAGATATTGTTCATCACCACCGTCGACCCCCTCCAGCATCCACGGCTACTGTTCATCCACCGTCAACCTACTCCAGCCTCCACCTGCGACTGTTCAGCCTCTACCGCGCGCTACTCCACCGGCTACTGTTCAACCACCCCTCTCCACGGGCTCCTGTTCAACCACCCCTCCATGGGCTACAGTTCATCCAGCCCTCCACCGTCTACTGTTCATGCAGCCCTCCACGGGGTGGTCCTGTTCAAGCAGCCCTCCACGGGGTCCTGTTCATGCAGCCCCAACCGGCTCGATCGATAGGGGTCCTATTCATGTAGAGGCAACACCACGGGGTCCTATTCAGCCACCCCCACCAAGAACTGTTC
>LR738715.1:590909137-590920147 GCA_902687465.1 Secale cereale
CCCCCCCCCCCCAGCAACGCTCACTGTTCATGCAGAGGCAGCATCGATCGGCTTGAGTTAGCAGCAGTAGCGGAGGAATCGCTCGATCGGGTTCGTTAACAGCCATCGATCGATCGCTCGGGTTCAGTAACGCTTAGCCTGCAATGCAATCGCTCGGGTTCAGTTAGAGCCCAACGCCTCGCTCGGGTTCAGTTAGAACCCAACGCCTTGCACCCACGCGCGTGCGTGTACGAGAGAAACGCGCATCACTCGGCCCCGACCACCCACCGTAACCGAGAACACCCCGATATTTTCCTCGCCCTCGCTTCTACCACGGTTTTTTCGTCATGGACGGCCCAAAGAATGTCATGCAGCTGCGTCTCCGGCCCGCCCAGGACGAAAAGCCCATTTTTTTCATGATTTTTTGTCATAGAAGTAGGACCCCACCACATCTATGATGATACCGGGTTTTGTCAAAACTATCGTCATAGAAGTGTCATAAGTATGACAGAAAAAAGTCTCGTTTGGCCCAAAATGTCACGGATGTGTCTTTTTTTTGTAGTGCATAGTTTTGTAGGATTGTAGCAAATTTCTCTCAACTGGATGACCTAAGGTTTATCAATCTGTTGTAGGTGTAGGATGAAGATGGTCTCTCTCAAACAACCCTACAACCAATGTGTTTAGGCTAAAGAAACTAGTCTTCACATGATAGACATCCAATGTCAATGTAGTAAAAAAAATCACACCAAGTGCATTGAATAGAATGAGATGTTGGATGCTTGATAATTGTTTTGAGATATGAGGATAGTGATATTAGAGTCATGCTAGTGGAGTTATTTTGAAATTGAGAAATGCTTGTGTTAAAGTTAGTGATTCCCGTAGCATGCACGTATGGTGAACCGTTATGTGACAAAGTTAGAGCATGAGGTATTTGTAAAGTGTCAACCTTTGTGTGGAGGTCGGGGGCGCGCGATGGTTAACTCCTACCAACCTCCCCCCTAGGAGCATGCATTGATTTCTTTGTTTCGATGACTCGTATATTTTTGCAACAAGTGTATGAGTTCTTATGAGTAATGTTGAGTCCATGGATTATACGCACTCTCACCCTTCCACCATTGCTAGCCTCTCTTGTACCGCACAACTTTCGCCGGTGCCATAAACCCACTATATATCTTTCCTCAAAACAGCCACCATATTATTCCTCAAAACAGCCACCATACCTACCTATCATGGCATTTCCATAGCCATTCCGAGATATATTGCCATGCAACTTTCCACCATTTCGTTCATATGATAGACATCATATTGTCATATTGCCATTGCATGATCATGTAGTTGACATCGTATTTGTGGCAAAGCCACCATGCATAATTTTTCATATATGTCACTCTTGATTCATTGCACATCCTGGTACACCGCCGGAGGAATTCATATAGAGTCATACTTTGTTCTAGTATTGAGTTGTCATATCGAGTTGTAAATCAATATAAGTGTGATGATCTTCATTATTAGAGCATTGTCCCATGTGAGGAAACCAAAAAAAAAAGATAAAGGCCAAATAAAAAAAGATGGCCCAAAAAAATAGAGAGGGGCTAAAAAAAAGAGAAGCCCCTCCAAAAAAATGAGAGAAAAAAAGAAGGCACAATGCTAGTATCCTTTTCCACACTTGTGCTTCAAAGTAGCACCATGTTCTTCATGATAGAGAGTCTCATGTTTAGTCACTTTCATATACTAGTGGGAATTTTCATTATAGAACTTGGCTTGTATATTCCAACGATGGGCTTCCTCAAATTCCCTAGGTCTTCGTGAGCAAGCAAGTTGGATGCACACCCACTTAGTTTCTTTTGTTGAGCTTTCATACATATTTAGCTCTAGTGCATCCGTTGCATGGCAATCCCTACTCACTCACATTCATATATATTGATGGGCATCTCCATAGCCCGTTGATACGCCTAGTTGATGTGAGACTACCTCCCTCCTTTTTGTCTTCTCCACAACCACCTCTACTCCACCCATAGTGCTATATACATGGCTCACGCTCATGTATTGCATGAAAATTGAAAGGTTTGAAAAGATAGAGTATGAAAGCAAGTGATTGGCTGAAATTGGGGTTGTGCATGATATAAATATTTTGTGTGATGAAGAGGGAGCATAGCCAGACTATATGATTTTGTAGGGATAACTTTCTTTAGCCATAGTATTTTGAGAAGACATGATTGCTTTGTTAGTATTGCTTGAAGTATTATTATTTCTTATGTCAATATAGACTTTTATCTTGAATCTTTCAGATCTGAACATTCATACCACAATTAAGAGAATTACATTGAAAAACTATATTGGTTAGCATTCCACATCGAAAATTCTTTCTTTATCATTTACCTACTCGAGGATGAGCAGGAATTAAGCTTCGGGATGTTGATACGTCTCCAACGTATTTATAATTTTTTATTGCTCCATGCTATTATATTATCCTTCTAGGATGTCTTATGGGCTTTATTATACACTTTTATATGATTTTTGGGACTGACCTATTAACCCAGAGCCCAGTGCCAGTTTCTGTTTTTCTCATGTTTTAGGGTTTTACAGAAAAGGAATATCAAACGGAGTCCAATTAACGAGCCAATTTTTTATGATTTTTTCTGGACCAAAAGAAGCCCCCAAAGCAAAAGAGTTGGGCCAGGAGAGCCACGGGCTGCCCTCAAGGGTGGAGGGCGCGCCCCCCTATCTCGAGGACGGCCCGTAGCTCCCCTTTACTTGGCCTCGACTCCAAAAATTCCTATAAATATTGAAACCTTCGGAAATTAACCTAGATCGGGAGTTCCACCGCCGAAAGCCTCTGTAGCCACCAAAAATCAATCTACACCCGTTCTGGCACCCTGTCGGAGGGGAGGAACCCCTCTCCGGTGGCTATCTTCAACATCCCGGCGCTCTCCAGGACGAGGAGGGAGTAGTCCACCCTCAGGGCTGAGGGTATGTACAAGTAGCTATGTGTTTGATCTCTCTCTCGTGTTCTTGAGATTGCACGATCTTGATGTATCGTGAGCTTTGCTATTCTAGTTGGATCTTCTTCTCCCCCTCTACTCTCTTGTCATGGATTGAGTTTTCCCTTTGAAGTTATCTTATCGGATTGAGTCTTTAAGGATTTGAGAACACTTGATGTATGTCTTGCACGTGTTTATCTGTGGTGACAATGGGATATCATGTGATCCACTTGATGTATGTTTTGGTGATCAACTTGCGGGTTCCGTGACCTTGGGAATCTATGCATAGGGGTTGGCACATATTTTCGTCTTGACTCTCCGGTAGAAACTTTGGGGCACTCTTTGAAGTTCTGTGTGTTGGTTGAATAGATGTTTCTGAGATTGTGTGATGCATATCGTATAATCATGCCCACGGATACTTGAGGTGACAATGGAGTATCTAGGTGACATTAGGGTTTTCATTGATTTGTGTCTTAAGGTGTTATTCTAGTACGAACTCTATGATAGATTGAACGTTACTACGGACTCTTTAATAGATCGATCAGAAAGAATAACTTTGAGGTGGTTTCGTACCCTACCATAATCTCTTCGTTTGTTCTCCGCTATTAGTGACTTTGGAGTGACTCTTTGTTGCATGTTGAGGGCTAGTAATATGATCCAATTATGTTATCCTTGTTGAGAGAACTTGCACTAGTGAAAGTATGAACCATAGGCCTTGCCTACTATCATTGCAACACCGTTTATGCTCACTTTTACTACTTGCCACCTTGCTGTTTTTATATTTTCTTATTACAAAAACATATATCTACCATCCATACTGCACTTGTATCACCATCTCTTCGCCGAACTAGTGCACCTATACAATTTGCCATTGTATTGGGTGTGTTGGGGACACAAGAGACTCTTTGTTATTTGGTTGCAGGGTTGTTTGAGAGAGACCATCTTCATCCTACACCTCCCACGGATTGATAAACCTTAGGTCATCCACTTGAGGGAAATTTGCTACTGTCCTACAAACCTCTGCAGTTGGAGGCCCAACAACGTCTACAAGAAGAAGGGTGCGTAGTAGACATCATTTATCTTAATTCTTCTTCCGTAGTTGTGGATGCTTGCGAGAGGGGTTAACCATAAGTGGGAGGCTTGTCCAAGGAAGGGCAGCACCCAAGCATCGGTCCACCCACATATCAAATTATCAAAGTAACGAACGCGAATCATATGAGAATGATGAAAACTAACTTGAAAACAATTCACATGTGTCCTCGGGAGCACTTTGCTTTATATAAGAGTTCGTCCAGGCTTGTCCTTTGCTACAAAAAGGATTGGGCCATCTTGTTGCACCTTATTTACTTTTGTTACTTCTGAATTATCTTATCACACAACTATCTGTTACCGATAATTTCAGTGCTTGCATAAAATACCTTGCTGAAAACCGATTGTCATTTCCTTCTGGTCCTCGTTGGGTACGACACTCTTACTTATCGAAAGAACTATAATAGATCCCCTATAATTGTGGGTCATCACACTACGCAAACCGTTCTGGGGGCGAGGCAACTTCTCCTAGCGCCTAGGTGAGCTAGCAGCCCATCTGAGGTGTTGAAGCCCAGCTTCTTGACACCTTAGGCCGGCTAGAAGCATCCCATTTCAGGCTAAACTACACACAAGCTAAAAAAAGATAAACGAGTTGGGCCTGCTTCCTGGGTTGAATGGTTGGGCTTATATTTTTCACATGAGAAACGAGCTCACATTGCTTGGGATGGGGAAGAAGAACGATCGGTACTAGCTCCTCTAAGCCATGGTGACGCAGCTCCTTCCACCCCGCATGACTGGCAGCGCCGAGGACGGGATCCGGCAGGAATCATCCTTTGACGGTCGGATCTGTAGGCAGAGGAGAGATTACGGCCAGCGACGGGGAGCAGCCAAGCCTGGTGGCGACAACGGCTTGACAAGAGAAGAAGAGCAAGAGGGGAAATATGTGAGTGAGTTGTTGTGTGCGTGATCGAGAGGACCCAGCGAAGCATTTTCTCTTGGCGGTGGCAATATGATGGTAAATAATCAAAACTCTAGATTTTGATAACTGTGGAGCTGGGAATCCCTCGCTCCAGAAAATTGTACTAGAGCCCACGATGGCTTTGTGGATTTTAACTTCGCAAAGCTATTCTGTTTGGGCTGGCTTCGGGCCAATTTTTTAAGAAGTTTGGAGTAGGAGGAGATCATAATAGGCCCTTAGGCTCACCTCGCTTGGTTGATGAGAGGAGGCACAGGGTTATAACTGCAACCGCTGCCATGTTGGTATAGTTTTCTCCAAGCAAGGTGCTCTCGGTATAAACCGAATACCGCACCGAATTTATCGGTTAACCAAATTTTCGGTTAGCTATTTTTTCTTACCATTTTTGGTTTTCATTTTAGCAAACCGAATGGTAGAAACCGAATTTTTGGTGTATACCGAACGCCCACTCCGCGCATGTTTCATTTTCTCGCACACGCGTTTATTTTCCTATCATTTGTGATGTCTGTATCGCAGACAGATCGGTCGAATGGTCTGTGATATATGTGTCGTCTTAGGCCCAATCTGCAGTAGTGGTCACCGCCTTTTCCTATCATTTGTGATGCCTGTATCGCAGACAGATTGGTCGAATGGTGTGCGATATATGTGTCGTCTTAGGCCCAATCTGCATTAGTGGTCACCGCCTTCTAGCGCATGGCTGAGCAGCTCGGCCAAGCCCAGTGTGTTTCGCCACTAAGATGGGCCCAATGTGTGCCTCTGTTCACTAGATTTGGCTGCTATGGCCCATCAGGTTGATGCCCTTTTCTCTTTTCTTTTTTCTAGTAGGTTTCAAATAAACTCGGTGTACTCATTCAAATCCAAATTGAGTGATTCAAGTTCCTGGATGCTCCTAAAATCATTCTCTACCCAAGGGTATAACATGCATATTTATGCATGTGTCCTTGGGTTGCTTGCGAGTACATTCAAATGTACTCACTTGACTTGTCCATGGCTATCAACTTGGCCATGGATGGAAGATACAAGTTTTGAAGATGTGTTCTTCAATGACGTCGATGCGAACTAGGCTGCTTCCACAGTCAGCTTGCATGTTGGTTATGGCTGACTACGTGGGTTCAAGTTATCGTCATTGTTTCTAATGCATTATTATTCGGTACTTGCCTTTGTGGCTTATCTATGTAAGACTAGACCCTTTTTTGTCACCCCTATGTAAGACCTATTCGTGTTGTAATGGATGTATGCTATTATCAGTTCGTTGTACTCAGTGGCACTCAATCTTAGGACCACTGTTTAATGTACAATCAGAGGTTCCAGTCATATAGATTGGTGCCCCACATTGTAGGGCCCGCATGGCCATGGGGCGTGGCCGCCCTGGTCGCGCCACCAGACCGTGTGGAGGACCAGTCGCCCCTCTCATTTACCTCCAATGCTTTCTGAAATCTTCGTGCCCCGAAAAAAGCCGTATTAAATGCTCAGGGTTTTAAACCTTTGTAGGTATTGATTTTCTATAAAGTCAAAAACATGCAGAAAACAACAACTAGCAGTAGTCACTAAATTAATAGGTTAGTCAAGAAAAACAATATAATTTGCATAAAAGTATTCTTAAGTGATAATATAGTAGCATGAAACTATCAAAAATTATAAATATGTTTGAGACGTATAAAAGACATAAGTAATTTAAGTAGTTATGTAAAACCTTAATTTGAAGTATACAATACATATTTCCCTAGATGCTCAATTAGGGTGTCACTATGGTACAATTTGGAACAAAATAGGCATCATACGGTGGGAAAATGCACAAGAGCTCCTGGGTGCTCCACCCCCTATATGAATATCAAATTCAAAAAACCAGGAAAATTCAAAAAAAACTAGAATCTTGGAACATCAAACCTGGGTATCCAATATACGATCCACCCAAACCATTTTTTGTATATAGGAATGTTTTGTCTTTTTATTGAGAGTGCCATGAATATAATTTTTCGGCGGAACTATACATGGGAGTAGATTGGGCACCAGATTTCATATCCCAAAGTCCTAGATCTTTTTATAATTCCTTGATATTTTTTAAAATTTAATGTTCATATAGGGGGTGGAGCACCCAGGAGCCAAAAGTCCACGTCCTCATACCGTGTACATATATTGTATTTTATTTATAAAGCATTATGGTAAACTAGAAAATAAGGAGCATTGTTTGGTTATATATCAAATTAAATAGGTTGATTATGGCAAAATTAAAGGTTTCATATGATTTTAGTGATGGGGATTTCAATTTAGTGTATGAAAAAACTCAACTTGACATCAAGTATATAGTTCAATCACAAAACTAAGTGCACATATATACTGCAAACCTATAGGTTAACACTCATATATTATTTTACTTATACAAGAATGTTGTTAAAAAGTAAGTGGATATATTTGCTACACTTTTCTTATGTTTGATACTGAAAAGTTCCAACATATTGTTACAGCCACATTAAAGGAGCATCATCTCGAATGAATATGAAAATACTAATCAAATAGAAGAATTTATAAATACTAATGATGTATGATACCAAGTGTGCCATAAGTATTGTACCATATTGATCCCATTATTGTGTGTGTGTGGGCGCGCGCGCGCGCGCACTTTAGTTTCTTACATAAAATTATTTTTTATTCATAAAATATTTTCAAATGATTAAATAAAAAAACTGCCATTAGCCATGACATTTTCGTTCATGTTGCCCAAGAAACGAATAATTTTATGAATTTAACAAGCAAACTAGAAAGAAGTGAGCAATTATCTCTGATTAACTTTATTTTCTCGCGGAATGGTAGAAGAGGTACTTTATTCATAATCTTCAACACAAAATCCTGATAAACATGCCCATGAAGGCACCAAACTCGATAGATAATATTCCACATGCATTGTACGAAACAATTTATAAAAATATCCAACGATGAAAGGTAGGGCGCTCTGTCCATTTCATAGAGGTTTCATGGGTGGAGCAAGCTAATTGATTGGTCATGACCAACCAATAAGGGACCATTAGTTTAGTGCACGACGATCGATGCGTCCCTCTGACACACCAGCAAGCAAATTGTGGTTAAACTTGAGAAAGTTCCCAACAAGGTAGAAGATCTCGGTTTCAGTGTTCTCCTCTGGGATGTCGACCACAAATGACTCAATCACCAATGCTCCGGGACGACCATCAATTACCTCATGGTGGACCGTCAAAATAGATGAGTAGTTCTAGATAAATAAAAATAAGACAAGATTTTAGTATGCCTAGAAAAATAATCTCATAATAATTAACCTCAAGTGTGACCCAATTATTAATTTGTGATTAATACTTCATAATATATAAGTGTCCAAATTTACATATTAAAGTGCATTGCCATTATTATATATGTATATATATGTGGTATGAGTGGGTTTAGGTGTGGAAGTGTTATATGATCTACTATCTTAGCTATCTTATGTTTCTAACCATTAATCTGAATGTTCTAAATCAACGTTTTCCTAAAAGTGCTCAGGTATAAAATGTGAAAACAACTAGTGAAAATTATCGACGTACCAATATTTTATGGAACATTATTGTAAACATACACTAGTAAAATAAACTAATCGAATGTGTATGCCATTGACTTCCAATGAGAAATGATATTATTTACTTGACAGAGATGTATTTGATGCTAATTTACAAAGAATGTGTGTTTATCTGTAGGGTTTAATTATGAATATTTATTTAAATATATTTGTACATTTGGTATCATTTTTACTGATATATGTAATATTTTGCACTAAGTATATTAGTTAAATATTTCTCATCACATGGAGTGGAGCTAGCTAGTCTCTCATTTATAACTTTGAGTGATATAATTCGGTATAGTGTACAAAGAACTTTCTAAATATATGGTCATGCATGAGTTGGAAGTCCAGGGCTTGGTTTAATTTTAATTATTCTATGGATTTGTGCTCACTTGTGTTAGGCATTTTTTATGTTATTTCCAAGACCTTTTTGTCAAAACAATGCCCAACTCTTAGGTTTAAATATCTTTCATTCTACTATAACATATGATTTAAAACTACAATAACAATGGGCATTGATAAATCTCTCTCTTGGTTTTGCAGTCTTGTCATCCTGCATCTTAGCATCTGAATATTAGTATGTTTGTGGGGCCCAAGTTGTCAAAAAAAGTTGACAGGTGCCAGGTGACGATACGTACTACTTGGTAAATCAGCCAATGTATAATAGAATATGAAAATTAAACATACATTGGGGCTCAAAACTTAATTACATACCTTCAGCGGATGATCGCCATCAATAAATTTGACACTGAGGATGTGCTCATTGTCATCAAGCAGCTCCAACCTCTCGGTACTCCATTTAGCAGGCAACCCACTTTTGATAGTCACCTCTCTAACACATCCTGGCTCAATGTTCCCTTGCATCACACACTTTTCCACAAAAGGCTTGAAAACTTGTGGCTCATCAAACCTCCTCACAAGTGACCAAACCTAACATATAGTGAACACGAAAAAGGACATGGATTGAATAGATAGTAAGCAACATATTATGTATGATTTGACACAATGTGTAACATTAAGGCATTAAGTTAAATGTTATTTCATATGCATTAGCAACAAATCATGCACATAAATGATTCATGTTCTCAACCACTTCTCAAGCACTTTAAAGTGATAAATGTGAAACTATAATATAATCATTTTATTTGAATATTACTAACAGGTTAAAACATTTCTTTTGATAAAATCCTACGTATTTAAGATTATTTAGTTGGACTAAAATGTAGTTGTTATTACATGACAGAACTATGTTAATAACAGTGGATGTGATATACTAAAAAATAATGGCTCTATCATGTCAAGACAATGATATGGTTAAAAATATCATATGAGAAGTTGTCAGTCCAAAAGAGAGTGCAATGTCATTTTGCTAGGAAAATAATTATGGTCACACTAGTTTATTGTTAAACCATACTAATTACAAGTAATATGCATTATGGTATAAATACGACTTTATCAAATTACAAGTATAGTGAACGGATACGGCAACTGTGTGCTAATCAGTATTAAAAGCTTCATAAGATTTTAGTTTATGTAACCGTAGTAGTAGAGATTATTATCAATTTATTTGTCAAATGAGCTGTGGGTTCATGTCATCGTGGTAAAAATTGCAATAATATGCACCTACTTTAAATATGTAAAATGTTAATGCAATTTAGAGGCTAGTATACAAAAGTTCATTGCCATTTGAAAATTTGCATTCCCTGTTTGTTCAAGCTATCACGAGCTCAAAATTAGTGGGCCAATCACCAAGAGGTAATATTCTCAAACCATCCAAATTCACTCAACTAACAACCAAACCACACAAAAGGTATTTTCAAACCCACACAAAATGTTTTTTGAAACCCCACTCCGCAATCACAACAAAGAATGCCTAAAAACCTAAATGGGCACATAGGACTAGGAGAAACCATACACCATAACAGTGGCAGAAATAAAGCTCAGAACCCAGGAGCTCAATGAGTTCTTGAGAACTCGGATGGAGCAAGAGTGTTTCCTTGTTGTGTCGGTGGCACGGATGTTCCCTTATTCCTAGGTATGCCTCATCATTAGTTTGGCAGCATATTGTTCTAACAATAACTAGCTTTTTATTAATAACAGTAACTAGCTTTGTACAACTATTGGCTTGGTAGCAAGAGCATTACCTATTATGTGTGTGGCTATTGGTGTTTTCTTACTCCATCAAGTATGGGAGGGGCTGTCACTTTAGACAACATTTTTTGGTATATTTTTTCTATAGAGCCAATATTAAGGTAACTTGAATGTGCCCTTAGATCATGTACAATGGTTGATGTTAGTTAGGAAGAATGAGATTGCATGAATCGATGATTCATTGATCGTGTGCATGGTGCACATATATAGGTACAGGGTGGACCGGCCTCTACTTGTCTCCCAAGATGTACAAATAGACGAGGGGGGAGAGAGAGATACAACGGTAAAAATACAGACCCTGGTCCTATACATATGCAGTGTACAATGTA
>LR738715.1:590923938-590971682 GCA_902687465.1 Secale cereale
CCCCCCCCCCCGTACCCCGGCTGCTGCTGTTGTTGGGGGCGACCGTCGTCCCCGCCCCCACGACGCTGGTTGCGACGAACGCCGCCCCCACCCTGCTGCTGTTGCTGAGGGGCAGGAGGTGCGCGCGGAGCGGGCGGGAGGGGGTAGTACCCCGGTGACGCCAGCGGACGTGGATGGGGCGAGGCGGTCGGTGCGGCCTGCGAGAAGTCCCGGCGACGAGGGCGGTGTGATGGACACGGGCCTTGACCTTTTTCATCCGGCGTTCCTCCAAGCATAAATACGCGACGACAGACTGGAAGGTCGGGTTCGGCTGCAGGGAGAGGTTCGAGGCCACGTTGCCGAAATCCTCGTTGAGACCGGCGGTGAGGGTGCTAAGCATGAGCTTGTCCAACACCTTGGCACAGATGTCGCGGAGCTCGTCGGCGAGGCGCTTGAGGAGCATGCAGTAGTCGTCGATGTAGGAATTATCTTGTTGGCACCCGAAAAATTCCTGCTGCAAAAACACAAGACGTTGAAGCTGATTGTCGGTGAAGAGATTGCTGATCTTGGTCCACACGGCACACGCGTCGTCAGCATCCGAGACAACCGTGTTGGAAGATGTCGGGGGAGATGGTGAGGTAGAATCACCAGATGAGGGGGGCCTCAATGGCCATCTAGTCCGGGTCATCCGCCATGCGGTCGCCATCCACGGTCCCGTCGACGTGCTCGAGGAGGTGGTACTCGCGGAAGACGAGGTTGAAGTAGGTCTTCCACACGTAGTACGAGGAGGTGGATTGGTCGAGCTTGATGGGAATGCGGGTGTGGATGTCGAGATCACGGACGGCGGTGGCGTCAGGCACAAGTCCGGCGAACGGGTTCGAGTTGTTGGAGTGGGAAGACCCCATGGGAGCAGCGGCGAGGGTGGGAGGCAGCGGCTCGGGTGGGTGGAGGCTAGCGGCGGCGGCACGGGTTAGGGTTAGGGTTTTGATGCGCGGCGGTGGCTAGGGGAGGGAGGCAGCGACGGCGGGTAAGAGAGCGGCGGCTGCGAGAGAGGGAGGGCGCGGATGCGGCGGTGTACAGCGGGGGCGACGCAAGAGAGGCAGCGGCGGCGGCGGGTTGGTGCGGAAGGTGGGAAGAGGATCGGCGTGCTAAACTGATACCATGTTAGTTAGGAAGAATGAGATTGTACGAATCGATGATTCATTGATCGTGTGCATGGTGCACATATATAGGTACAGTGTGGACCGGCCTCTACTTGTCTCCCAAGATGTACAAATATACGAGGGGGAAGAGAGATACAACGGTATAAATACAGACCCTAGTCATATACATATGCAGTATACAACGTACGCTCAACAGTTGATAACATGCTCTACTTTAATATAGTACACTCAGTTAGAGAAGCCAAACAAGCATATTATATGATAGATAATACATCTCATAGAATGTAGGCAAGTATCTTACCTTTCTTATTAAGAGGTGATTTCTAATCTAAGAGAAATGTCTCTTTTTCGTTTCTCTATCTTTCACCTCGCCAATTATCCTTTGAGGTGTTGCTAAGATAGCCCTTACCCCATGGGTGGCTAGAGAGTTTCCTTATTTCATGGCATGTTTCATGCCATCACTAGTTCGATGTAACTCCTTTCTAGCAATAAGTATTTTTGTATCATTGGTGTCTTGCTGCTAGAGTGTTTCATTATTCAGTGAAGTGTGCTATATCTACATTCGTCTGTCGCACCTTTTCTCTACCAATATGTTTTTCATGTATAGGCTAGAGTGTTCGTGGGTGGCTAAAGTTTGTATATTGTGTTGTGTACTACTCCCTCCGTCCGGAAATATTTGTCGGAGAAATGGATGTATCTAGACGTATGTTAGTTCTAGATACATCCATTTTTATCCATTTTCGCGACAAGTATTTTCGGACGGAGGGAGTAGTTGGTAAGCCTTCGCCAATTTGTTGTGAGGTTGTTGTTGTTTTTTGCATGCGCCTATTATCTCGGTGGCTAGGGTATTTCCTTATTTTATGGTGTGTAAAGTTCTTTATTATATGTCATATACCATAGCACTATCAATTTTCCACATACGCTACTACTCACTCTGGTTGTGCAAGATATCAACCCTCTTAGCTAAGGATGAGACGTTGGAATTGTACGCCAAAACAGGAACCCCGAAATAAGGGATTAATTCATTCCCTTTTTTGTGCATAAATCACATGTGAAAAAAAAAATAACGTCAGTACATGGTCCAGGTTTTTAATGTCATGGTATGTGCCACTCCATCGTCAGTTTGTCGCTGCCCTTTTTCTGCAATAACTATATGTGTACTACTCCCTCCGTCCCGAAATACTTGTCATCAAAATGAATAAAAGAGGATGTATCTAGATGTATTTTAGTTCTACATACATTCCTTTTTGTCCATTTTGATGACAAGTATTTTGGGACGGAGGGAGTACTATTGTCTTGTTGCTATAGTGTTTCATTATTGAGTGGTGTATGATGTGCTTGCATTGGTTTGCCACACTTATTCTCTATGAATATTTTTTCTATGTAAGCTAGAGCATTTCCTTACTACATGGGTGGCTAAAGAAATTTCTTATTTTCTGGCACGTGCCAGTTGGCAAGACATTGTCAATTTGTCGTAAGGTTTTTTTGTGCATCTATTTATCTTGGTGACGTTTCTTTATTGTGTTGTGTGTAACGTTCCTGATTATGGTGTGTATACCACAACACTGGACTCCAACTCATCCTTTGATCATGCATAAAAACTCTAAACCAAACAAAACAAAATTAAGGTTAGTTCATTTTTATTTTGGTGCCTAAATCGCGTGTGAACAATGAAATTGATCCAGGTTAATGAAATGGACCAAATGCATCCCACTTCCCGACCCTTGCGATATACCCTATAATTAGGTAACAAATAAAACCTACATAATTGGCCACATGTATCGCGTGAGCCCCCACGACATCCTTATCTGGCATGAAGCGGTAGACAGTGTGTTGGTTGCTGGCAAACTGGTCAGATGTGTGCCACTTTGTCTACTCCTAAAGGCATGCCGCGTACAAGTTTATAATCTTTGATAACCCCTCCCCCACCTCATATCCCTTCCCGTGGAGCATGGTAGTCGACATTCCATTGCATGATGCGCACCATATGCATCTTCATCACCACGAGACCCCCACCCCCTCCCCCGACCTTTGTTTTCTTCTTTCTTAAATCTAATGGTTCACTCCATCTAGAGGAGAAAACGTAATAGATCACCTCAACTAAAAAAACTAATCAGTCACTTTTGTCAAACTTACGGATCTAATGGTTCACTCCATCTAGAGGAGAAAACGTAATAGATCACCCCAACTAAGAAAAACTAATCTTTTGTCTAACTTAGGGATCAGACTGAATCATCGGTTCCTAAAATTCCTGAGTTAATTAGGTTAGCACTCCTAGAAAATAAAATTATGTAGAAACAGAAAATTTGAATGGAGAAAAGAAAACAAAAATGACCACAAACCCCTACACTCGCCCTATATAGATCATGCGTCTGGACTCAAAGTGCATCTTCATGCGGATTAATATATTTTTAGACTTCAATGCAAATCAAAATCACAAACAGGCAACTACCAAGAACTTTTTGGTGACCAATTTGGTTTTTCGATGACATACGACGCATGCAAGAACAATGCATAAATAAAGAGGTAGGCATGTGTTTCTTACGGTTTGAAGGGGTGCCTTGATGTGCTTGGCAATGAAGGAGGTGCACTGGTTGGCGCCTGGCTCGTGCTGGTGGAACCGCCGCACGTACTCCATCTCCTCCGGGCGGAGCACAGTGTGCTCGTCCCATGGCCTCCAGATCCCGTCTGTGCCCACACCGCTGCTTCCGCCATCCATCTTCACTCTCCCTCCTGCATACACTGCTCTTGACTAGGGGATTGAAGATGGGCTAGAAACCGTGCCCTTATAATGAGGAGGTGGTGTGTTGCTGTGTAAATATGTGGCGTCCGTTACTATTACTTATTTTAGGCGAGTCCTTTACATTAATTTTTTCCTAGACATTGTTTGCTTTTATATTACTCACATATGCCATGTGGTCATGAGTCCGTTACTACTACTGAATATCAGTAGGGACGCTCTCGTGAAAGGTTTGCCTTTTGATTGTGTGTAAGCAAGAGCCTGATTAGCTTTTCTGCTTTTGAGACAAAAGAGCCTGATTAGCTTTTTTTCTAGGCAATCCCCTAAAAGCTTTATTAAGTTTTTTTAGGGATTAAAGCTTTATTAAGTCTTTATTAAATGTTTACAGAGACAAAAAAAATGCCATGTTGGTCTAACCAAACATGACGGCCTACCCCAAAAGCAAAAGAGCCTGATTAGCTAATGTGCTATGTCAGCCCACCGTCCTGGGCCACGAGAAAGGCCATGGCGGCCTGATGCGGTGAGGAAAATGAGACATCCTCCTTAGAGCAAATACAATAGAGCTGAGTGAGCGGGCTATAAGGAATAAACTAGTATATTCTTGCTTAGTTGGAGGAAAGAGAAGAGGAGAGAGAAGGTAAGCGGACTCTTCATAAAGAGCCAGCTCTAGCACGTGCTTTTAGAGCAAGTACAATAAGGTGACATAAGCAGGCTATAAGAAATATTATATTATATCTTTGTTTAGTTGGAAGAGAGAGAAGATGAGAGAGAAGAGAAGCGGACTCTTGATGAGTAGCCGGCTGCAACACGAGACCTAAGACATTTTGTGAAGATATAAGATGGGCCAACTATTAACACAGTAGTACACATTCAAAACTTAGTATTGTATATGCCGACTATAAGGTTGACTCTAGATGACATGACAATTCCTTATAGCCGACCGTTGGTTGTATTATTAACCATGCTCTTAGGCACCTTATGAGAATGAAAGGTGGGCCACATAATAAAAAAGTAATACACTCTTTTGATCTACTATTGTACATGTTAGCTATAAGATTGGTTGTAGATAACATGGCATTGCCTTATAGCCAGCAGCTGGCTATACTATTAACCATGCTCTTAGCGCGTATTGCAGTGCGGTGCGTTTGTATCGCTTCTTGGAAAATCCCTCACAAAATCCACCGCTGGTGCCATGTGGCATGACCAATTGACCATTCAAATTTCACCTCCGAACAGGTCTTGGGATGTGCTCAGTTAATCAGATTTCCATCAAGATGTGTACTTTTATTCAGGACCCAAGCCACAAGCCAGAAGAGGCGACCCATTTTTTTGTCAAAATACGACATGCTATCGAACTCGAAGCTTTACTAAAGATGCGCACGCTTTTTCCAGGATTGGTACAGTGTTGCTTTTGGTTTATCTAGCAAGTTACGGTTAATCTAAATGTGTCCGTCACTATCACAAGGTTACTGACAATTCAAACTCATTAGGGGTGACGTGACTTCACATTTCGATGCAAAAGAGAAGAAATATTGAACCGAAAAGTGAACGATCTTTTCCGAGCCTACATGGGTTTGTCGAATCGTTTATCTTCTCTACTAAATGATGAGCCAATAGACACACTCCTGCCGTTCCCAAATACTTCCTCCATATCAAAATAAGTGTCTCAACTTTGTACTAACTCTAGTAAAAAATTGCATCAAGGTTGAGACACTTCGGGAGAGAGGAAGTACTAGTACTAGATATGGCCAATGTACATATGAACTAAAACAACGACGAGTAATTTGGAACTGAGGGAGTAGCTTAGGGAACTGGGTCAGTACTTAGATTTGTCAGGCGAGGATGATATTAAGAGACATCAGAAAATTTAGAACTGTATACTGGATCCGAATATAAAACTGAAACGAAATTCATACTGCAGCAGTTCAACAAACATATAACAAACCTAAGTGCGCATATGCAGAAGGATAGGCCAACAATGTTCGGGTACGACAAAAGGTATCTATCAAATGTACGAAGTTGCACACTGGGGACTGCAAGTTACATCACACATACGGGATCAGCCGATCAGGTGTGGTATTTAG
The DNA here is from genome assembly GCA_902687465.1 of Secale cereale. Taxonomy (NCBI): domain Eukaryota; kingdom Viridiplantae; phylum Streptophyta; class Magnoliopsida; order Poales; family Poaceae; genus Secale; species Secale cereale. Next base: position 590,929,905 of record LR738715.1, read on the forward strand.
TTATCTATAATGAGCCTGAATATTGTGTAAATAAACTACTTTTTCCTTTCATACTTACTGAATTTGTGACTAGGAAATATTCATCATGGCAGCATCACCAAGTACAAGAAATTGCCAAACTGAAACTGAAAAGGAACTATAAATATGAAGGGGGCAGAACCACCAGATCAAGTCAAGAGCCAATAACTCTGATACTGTTTTCCAGATGCCTGGTGAATTTGCTAATAGCGTCACCATAGTCAAACTCTTGTCCAGGATATGCAACACGGCAAATACTTGTAGGGACATGCATTTAAGGCGTGTTTTCATCTTACAAGGAAAGACTGAAAACAAGTAATGTGGAAGCTCGCCATACTGCAAGCATGACCTGTATCTGTATGAGACAACTTGTTTATCAATGCACAGCTTGATTACTCACTCGAAATACTCATACCAATATGGAGCAGCATATTGTCGGCACCCCGGCCGTAGATTCAAGGACACTTACTTTGATGAAAGATTATTTTGACCGTAGACCTGGAATGTTGCTCAGTCCCATCTTTTTAAGGATAAGCTTAGTCAGTGCTGGAGGGTTGTTGAGCCCCAGACTTCTACTGAACTCATTAGCCAGCGATACAAGCTGATACTTGTCACGGCCGATTTGCTTATTTGAATTATAGTAACCAAGCCATGCTTGATAAGCAGATTCCTTATCTTTCACCTCCACATGTGCAAGAGCTTTCTCAACCTAAAACAAAAATGGAAATGTGCAACATAGCATTATGACACATTGAACTCGTCAAATATGAAGTATTTTTAAATAAATTAATGACAACATTCCATGTAGGTTCATTTTGCTACTTCAGTCACCTGAGACCAGCCCTCCACTTGTGAAAACCTTTCTACTTGGTAGATTCATCCTATTGTGTGCCTTAAAAGTATTGTGATGGCTTTCCAAACATAGGTTCATTTTGCTACTTCTACATATTCATGGCTAATGTGATGTACGATTAACTAGACACAAATTTGCGAAAATGTCAAGAGAGGGAAAAAATCAAGCAGAAAACAATCAGAACTAGCCGATTCCTGAATCAAAGTAGGGTCTAACACTTCTTCGGATGGTGTTTCTTTCTATCATCAATATGCCCATTGCTATTGCATGTCAAAACACCAACAATAAGTTATGCACTGGTGAAGGAGCTAATGTACCTTCCGTTTAGTGTCCAAATCAATAAGTGGTAGTGTTGCCTCTGTAATAGGCAAATCTTTGATACTTTTCAAGAAGTATTCTTCCCATGGTGCCAACAATAAGACTCCGCTCCCCTCATTACCTTTGCGGCCAGTTCTACCAAGACGGTGGATATATTGCTCCCTGTCACTAGGAACTCCCAACTGCAATGACCATCATATCAGTTCACTCCGATTTATAATAACATGTGTAACGACAGAAACATAAGCATGTTCATATTTAGTTACAACTAATTATTTATAGTTGCATGTGGAAGATATCTTTCTGAGTAGTTGTAAAGAGCAAACAGAAAAGAAAATGCTTATCTGCCCAATAAATAAATTAAGAACATAGAGAACTACTCCCTCAGTCCGAAATTAAGTGTCTCAACTTTGTAATAGCAGTATAAAGTTGTACTAAGCTTGAAACACTTATTTTGGGACGGAAGGAGTACAATACAAAAGGTTGGTTACCTGCAGAACTAGTGTGACATTAGGATAATCAACACCCCTAGCAGATACATCAGAGCTAACAAGAATAAGACCCTTTGATTCCTTAAATTCTTTTGATATCCTGGTTCTGTAACTTTGTGGCTTTCTGGAATGGATCTCACGTACGTTCAACTTCAGTTCAGACAGGAGTTCAGCAACAAGACTTGTTAATTTTGCTGTTGTACAAAACACAATCACCTGCATTTCTCTTGTCATAAATCTGTGTATAATAGTGACTAGAGAAGACACCGCAAAGTCAACAATTAAATTACCTTGTAGTCAACATTTTCCGAGATATGGTCCGTTAGAAGGCCATATAGGATAGAGAATTGTTTGTCTAGTGGTGCAACCAAATGCATTTGTTTCACCTGAATATGGTTACGATAAGCATCATGTTGGATAATAAAAGGAAGCTTGAAGCAATACATGTGCATGGTTGAAAATATACCTGTGAATGTGTTTCCTCACTTCCTTCTACAACAGTGTTGACAAATTCAAGATCTCTTTTCATGGCAACATGACATACTTGACGAACCTAAAATTAGTACAAATTCAGTATATGTTGACCAAATAAACTGATTGCCTGAGTGCGTTTACTCATTATACCTCATCTGGAACTGTAGCAGAAAATAAGAGTGTTTGACGTTGTTTGGGGAGTGCAGCTACTATTCTCTCGATATCAGTTCGGAACCCCATATCTAACAAGCGGTCAGCTTCATCAAGAATAAGGAATTTGACGCCCATCAATCTAGTAGCAAATCCTGGTGTGTTCTCCATATGATCCTTAAGCCTTCCCGGTGTAGCTACCAGAATCTGCATATTAGCATTACTTTCAGATCATGACATGTGACCATAGGAAGAGCAAGGATTATTCAGCGAGCTATTTCCAATCACCTGGCAAGGGTTTGTGTGCATGCGTTTCTGCTCAAGAGCCATCCTAGTGCCACCAATTACAAGTTGTACTCCAATTGATGGATGGAATTTAAGAAGTTTGTTAGCCTCCGCAGCAGCCTGATCAGCAAGCTCGCGTGTCGGGCACACAACAATAACACTAATGGGTGGTCTTTTTTTATCATGGTCATGAGGGGGCAATTTGGAGACAACTTCAATGGCTGGAAGCTGAACATAAACAATGGTGAATTACAACTTGAGATCGAATGAAGCCATAAATAATGAAATACAAGAAAAATATCAATACTCAAGAAGGGTATTCACCAAGAATGCTACAGTTTTTCCAGTTCCTGTCCTTGCTTTGGCCAGGACATCCTTCCCTGCAGAGAAAAGTTTTATTAGTTTGTCAGCAGTGACTAAGACTGTCCAGACTGTCCATAATTAAATATTGTCCAGACTGTCCTCCCCTCAAATCAACTAAAGGTTCATAACAATTTCAAAACAATTTTTAACAGTTTCTTGTGCCATAGTAATACTTCTTCAAAACAATTTTATTTGCAACACAAACACACCAAGTCCATCTTCCGTGTCCAAGTTCAGTGAGGTTGTTTGAGTTATATTTATTCAAAAGGCTCATAACTAATTGTTGTAATTCAAGAATTTATACATAGGCTGTTAAAGCCAGCTGAAAGATTATTACTCAAAATTTCAGGAATCTATAAATAGTTTATGTTTTCTGAAGACTGTATAGACCTTATAGTTATAGCTACTGAGAAACTATGGGAAATATCATCACTATAAGGCCATTTGGTCAATTCCACTGATGTGTTTTCATATGAATTGTTGTGTGTTGATTTTTGCAAACAGTAAGGAAATTCGGTATAACTGCCCTATAAAGGGAATGAACAATTAGCTCATGGATGCTCATTAGTCAGAACTCCAGAATATTGTGCTTTTGCAATTTGCATTGAAAAGAAAACTATGTTGGCAAGACTGAAGGCAAACACATGAAGCAGAAATAAATGAAGCTGTGGATTGTTTTGGGGTGAGTGTGCATATGGGCAATGCTCTCTATGTACTGAGTTGTTGGGCATGTTCTGTTTAATAAGATAGCTGAGCTGTGTGACTGGTGGGTGTGTGGAGCTATAAACAGAATGGTTTTCGAGGGGTGCTGTATAAGGGTAAACTCTGTCCACAATACCGTTGTGCCTAGTAGCAGTGACGAGACAAAAAAACTGAGGGTGGTGGTTGGTAAAGGATGAGATGGGGTGAGTGGGCTATCAATTGGTTCTCCACCCCACAAGTGTTCATCATCTCTCAATTTAACATTCCCGATAATCATTAAATACAGGGTCAACGCGCTTCCATTTTTTCTGCAAGGGTGTGTTTTTAACACAGAAAGGACTACTACAGTCTACAAGCAGAACAATACTTATGAGTTTCCATATTATATAGTCCTAACGCCCTAATCCTCCTGCCAGTTATCGAAGTTAACCTGTTAAATGTTTGAGTAACCAAAACATGGGCCATTGGACATCGTGAACCAGTTACTTGTTTTTGTCTGCCACCTCGGCTCTTCAAGTCCATCAAAACAAAGAAGGGAGTGGCATCGGCGAGTGGTGCAAAAATGCATGTGAAGAAAAGGGAAGGAAATGAAACCAACTAAGCGAATAATAGGTGGCCTTTAGACATCAGAGGGCAGAAAAATAAAAAGGGTTAACCAAGGAATGGTTGAAGAGATTTTTTTCAGAAAATGGGAGTTGTAGGGCATATTTTGGAAATTGAAAAGATAAAATACTATTCCCTCCTTTCCTAAATATAAGTCATTTTAGAGATCCCAACATGGACTACATACGGGGCAAATGAGTGAATCTACACTCTAAACTATGTCTATATACATCCGTATGTAGTTCATACTGAAATCTCTAAAAAGACTTATATTTAGGAACGGAGGGAGTAGAAGGAGGGTGGTAATGGATAATGTTTGTCCCCTTGCATAGCATGTGATCCCTAACAACTTTGTGGGAAAGGCATGCATACCATAAAGTAAAATCATAACTGTTCACGTATACAAACAGCACTGTGTTAACCTTTAAGTATAATTGGAAGAGTGGCCTCCTGAACCGCAGTCATCCGTTCATACCCAGCAGCTTTAACACCTTTTAATGTCGCGGGAGAGAGAGAGCATTCATCAAACCTGTGATGTAAAACGAAAGAAGATCCAACAGGATAGGGGCATTAGAGATTAAAAGGTTGCTAGGTGTGTTATCAGCACATATGCTCTTATCTTAAATCTCAATACATGTCTGACTATTTGGAAACAATGCAGATGGCCCATTAGAGATAATAAGGACGTAATAAGCCAAAACAATCCGACCATAATCGTAGCACATGGCTGACTAAAGTTTCCATGAAACATATCATTTCATCGACCAGGGTATCACAAGCTGCAGAGACATTGAGCAAACATAATTATACCAAGTTCTATTTAACATAAAAAAATTGCTGCACAAGCAGTAATAAGAATCAGATAACTTTGCAACAGAACTATTTGTTGCCTTCAACACTATGCTACAAATGTCATTTTTTCCTCATCACATGGTGGGGGTCACAAAAATAACAATTTAAAAACTAAGGAAAGAATCATTAAGCAACTTAAAGTATGGTATGGTTGTGAAAATAGACACTACCTCCATTCTTTGTTTTTCATATGTCCATTCACTGTTGCAAGTAAATGGATTGCTATTGACAGGTCATCATGATTTAAAATGTGCATCCTTTCATCCTTTGTGCATTTCAGTACAAAAGCCAACTAGTGCAGCTAGATGAAAACAATCCTGATTAAGTGAGTCATTAAGAAGATAGTGATACTTGGATAGTAGTCAATAACAGTTTCTAGTAGAGCATGACTATGAACAAGCTATACTTTCTTCACTGGCCTAAGGTCCTAAAATTTATTAGAATTAACGATAACTTTCAATACAAAAGCCAACTAATGCATCTAGATGAAATCAACCCTGATTAAGATGGTGATACTTGGATAGTAGTCAGTAACAGTTTCTAGTAGTGTGTGACTATGAACAAGATACATTTTCTTCACTGGCCTAAGGTCCTACAATTGATGAGAATTGAGGATAGAACAATACTGAAGTTTCTAATAACCCACGCCACATCCAAAGGACCATGGAACCTGTTGCACTATGATGAAAACACACCAACAGACAAATACTAAATATCTATTTGCACTTCCAAGGATTGGAGGCTTTGTGGCTAAGTTTGAGGCAGCTATAGAAGTTCTTATTAAATTCGCATATGATAACTAAGTTTAGTGTTAATTGGGATGAAAGTGATGCTATTTGGTGAACTAATATTTAGGCAAATATCACAAAAGTGAATAAAAAATACACGAGATAGCAAGCAGTCATTCACGCGCTTCACAACTCAAATATATGCATGACCTAACATATCTATCCTATGCGCAGATATATGATCACAAATTACTCCCTCTGTAAAGAAATATAACTATATAAGAGCGTTTAGATCTAAGAAGGACAGACACGGGGACGTAAAGACGGGGATACGCATACGGGTACACAGGATACAGCATTTTTCAAAAAATAGCCATTCGGGATACGGCAGGATATATAAGTATTCAGAAAAATAAACAATGTGTAATAAATATACAATAGTAAATTTTAGATGAAAGATTGTTTAGTTAATAGTACTGGACATATGTTGCCTCATTTTTAGTTTTTTTTAGGCAAGCCTCATTTTTAGATGAAAGATTGTTTTTTTCTTTTGAGGATCACATGGTCACTTTACACGACCCTGCACTCAGAGCCCATGTAGCTCTTCACTCAGAGCACACATAAGGCCTAATTCCAGGAAACTCTACACAAGTGCTCCTCCAGCTGTTCCCTATCCCGTGCTCCTCTTTCCTCCCTGCCCCAGCCACCAAGAATTGTAGAGACGAGATGAGGCGACCTGTACCTTCTTGCTCATCGACGGCTTCCCTTTCAATCCACCCAAAACTTCTTCCTCCCTGCCCGGAGCTTTTTCCTCGCCTGCAACCACCTTGCCCTCTCCTCTCTGCCTGGATCTTCTTCCCTGCTAGTGACCATCGAGGTTGCCTGCTCGAGCGTGGCATCCGTAGGAGGAGAGCTAAGCAGCGTCGTGGTCGCTGGAGTCCCCCAACGTATCCCTGACGTATCTATGCCATATCCCGATTTGTTTCTCTTTTTTTATTCAGAGAAGATGGGATACTGCGGGGTACGCGTATCCACGCATATCCCCCCGTACTAGAACGGCAATACGGCAGTTTCTGCCGTATCCATGCTTTGTAGGTTTAGATCACTACTTTAATGATCTAAACGCTCTTATATTTCTTTACGGAGGGAGTAACAATCTAACTAGTTGCCATAGAGAAAAGAAAACAATGCACAACACACACAGAAACATTCCATAACAATGGCAGGATATGTTTATTGTGAATTAGAGAAAGGTTGAGCAAGAGCTACCTTCTCTGACTCAAATACGAATCAGCACCTCCATTATCTCTTGTGCCCAGTACACTCTCCTGTTCAACTGACTCACAAGAGACAGATTTCTTAGCTGCACTGTTCACTAAATCCTCCTGGCCAGAATCATCACCAGAGAGACCATCCTCAAAACCTGATGGCCCGTCATCCTCATCAACTTCCCCTGACTCACTATCATCCTCTGATGAACCAAAATCAGACATTTTCCGGCCCTTTGATCGTCGATCACCAAAATCCACATCCCTGACTTTACCTCCTCTACGTGATCCCAAACTCCCCATCTTCTCTGCTCTCCCACCACGATTATGCCTTCCACCAGGAGCTCCAAACTCAACTGCATCATCATCATCATCATCATCATCATCATCATCATCCTCATCGTCAACTAAATCACTTTCCGTGCCTCCTCTGCGTGACAAACTTGACATCCTTCCACCACGATCACGAATTCCCCTGGGAGACCCAAAACCAACTTCTTCACCACTGTCATCCTCTTCATCATCCAGATCGCTTCCCCTGCCTCCTCTGCTTGACAAACCTGATGCCCTTCCACCATGGCCTCGTCTTCCCCTGGGAGACCCAAAACCAACTTCTTCGCCACTGTCATCCTCATCGTCATCCAGATCGCTTCCCCTGCGTCCTCTGCCTGACAAACCTGTTGTCCTTCCACCACGACCTCGTCTTCCCCTGGGAGATCCAAACCCAGATTCTTCATCATCCAAATCACCATACCTCCCTCCCCTGTGTGACACACCCAATGCCCTCCCGCCCCGGCCACGCTGACCCCTCGAAGACCGAAACCCAGACTCATCTCCAAAATCACCTCCCCTCCCTCCTCTCTGTGAAAACCCCGAAGACATCCCGCCCCGCCCTCGCCTTCCCCTCGCAGAACCAAACCCAGACTCACCATCATCACTGAGATCAGAACTCACCACCCTCCCCCTTCGCTCAGAGATGGGCCTATCACCACCAGACCGACCACCACGACTATCGCCGCCGAATCGACCACCACGCCTATCGCCCCCGAAACGACCACCACGACTATCGCCGCCGAACCGACCACCACGACTGTCGCCGCCGAACCGACCACCACGCCTATCGCCGCCGAAATCACCGCCATCAAACCTCGACCTCGTCGGCGGTCCCCCCGAATCCCTCCCTCTTCGGCCTCCCCTGGAGGCAGCGGGTTTGCGGGTGGAGACCTCGCGCTCGTCGCCGCTGCTGAGGCCAAGGTTGAAGGAGTCGGCCTTGATATCGCTGACCCAGTCGCTGAGGTCGGCCTCGTCATCGATTAGGCTCCGCGCGGCGCCACCGGGGCGCGAGGAGAGGAAGCGGGTGCTGATGGGAACGGCGGCGCCATTTCCGGGCGGAATCGGGTGTAGGTGGGAGAGAGAACCAGCACCGCGGGCCGCGGAGAAGGAGCCTGCCGCGGCGCGGCGGAGGAAGCCAAGCAGGTGGTGGCGGCCTCGCATGGCGGAGGTGCGGGGTTGAGTTTAGGGTTTAAGGGAGAGACGGCGGCGTCTCGGGGCTTATGGCTAGGTTCAGGTTCTGAACTCTGAAGAGGGAACGCTGATCAGGGATTCACTGGGCGGCAGGTTGAAGTTGATTTTTGTTGAGCTCTCGTGGCCGTCCGATTTTCAGATACAGCAGAATTTTTCTTTTAAAGAAACGCTTAGCTCCGACCTAACCTGACTCTAAATTAACAAAAAAAAATGTTTATAATCAACCGGCTGAAAAGAAGGTCACCTAAACCGGCTGCTCTGCTCGACATGTGTCCCTGAGAGAACGAGGCCACCGCTTTACCCTCGAGCTTATCTCCTTCACACGGCTGCTCCTCCACGCGTTTTCCCCCTCATCTTCTTTCCTCTCCCCACCTTCTCTTTCGTTGCATCTGAGAGGGAGAGATGCCCATGGCGACGCCGACCACCAAACGGGATGGACGACCACCATCACCACCAGCTGCACCCCGCCCGGAGTTATTGCTACAAGCGAGGGGTAAACGCGACCACGAGTTGTGTGCTCCTCGCCATGGGGCACACCACCATTGATGCGAGCTGGAAGCAGCAGTTTGCTGCTCGTCGTGGGCGCACGGGCCACAAGCATAGCGCCGCTGCCGCTGTCGCATCGCAGCAGGAAGACCGGAGGCGGGCGCTGCTCGCCGCCAGTGTTGCAACGCCGCACGGAGGAGATGTTGTGTTGGAGCTTATTTTCACGCTGTCGAGGTTGCATTGGAGTGCCACCCGGGGCTGTCATGGAGCGTCGCCCGGTCGTTGGAGTTGTGATGCGGTTGGAACGGACTCCACGAGGCTGCAATAAAGCTTTCGCGGGAGACGTCGTGCTCGGTGTTGCCATGAAGCGCCGCTCGGGGCTGCATTGGAGCTCCGCCCGGTCGTTGGAGCAGCGATGGGGGGGGCTTTCGGTTCAAGTTCTGAACTCTGAAGAGGGAACGCTGATCAGGGATTCACTAGGCAGGTTGAAGTTGATTTTTGTTGAGCTCTCGTGGCCGTCCGATTTTCAGATACGGCAGAATTTTTCTTTTAAAGAAACGCTTAGCTCCGACCTAACCCGACTCTAAATTAACAAAAAAAAATGTTTATAATCAACCGGCTGAAAAGAAGGTCACCTAAACCGGCTGCTCTGCTCGACATGTGTCCCTGAGAGAACGAGGCCACCGCTTTACCCTCGAGCTTATCTCCTTCACACGGCTGCTCCTCCACGCGTTTTCCCCCTCATCTTCTTTCCTCTCCCCACCTTCTCTTTCGTTGCATCTGAGAGGGAGAGATGCCCATGGCGATGCCGACCACCAAACGGGATGGACGACCACCATCACCACCAGCTGCACCCCGCCCGGAGTTATTGCTACAAGCGAGGGGTAAACGCGACCACGAGTTGTGTGCTCCTCGCCATGGGGCACACCACCATTGCTGCGAGCTGGAAGCAGCAGTTTGCTGCTCGTCGTGGGCGCACGGGCCACAAGCATAGCGCCGCTGCCGCTGTTGCATCGCAGCAGGAAGACCGGAGGCGGGCGCTGCTCGCCGCCAGTGTTGCAACGCCGCACGGAGGAGATGTTGTGTTGGAGCTTATTTTCACGCTGTCGAGGTTGCATTGGAGTGCCACCCGGGGCTGTCATGGAGCGTCGCCCGGTCGTTGGAGTTGTGATGCGGTTGGAACGGACTCCACGAGGCTGCAACGAAGCTATTGCGGGAGACGTCGTGCTCGGTGTTGCCATGAAGCGCCGCTCGGGGCTGCATTGGAGCTCCGCCCGGTCGTTGGAGCAGCGATGGGGGGGGCTTTAGGTTCAAGTTCTGAACTCTGAAGAGGGAATGTTGATCAGGGATTCACTGGGCAGGTTGAAGTTGATTTTTGTTGAGCTCTCGTGGCAGTCCGATTTTCAGATACGGGAGAATTTTTCTTTTAAAGAAACACTTAGCTCCGACCTAACCCGACTCTGAATTAACAAAAAAAAGCAGAAATAAGTAAAAAAGTATAATTAGATCTATCTCGAATTTTTGAGAACCGCCAAAACTCGGCGCAAAGAACCAACCAGATTGCCCCAGTGGATAAATAAGTGTTTATAATCAACCGGCTGAAAAGAGCGTCACCTAAACCGGCTGCTCTGCTCGACATGTGTCCCTGAGAGAACGAGGCCGCCGCTTTACCCTCGAGCTTATCTCCTTCACACGGCTGCTCCTCCACGCGTTTTCCCCCTCATCTTCTTTCCTCTCCCCACCTTCTCTTCCGTTGCATTTGAGAGGAAGAGATGCCCATGGCGACGCCGACCACCAAACGGGATGGACGACCACCATCACCACCAGCTGCACCCCGCCCGGAGTTATTGCTACAAGCGAGGGGTAAACGCGACCACGAGTTGTGTGCTCCTCGGGCACACCACCATTGCTGCGAGCTGGAAGCAGCAGTTTGCTGCTCGCCGTGGGCGCACGAGCCACAAGCATAGCGCCGCTGCCGCTGTCGCATCGCAGCAGGAAGACCGGAGGCGGGCGCTGCTCGCCGCCAGTGCTGCAACGCCGCACGGAGGAGATGTTGTGTTGGAGCTTATTTTCACGCTGTCGAGGTTGCATTGGAGTGCCACCCCGGGCTGTCATGGAGCGTCCCCGGTCGTTGGAGTTGTGATGCGGTTGGAACGGACTCCGCGAGGCTGCAATGAAGCTTTCGCGGGAGACGTCGTGCTCGGTGTTGCCATGAAGCGCCGCTTGGGGCTGCATTGGAGCTCCGCCCGGTCATTGGAGCAGCGATGGGGTCGGAACAGACTCCGTCGGGGCTGCAATGAAGCTTCACCGGAGCTGCAATGAAGCTCCGGAGCTGCAATGAAGCTTCACCGGAGACGTCGCGCTCGGTGTTGCCATGGAGCAGCCCTCAAGTGGCTCCCGCTGCAGCGGTCGCCGGCGGCTCTGAGAGCTACGATGCAACGGTCGCCGGCGATTCCGGTGCCGATATGTCGTAGGCACAGGTATCACGGTGGGTTGTTGTGTTGCTCTGCAACATCGGTCTTCGGAGGAGGCGTGGGGTGTTGAACTGGATCACATGGTGGATGTGTTCAGAGAAGGGAAGATGCCAGGCTGCCTAGTTGAGATCGATGGCCACCACTGCCATATCGGACGCCTAATTAGGCGGATGATTTTCTTAGAAAATGATTCGGCTGATTTGTAGCAGTGCCCATTAACAAAGCCATCAACTGTTCAGAATTACACGAACAGAATACAAATAACATAGAAAAAACAATAAGAAACGTCTGAAAGATACAAGAGGGCACTCTAAACTTGTCGGGGGGTGGTCCCCAGGCAGGCGATGGAACCCAGATCCTCTTTAAAAACATCGGGGAAAGCAACGCCCCTCAACCCGGCCCGCTCCAGGCCGGCAAAGTACAGCATTCCGGCTGGCCGGCTAGTGCATGTCGGTCGTCCACTAGAAGTCAACCATCGGCGACAAGGAAGCATGGTCATAGTGTCCCCTCCTTTATGACGTCCCCGCCGGGCGCGGCAGCGGTGCTCCCATGCCCCCGCCCGGAGCGGGCGGTGACCTGGGGGCACGACCATGTAGCGATGCGCCATGACATCCTGTGGGGCGTGCCACAGTACCCAGCAGCCGGCCGTACCCGCGCCCGACGGCTCTAGTATGACCCGCACCCGGCGAGACCCACGCCTGGCGGACCTAATCGACCCGGCGGCCCGTCGGCCCCCACTGTCGGCTCCTAGACGCTGACATCCGGGTCCCGCATCCAAGTAGTATTACCATTGTAACCCCGGGGTGGCCTATAAGACCCCCGGTGCTCCCTCATGCAGAGGGGTTCACGTTCATCTAGCTCAGCACACACTCACACTCCGAGGGAGAGCGGCCTAAGCACTGGTCCATCTTCTCCCCTCCCCAAAACAGCTCTAGGAGCAAGCTTGTATCCAGCTCACATAAACCACAATCGGAGGACTATGCGTATTATCTCTCCGGAGAGCCCCGTACCTGGGTACGACTCGTGCCACACACTTGCTTGTGCCAACCTCACCTCTGGAATCCACTGGTGCCCTTGAGTCTATCCCACTCTTTAGTCATCCTATGGCATCTGCCATGAGATCACCACGACAGTTGGCGCCCACCGTGGGGCAGCTCGAGGTGCCGGTCGGAGTCAAGTTCCACACGAGGCCCTTCGCTTGCTTTTGCGAACGCATCGTGCACAACGTCATCCTTGCAGCTAGCGCAGACGCCGCCGGCATCACCACAGACTCCGTCGTCCCTTTTGGCGCGTTCCACGTCTCCATCGCGCTCGTGCCCGACGAGTACCCCGATGAGGTGCTCGACGTCGCTGACTCCCCCGTCCCCGTCGATTGCACCGACTCCATCGACGTGGCGGACCTCTGCACCTGCGTCGAGGTACTCAACACTGGCTTGACCTCTTCTTCGGCTGATGTTGCGGCCAAGACCGTCGTAGCTAAGGCCGCCACGGCCAAGGCCAACCCAATGCGTGCTACGCTGTAGAACCTCAGCATCCCCATCTCCATTGACGTCAACGCCACCTAGGCCAGGGCCCTGCTCGATGAGGAGCGCGTACACCTGTTGGACAAGGGCGCAGCTGTGACACCCTGAGACCGGTGCGCCAGGTGTCAGCCAATTATTCGTCGTCATTGCCATGTCATCTTCTTGCGTGTGCATCCTTGCCTTGTCATCATGTGTGTTGCATCATCATGTTTTCAAAACTTGCATCCACCCGAGTCCCCTCGTCCTTTCCGTTGTCCATTCTGATCCCAGACACACTTACACGCGCCCGCGGTGCCTCCGAATATTTATTTTGTGAGTGGCCGGAAAACGTTCTCGGAATGGGTTGAAACTTGGCGTGTGGTCTTACTATAGCATAGACAGGCCGCTTGCCAAATTTCATCGCATTCGGAGCTCGTTTGATAGCCCAACGGATATATATAGCGGCACGAGTAGCTGATACGTCCAAAACGTATCTATAATTTCTGCTTGCTCCATGCCACTTTTGGGTGATATTGCTATGATACTCATACACTTCCATACACTTTTGATCATATTTGGACTAACTTACTAATCCAGTGCACCCCAGTGCCAGTTTCTGTTTTCGGCTGTTTTTGTATTTCAGGTTTTCACGTTTCGAGAACTGCCCAGAAAAATCCAAAAAAATTATATAAAAAATCAGCGATCCGGAAACAACACTGCGTCCGAAGGGCAGCCTGGGGGGACCACAGGGGCTCCAGGCGCACTGTGGGCGCGCCTCCCCCCTGGGCCGCGCCGGGGGGGCGCCTGGGCCCCCCGACGCTCCCCCGATGGCCTACTTTGGCATATATTTAAAGGACCATCCGAAACCCTCAGAGGAGGAACCCTTTTCGCGATCCCATCTCTGTTCCGCCGCCGCCGCCGCTTCCAAGATCGGGAGCACCAGGAGAACTCTTCCCGGCACCCTGTCGGAGGGGAGGATCACCACCGGGAGCTTCTCCACCACCATGGACGCCTCCCGGATGACTCGTGAGTAGTCTCCCTTGGACCATGAGTCCATGACCAGTAGCTATGTGATGTTCTCCTCCCGTTCTTGTGCTTCACTAATTAGTCCTCGTGAGCTGCCCTACATGATCGAGGCACCTATGTAATCCTTATGCTGTTGCTATGTTGAGTTTGCTGGGATCCGATGGATTATGAGATTATGTTCATATTGATCTTGAGTAATATATTTGATTCACCTCTTTTATATTTTAGTTCATAAGTAATTCTTGCATGTTCTCCGTTGTTATTTATTGCTTTGGCCGAGTAATAGGTAGTGACTCCAAGAGGGAACGTTATGCTCGATTGTGGGTTCATGCCCCTCGATGACTAGCTTGAGTGACAGAAACATGAGTCTAGGGGATGTGCTGTTGCCACAAGGGGGAAAACAACGGTGCTTGTGCCCGCGGGTGCAAGGATTGTTTACTTTACGCAAAGTTCTTTTAATGCAGTTGTCTGTTGCATTGAGTTTACACTATGGGTGGGACTCGCAACTTAATACCAGCGAGATGTTCTGGATAGATATCTCAAGGTGGGTGATTAGTAGTAGATATTGATGGATTTCGGTCTACTTACTTTGGCGTACCGCCCATGCTTTGAACCTCAACCTTTCTTGCAATGTAGTCAGCATTGGTTTGCGTTCGTGGTCCTGTCAATTGCCCAGCTGTAATTTGTTACCTCACATAGCTGTTTTATCGTCTTTTGGGAGAGAGACATCACTAGTGAACATCATGAGACTCCGGTCCATATTACCATCATTGATCACATCCACTATTTACTTTCCGTTATTTACCTACTATTGCAAAAACTATCTATCACTACTATCATTGCTTTTAATCCTTTGTGAACTACAAGGCCGGAGAGATTGACAACCTCTCTGTACTCGTAGGGAGCAAAGTTATTTGTATCTGTGTGCAGGTCCACGTTGGTTGCTACTAATCCGGCGCCGTAGCAATTGACACCTACTTGTTGAACCTAGGAGTCTCTGGGGAATCGATCCTTGGCATCTTTGCTAGGGGAAAACACTTCTACTTACTGCATCTTACACCTTCCACTTGGGGTAACCAACGAGGGGTTCGAGGCCCATCAAGGAGTATTTTCTGGCGCCGTTGCCGGGGACTCCACTCTTCAGGATAGGGGAGTTGCATGCTATCTTTTACCTTTGCTTTTTAGTCTTGTTAGTTTACCTTTCATTTTTGCTTTAGTTCCTTTTATCGAAAATCACAAAAAATAGTTATCTTGCTTGCTTGCTACTATGGGTTCCATCGAGAACACCAAGTTGTGTGACTTTACTCGTCACAACAACGATGACTTTATCAGCACACCTATCACTACACCTGCCACTTCAGCACCTTCATATGAAATTAAACCTGCTTTACTTAACTTTGTCATGAGAGAACAATTCTCCGGTGCTGGAGATGATGCTGCTTTACACTTGAACAACTTTGTAGAACTTTGTGATATGCAAAAATACCAAGAAATAGATTGTAATATTGTTAAGCTTAAGCTTTTTCCTTTCTCCTTGAGAGGAGGAGCTAAAATTTGGTTTCAGTCTTTGCCTAGAAATAGCATAGATTCATGGGACAAGTGCAAAGATGCTTTTATCGGAAAATACTATCCACCTGCTAAAATTATCCAACTTAGAAGTAACATAATGAATTTTAAACAATTGGATAATGAACACGTTGCCCAAGCCTGGGAACGTATGAAGTCTCTTATCAAGAACTGCCCTACTCACGGTTTGACTACTTGGATGGTTATCCAAACTTTTTATGCAGGCTTGAACTTTACCTCGCGGAACTTGTTAGATTCGGCCGCGGGAGGAACTTTTATGTCAACTACACTTGGTGCTGCCACAAAGCTTCTCGATGAGATGATGACCAACTATTCCCAATGGCACACCGAACGCGCTCCAACAGGTAGGAATGTAAACTCTGTCGAGGAGATTTCCTCCCTTAATGAAAAAGTTGACTTGATCATGTCTCTACTTTCGAAGCAATCTACCGTTGATCCTCGTGATGTTCCTTTAAATTCTTTGATTGCTCAAGAATAAGTAGATGTGAACTTTATCTCTAGAAACAATTTTAACAACAATGCTTATAGGAGTAACTTTGGTAACAATTCTAGACCGTTCCCCTCTAACTCTTATGGGAACAACAATGCTTATCCTAGTACCAAGAACTCCAATACTGAACTAGAGACCATGCTTAGAGATTTCATCACTACCCAAAAAGCCTTTAATAAGGATGTAGAAGAGAAACTACATAAACTAGATGATCTTTCTTTTAAGGTAGACCACTTAGCCAATGAGGTAAAATTGCTAAAAATTGAAACTTCTCCTCTTAAGGAGAGGGAAGTCATCCATATTAATGCTACTCAAGTACAAATTAATGAAAATATTAGGATGATGGCTAAGCTAAAAGAAAGATGGGCTAGAGAAAGGGAGGAAGAGGAAAGAATTAAGAGCCTTCCTACCCACCACATTGTTGCTACTATCCAAGTTATCGAGGATGTTCACACTCTTAGCACCCAATGTACTCCTGGTCCCAATGGACCTATTAATGGTGATGCTATGACTATAGAAGCTACCAAACAAGTGAACCTTAAGGACACCACTACCGCTTTACTTGATGCTCGTGACCTTGATTTTGATAATTGCACTCTTACCGAAGTTATTGATTTCCTTCACAAGATGTCTAGAGACCCCCGCACTAGCACGCTTAACCTTGCCTTCACAGAGCATTTCACTAATGCTCTCATCAAAGCTAGGGAGGAGAAACTTAGAGTAGAAGCTGTTGGGGAACGTAGTATTTTAAAATTTTCCTACGATCACGCAAGATCTATCTACTAGATGCATAGCAACGAGAGGGGAGAGTGTGTCTACGTACCCTCGTAGACCGGGAGCGGAAGCGTCAAGTGACGCGGTTGATGTTGTCGAACTTCTTTGCGATCCAACCGATCAAGCACCGAACGTACGGCACCTCCGCGTTCAGCACACGTTCAGCTTGATGACGTCCCACGAGCTCTTGATCCAGTTGAGCTTCACGGGAGAGTTTCGTCAGCACGACGGCGTGGTGACGGATATGATGTGTTCACCGGCGCAGGGCTTCGCCTAAGCTCCGCGACGGTACGACCGAGGTGTGATTCTGTGGAGGGGGGCACCGCACACGGCTAAAACAATTCAACTTGTGTGTCTTTGGGTGCCCCCCTGCCCCCGTATATAAAGGAGCAAGGGAGGAGGGCCGGCCAACTCTCTATGGTGCGGCTAGGGAAGGGACTCCTACTAGGAATAGGATTGCAATCCTATTCCTAGTAGGATTCACCGAAAGGAAGAAGGGGGAAAGGAATAGGAGAGGTGGCGCCCCCCCAATCCTAGTCCAACTAGGATTCCTAGGTGGGGGCGCCGGCCAGCCCTATGGGCTGCCTCTCTCTCACCCTTTAGGCCCACTATGGACCATCCCCTCTCTTAGGGGGTTCCGGTAACCCCCTCCGGCATTCCCGATAAATCCGAAACTTTTCCGGTATACTTCCGGTGTCCGAATATAGCCGTCCAATATATCAATCTTTATGTCTCGGACATTCCGAGACTCCTCGTCATGTCCGTGATCTCATCCGGGACTCCGAACTACCTTCGGTACATCAATACTCAAAAACTCATAATACCGATCGTCATCAAACGTTAAGCGTGCGGACCCTACGGGTTCGAGAACTATGTAGACATGACCGAGACTCATCTCTGGTCAATAACCAATAGCGGAACCTGGATGTTCATATTGGCTCCTACATATTCTACGAAGATCTTTTATCGGTCAGAACCGCATAAAAACATACGTTGTTCCTTTTGTCAAACGGTATGTTACTTGCCCGAGATTCGATCGTCGGTATCTTTATACCTAGTTCAATCTCGTTTACCGGCAAGTCTCTTTACTCGTTCCGTAACACATCATCTCGTGACTAACTCATTAGTCTTTTGCTTGCAAGGCTTATTATGATGTGTGTCACCGAGAGGGCCCAGAGATACCTCTCCAACACTCGGAGTGACAAATCCTAATCTTGATCTATGCCAACACCACGAATACTTTCGGAGACACCTGTAGAGCATCTTTATGATCACCCAGTTACGTTGTGACGTTTGATAGCACACAAGGTGTTCCTACGGTATTCGGGAGTTGCATAATCTCGTAGTCATAGGAACATGTATAAGTTATGAAGAAAGCAATAGCAGTTAAACTAAACGATCATAGTGCTATGCTAACGGATGGGTCTTGTCCATCACATCATTCTCCTAATGATGTGATCCCGTTGATCAAATGACAACTCATGTCTATGGCTAGGAAACATAACCATCTTTGATCAATGAGCTAGTCTAGTAGAGGCATACTAGGGACATACTGTTTTGTCTATGTATCCACACATGTACTAAGTTTCCGGTTAATACAATTCTAGCATGAATAAAAGACATTTATCATGATATAAGGAAATACAAATAACATCTTTATTATTGCCTCTAGGGCATATTTCCTTCAGTCTCCCACTTGAACTAGAGTCAATAATCTAGATTACAAAGTGATGATCTTCACACCCATGGAGTCTTGGTGCTGATCATGTTTTGCCCGTGGAAGAGGCTTAGTCAACGGGTCTGCAACATTCAGATCCGTATGTATTTTGCAAATCTCTATGTCTCCCTCCTTGACTAGATCGCGGATGGAATTGAAGCGTCTTTTGATGTGCTTTGTTCTCTTGTGAAACCTGGATTCCTTCGCCAAGGCTATGGCTCCAGTGTTGTCACAAAAGATTTTCATTGGACCCGATGCACTAGGTACTACACCTAGATCGGATATGAACTCCTTCATCCAGACTCCTTCATTTGCTGCTTCCGAAGCAGCTATGTATTCCGCTTCACACGTAGATCCCGCCACGACGCTCTGCTTGGAACTGCACCAGCTGACAGCTCCACCGTTCAATAAAAATACATATCCGGTTTGTGACTTAGAGTCATCTGGATCAGTGTCAAAGCTGGAATCGACGTAACCGTTTACGACGAGCTCTTTGTCACCTCCATATACGAGAAACATATCCTTTGTTCTTTTCAGATACTTTAGGATGTTTTTGACCGCTGTCCAGTGATCCACTCCTGGATTACTTTGGTACCTCCCTGCTAGACTTATAGCAAGGCACACATCAGGTCTGGTACACAGCATTGCATACATGATAGATCCTATGGCTGAGGCATAGGGAATGACTTTCATTTTCTCTCTATCTTCTGCAGTGGTCGGGCATTGAGTCTTACTCAACTTCATACCTTGTAAAACAGGCAAGAATCCTTTCTTTGACTGATCCATTTTGAACCTTTTCAAAATCTTATCAAGGTATGTGCTTTGTGAAAGTCCAATTAAGTGTCTTGATCTATCTCTATAGATCTTGATGCCTAATATGTAAGCAGCTTCTCCGAGGTCTTTCATTGAAAAACTTTTATTCAAGTATCCTTTTATGCTATCCAGAAATTCTATATCATTTCCAATTAACAATATGTCATCTACATATAATATTAGAAATGCTACAGAGCTCCCACTCACTTTCTTGTAAATACAGGCTTCTCCAAAAGTCTGTATAAAACCATATGCTTTGATCACCTCATCAAAGCGTATATTCCAACTCCGAGATGCTTGCACCAGTCCATAGATGGATCGCTGGAGTTTGCATACTTTGTTAGCACCTTTTGGATCGACAAAACCTTCTGGTTGCATCATATACAACTCTTCTTTGAGATATCCATTTAGGAATGCAGTTTTGACATCCATTTGCCAGATTTCATAATCATAAAATGCGGCAATTGCTAACATGATTCGGACAGACATAAGCATCGCTACAGGTGAGAAAGTCTCATCGTAGTCAACTCCTTGAACTTGTCGAAAACCTTTCGCAACAAGTCGAGCTTTGTAAACAGTAATATTACCGTCTGCGTCGGTCTTCCTCTTGAAGATCCATTTATTTTCGATGGCCTGCCGATCATCGGGCAAGTCAACCAAAGTCCACACTTTGTTCTCATACATGGATCCCATCTCAGATTTCATGGCTTCAAGCCATTTTGCGGAATCTGGGCTCATCATCGCTTCCTCATAGTTCGTAGGTTCATCATGGTCTAGTAACATGATTTCCAGAACTGGGTTGCCGTACCACTCTGGTGCGGAACGTACTCTGGTTGATCTACGACGTTCAGCAGAAACTTGATCCGAAGTTTCATGATCATTATCATCAACTTCCTCACTAATTGGTGTAGGAATCACTGGAACAATTTCCTGTGATGTACTACTTTCCAATATGGGAGAAGGTACAATTACCTCATCAAGTTCTACTTTCCTCCCACTCACTTCTTTCGAGAGGAACTCTTTTTCTAGAAAGGATCCGTTCTTAGCAACGAATATTTTGCCTTCGGATCTGTGATAGAAGGTGTACCCAACAGTCTCTTTTGGGTATCCTATGAAGACACATTTTTCCGACTTGGGATCGAGCTTATCAGGTTGAAGTGTTTTCACATAAGCATCGCAGCCCCAAATTTTAAGAAACGACAACTTTGGTTTCTTGCCAAACCATAGTTCATAAGGCGTCGTATCAACGGATTTAGATGGTGCCCTATTTAACGTGAATGCAGCTGTCTCTAAACCATAACCCCAAAACGATAGTGGTAAATCGTTAAGAGACATCATAGATCGCACCATATCCAATAAAGTACGGTTACGACGTTCGGACACACCATTACGTTGTGGTGTTCCAGGTGGCGTGAGTTGTGAAACTATTCCACATTGTTTCAAATGAAGACCAAACTCGTAACTCAAATATTCTCCTCCACGATCAGATCGTAGGAACTTTATTTTCTTGTTACGATGATTCTCTACTTCACTCTGAAATTCTTTGAACTTTTCAAATGTTTCAGACTTGTGTTTCATTAAGTAGATATACCCATATCTGCTCAAATCATCAGTGAAGGTCAGAAAATAACGATACCCACCGCGAGCATCAACACTCATTGGTCCACATACATCAGTATGTATGATTTCCAACAAATCTGTTGCTCGCTCCATAGTTCCGGAGAACGGAGTTTTAGTCATCTTGCCCATGAGGCATGGTTCGCAAGCACCAAGTGATTCATAATCAAGTGATTCCAAAAGTCCATCTTTATGGAGTTTCTTCATGCGTTTTACACCAAGATGACCTAAACGGCAGTGCCACAAATAAGTTGCACTATCATTATTAACCTTGCATTTTTTGGTTTCAATATTATGAATATGTGTATCACTACAATCGAGATCCAGTAAGAATAGACCACTCTTTAAGGGTGCATGACCATAAAAGATATTATTCATCAAAATGGAACAACCATTATTCTCTGATTTAAATGAATAACCGTCTCGCAATAAACAAGATCCAGATATAATGTTCATGCTCAACGCTGGCACCAAATAACAAATATTTAGGTCTAAAACTAATCCCGAAGGTAGATGTAGAGGTAGCGTGCCGACGGCGATCACATCGACTTTGGAACCGTTTCCCACGCGCATCGTCACCTCGTCCTTAGCTAATCTTCGTTTAATCCGTAGTCCCTGTTTCGAGTTACAAATATTAGCAACCGAACCGGTATCAAATACCCAGGCACTACTACGAGCATTAGTAAGGTACACATCAATAACATGTATATCACATATACCTTTGTTCATCTTGCCATCCTTCTTATCCGCCAAATACTTGGGGCAGTTCCGCTTCCAGTGTCCAGTCCCCTTGCAGTAGAAGCACTCAGTTTCAGGCTTGGCTCCAGATTTGGGTTTCTTCGTTGAAGTAGCAACTGACTTGCTATTCTTTTTGAAGTTCTCTTTCTTTCCCTTGCCCTTTTTCTTGAAACTAGTGGTCTTGTTAACCATCAACACTTGATGCTCCTTTTTGATTTCTACCTCCGCAGCTTTGAGCATAGCGAAGAGCTCGGGAATTGTCTTTTGCATCCCTTGCATGTTATAGTTCATCACGAAGCCTTTATAGCTTGGTGGCAGTGATTGAAGAACTCTATCAATAACACTATCCTCGTCAACTTTGCAACCAAGTTGAGTCATATGATTGTAGTACCCAGACATTCTGAGCAAGTGTTCACTGATAGAACTATTCTCCTCCATTTTGCAGCTGTAGAACTTATTGGAAATCTCATATTTCTCAATTCGGGCATTTGCTTGAAATATTAACTTCAACTCCTAGAACATCTCATATGGTCCATGACGTTCAAAACGTCGTTGAAGTCCCGGTTCTAAGCCGTAAAGCATGGCACACTGAACTATCGTGTAGTCATCAGACCGCGACTGCCAGACGTTCAAAGCGTCTGCATTAGCGGAAGGGGGCTTGTCACCTAGCGGTGCTTCAAGGACATAATTCTTCTGTGCAGCAATGAGGATAATCCTCAGGTTACGGACCCAGTCCGTGTAATTGCTACCATCATCTTTCAACTTAGCTTTCTCTAGGAATGCATTAAAATTCAAAGGAACGGTAGCACGGGCCATTGATCTACAACGACATAGATATGCAAAACTATCAGGACTAAGTTCATGATAAATTAAAGTTCAATTTAATCATATTAATTTAAAGAACTCCCACTTAGATAGACATCCCTCACTAAACCATGTCCGATCATCACGTGAGATGGAGTAGTTTCAATGGTGAACATCTTATGTTGATCATATCTACTATATGATTCACGCTCGACCTTTCGGTCTCCAGTGTTCCGAGGCCATATCTGTATATGCTAGGCTCGTCAAGTTTAACCCGAGTATTCTGCGTGTGCAAAACTGGCTTACACCCGTTGTATTTGAACGTAGAGCTTATCACACCCGATCATCACGTGGTGTCTCGGCACGACGGACTTTCGCAACGGTGCATACTCAGGGAGAACACTTATACCTTGAAATTTAGTAAGGGATCATCTTATAATGCTACCGTCGTTCTAAGCAAAATAAGAAGCATAATAAGATAAACATCACATGCAATCAAAATATGTGACATGATATGGCCATCATCATCTTGTGCTTTTGATCTCCATCTTCAAAGCACCGTCATGATCACCTTCGTCACCGGCTTGACACCTTGATCTTCATCGTAGCATCGTTGTCGTCTCGCCAACTATTGCTTCTACGACTATCGCTACCGCTTAGTGATAAAGTAAAGCAATTACATGGCGATTGCATTTCATACAATAAAGCGACAACCATATGGCTCCTGCCAGTTGCCGATAACTTTACAAAACATGATCATCTCATACAAAACCATATAACTCATCATGTCTTGACCATATCACATCACAACATGCCCTGCAAAAACAAGTTAGACGTCCTCTACTTTGTTTGTTGCAAGTTTTACGTGGCTGCTACGGGCTTAGCAAGAACCGTTCTTACCTACGCATACAAAACCACAACGATGTTTCGTCAAGTATATGCTGTTTTAACCTTCACAAGGACCGGGCGTAGCCACACTTGATTCAGCTAAAGTGAGAGAGACAGACACCCGCCAGTCACCTTTAAGCAACGAGTGCTCGTAACGGTGAAACCAGTCTCGCGTAAGCGTACGCGTAATGTCGGTCCGGGCCGCTTCATCTCACAATACCGCCGAAGCAAAGTATGACATGCTGGTAAGCAGTATGACTAGTATCGTCCACAATCTCATTGTGTTCTACTTGTGCATATCATCTACGCATAGACCTGGCTCATGATGCCACTGTTGGGGAACGTAGTATTTTAAAATTTTCCTACGATCACGCAAGATCTATCTACCAGATGCATAGCAACGAGAGGGGAGAGTGTGTCTACGTACCCTCGTAGACAGGGAGCGGAAGCGTCAAGTGACGCGGTTGATGTTGTCGAACTTCTTTGCGATCCAACCGATCAAGCACCGAACGTACGGCACCTCCGCGTTCAGCACACGTTCAGCTTGATGACGTCCCACGAGCTCTTGATCCAGTTGAGCTTCACGGGAGAGTTTCGTCAGCACGACGGCGTGGTGACGGATATGATGTGTTCACCGGCGCAGGGCTTCGCCTAAGCTCCGCGACGGTACGACCGAGGTGTGATTCTGTGGAGGGGGGCACCGCACACGGCTAAAACAATTCAACTTGTGTGTCTTTGGGTGCCCCCCTGCCCCCGTATATAAAGGAGCAAGGGAGGAGGGCCGGCCAACTCTCTATGGTGCGGCTAGGGAAGGGACTCCTACTAGGAATAGGATTGCAATCCTATTCCTAGTAGGATTCACCAAAAGGAAGAAGGGGGAAAGGAATAGGAGAGGTGGCGCCCCCCCAATCCTAGTCCAACTAGGATTCCTAGGTGGGGGCGCCGGCCAGCCCTATGGGCTGCCTCTCTCTCACCCTTTAGGCCCACTATGGACCATCCCCTCTCGTAGGGGGTTCCGGTAACCCCCTCCGGCATTCCCGATAAATCCGAAACTTTTCCGGTATACTTCCGGTGTCCGAATATAGCCGTCCAATATATCAATCTTTATGTCTCGGACATTCCGAGACTCCTCGTCATGTCCGTGATCTCATCCGGGACTCCGAACTACCTTCGGTACATCAATACTCAAAAACTCATAATACCGATCGTCATCAAACATTAAGCGTGCGGACCCTACGGGTTCGAGAACTATGTAGACATGACCGAGACTCATCTCTGGTTAATAACCAATAGCGGAACCTGGATGTTCATATTGGCTCCTACATATTCTACGAAGATCTTTTATCGGTCAGAACCGCATAACAACATACGTTGTTCCTTTTGTCAAACAGTATGTTACTTGCCCGAGATTCGATCGTCGGTATCTTTATACCTAGTTCAATCTCGTTTACCGGCAAGTCTCTTTACTCGTTCCGTAACACATCATCTCGTGACTAACTCATTAGTCTTTTGCTTGCAAGGCTTATTATGATGTGTGTTACCGAGAGGGCCCAGAGATACCTCTCCGACACTCGGAGTGACAAATCCTAATCTTGATCTATGCCAACACCACGAATACTTTCAGAGACACCTGTAGAGCATCTTTATGATCACCCAGTTACGTTGTGACGTTTGATAGCACACAAGGTGTTCCTACGGTATTCGGGAGTTGCATAATCTCGTAGTCATAGGAACATGTATAAGTTATGAAGAAAGCAATAGCAGTTAAACTAAACGATCATAGTGCTATGCTAACGGATGGGTCTTGTCCATCACATCATTCTCCTAATGATGTGATCCCGTTGATCAAATGACAACTCATGTCTATGGCTAGGAAACATAACCATCTTTGATCAATGAGCTAGTCTAGTAGAGGCATACTAGGGACATACTGTTTTGTCTATGTATCCACACATGTACTAAGTTTCCGGTTAATACAATTCTAGCATGAATAAAAGACATTTATCATGATATAAGGAAATACAAATAACATCTTTATTATTGCCTCTAGGGCATATTTCCTTCAGAAGCCTCCATACCTAGAAAGCTAGAAGATGGTTGGGATCCTATGATAAAAATTTATTTGAATGACTTCTCTTGTTATGCATTATGTGATGTTGGTGCTAGTACCTCTATTATGCCCAAAAGGATATATGATATGCTTAAATTGAAACCTTATGATTCTTGTTCTTTTGGTGTTCGTCTCATTGATTCTTCCACAAAGAAACCTTTGGGGAGGATCGACAATGTTATTATTGTTGTCAATGATAATTATGTGCCCGTTGATTTCACTATTATGGATATTGAATGTGATCCTTCATGTCCAATTATTTTGGGACGTCCCTTTTTGTGCACCGTTGGTGCTGTCATTGACATGAAAGAGGGTAATATAAAATTTCAGTTTCCTCTCAAGAAAGGGATGGAACACTTCCCTCGTAAGAAGATCAAGTTACCTTTTGAGTCCGTTGTACGGGCTAGCTATTCTTTTACTCTTGATAAAACTTGATCTATGCATTATGCCTAGCTTAAAGGCATAAAAGAAAGCGCTTTTGGGAGGCAGCCCACATGAATAAATTTTTTGCTTTTGTTGTGTCTTGATGTTGTTTACTGCTGTAGCATCATCATTGTATCTTTGCTTTTCAAATTTGTGCCAAGTATAGCCTTCGATTGCTAGAAAGTTCAAAAGTTATGAGGTGCTGTCCAGGAAACAGATTCTGTCCTTGGATAGAAAAATTCGTATAAAATCACCAGATCATCTTTTTGGTCTGAATTTTTTCGACAGCGTTCTCTATATAATTGTATTTCGTGCGTCAGTTCTGAGTTTTTTGATTTGAATTGCAGAAGTATCCCGAACAGATCAATTACTGCCTGCTGTTCTGTTTTTCACAGATTCTGTCCTGTTTTGCCTTACCTTCACTTTGCAAATTAAGAACTTGCTTTTTCTTTGCAAAAACCTTTTGGAAATCTTGAGAAACAGTATAACTTCAAGAATATCCTTATTTCCAGCAAGGTATGATTATTTTATTAAGGGTACTAACCTCGCTAATCAGATTATGATGAGTTGTGTATGAAGAGAGTTTTCAAGTGTGCGAGGGAAGATGATAAAAAGATTCAGGAGTGTCAAGCGCTCAAGCTTGGGGATGCCCCCGTGCACCCCCAAGAAATATTCAAGGAGACTCAAGCGTCTAAGCTTGGGGATGCCCCCGTGCATCCCCTTCTCCATCAACACTATCAGTTCGTCTTTCGTTTCGCTATATTTTTATCACTTCATGTGTTATGTGCTATGCTTGGAGCGTCTTGCTTTTAGTTTTCTTTTTAGTTTTTCATAACGAGTCGGAACCCAGCATTCCTTTATGTGGGAGAGAAACACGCTCCACTTCTACCTAGAACATTACATAGAATTTTCATGTCTATCTATGCTGTGTGTGTTCTTTGTCTTTTAATAGCTACTATCGTGCTCTGCTCTTATTATTCATGCTTATCTTTTCAAGAGCTTTTATTTAGTTGGTTGCTTGAACTCTCTTTAATTACCATGCTCACTTTATTAAGAGAGTTTGCTTCCGTTGCATTGGTCAATGTGTCTATGATAAAGATGCTACTTGCATGATGGTGCTTAGTAGTTCAGGTTTTCTTATGGTTAATCTCAAATAGCTGGGGGGTTCTCAATGTGTTATTGGAGTACCAACTTGGTTTGTTTGCCTATGATATGGTATGGTTTAGTAATATCTTCCTTCGAGAATTTATTTTGATTGACTTGGCGTATGCTCACGCATATTCAAGACTGTAAAGAAAGTCTGTCAAGCCTTGATGATCTTTTATTTCTGAGTAGTGATATAACTACCATGCCTGATTCAATATTGCTTTGTCGCTCTGCATGATTATGACCGGCATTGCTCTCTTAGTTGGTCGCTCCCAGTCTTTTGCTAACCTCCACCTGCACTAAGCAAACTAACCATGCAATACATAGCTCATGGGAAAGTAGCCTAAAAACTATTGTGGTAAAGAATATGTTGCTTATGTATCTTATTTCTTATAAGTTGCTTGCTGAGCGTTAACCATGTTTCTGGGGACGCCATCAACTGTCACACTTTTGTTGAATATCATGTGAGTTGCTATGCATGTACGTCTTGTCTGAAGTAAGGGTGATTTACCATGGGTTGAATTAATATGCATATTGTTAGAGAAGAACATTGGGCCGCCAACCAAAGCCATGCATCATGGTGGAAGTTTAAGCTTGGACCTTAATCCTCAATCTCTCATGAGAATATGCTTATGCATTAAAGAGGAGTCCATCATCTATTTTCTATGTTGTCCCGGTATGGATGTCCTCAAGTTGAGATCTATCAAAAAAGAGAAATCAAATGCGATCTATCTCCTTGGACCTTTGTACAGGTGGCATAGAGGTACCCCTTTGTGACACTTGGTTAAAACATATGTAATGCAATGATAACCCATGGGAATCCGAGCTAATTAGGACAAGGAGCGAGCACTATTAGTATTCGATGCATGAGGCTTGCAACTTATAGGATGTTTTATACATGACACATATGAAGTACTACTACCGTTGACACAATTGCTTCCATGTTTTCAAAATAAAAAGCTTTAGCACTTAACCTTTCTTTTACCTTTATGTTGAAGCACCAATTACTGAGAGCATGATTGTCATTCTGAGTGTAATGTGCATTGTCCCAAAGTAGCATTGTCTTTTGCATGATTGTGATATCGTTTATTCTGAAATGATTGTATTTAGTCATCACTTAAACCATGAAGGTGCCCCTGCATTTATGTTTTGCATCACTAAAGGGGGCAAGCTAGATATCACTTTATCATATTTGCACATCATGTTCATTGCAAATCTTTTTGATGTTTCAGTTTCATGTTGTAAAACTTTCAGTCATTTGTGATTTTCTCTTGAGGCAACTTAATTACTTTAGAATCATTGTCTCAGTAAGCTTTTGTCATATGACTATGAGAAAGTCCTATATGGTTAATAGCATGTCACCACAGAAATTATTCTTGTTATCATTTACCTACTTGAGGACGAGCAGGAATTAAGCTTGGGGATGTTGATACGTCCAAAACGTATCTATAATTTTTGCTTGCTCCATGCCACTTTTGGGTGATATTGCTATGATACTCATACACTTCCATACACTTTTGATCATATTTGGACAACTTACTAATCCAGTGCACCCCAGTGCCAGTTTCTGTTTTCGGCTGTTTTTGTATTTCAGGTTTTTACGTTTCGAGAACTGCCCAGAAAAATCCAGAAAAATTATATAAAAAATCAGCGATCCGGAAACAACACTGCGTCCGAAGGGCAGCCTGGGGGGGCCACAGGGGCTCCAGGCGCCCTATGGGCGCGCCCCCCCCTGGGCCGCGCCGGGGGGCGCCTGGGCCCCCCGAGGCTCCCCCGATGCCCTACTTTGGCATATATTTAAAGGACCCTCCGAAACCCTCAGAGGAGGAACTCTTTTCGCGATCCCATCTCTGTTCCGCCACCGCTGCCGCTTCCAAGATCGGGAGCACCAGGAGAACTCTTCCCGGCACCCTGCCGGAGGGGAGGATCACCACCAGGAGCTTCTCCACCACCATGGACGCCTCCCGGATGACTCGTGAGTAGTCTCCCTTGGACCATGAGTCCATGACCAGTAGCTATGTGATGTTCTCCTCCCGTTCTTGTGCTTCACTAATTAGTCCTCGTGAGCTGCCCTACATGATCGAGGCACCTATGTAATCCTTATGCTGTTGCTATGTTGAGTTTGCTGGGATCCGATGGATTATGAGATTATGTTCAGATTGATCTTGAGTAATATATTTGATTCACCTCTTTTATATTTTAGTTCATAAGTAATTCTTGCATGTTCTCCGTTGTTATTTATTGCTTTGGCCGAGTAATAGGTAGTGACTCCAAGAGGGAACGTTATGCTCGATTATGGGTTCATGCCCCTCGATGACTAGCTTGAGTGACAGAAACATGAGTCTAGGGGATGTGCTGTTGCCACAAGGGGGAAAACAACGGTGCTTGTGCCCGCGGGTGCAAGGATTGTTTACTTTACGCAAAGTTCTTTTAATGCAGTTGTCTGTTGCATTGAGTTTACACTATGGGTGGGACTCGCAACTTAATACCAGCGAGATGTTCTGGATAGATATCTCAACGTGGATGATTAGTAATAGATATTGATGGATTTCGGTCTACTTACTTTGGCGTACCGCCCATGCTTTGAACCTCAACCTTTCTTGCAATGTAGTCAGCATTGGTTTGCGTTCGTGGTCCTGTCAATTGCCCAGCTGTAATTTGTTACCTCACATAGCTGTTTTATCGTCTTTTGGGAGAGAGACATCACTAGTGAACATCATGAGACTCCGGTCCATATTACCATCATTGATCACATCCACTATTTACTTTCCGTTATTTACCTACTATTGCAAAAACTATCTATCACTACTATCATTGCTTTTAATCCTTTGTGAACTACAAGGCCGGAGAGATTGACAACCTCTCTGTACTCGTTGGGAGCAAAGTTATTTGTATCTGTGTGCAGGTCCACGTTGGTTGTTACTAATCTGGCGCCGTAGCAATTGACACCTACTTGTTGAACCTAGGAGTCTCTGGGGAATCGATCCTTGGCATCTTTGCTAGGGGAAAACACTTCTACTTACTGCATCTTACACCTTCCACTTGGGGTAACCAACGAGGGGTTCGAGGCCCATCAGTAGCCGGTTAAATCGTCGGACGTTTTCGGTCTCCGAAAACCCCGCAGGCCTCTTCTCTTCTCTCCCCAGCCCAACTACTTCTACACAGCCCACCTAGGCCCAGCCTACTTCCCCTCCGCTCCGGTGCCGTTGGATCATGATCGGAGGGCTCCGAAAGCCCCCCAAAACCCCCAAAACCTAGCCCTCCTACCTATAAATGGACACCCATTTGTCCATTTTAGGCATCCCTAGTCCCTAAACCTACCCTAACCCCTTCCCCTAGCTCCAGCCGCCTCCCCCCGCATTAATTTCAGTGCCAGGCCCTTGCCCCGCCGCCACCTGGCCACTTCAGCATCGCCGCCACCTCACACTGCCACTTGGCAGCGCCCATTTGGCTCCTCCACCTGGCCAAGCCACGTCGCCCCGCGCCCCGTCTTGCCTTCCCCGCCGCCGCAGGCCCTGTCGGCCCATCTGAGGCCTGGCGCGGGCCGCAACCGGGCCCGTAGCCGCTCCCGCTGCCCGAGTGCCCCGCTCCCGCAGGAGTTCGTGCTCGCTCGCCGCCGCCCCGCGGGTCACCGGAGCTACGGCGCCGGAGGTCGCCGGCTCTTCCGAGATCCGGTTGCCCTGACCCCTCGTCACCCGCCTTGACCCCACGGCCCGCTCCCCACGACGGAGCGCGTCGCTTCGTCGGAACTGCCTCCGTCGCCGGTGGGCACCTCCACCAGCTCCGCCGGCGTGCTCCTCTCCGCCGACGTGCTACCCACCCTCCGCCCCGATCCGGCCAGGAATGGCCCTGGCGGCCCCCCTCGTCGCAGAGCTGTGCAGCCCCGCTGTCGCCGGAGCTCCGTCTCGTCGGCACCGCGTTGGCCGCCGTCGGGACGGCCCCGTCCCAGAACCCCGACGACCCGTGAGCCAAACGGCTCGGCGTACGTGCACTGCCTCCTCCAGCATCGATCGGGACGACCTCTTCCACCTCAGCGCCTGGATCTGCGGATCCCTCCATCCAAACGCCTTCCCAGATCTGGATCTCTCCATCCCACGTGTTCGCGCCGGACATGTCCGACCTGACATGGACATGTCTGTTTCCCCGAGGTCTATTTTCCACTAAGTCCCTAAATGTCATATTTCTGATGCATACTTTGCATGCCTGTAAATATTTGCGTGTATGTCCAAATTGAGTGAATAATATGTCAAAATGATCGTGGTGATATGCTCTACACTTTGTTCCATTGTGCCATGCTCGTTTGACTTCATCTAGATGCTCTAATCTCTGTTGCAAGAGTGCTACTTGTTATAAACTGCTGAAACTTGTTATTTTGTTGCCATGTTTGAGATATGATAACTTGGTGCATGTTTATCCAAATGATGCATATGATATGTCAAAATGTTCATTGTGAAGTGTACTACATGGTGGTTGCTGTAGCATGCTTTTTTGAATCCATATTGCCATGTTAATATTTGTTGCAAAAGTGCATTTGGCTGTTAAGAGCTGAAACTTGTTATGAGATGCTGATTTCAATTGCTCTTTGCTATTGATGTGTTTGTCTTCATGCCACATGTCTAGATGTTTTAGAAGCACCATAATATGGTCTTTGCTGTGGTGCATTTAACTTTCTATGATATGCCTTGTGTTGACTTAAACATGCTTGTAAACATGCCATGCCAACATAACTATTTTATACTTAGTGAAAATTCTACTAAGTCTGGAACCTGTCATATCCTGATGCTATGTTTGTTTGATGCCCTAGCTAGACAAATCCATGCTTGTTTTGGAGTGGCCAATGATCATGTCTTGTTGTCCATGTTATTGTCTATCCATTCATGCCCTTACTTGCTCATATGCCCTGTTGTAGCTTATTTATTTCTTGCTCTCAAGTTGCTATAAATTATACTTGTCAGGTTTTTATCAGCATGTTCAATTTGGTGTAGCTTGTTGCTATTGATCCATGCCTCCTATGGAGTTGCTCCAATGGAGTTGTTTGCTGTAGGATATGTCTACTACATGTCCATGCTCTTTATGTTCTTAGTTGAGTTGATATGCATGTTGTTTTGTGCCTCCGAATGCAGCATCGTGATGATGTTTTTGCCTTCCCAGATTTTGGCTAAGTCTGGATAATTTTAGTGCAACTTGCCATGCTTATTTAAATGTGTTCCAGCAAGCCTTTGGGTGTGTTCTAAGTTCCTACTTGTTAAGTATCATGTCTACTTCAGATCCATGCTTCTTGTATCATGTTTGGGTGATTTAGCTTATATTTACATTGCTCCGAAGTTGCTATGTGGCTGTTAACTTCAGCTTGTTGTTATATCTTGTTTCATGTGTATCTTTTAGCTCGTTGCTCTGTTTTGGGTGTGCCTTATATGAAACTTGTGTGATTTTGCAAGTAGAATCATAATATCATGTTGTTTTCATGATTGGAGTGAGTTTGCTTGATGTTCGGGTGCATCTTGCATCGTTGCCTTGCTTGTCTTGTTTTGCTCATATCTTCTAGGCCGTAGCTCCGAATTAAACAAACTTTATATGAAACTTGACTAGAATTTCATGTAGATCATCATGGTGCATGCTAACCTGCTGTTTAACAACTTTAACTTAAGGTTTGTTCAGATCTGGACTAATTTCAAATTATGCATATGAGGACTTACCGGATTTGTTATAGGTAGTTTCCGGCCTCATTTAAACTTGTTGGCTTGTGTTGTTTTTCTGTGCTTCCTACCTTGCCATGTATTGCATCATATATAGACTTGTCTTGCATCATACCTTGCCATGTATTGCATCATATATAGACTTGTGTTGTTTTTCTATGCTTCCTACCTTGCCATGTTTTGCATCATATATGGACTTGTCTTGCATCATACTTGCTTGAGCATATTGTCATGTTCTTGTGTTGTTTTGCCGTGCTTCCTACCTTGCCATGTATTGCATCATATATAGACTTGTCTTGCATCATACCTTGCCATGTATTGCATCATATATAGACTTGTGTTGTTTTTCTGTGCTTTCTACCTTGCCATGTTTTGCATCATATATGGACTTGTCTTGCATCATACTTGGTTGAGCATATTGTCATGTTCTTGTGTTGTTTGTTTACCGTATTGCTTGCTTCTTCTCGTTAGTGCTTGTTCTGTTGCGATCGTGAGGATTCGTTCGTCTACCCGTGGTTCGTCTTCTTCACGGATCCGTTCTTCTTCCTTGCGGGATCTCAGGCAAGATGATCATACCCTTGGATACCTTTACTACCATTGCCATGCTTAGTTGTCTCGATGCTATCGTTATATGTCGCGCTACCCATCATTATTGTCAGCCCCTCTCCTTGTTGCCATGAAACCTCTAACCTTTGAAACCTTCCTAGCAAAACCATTGTTTTGCTATGTTACCCGCTTGCTCAGCCCCTCTTATAGCGTTGTTAGTTGCAGGTGAAGATGAAGATTGTTCCATGTTGGAACTTGATGCTTTGAGAATATCACAATATCTATTATTATTATTAACACACCTATATACTGGGCATGGGTGGAAGGCTTGGCCTTTTGCTCGGTGTTTTGTTCCACTCATGCCACCTTAGGAGCCGATAAACCGGCATTATGTTCCTTGATTTTGCGTTCCTTACACGGTTGGGTATATGGGGACCCCTTGACACTTTGTCTTTGAATAAAACTCCTCCAGCAAGGCCCAACATTGGTTTTTAATTTGCTCATAATAACAACTTAATTAATTAATTAATTGCATAGGGAGTTAGCGCTACCCGAGATTCTTTCTACATAGCAGGGGGCCAGTGCTGATGGGTTGGTCCCAAACGGGGGTCCTGCAGGGCCACCTTGGGGGAACCCGAGGGCTGGTTTTACCTGTAGCATCGGCCATCCGGTCGTGGCCTGAGACGAGATACGCGCGGCTACTATCAGGGTGTCGACACACCGGGAGGTCTTGCCGGACTTGTTTTACCATTGTCGAAATGTCTTGTGCACCAGGATACCGAGCCTGATCGGATTTCCCTAAGATAAGGGGTAATAATTATTATTACTTCAGCTGATCGTGAGAGCTTGTGATGGGCTAAGTTGGGACACCCCTGCAGGGTTATGATCTTTCGAAAGCCGTGCCCGCGGTTATGTGGCAGATTGAAATTTGTTAATGTCCGGTTGTAGAAAACTTGACAGAGGATCCGAAGTAAAACACACAACTGTGTGAGTAACCGTGAGTGTCTCTTTTCACTTTGAGAAGAGAACATAGTGGGGTTATGTTTGACTCGTAGGTAGTTCAGGATCTTTCGCGATCACTACTAGTTTGCGACCGTTTGCGTAGATGCTCATCTTATTCTTGTACTCGTAAGTTAGCCACCATGCATATTGCTTAGCCGCTGCTGCAACCTCACCACTTTACCTCTTCCTACCCATTAAGCTTTGATAGTATTGTTACCCATGGTTATGGGATTGCTGAGTCCTCATGGCTCATAGATACTACAACAACAGTTGCAGGTGCAGGTTTCCGATGTCTTGACGTGAGAGCGATGATCGTTGTTTGGAGTTCTTTCTTCAGTCTTGGGTTAGGTTCCGGGTCGGCATCCTGGGATAGCAGATGGATGTCGTGTTGTTCTTTTCATGTTTGCATCCGTAGTCGGATGCCTTGTATTGGTATTGTTGTATTCATGTGACTTGTATGTATTGTTGTATCCCCCATGTATGTATGTAATGGTATGATGTAATGATATCCATCTTGCTAAGCGCCCGAAATGCGGTTGTGCCCCAATCACGTAAGTGTCACGTGATCGGGATAGAATCGCATCTTGGGCCTGACAAGTAGGTATCAGTGAAGGAAATATGCCCTAGAGGCAATAATAAAGTTATTATTTATTTCCTTATATCATGATAAATGTTTATTATTCATGCTAGAATTGTATTAACCGGAAACTTAGTACATGTGTGAATACATAGACAAAACAGAGTGTCCCTAGTATGCCTCTAATAGACTAGCTCATTGATCAAAGATGGTTATTTTTCCTAGCCATAGACATGAGTTGTCATTTGATCAACGGGATCACATCATTAGGAGAATGATGTGATGGACAAGACCCATCCGTTAGCTTAGCACTATAATCGTTTAAGTTTTACTACTATTGCTTTCTTCATGACTTATACATGTTCCTATGACTATGAGATTATGCAACTCCTGAATACCGGAGGAACACTTTGTGTGCTACCAAACGTCACAACGTAACTGGGTGATTATAAAGGTACTCTACAGGTGTCTCCGAAGGTACTTGTTGGGTTGGCGTATTTCGAGATTAGGATTTGTCACTCCGATTGTCGGAGAGGTATCTCTGGGCCCACTCGGTAATGCACATCACTATAAGCCTTGCAAGCATTGCAGCTAATGAGTTAGTTGCGGGATGATGTATTACGGAACGAGTAAAGAGACTTGCCGGTAACGAGATTGAACTAGGTATTGAGATACCGACGATCGAATCTCGGGCAAGTAACATACCGATGACAAAGGGAACAACGTATGTTGTTATGCGGTTTGACCGATAAAGATATTCGTAGAATATGTTGGAGCCAATATGAGCATCCAGGTTCCGCTATTGGTTATTGACCGGAGACGTGTCTCGGTCATGTCTACATAGTTCTCGAACCCGTAGGGTCCGCACGCTTAAGGTTTCGATGATAGTTTTATTATGAGTTTATGAGTTTTGATGTACCGAAGGAGTTCGGAGTCCCGGATGAGATCGGGGACAGGACGAGGAGTCTCGAAATGGTCGAGACGTAAAAATCGATATACTGAACGACTATATTTGGACATCGGAAAGGTTCCGAGAGATTCGGGTATTTTCGGAGTACCGGGGAGTTACGGGAATAGAAGAGAGAGGCCAAAAGGAAGGAGGCGCGCGCCCCCCTTCTAGTCCGAATTGGACAAGGGGTGCAGCCCTCTTTTCCTTCTCCCTCTCCCCCTCTTTCCTTCTCTCCTACTCCGAAAAGGAAAGGGGAATCCTACTAGGACTTGGGAGTCCTAATAGGACCCCCCCCACACTTGGCGCGCCCCCTCTAGGGCCGGCCTCTCCCTCCCTTCTTTATATACGGGGGCAAGGGGGCACCTCTAGACACAACAATTGATCTCTTGATCTCTTAGCCGTGTGTGGTGTCCCCCTCCACCATAGTTCTCCTCGATAATATTATAGCGGTGCTTAGGCGAAGCCCTGCGACGGTAGAACATCAAGATCGTCACCACGCGGTCGTGCTGACGGAACTCTCCCTCGACACTCGGCTGGATCGGAGTTCGAGGGACGTCATCGAGCTGAACGTGTGCTAGAACTCGGAGGGGCCGTAGTTTCGGTGCTTGATCGGTCGGGCCGTGAAGACGTACGACTACATCAACCGCGTTGTTCTAGCGCTTCCGCTTTCGGTCTACGAGGGTACGTAGACACACTCTCCCCTCTCGTTGCTATGCATCTGGTAGATAGATCTTGCGTGATCGTAGGAAAATTTTAAAATACAACGTTCCCCAACAATCAGAGCCTCGACCGACCATAGGAGCCCCCTTGATTGATCGTAGCTTGGCCGTTGTTGAGTCTAGCAGAAAACTTTTTCGGAGTCTAGTTATATCGGAGAGTAGGAATTCTTTTTACTTCTGTGCCCCTTCATCGCTCTAGTGAGGAATCTTGACGTAGGTGTTTTGAATTACCCCTATTCCCCTTCAAAAAAAAAAAAATTAGAATCATGTGGTTAGTTTTCGTTCGTTGCGTTATCAGTTCTTTCATCTGGTGCATCTCTCGTCAAGTGGATTCAACCCTCTTCTTCTTTGCAAGTTCAATCCTCAGTTCTTTCGAACCAGTGTCGTTTTCCCCGTCCGTTGTGTTCTTTCTTTTTCCCACCCGCCCAACCTTTTTCATCTCGGAGCCGGAGTCCTTAATCGAGTATCCATCCTACTCGTGTGAAGTCTTTGCTTCATTTCATCAATTGTTTCAACCGGTGATTTCTCTTTTAGTTCGTCATCCATCATCTCTTTTCTTCTCCGATGAGTTCTTCTCTTGTTTGATATTCTTCACCTCTTCTTCTTTTCCGATGGGTCCAATTCAATTTGTTCTCGGTGTTGTTTATATTCTTTTCCCTCTACTCAAGTGTTTTCCCCCTTGCTCGGTTACCTCTCGCCATTTAATTATTCCGGAGTTCCGAAGAAATCTCAGGAGATTCGTTTGTGTTCCAATTAATTCGAGGCTGTCACCTCACTCGAGTTTTTCAATTATTCTGGTGCATTATCTCCTTTTAAATCCATTCCAATGGTGGTTTTTTCTCTTCGGTGGGCTCATAACCCACAGGTCTTTTCCCAGGATCTTACCTGACTCTTCTATTTTCCCGGAGTGTTCCAAAATTATTTTAGGTATGACGTAAGTATGGATTCCATCAGTCATGTGCCTTCTCCAAGATCGCTGCTAATTATTTTCATGTTGGTTCAACCCTTCCTCATTTCATTCGTCTGGAGTATTTCATCAATTATTTTCATTGTGTTCCTCCAAAGGCCATCATTTCAGAAGATTTCTTCGTTCTCAGTTTTCAACTTCGTCCTCCAAATATTCTTCGTTGATGCCTCTTCGTTCGTCTCACATTCTTTCCGATGTTATCATATCAATCCATTCATTTGTTATTCCAGTCTTACCGGTGGTTCATCAAGATTGTCGCAAGTTCGCGATATATCCTTATTTAATCAATTTCATCAAGAATAAGTGGTATGCAAATCCATTGCTTCGCATCAATTTAATTGGTGGAGGATAAGCATAACATAATTCATATTCTTTCATCAAGCTGAATTATTCCTTCCTTCGTAGTTTATTCTCGATGAATAAATTCTAGTCCCAAGTGCTTTCATATTTTCTTTTCCGGAGTTCAAAATTTTTCTCGGCTATCTCGTCGAACCCCGTCTAAATCATCGCAAGGCTCTTATCTTATTCTTTTCGTCCGTCATTTCTATATCATCATCCTTTTCGCTACCGGAGTTCTTCATGGTGGTTCATCATGAGTAATTCATTCTTCAAGTGTTCATCAAATTCTTGTTCAGCAGTTCTAGCATTATTCTTTTGTGTCCCGAGATGCAAATAATTATCCGTATCCATTACAGTGGAGTTTTGCATTTCTTCGTTCATCTCAATTATTCAATCTTTGGTTGCGGCATAATTCACCTCAAATTTTGAGATGTTTTCATAAGTCCACGACAAGCTTATTCTTTTGTTGTTGATTTTCTCAACAAATCCGTTCAAACCTTATCCTAAAGATGCTCTTTCAATTCACTCGTCGTGAAAGTTGTCATCTTCTTCTCCGTTCTTTTAATTCCATTATTTCAATTCTTTTCCAGAGGCATTGTCTTGTTCTTCTCGTCATGTATCGTTCCATCGTCTCATGGTCTAATCATTCCATTCCTAGCCGGAGTGCTGCCCGAATTCCTTCGTGGAGATTCTTTCCTATCTCTTTTAACCGGAGTGGTTTCGAATTCATTCTTGTGCCTTCAGCTCTTGTTTCATATCCTTCAACCTTTTGGTTCTCGTTGTATTCTTTGCTCATCTGGTTTAACGAAGCCCTTGCAACTTCGTTCTTCTTCGTTGCATTCTTCTTTTCAAGTGGCTCAACCTCTCGATATTCTTTGGTTTCACTATTTTGTCCTCGAAGAACTTGTTCTTCCTTTTTCCCTTCCGTCTCGTTCCTAAGATCTCGGGACGAGATCTCTTGTTAGTAGGGGAGTGTTGTGACACCCAGAGACCGGTGCGCCAGGTGTCAGCCAGTTATTCGTCGTCGTTGCCATGTCATCTGCTTGCGTGTGCATCCTTGCCTTGTCATCATGTGTGTTGCATCATCATGTTTTCAAAACTTGCATCCGCCCGAGTCCCCTCGTCCTTTCCGTTGTCCGTTCTGAGCCCAAACACACTTGCACGCGCCCGCGGTGCCTCCGAATATTTATTTTGTGAGTGGCCGTAAAACGTTCTCGGAGTGGGTTGAAACTTGGCGTGTGGTCTTATTATAGCATAGACAGGCCGCCTGCCAAATTTCATCGCATCCGGAGCTCGTTGGATAGCCCAACAGATATATATATAGTGGCACTAGTAGCCGGTTAAATCGTCGGACGTTTTTGGTCTCCGAAAACCCCGCGGGCCTCTTCTCTTCTCTCCCCAGCCAACTACTTCTACATAGCCCACCTAGGCCCAGCCTACTTCCCCTCCGCTCCGGTGCCGTTGGATCGTGATCGGAGGGCTCCGAAAGCCCGCCAAAACCGCCAAACCTAGCCCTCCTACCTATAAATAGACACCCATTTGTCCATTTTAGGCATCCCTAGTCCCTAAACCTACCCTAACCCCTTCCCCTAGCTCCAGCCGCCTCCCCCCGCATCAATTTCAGCGCCAGGCCCTTGCCTCGCCGCCACCTGGCCACTTCAGCGCCGCCGCCACCTCACACTGCCACTTGGCAGCGCCCCATTGGCTCCCCCGCCGCTAGCTCCCGCCCGCGGCCAATCCCGCGCCTCCACCTGGCCAAGCCACGTCGCCCCGCGCCCCCTCTTGCCTTCCCCGCCACCGCAGGCCCTGTCGGCCCATCTGAGGCCCGGCGCGGGCCGCAACCGGGCCCGTAGCCGCTCCCGCTGCCCGAGTGCCCCGCTCCCGCAGGAGTTCGTGCTCGCTCGCCGCCGCCTCGCGGGTCACCGGAGCTACGGCGCCGGAGGTCGCCGGCTCGTCCGAGATCCGGTCGCCCTGACCCCTCGTCACCCGCCTTGACCCCGCGGCCCGCTCCCCATGCCGGAGCGCGTCGCTTCGCTGGAACTGCCTCCGTCGCCGGCGGGCACCTCCACCAGCTCCACCGGCGTGCTCCTCTCCGCCGACGTGCTACCCACTCTCTGCCCCGATCCGGCCAGGAATGGCCCTGGCGGCCCCCCTCGTCGCAGAGCTGTGCAGCCCCGCCGTCGTCGGAGCTCCGTCTCGTCGGCAGCCGCGTTGACCGCCGCCGGGACGGCCCCGTCCCGGAACCCCGACTACCCGCGAGCCAAACGGCTCCCCGTACGTGCACTGCCTCGTCCAGCATCGATCGGGACGACCTCATCCACCTCAGCGCCTGGATCTGCGGATCCCTCCATCCAAACGCCTTCCCAGATCTGGATCTCTCCATCCCACGTGTTCGCACCGGACATGTCCGACCTGACATGGACATGTCCGTTTCCCCGAGGTCTATTTTCCACTTAGTCCCTAAATGTCATATTTCTAATGCATACTTTGCATGCCTGTAAATATTTGCGTGTATGTCCAAATTGAGTGAATAATATGTCAAAATGATCGTGGTGATATGCTCTACACTTTGTTCCATTGTGCCATGCTCGTTTGACTTCATCTAGATGCTCTAATCTCTGTTGCAAGAGTGCTACTTGTTATAAACTGCTGAAACTTGTTATTTTGTTGCCATGTTTGAGATATGATAACTTGGTGCATGCTTATCCAAATGATGCATATGATATGTCAAAATGTTCATTGTGAAGTGTACTACATGGTGGTTGCTGTAGCATGCTTTTTTGAATCCATATTGCCATGTTAATCTTTGTTGCAAAAGTGCATTTGGCTATTAAGAGCTGAAACTTGTTATGAGATGCTGATTTCAATTGCTCTTTGCTATTGATGTGTTTGTCTTCATGCCACATGTCTAGATGTTTTAGAAGCACCATAATATGGTCTTTGCTGTGGTGCATTTAACTTTCCATGATATGCCTTATGTTGACTTAAAAATGCTTGTAAACATGCCACGCCAACATAACAATTTTATACTTAGTGAAAATTCTACTAAGTCTGGAATCTGTCATATCCTGATGCTTTGTTTGCTTGATGCCCTAGACAAATCCATGCTTGTTTTGGAGTGGCCAATGATCATGCCTTGTTGTCCATGTTATTGTCTATCCATTCATGCCCTTACTTGCTCATATGCCCTGCTTTAGCTTATTTATTTCTTGCTCTCAAGTTGCTATAAGTTATACTTGTCAGGTTTTCATCAGCATGTTCAATTTGGTGTAGCTTGTTGCTATTGATCCATGCCTCCTATGGAGTTGCTCCAATGGAGTTGTTTGCTGTAGGATATGTCTACTACATGTCCATGCTCTTTATGTTCTTAGTTGAGTTGATATGCATGTTGTTTTGTGCCTCCGAATGCAGCATCGTGATGATGTTTTTGCCTTCCCAGATTTTGGCTAAGTCTGGATAATTTTAGTGCAACTTGCCATGCTTATTTTAATGTGTTCCTGATACGTCCAAAACGTATCTATAATTTCTGCTTGCTCCATGCCACTTTTGGGTGATATTGTTATGATATTCATACACTTCCATACACTTTTGATCATATTTGGACTAACTTACTAATCCAGTGCACCCCAGTGCCAGTTTTTGTTTTCGGCTGTTTTTGTATTTCAGGTTTTCACGTTACGAGAACTGCCAGGAAAAATCCAGAAAAATTATATAAAAAATCAGCATTCCGGAAACTACCGTGCGTCCGAAGGACAGCCG
>LR738715.1:590977163-591041110 GCA_902687465.1 Secale cereale
CTGTAATTCGTTTACCTCACATAGCTGTTTTATCGTCTTTTGGGAGAGAGACATCACTAGTGAACATCATGAGACTCCGGTCCATATTACCATCATTGATCACATCCACTATTTACTTTTTCGCTTTTATTTACTATTGCAAAACATTATCTATCACTACTATCATTTGCTTTTAACCCTTTGTGAACTACAAGGCCGGAGGGATTGACAACCTCTCTGTACTCGTTGGGAGCAAAGTTATTTGTATCTGTGTGCAGGTCCACGTTGATTGCTAATACGCGCCGTTAGCAGTTGACACCTACTTGTTGAACCTAGGAGTCTCTGGGGATTCGATCCTTGGCATCTTTGCTAAGGGAAAACACTTCTACATACTGCATCTTACACCTTCCACTTGGGGTAACCAACGAGGGGTTCGAGGCCCATCAGTTCCAGCAAGCCTTTGGGTGTGTTCTAAATTACTACTTGTTAAGTATCATGTCTACTTCAGATCCATGCTTCTTGTATCATGTTTGGGTGATTTAGCTTATATTTACATTGCTCCGAAGTTGCAATGTGGCTGTTAACTTCAGCTTGTTGTTATATCTTGTTTCATGTGTATCTTTTAGCTCGTTGCTCCGTTTTGGGTGTGCCTTATATGAAACTTGTGTGATTTTGCAAGTAGAATCATAATATCATGTTGTTTTCATGATTGGAGTGAGTTTGATTGATGTTTGGGTGCATCTTGCATCGTTGCCTTGCTTGTCTTGTTTTGCTCATATCTTCTAGGCCGTAGCTCCGAATTAAACAAACTTTATATGAAACTTGACTAGAATTTCGTGTAGATCATCATGGTGCATGCTAACCTGCTGTTTAACAACTTTAACTTAAGGTTTGTTCAGATCTGGGCTAATTTCAAATTATGCATATGAGGACTTACCAGATTTGTTATAGGTAGTTTCCGGCCTCATTTAAACTTGTTGGCTTGTGTTGTTTTTCTGTGCTTCCTACCTTGCCATGTATTGCATCATATATAGACTTGTCTTGCATCATACCTTGCCATGTATTTGATGGGCCTCGAACCCCTCGTTGGTTACCCCAAGTGGAAGGTGTAAGATGCAGTAAGTAGAAGTGTTTTCCCCTAGCAAAGATACCAAGGATCGATTCCCCAGAGACTCCTAGGTTCAACAAGTAGGTGTCAATTGCTACAGCGCCAGATTAGTAGCAACCAACGTGGACCTACACACAGATACAAATAACTTTGCTCCCAACGAGTATAGAGAGGTTGTCAATCTCTCCGGCCTTGTAGTTCACAAAGGATTAAAAGCAATGATAGTAGTGATAGATAGTTTTTGCAATAGTAGGTAAATAACGAAAAGTAAATAGTGGATGTGATCAATGATGGTAATATGGACCGGAGTCTCATGATGTTCACTAGTGATGTCTCTCTCCCAAAAGACGATAAAACAGCTATGTGAGGTAACAAATTACAGCTGGGGAATTGACAGGACCACGAACGCAAACCAATGCTGACTACATTGCAAGAAAGGTTGAGGTTCAAAGCATGGGCGGTACGCCAAAGTAAGTAGACCGAAATCCATCAATATCTACTACTAATCATCCACATTGAGATATCTATCCAGAACATCTCGCTGGTATTAAGTTGCGGGTCCCACACATAGTGTAAACTCAATGCAACAGACAACTGCATTAAAAGAACTTTGCGTAAAGTAAACAATCCTTGCACCCGCGGGCACAAGCACCGTTGTTTTCCCCCTTGTGGCAACAGCACATCCCCTAGACTCATGTTTCTGTCACTCAAGCTAGTCATCGAGGGGCATGAACCCACAATCGAGCATAACGTTCCCTCTTGGAGTCACTACCTATTACTCGGCCAAAGCAATAAATAACAACGGAGAACATGCAAGAATTACTTATGAACTAAAATATAAAAGAGGTGAATCAAATATATTACTCAAGATCAATCTGAACATAATCTCATAATCCATCGGATCCCAGCAAACTCAACATAGCAACAGCATAAGGATTACATAGGTGCCTCGATCATGTAGGGCA
The DNA here is from genome assembly GCA_902687465.1 of Secale cereale. NCBI lineage: Eukaryota > Viridiplantae > Streptophyta > Magnoliopsida > Poales > Poaceae > Secale > Secale cereale. Next base: position 590,979,216 of record LR738715.1, read on the forward strand.
GCTCACGAGGACTAATTAGTGAAGCACAACAACGGGAGGAGAACATCACATAGCTACTGGTCATGGACTCATGGTCCAAGGGAGACTACTCACGAGTCATCCGGGAGGCGTCCATGGTGGTGGAGAAGCTCCCGGTGGTGATCCTCCCCTCCGGCAGGGTGCCGGGAAGAGTTCTCCTGGTGCTCCCGATCTTGGAAGTGGCGGCGGCGGCAGAACAGAGATGGGATCGCGAAAAGAGTTCCCCTTCTGAGGGTTTCGGAGGGTCCTTTAAATATATGCCAAAGTAGGGCATCGGGGGAGCCTCGGGGGGCCCAGGCGCCCCCCCGGCGCGGCCCAGGGGGGGGCGCGCCCACAGGGCGCCTGGAGCCCCTGTGCCCCCCCAGGCTGCCCTTCGGACGCAGTGTTGTTTCCGGATCGCTGATTTTTTATATAATTTTTCTGGGCAGTTCTCGAAACGTGAAAACCTGAAATACAAAAACAGCCGAAAACAGAAACTGGCACTGGGGTGCACTGGATTAGTAAGTTAGTCCAAATATGATCAAAAGTGTATGGAAGTGTATGAATATCATAGCAATATCACCCAAAAGTGGCATGGAGCAAGCAGAAATTATAGATACGTTTTGGACGTATCAACATCCCCAAGCTTAATTCCTGCTCGTCCTCGAGTAGGTAAATGATAACAAGAATAATTTCTATGGTGACATGCTATTAACCATATAGGACTTTCTCGTAGTCATATGACAAAAGCTTACTGAGACAATGATTCTAAAGTAATTAAGTTGCCTCAAGAGAAAATCACAAATGACTGAAAGTTTTACAACATGAAACTGAAACATCAAAAAGATTTGCAATGAACATGATGTGCAAATATGATAAAGTGATATCTAGCTTGCCCCCTTTAGTGATGCAAAACATAAATGCAGGGGCACCTTCAAGGTTTAAGTGATGACTAGATACAATCATTTCAGAATAAATGATATCACAATCATGCAAAAGACAATGCTACTTTGGGACAATGCACATTACACTCAGAATGACAATCATGCTCTCAGTAGTTGGTGCTTCAACATAAAGGTAAAAGAAAGGTTAAGTGCTAAAGCTTTTTATTTTGAAAACATGAAAGCAATTGTGTCAACGGTAGTAGTACTTCATATGTGTCATGCATAAAACATCCTATAAGTTGCAAGCCTCATGCATCGAATACTAATAGTGCTCGCTCCTTGTCCTAATTAGCTCGGATTCCCATGGGTTATCATTGCATTACATATGTTTTAACCAAGTGTCACAAAGGGGTACCTCTATGCCACCTGTACAAAGGTCCAAGGAGATAGATCGCATTTGATTTCTCGTTTTTGATAGATCTCAACTTGAGGACATCCATACCGGGACAACATAGAAAATAGATGATGGACTCCTCTTTAATGCATAAGCATATTCTCATGAGAGATTGAGGATTAAGGTCCAAGCTAAAACTTCCACCATGATGCATGGCTTTGGTTAGCGGCCCAATGTTCTTCTCTAACAATATGCATATTAATTCAACCCACGGTAAATCACCCTTACTTCTGACAAGACGAACATGCATAACAACTCACATGATATTCAACAAAAGTGTGACAGTTGATGGCGTCCCCAGAAACATGGTTACCGCTCAGCAAGCAACTTATAAGAAATAAGATACATAAGCAACATATTCTTTACCACAATAGTTTTTAGGCTACTTTCCCATGAGCTATGTATTGCATGGTTAGTTTGCTTAGTGCAGGTGGAGGTTAGCAAAAGACTGGGAACGACCAACTAAGAGAGCAATGACGGTCATAATCATGCAGAGCGACAAAGCAATATTGAATCAGGCATGGTAGTTATATCGCTACTTAGAAATAAAAGATCATCAAGGCTTGACAGACTTTCTTTACAGTCTTGAATATGCGTGAGCATACGCCAAGTCAATCAAAATAAATTCTCGAAGGAAGATATTACTAACCATACCACATCATAGGCAAACAAACCAAGTTGGTACTCCAATAACACATTGGGAACCCCCCAGCTATTTGAGATTAACCATAAGAAAACCTGAACTACTAAGCACCATCATGAAAGTAGCATCTTTATCATAGACACATTAACCAATGCAACGGAAGCAAACTCTCTTAATAAGGTGAGCATGGTAATTAAAGAGAGTTCAAGCAACCAACTAAATAAAAGCTCTTGAAAAGATAAGCATGAATACTAAGAGCAGAGCACGATAGTAGCTATTAAAAGACAAAGAACACACACAGCATAGATAGACATGAAAATTCTATGTAATGTTCTAGGTAGAGGTGGAGCGTGTTTCTCTCCCACATAAAGGAATGCTGGGTTCCGACTCGTTATGAAAAACTAAAAAGAAAACTAAAAGCAAGACGCTCCAAGCATAGCACATAACACATGAAGTGATAAAAATATAGCGAAACGAAAAACGAACTGATAGTGTTGATGGAGAAGGGGATGCACGGGGGCATCCCCAAGCTTAGACGCTTGAGTCTCCTTGAATATTTCTTGGGGGTGCACGGGGGCATCCCCAAGCTTGAGCGCTTGACACTCCTGAATCTTTTTATCATCTTCCCTCGCACACTTGAAAACTCCCTTCATACACAACTCATCATAATCTGATTAGCGAGGTTAGTACCCTTAATAAAATAATTATACCTTGCTGGAAATAAGGATATTCTTGAATTTCTACTGTTTCTCAAGATTGCCAAAAGGTTTTTGCAAAGAAAAAGCAAGTTCTTAATTTGCAAAGTGAAGGTAAGGCAAAACAGGACAGAATCTGTGAAAAACAGAACAGCAGGCAGTAATTGATCTGTTCGGGATACTTCTGCAACTCAAATAAAAAAACTCAGAACTGACGCACGAGAGACAATTATATAGGGAACACTGTAGAAAAAATTCAGACCAAAAAGATGAGCTGGTGATTTTATAGGAATTTTTCTATCCAAGGACAGAATCTGTTTCCTGGACAGCACCTCACAACTTTTGAACTTTCTAGCAATCGGAGGCTATACTTGGCACACATATGAAAAGCAAAGATACAATGATGATGCTACAGCAGTAACCAACATCAAGACACAACAAAAAGCAAAATTTTCTTCATGTGGGCTGCCTCCCAAAAGCGCTTTCTTTTATGCCTTTAAGCTAGGCATAATGCATAGATCAAGTTTTATCAAGAGTAAAAGAATAGCTAGCCCGTACAACGGACTCAAAAGGTAACTTGATCTTCTTTCGAGGGAAGTGTTCCATCCCTTTCTTGAGAGGAAACTGAAATTTTATATTACCCTCTTTCATGTCAATGACAGCACCAACGGTGCGCAAAAAGGGACGTCCCAAAATAATTGGACATGAAGGATCACATTCAATATCCATAATAGTGAAATCAACGGGCACATAATTATCATTGACAACAATAAGAACATCGTCGACCCTCCCCAAAGGTTTCTTTATGGAAGAATCAACGAGAACATTACCAAAAGAACAAGAATCAAAAGGTTTCAATTTAAGCATATCATATAGTCTTTTGGGCATAATAGAAGTACTAGCTACAATATCACATAAAGCAAAGCATGAGAAGTTATTTATCTTAATTTTAATCATAGAATCCCAACCATCTTCTAGCTTTCTAGGTATGGAGGCTTCTACTCTAAGTTTATCCTCCCTAGCTTTGATGAGAGCATTAGTGACATGCTCTGTGAAGGCAAGATTAAGCGTGCTAGTGTTGGGATCTTTAGCCATTCCTTGTAGAAAGGTGACAACTTCTGAAATACTACAATTATCAAAATCAATTTTATCATTAGTGGGCAGAATTGTAGTGTCATCCTCTTTGTTTAATTCGCTCTCTATTATAAGAGTTTGAACATCTTCCCAAGTCTGGGGAAGCTTAGGAGCAATTTTAAACCGAGGCTCATACTTTTTTCCTGGAAGACCATGCCATGGGCATAACTCTCCGTCAAAACTAGTATAATCACAAGGTTTATTTTTTTTGTAAATCCCGTCAGTGATAATTGGGGCAATGGAAGTAGGGGTGTACTCCTCCCATTTAGTGTTTTTGGTAGAACCCATAGTAGCAAGCAAGCAAGATAACTATTTTTGTGATTTTCGATAAAAGGAACTAAAGCAAAAAAATGAAAGGTAAACTAACAAGACTAAAAAGCAAAGGTAAAAGATAGCATGCAACTCCCCTATCCTGAAGAGTGGAGTCCCCGGCAACGGCGCCAGAAAATACTCCTTGATGGGCCTCGAACCCCTCGTTGGTTACCCCAAGTGGAAGGTGTAAGATGCAGTAAGTAGAAGTGTTTTCCCCTAGCAAAGATGCCAAGGATCGATTCCCCAGAGACTCCTAGGTTCAACAAGTAGGTGTCAATTGTTACGGCGCCAGATTAGTTGCAACCAACGTGGACCTGCACACAGATACAAATAACTTTGCTCCCAACGAGTACAGAGAGGTTGTCAATCTCTCCGGCCTTGTAGTTCACAAAGGATTAAAAGCAATGATAGTAGTGATAGATAGTTTTTGCAATAGTAGGTAAATAACGAAAAGTAAATAGTGGATGTGATCAATGATCGTAATATGGACCGGAGTCTCATGATGTTCACTAGTGATGTCTCTCTCCCAAAAGACGATAAAACTGCTATGTGAGGTAACAAATTACAGCTGGGCAATTGACAGGACCACGAACGCAAACCAATGCTGACTACATTGGAAGAAAGGTTGAGGTTCAAAGCATGGGCGGTACGCCAAAGTAAGTAGACCGAAATCCATCAATATCTACTACTAATCATCCACCTTGAGATATCTATCCAGAACATCTCGCTGGTATTAAGTTGCGAGTCCCACCCATAGTGTAAACTCAATGCAACAGACAACTGCATTAAAAGAACTTTGCGTAAAGTAAACAATCCTTGCACCCGCGGGCACAAGCACCGTTGTTTTCCCCCTTGTGGCAACAACACATCCCCTAGACTCATGTTTCTGTCACTCAAGCTAGTCATCGAGGGGCATGAACCCACAATCGAGCATAACGTTCCCTCTTGGAGTCACTACCTATTACTCGGCCAAAGCAATAAATAACAACGGAGAACATGCAAGAATTACTTATGAACTAAAATATAAAAGAGGTGAATCAAATATATTACTCAAGATCAATATGAACATAATCTCATAATCCATCGGATCCCAGCAAACTCAACATAGCAACAGCATAAGGATTACATAGGTGCCTCGATCATGTAGGGCAGCTCACGAGGACTAATTAGTGAAGCACAAGAACGGGAGGAGAACATCACATAGCTACTGGTCATGGACTCATGGTCCAAGGGAGACTACTCACGAGTCATCCGGGAGGCGTCCATGGTGGTGGAGAAGCTCCCGGTGGTGATCCTCCCCTCCGGCAGGGTGCCGGGAAGAGTTCTCCTGGTGCTCCCGATCTTGGAAGCGGCGGCGGCGGCGGCGGAACAGAGATGGGATCGCGAAAAGGGTTCCTCCTCTGAGGGTTTCGGATGGTCCTTTAAATATATGCCAAAGTAGGCCATCGGGGGAGCGTCGGGGGGCCCAGGCGCCCCCCCGGCGCGGCCCAGGGGGGAGGCGCGCCCACAGGGCGCCTGGAGCCCCTGTGGTCCCCCCAGGCTGCCCTTCGGACGCAGTGTTGTTTCCGGATCGCTGATTTTTTATATAATTTTTCTGGATTTTTCTGGGCAGTTCTCGAAACGTGAAAACCTGAAATACAAAAACAGCCAAAAACAGAAACTGGCACTGGGGTGCACTGGATTAGTAAGTTAGTCCAAATATGATCAAAAGTGTATGGAAGTGTATGAATATCATTGCAATATCACCCAAAAGAGGCATGGAGCAGGCAGAAATTATAGATACGTTTTGGACATATCAGTATTGCATCATATATAGACTTGTGTTGTTTTTCTGTGTTTCCTACCTTGCCATGTTTTGCATCATATATGGACTTGTCTTGCATCATACTTGCTTGAGCATATTGTCATGTCCTTGTGTTGTTTTGCCGTGCTTCCTACCTTGCCATGTATTGCATCATATATAGACTTGTCTTGCATCATACCTTGCCATGTATTGCATCATATATAGACTTGTGTTGTTTTTCTGTGCTTCCTACCTTGCCATGTTTTGCATCATATATGGACTTTCTTGCATCATACTTGGTTGAGCATATTGTCATGTTCTTGTGTTGTTTGTTTAACGTATTGCTTGCTTCTTCTCGTTAGTGCTTGTTCCGTTGCGATCGTGAGGATTGGTTCGTCTACCCGTGGTTCGTCTTCTTCACAGATCCGTTCTTCTTCCTTGCGGGATCTCAGGCAAGATGATCATACCCTTGGATACCTTTACTACCATTGCCATGCTTAGTTGTCTCGATGCTATCGTTATATGTCGCGCTACCCATCATTATTGTCAGCCCCTCTCCTTGTTGCCATGAAACCTCTAACCTTTGAAACCTTCCTAGCAAAACCATTGTTTGGCTATGTTACCCGCTTGCTCAGCCCCTCTTATAGCGTTGTTAGTTGCAGGTGAAGATGAAGATTGTTCCATGTTGGAACTTGATGCTTTGGGAATATCACAATATCTATTATTATTATTAACACACCTATATACTGGGCATGGGTGGAAGGCTTGGCCTTTTGCTCGGTGTTTTGTTCCACTCATGAAACCTTAGGAGCCGATAAACCGGCATTATGTTCCTTGATTTTGCGTTCCTTACACGGTTGGGTATATGGGGACCCCTTGACACTTCGTCTTTGAATAAAACTCCTCCAGCAAGGCCCAACATTAGTTTTTAATTTGCTCATAATAACAACTTAATGAATTTGCATAGGGAGTTAGCGCTACCCGAGATTCTTTCTACATAGCAGGGGCGCCAGTGCTGATGGTGTTGGTCCCAAACGGGGGTCCTGCAGGGCCACCTTGGGGGAACCCGAGGGCTGGTTTTACCTGTAGCATCGCCCATCCGGTCGTGGCCTGAGATGAGATACGCGCGGCTACTATCAGGGTGTCGACACACTGGGAGGTCTTGCTGGACTTGTTTTACCATTGTCGAAATGTCTTGTGCACCGGGATACCAAGCTTGATTGGATTTCCCTAAGATAAGGGGTAATAATTATTATTACTTCAGCTGATCGTGAGAGCTTGTGATGGGCTAAGTTGGGACACCCCTGCAGGGTTATGATCTTTCGAAAGCTGTGCCCGCGGTTATGTGGCAGATTGGAATTTGTTAATGTCCGGTTGTAGACAACTTGATAGAGGATCCGAAGTAAAACACACAACTGTGTGAGTAACCGTGACTGTCTCTTTTCACTTTGAGAAGAGAACACAGTGGGGTTATGTTTGACTCGTAGGTAGTTCAGGATCTTTAGCGATCACTACTAGTTTGCGACCGTTTGCGTAGATACTCATCTTATTCTTGTACTCGTAAGTTAGCCACCATACATATTGCTTAGCCGCTGCTGCAACCTCACCACTTTACCTCTTCCTACCTATTAAGCTTTGATAGTCTTGTTACCCATGGTTATGGGATTGCTGAGTCCTCGTGGCTCACAGATACTACAACAACAGTTGCAGGTGCAGGTTTCCGATCTCTTGACGTGAGAGCGATGATCGTTGTTTGGAGTTCTTTCTTCAGTCTTGGGTTAGGTTCCGGGTCGGCGGCCTGGGATAGCAGATGGATGTCGTGTTTTGTTCTTTTCATGTTTGCATCCGTAGTCGGATGCCTTGTATTGGTATTGTTGTATTCATGTGACTTGTATTTATTGTTGTATCCCCCATGTATGTATGTAATGGTATGATGTAATGATATCCATCTTGCTAAGCGCCCGAAATGCGGTTGTGCCCCAATCACGTAAGTGTCACGTGATCGGGATAGAATCGCATCTTGGGCCTGACAACGACGCTTGCTCTTGTGCAGCGTCGGGTGGAATCTGCCCAGCGGGAGCGTGATGCAGCGTATAGCTTCTGTTGGGGAACGTAGTTTTTCAAAATTTCCCTACAATCACGCAAGATCTATCTACTAGATGCATAGCAACAAGAGGGGACAGTGTGTCTACGTACCCTCGTAGACCAAAAGCGGAAGTGTCTAGTGACGCGGTTGATGTAGTCAAACGTCTTCGCGATCCAACCGATCAAGCACCGAACGTACGTCACCTCCGCGTTCAGCACACGTTCAGCTCGATGACGTCCCACGAGCTCTTGATCCAGTAGAACTTCGCGGGAGAGTCTCGTCAGCACGACGGCGTGGTGACGGAGATGATGAAGTTACCGTCGCAGGGCTTCGCCTAAGCGCTGCAACAATATGACTGAGGTGTGTTTCTGTGGAGGGGGGCACCACACACGGTTGGGAGAGATCAACTGATCAACTTGTGTGTCTTTGGGTGCCCCTGCCCCCGTATATAAAGGAGCAAGGGGGGTGCGGCCAGCCCCTATGGCACGCCCTAGAGAGCCAGTCCTACTAGGAATAGGATTCCAATCCTATTCCTAGTAGGTGTCCACCAAGAGGGAGAGAAGGGGAAGGAAAGAGGGGGAGAGGGAGAGGGAAAGAGGGGGCCGCGCCCCCCCTAGTACAATTCGGACTCCCCATTGGGAGGGGGCGAACCACCTCCTGGCTGCTGCCCTCTCTCTCCCCTAAATCCCACTAGGGCCCAATACTTCCCCGGGGGGTTCCGGTAACCCCCCCGGCACTCTAGTTTTATCTGAAACCTTCCGGAACACTTTCGGTGTCCAAATATAGTTGTACAATATATCAATCTTTACGTATAGGACATTCCGAGACTCCTCGTCATGTCCGTGATCTCATCCGGGACTCCGAACTACCTTAGGTACATCAAAACTCATAAACTCATAATACCGATCATCATCAAACGTTAAGCGTGCGGACCCTACGGGTTCGAGAACTATGTAGACATGACCGAGACTCATCTCCGGTTAATAACCAATAGCGGAACCTAGATGCTCATATTGGCTCCTACATATTCTACGAAGATCTTTATCGGTCAAACCGCATAACAACGTACATTGTTCCTTTTGTCATCGGTATGTTACTTGCCTGAGATTCGATCGTCGGTATCTCGATACCTAGTTCAATCTCGTTGCTGGAAAGTCTCTTTACTCGTTCATAATACATCATCTCGTGACTAACTCATTAGTCATTTGCTTGCAAGGCTTATTATGATGTGCATTACCGAGAGGGCCCAGAGATACCTCTCCGACACTCGGAGTGACAAATCCTATTCTTGATCTATGCCAACACCACGAACACTTTCGAAGACACCTGTAGAGCATCTTTATAATCACCCAGTTACATTGTGACATTTGATAGCACACAAGGTGTTCCTCCGGTATTCGGGAGTTGCATAATCTCATAGTCATAGGAACATGTATAAGTCATGAAGAAAGCAATAGAAGTAAAACTAAACGATCAAAGTGCTAAGCTAACGGATGGGTCTTGTACATCACATCATTCTCCTAATGATGTGATCACGTTGATCAAATGACAACTCATGTCTATGGTTAGGAAACATAACCATCTTTGATCAATGAGCTAGTCTAGTAGAGGCATACTAGGGACATACTGTTTTGTCTATGTATTCACACATGTACTAAGTTTCTGGTTAATACAATTCTAGCATGAATAAAAGACATTTATCATGATATAAGGAAATACAAATAACATCTTTATTATTGCCTCTAGGGCATATTTCCTTTAGTCTCCCACTTGAACTAGAGTCAATAATCTAGATTACAAAGTAATGATTCTAACACCCATGGAGTCTTGGTGTTGATCATGTGTTGCCCGTGGAAGAGGCTTAGTCAATGGGTCTGCAACATTCAGATCCGTATGTATCTTGCAAATTTCTATGTCTCCCTCCTTGACTTGATCGCGGATGGAATTGAAGCGTCTTTTGATGTGCTTTGTTCTCTTGTAAAACCTGGATTCCTTCGCCAAGGCTATTGCTCCAGTGTTGTCACAAAAGATTTTCATTGGACCCGATGCACTAGGTATCACACCTAGATCGGATATGAACTCCTTCATCCAGACTCCTTCATTTGCTGCTTCCGAAGCAGCTACGTATTCTGCTTCACACATAGATCCCGCCACGACGCTCTGCTTGGAATTGCACCAACTGACAGCTCCACTGTTCAATAAAAATACATATTCGGTCTGTGACTTAGAGTCATCCGGATTAGTGTCAAAGCTTGAATCGACGTAACCGTTTACGACGAGCTCTTTGTCACCTCCATAAACGAGAAACATATCCTTTGTCCTTTTCAGGTACTTCAGGATGTTCTTGACCGCTGTCCAGTGATCCACTCCTGGATTACTTTGGTACCTCCCTGCTAAACTTATAGCAAGGCACACATCAGGTCTGGTACACAGCATTGCATACATGATAGATCCTATTGCCGAGGCATAGGGAATGACTTTCATTTTCTCTCTATCTTCTGCAGTGGTCGGGCATTGAGTCTTACTCAACTTCACACCTTGTAACATAGGCAAAAACCCTTTCTTTGACTGATCCATTTTGAACTTCTTCAAAACTTTATCAAGGTATGTGCTTTGTGAAAGTCCAATTAAGCGTCTTGATCTATCTCTATAGATCTTGATACCTAATATGTAAGCACCTTCACCGAGGTCTTTCATTGAAAAATTCATATTCAAGTATCCTTTTATGCTATCCAGAAATTCTATATCATTTCCAATCAACAATATGTCATCCACATATAATATCAAAAATGCTACAGAGCTCCCACTCACTTTCTTGTAAATATAGGCTTCTCCAAAAGTCTGTATAAAACCATATGCTTTGATCACCTCATCAAAGCGTATATTCCAACTCCGAGATGCTTGCACCAGTCCATAGATGGATCGTTGGAGCTTGCACACTTTGTTAGCACCTTTAGGATCGACAAAACCTTCTGGTTGCATCATATACAACTCTTCTTTGAGATATCCATTCAGGAATGCAGTTTAGACATCCATTTGCCAGATTTCATAATCATAAAATGCGGCAATAGCTAACATGATTCGGACAGACTTAAGCATCGCTACGGGTGAGAAAGTCTCATCGTAGTCAACTCCTTGAACTTGTCGAAAACCTTTCGTAACAAGTCGAGCTTTGTAAACAGTAACATTACCGTCAGTGTCGGTCTTCCTCTTAAAGATCCATTTATTTTCGATGGCTTGCCGATCATCGAGCAAGTCAACCAAAGTCCACACTTTGTTCTCATACATGGATCCCATCTCAGATTTCATGGCCTCAACCCATTTTGCGGAATCTGGGCTCATCATCGCTTCCTCATAGTTCGTAGGTTCATCATGGTCTAGTAACATGACTTTCAGAACTCGGTTGCCGTACCACTCTGGCACGGGATGCATTCTGGTTGATCTACGAAGTTCAGCAGAAACTTGATCTGAAGTTTCATGATCATCATCATTAGCTTCCTCACTAATTGGTGTAGGAATCACTGGAACTAGTTTATGTGATGTACTACTTTCCAATTCGGGAGAAGGTGCAATTACCTCATCAAGTTCCACTTTTCTCCCACTCACTTCTTTCGAGAGAAACTCCTTCTCTAGAAAGGATCCATTCTTAGAAACAAATATCTTGCCTTCGGATCTGTGATAGAAGGTGTACCCAACAGTCTCCTTTGGGTATCCTATGAAGACACATTTTTCCGATTTGGGTTCGAGCTTATCAGGTTGAAGCTTTTTCACATAAGCATCGCAGCCCCAAACTTTAAGAAACGACAACTTTGGTTTCTTGCCAAACCACAGTTCATAAGGCGTTGTCTCAATGGATTTAGATGGTGCCCTATTTAACGTGAATGCAGCTGTCTCTAAAGCATAACCCCAAAACGATAGTGGTAAATCGGTAAGAGACATCATAGACCGCACCATATCTAATAAAGTACGGTTACGACGTTCGGACACACCATTACGCTGTGGTGTTCCGGGTGGCGTGAGTTGTGAAACTATTCCACATTGTTTCAAATGAAGACCAAAATCGTAACTCAAATATTCACCTCCACGATCAGATCGTAGAAACTTTATTTTCTTGTTACGATGATTCTCTACTTCACTCTGAGATTCTTTGAACTTTTCAAATGTTTCAGATTTGTGCTTCATCAAGTAGATATACCCATATCTGCTTAAATCATCAGTGAAGGTCAGAAAATAACGATACCCACCGCGAGCCTCAACACTCATTGGTCCACATACATCAGTATGTATGATTTCCAACAAATCTGTTGCTCGCTCCATTGTTCCGGAGAAAGGAGTTTTAGTCATCTTGCCCATGAGGCATGGTTCGCAAGCACCAAGTGATTCATAATCAAGTTATTCCAAAAGTCCATCACTATGGAGTTTCTGCATGCGCTTTACACCAATATGACCTAAACGGCAGTGCCACAAATAAGTTGAAGTATCATTATTAACCTTGCATCTTTTAGCTTCAATATTATGAATATGTGTATCACTACGATTGAGATCCAACAAGAATAGACCACTCTTCAAGGGTGCATGACCATAAAATATATAACTCATATAAATAGAACACGCATTATTCTCAGATTTAAATGAATAACCGTCTCGCAATAAACAAGATCCAGATATAATGTTCATGCTTAATGCTGGCACCAAATAACAATTATTTAGGTCTAAAACTAATCCTGAAGGTAGATGTAGAGGTAGCATGCCGACGGCGGTCACATCGACTCTGGAACCATTTCCCACGCGCATCATCACCTCGTCCTTAGCCAATCTTCGTTTAATCCGTAGTCCCTGTTTCGAGTTACAAATATTAGCAACCGAACTGGTATCAAATAGCCAGGTACTACTACGAGCATTAGTAAGGTACACATCAATAACATGTATATCACATATACCTTTGTTCACCTTGCCATCCTTCTTATCCGCCAAATACTTGGGGCAGTTCCGCTTCCAGTGTCCAGTCCCTTTGCAGTAGAAGCACTCAGTTTCAGGCTTGGCTCTAGACTTGGGTTTCTTCGTGGGAGTAGCAACTGTCTTGCTATTCTTCTTGAAGTTCCCCTTCTTTCCCTTGCCCTTTTTCTTGAAACTAGTGGTCTTGTTAACCATCAACACTTGATGCTCCTTTTTGATTTCTACCTCCGCAGCTTTGAGCATAGCGAAGAGCTCAGGAATTGTCTTCTGCATCCCTTGCATGTCATAGTTCATCACGAAGCCTTTATGGCTTGGTGGCAGTGATGAAGAACTCTATCAATAACACTATCTTCGTCAACTTTGCATACAAGTTGAGTCATATGATTGTAATACCCAGACATTCTGAGCAAGTGTTCACTGATAGAACTATTCTCCTCCATCTTGCAGCTGTAGAACTTATTGGAAATCTCATATTTCTCAATCCGGGCATTTGCTTGAAATATTAAATTCAACTCCTAGAACATCTCATATGCTCCATGACGGTCAAAACGTCGTTGAAGTCCCGGTTCTAAGCCGTAAAGCATGGCACACTGAACTATCGTGTAGTCATCAGAACGAGCTTGCCAAACGTTCATAACGTCCAGGATTGCTCCTGCAGCAGGCTTGTAACCCAGCGGTGCTTCAAGGACATAATTCTTTTGTGCAGCAATGAGGATAATCCTCAAGTTACGGACCCAGTCCGTGTAATTGCTACCATCATATTTCAACTTAGCTTCCTCTAGGAATGCATTAAAATTCAAAGGAACGGTAGCACCGGCCATTGATCTACAACAACATAGATATGCAAAAACTATTAGGAATAAGTTCATGATAAATTAAAGTTCAATTAATCATATTACTTAAAGAACTCCCACTTAGATAGACATCCCTCTAGTCATCTAAATGATCACGTGATCCAAATCAACTAAACCATGTCCGATCATCACGTGAGATGGAGTAGTTTTCAATGGTGAACATCTTATGTTGATCATATCTACTATATGATTCATGCTCGACCTTTCGGTCTCCAGTGTTCCGAGGCCATATCTGCATATGCTAGGCTCGTCAAGTTTAACCCAAGTATTCTGCGTGTGAAAAAATGGCTTACACTCGTTTTATGTGAACGTAGAGCTTATCACACCCGATCATCACGTGGTGTCTCGGCACGACGAACTTTCGCAACGGTGCATACTTAGGGAGAACACTTATACCTTGTAATTTTGTAAGGGATCATCTTACAAAGCTACCTTCGTACTAAGCAAAATAAGAAGCATAATAAGATAAACATCACATGCAATCAAAATATGTGACATGATATGGCCATCATCATCTTGTGCTTTTGATCTCCATCTCCAAGGCACCGTCATGATCACCATCGTCACCGGCGCGACACCTTGATCTCTATTGTAGCATCGTTGTCGTCTCGCCAACTATTGCTTCCACGACTATCGCTACCGCTTAGTGATAAAGTAAAGCAATTACATGGCGACTGTATTTCATACAATAAAGCGACAACTATATGGCTCCTTGTCGGGGAAACTGACCGCCCACGAACACCTATGGGATCGGAGCCCCTTTTTGGTCCGGCAAGGGAGCGGAGGGAGCACGAAGAGCAGATCGAGGGGCACACGCAGGCAGTTTACCCAGGTTCGGGCCGCACGGATGCGTAAAACCCTACTCCTGCCTTTGGTTGTATTGAGTTCTTGATCTCGGGAGCTTGAAGATCTACTGTGCTAGATACACCGAGCGTGGGAGTGATCAAGTTTCTGGAATCGAACCCCCCCTACGTTGTGCATGGTGAGAGGCTGCCATGAAGTTGGCGAGCGCAGGACGACCAAGTATCCCATTGTATGGCAATGGGATATCGGCGACGTCGAAGGTGATCCTCTCAGTCCTGAAGTTTAGCTCTCCGCCAAAGGTCACTGGCAGTGTGATCTTCCCCTTTGGCTTGCTCCTTTCCGGGTTGATCCCTTGGAAAGTTCCGGTTTCTTCGAGCTCGCTGTCGGGGATCTGCAGCTTCCGGATTACAGCAGAGGAGATCAAGTTTAGGCCGACCGCGCCGTCAACCAACATCTTGGTGACCTTGAGGTTGCAGATTATTGGTGAAACCAACATCGGCAAGCACCGAACCGCAGTGGTGCGGTCAGGGTGGTCCTCAAGGTCGAAGATGATGGGCGTGCTGGACCACTTCAGTAGCTTACGCGACTCGACGGGTGGCTCAGCTGCATTCACTTCCCGCACCCATTGCTTGAGTTGGCGGTGGGAAGTGTGCAGAGAGGCACCTCCGTCGACGCACAGAACTTCTGTGGCCTTCTGGAACTCTTGCTCGCTGTTGTCTCTGTCATCCATGTCTTCGTCGTCGTCTTCGTCTTCGTCCTTGTCGCGGCCCCGGGGAGGTCTGTCTCCTTGCCGCTGCTTGGCCTTGCCGCGGCGTCCTCCCCGGACATTGAACAGCCGCTTATTGCTGGGCTCTCCTCCACCCCCTTGGGCCTTCTCCTTGTCGCGACGCTCGTATTCAGCCTTCTGCTGTTCTACGAGGTACTCTACCCTCTTGCAGTTCTGGAGATCGTGGCCCTTGGTGCGGTGGATCTTCCAGTACTGCTTGTCGGAGCCGTCCTGCTTGTCGGTGGCCGCTACAGGGGTGGCCTCCTTGCCGGAGCCACCAGCCTGTGTCTTCTTGGCGGCAGCCTCCTTGCCGGACTGCTCGACAACCAGTACTTCCTTGTTCTTCTTCTTCTTATTGTTCCGCCGCCGGTTTTTCCTTGCCGGGGCGGCATCCTCGCTGTCTGTTCCTCCTGCTCCAGTATCCTCTCCGGGAAGTCTCCTCCCCTCTTCAGCACGGGCACACTTGTCAGCAAGAGCATAAAGCTCGCTGATGTCCCAGATCTTGGTCATCGCCATCTCCTCCCTCATCCGACGGTTACGCACGTTCTGGTGGAACGCGCTGATAACCGCGGCAGGATGGACATCCGGGATGTTGTGCTTAACGCGGCTGAACCTTTGGATGTACTTGCGCAGGGACTCTCCCTCCTTCTGGGCAAGAATGTGGAGATCGCTCTCCTGGCCGTGGGGTTTGTGGCCGCCCGTGAAGGCGCCAACAAACTGGTGGCACAGATCTGCCCAAGAAGAGATGGAGTTCTCCGGCAAGTGCATAAGCCAAGATCTGACGTTTGGCTTAAGCACGAGCGGGAAGTAGTTTGCTAAGATCTTCTCGTCGCGTCCCCCGGCAGCCTGCACCGCAATGGTGTAGATGCTGAGGAATTCCGAGGGGTGTGTCTTGCCGTCGTACTTCTCGGGTATGTCGGGCTTAAAGTTCTTCATGCTGGGCCACTGGACTTGCCGCAGCTCTCGGGTGAACGCAGGGCAACCTACCGCGTACGGCAAGTCGCCTAGTTCACCGGGCGCGTGCATGTCGACAGCGGTCCCAGCGCGCTGATCGGATTGTCTTCGGGCTTCTCTTCGACACTCGATACGAGTCCGAGCGTCTTCTTGTCGCCTGTCGTCGAGGACTTGGCACTGATCGCGGCGAGCCCGCGGATCCGACGATGCCGTGGAGTCATCGTCGACGTTGATCCGGCGAGTCGGCAATTTTTGCTTCCGCGGCGGGGAGTGCACGGTGGTGGCACCCCCGGCGGTCTTGTCTCCATCGGCCTTTGCTTGGCTGACTTGCCGCGGCCGTGATGTTGCCGGCTGCTGCGGCGAGTCGTTGTTGGCGAAGGCGATGAGGCTCTGGATTGTAGCCCTCCAGTCTTCGGCCTTGTCTGCCGCTGGATGGAAATCGAGGAGCAGTTGAGCTCTGGCTAGAGCTTCTGCTGGAGAGGAGGGAAGCGGTGGCGAGCGGTGCGAGGAGCGAGATATGCTCAGACTTCTAACAGCGTTAGAAGGAGCAGGTTCTCGCCCCGGCGACCGTGCCTTGCTCGTGCCAGCACGCTGGCCTTGAGCGTCCCGCGACCCGCCGGCTTGGCCTTGTCCCAGCAGACGGATGGTACCGTGGGTACCACGTCGCTGCTGGCCCGGCACCTCCTGAGAGGGACGGGGTGCGTGCACGGACGCCGAGGCTTTGGAGTTCGCCCGGTCGTCCGTCTTGTCCTTGGACTTGGCGGCGCCGTGAGTGTCCTCGCCGGCGTCCACCCTTACGCCAACATCTATCCCACCAACCGTTGGTTCTGGTGGTGGTGGGATCGACGCAGACGGGCCTCCGACCTCCGAAGCCTTCTTCTTCGGTGGCATGCTGATGTAGCCGATGAGGTTGTTGAAGCTAGGGAAGTTGCTGAAGGTTGCGCCCGCGTGAGCGCCGGATCAGGTTCGCACAACCTCGACGCCCCCCTACCTGGCGCGCCAAAGATGTCGGGGAAACTGACCGCCCACGAACACCTATGGGACCGGAGCCCCTTTTTGGTCCGGCAAGGGAGCGGAGGGAGCACGAAGAGCAGATTGAGGGGCACACGCGGGCAGTTTACCCAGGTTCGGGCCGCATGAATGCGTAAAACCCTACTCCTGCCTTTGGTTGTATTGAGTTCTTGAGCTCGGGAGCTTGAAGATCTACTGTGCTAGCTACACCGAGCGTGGGAGTGATCAATTTTCTGGAATCGAACCCCCCCTACGTTGTGCATGGGCCTCCTTTTATAGCTCAAAGGGGTCACCAACAGGTGTCAACGTAGAGGAGGGTAAAAGTGTAAAAATGGAGGTAGTTGTAACAGTGCGTGTACAGTGTATGTACAGTGGTCTATACCTAACCTTGACGGTGGGGGACAAGGGCATTGAATGCCCGTCGCCGTCACCCCAAAAGCGTCCGCTCGGGCGTCTCCGTTCGCCACGATGGTGGCCTCATCACCGCGGCCTGCCACCGTGTACCCCAGGCTGCACAACCATCTGCCACGTGCCCCTGGAAGGGCCCCAAGGCGACGCGTGGACATATGAGCTGGAGCGCGGGCACACAGTGAAAGCTTCCCCCGGCAAGCACCTTGCCGGGGTTGCTCGCTTGCCGGGTCCGGAAGCTTGTCGCTTCCCGGGTCCTGCCGGGGCGCGTGATGCGCCACGATATGCCTTCTGAGATGCTGTTTTCTGGTCTTCCTGGCAAGCTCCTCTTGCCAGGGTCCTGTGAAAATAGGGTGGTCTTGTGCTTGGAGCAGCCTTCCCGGCAAGCTCCTCTTGCCGGGGCCTTGTTCTTCTGACTTGTATACTTTGTTCTTGAATGGCTTGAAGGGAACTAGAGCGGGCTTTGGCGGGCACGTGGTGAGCCCGACCACGGGACGCTGCTACTGCCCGTGCACAAGTCAGGATACTAAGGTACCCCTACTTTAGTACACAGACACTCCTGCCAGTTGCCAATAACTTTACAAAACATGATCATCTCATACAACAACGTATAACGCATCATGTCTTGACCATATCACATCACAACATGCCCTGCAAAAACAAGTTGAACGTCCTCTACTTTGTTGTTGCAAGTTTTACGTGGCTGGTACGGGCTTAGCAAGAACCATTCTTACCTACGCATACAAAACCCACAACGATTTTTCGTCAAGTATATGTTGTTTTAACCTTCACAAGGACCGGGCGTAGCCACACTCGATCCGGCTAAAGTGAGAGAGACAGACACCCGCCAGTCAGCTTTAAGCAACGAGTGCTCATAACGGTGAAACCAGTCTCGCGTAAGCGTACGCGTAATGTCGGTCCGGGCCGCTTCATCTCACAATACCGCCTAACCAAAGTATGACATGCTGGTAAGCAGTATGACTATTATCGCCCACAACTCATTGTGTTCTACTCGTGCATATCATCCACCCCCTGGGCGCGCCCCCTATCTCGTGGCCGCCTCGAGGACCCCCCTTACTTGTTCCCGACTCCAACACCTCTTATATATACAGAAACCTCCAGAAAATAACCTAGATCAGGAGTTCCGCCGCCGAAAGCCTCTGTTGCCACCGAAAACCAATCTAAACCCATTCTAGCACCCTGTCGGAGGGGGGAATCCCTCTCCGGTGGCCATCTTCATCATCCCGACGCTCTCCATGACGAGGAGGGAGTAGTTCACCCTCGGGGCTGAGGGTATGTATCAGTAGCTATGTGCTTGATCTCTCTCTCTCTCTCTCTCTCTCTCTCTCTCTCTCTCTCTCTCGTGTTCTTGAGATGGCACGATCTTGATGTATCGCGAGCTTTGATATTATAGTTGGATCTTATGATGTTTCTCCCCCTCTACTCTCTTGTGATGAATTGAGTTTTCCCTTTGAAGTTATCTTATCGGATTGAGTCTTTAAGGATTTGAGAACACTTGATGTATGTCTTGCATGTGCTTATCTGTGGTGACAATGGGATATCACGTGATCTACTTGATGTATGTTTTGGTGATCAACTTGCGGGTTCCGTGACCTTGGGAATCTATGCATAGGGGTTGGCACACGTTTTCGTCTTGACTCTTCGATAGAAACTTTGGGGCACTCTTTGAAGTTCTTTGTGTTGGTTGAATAGATGAATATGAGATTGTGTGATTCATATCGTATAATCATGCCCACGGATAGTTGAGGTGACAATGGAGTATCTAGGTGACATCAGGGTTTTGGTTGATTTGTGTCTTAAGGTGTTATTCTAGTACCCACTATAGGATAGATCGAACGGAAATAATAGCTTCATGTTATTTTACTATGGACTCTTGAATAGATCGATCAGAAAGAATAACTTTGAGGTGGTTTCGTACCCTACAATAATCTCTTCGTTTGTTCTCTGCTATTATTGACTTTGGAGTGACTCTTTGTTGCATGTTGAGGGATAGTTATATGATCCAGTTATGTTATTATTATTGAGAGAACTTGCACTAGTGAAAGTATGAACCCTAGGCCTTGTTTCTACACATTGCAACACTGTTTATGCTCACTTTTATCATTAGTTACCTTGCTGTTTTTATATTTTCATATTACAAAAACCTATATCTACTATCCATATTGCACTTGTATCACCATCTCATCACCGAACTAGTGCACCTATACAATTTTCCACTGTATTGGGTGTGTTGGGGACACAAGAGACTCTTTGTTATTTGGTTGCAGGGTTCTTTGAGAGAGACCATATTCATCCTACGCCTCCCACGGATTGATAAACCTTAGGTCATCCACTTGAGGGAAATTTGCTACTATCCTACAAACCTCTGCACTTGGAGGCCCAACAACGTTTACAAGAAGAAGGTTGCGTAGTAGACATCAAGCTCTTTTCTGGGGCCGTTGCCGGGGAGGTGAGTGCTTGAAGGTATATCTTTAGATCTTGCAATCGAATCTTTTAGTTTGTTGTTTTATCACTAGTTTAGTTTATGAAAGAAAACTACAAAAAAATGGAATTGAGGTTGCCTCATATGCTTCATCTTTTTAATATCTTTCGTGAAAATGATGGAAAGGAAAATTGTGCCCAAGTACTAGAAGAAGAATGCATTAAAATGTTTGGCACTAAATCTTTGAATGATGAGCATGATTTCAATGTTGTTAGTGTGAATCCTTTGAATATCCATGATGCTAATGATATGCAAAGCCACAAGCTTGGGGATGCTATGTTTGATGAATATGATATTTTTTGTCCCCCATGTTTTGACGAGAAAACTTATTTTGATGATAGCATGCCTCCTATTTATGATGATTATATTGATGAAAGTGGATTTGGAGAGGTCATGACTTTATTTAGTGATGAATCCACTATTTCGGAAGAGGTTCCAATTGATTATGAGAATGAAGTTGCTATCTATGATGATTATTGTGATGACTTGTATGCTATTAAGAATAATGATAACCATGAAACTTGTCATCATGCTTTTAGTTTTCAATTGGATTATGCCTCACATGATAATGATTTTGTTGAGTTTGCTCCCACTATTATTCATGAGAAGAAACTCACTTATGTGGAGAGAATAAAATTTATATCCTTGGGGATCATGAAAAGAATGCTTTATGTGATGGTTATATTATTGAATTCATTCATGATGCTACTGAAAATTATTATGAGAGAGGATCATATGCTTGTAGGAATTGCAACAATATCAAGTTTCCTCTCTATGTGTTTAAAATCTTGAAGTTATGCTTGTTTTGCTTTCCTATGCTAGTGGATTATCGTTCCCATAAGTTGTTTGCTCACAAAATCCCTATGCATAGGAAGTGGGTGAGACTTAAATTTGCTAGTTATATTCTTCATGATGCTCTCTTTATGTTTCAATTATTATCTTTTATGTGAGCATCATTGAAATCATTATGCCTAGCTAAAAGGCATTAAAGAAAATCGCTTGTTGGGAGATAACCCAATATTTACCTTTACTGTTTTAGTGTGTTCACATGATTAAGCTACCGTAGTAATCATGTTTTATAGCTTTTGTTTCAATAAAGTGCCAAGTAGAACTTTTGGGAAGACTTGGGTGAAAGTCTTTGCGATCTTGCTGTGAAAAACAGAAACTTTGCGCTCACGAGATTAGCTGCCATTTTTTACTGGAGAGTGCTTTTAAGTTGATTCTTTTTGCAGAAGATCAATAGACAAATTCCTCACATCCATCAATTTATTTCAGAATTTTTAGAGTTACAGAAGTATTCGAAAGTTACGGATTGCTACAGACTATTTTGTTTTTGACAGATTCTGTTTTTCGTGTGTTGTTTGCCTATTTTGATAAATCTATGAGTAGTATCGGAGGGTATGAACCATAGAGAAGTTGTAATACAGTAGATATAACACCAATATGAATTTAGAATGAGTTCACAACAGTACCTAAGTGGTGGTTTTATTTTCTTATACTAACGGAGCTTACGAGTTTTCTATTGAGTTTTGTGTTGTGAAGTTTTCTAGTTTTGGGTAAAGATTTGATGGACTATGGAATAAGGAGTGGCAAGAGCCTAAGCTTGGGGATTCCCAAGGCACCCCAAGGTAATATTCAAGGACAACCAGGAGCCTAATCTTGGGGATGCCCCGGGAAGGCATCCCCTCTTTCGTCTTCGTGTATCGGTAACTTTACTTAAGACTATATTTTTATTCACCACATGATATGTGTTTTGCTTGGAGCGTCATTTTGTTTTATTTTGTTTTGCTTGCTATTTGAATAATATCCCAAGATCTGAATTTCTTAAATGTTAGAGAGTCTTCACATAGTTACATAATTATTCAACTACTCATTGATCTTCACTTATATCTTTTTAGAGCACGGCGGTGGTTTTATTTAAAAAAATAGATGAATTCTCATGCTTCACTTATATTATTTTGAGAGTCTTAAACAACATGGTAATTTGCTTTGGTTATGAATTTAGTCCTAATATTATGTGCATCTAAGAGGGATATAATAAAAACTTTCATATAAAGTGCATTGAATATTATGAGAAGTTTGATACTTGATGATTGTTTTGAGATATGAGGATGGTGATATTAGAGTCATGCTAGTAGAGTAGTTGTGAATTTGAGAAATACTTGTGTTGAGGTTTGCAAGTCCCGTAGCATGCACGTATGGTAACCATTGTGTGACAAATTTGTAGCATGATGTATTTCTTTGATTGTCATCCTTTGTGTGGAGGTCGGGATTACACGATGGTTAACTCCTACCAACCCTTCCCCTAGGAGCATGCGTGTAGTGCTTGGTTTTGATGACTTGTAGATTTTTGCAATAAGTATGTGAGTTCTTTATGACTAATGTTGAGCCCATGGATTATACACACTCTCACCCTTCCACCATTGCTAGCCTCTCTTGTACCGCACAACTTTCGCCGGTACCATACACCCATCATATACCTTCTTCAAAATAGCCACCATACCTACCTATCATGGCATTTCCATAGCCATTCCGAGATATATTGCCATGCAACTTTCCACCGTTCCGTTCATATGGCACGCTTCATCATTGTCATATTTCCATGCATGATCATGTAGTTGACATCGTATTTGTGGCTAGGCCACCATGCATAATTTTTCATACATGTCACTCTTGATTCATTGCACAACCCGGTACACCGCCGGAGTCATTCATATAGAGTCATACTTTGTTCTAGTATCGAGTTGTAAGTAAATAAAAGTGTGATGATCATCATTATTAGAGCATTGTCCCAAAGAAAAAAAAAGAAAGGCCAAAGAAGAAAAAAGGAAGGCCCCAAAAAAAAAACAAAAAGAAAAAGAAAAAAAAGGGACAATGCTACTATCTTTTTCCACACTGGTGCTTCAAAGTAGCACCATGATCTTCGTGATAGAGAGTCTCTTGTTTAGTCACTTTCATATACTTGTGGGAATTTTCATTATAGAACTTGGCTTGTATATTCCAACGATGGGCTTTCTCAAAATGCCCTAGGTCTTAGTGAGCAAGCAAGTTGGATGCACACCCACTTAGTTTCTTTTGTTGAGCTTTCATACATTTATAGCTCTAGTGCATCCATTGCATGGCAATCCATACTCACTCACATTGATATATTTTGATGGGCATCTCCATAGCCCATTGTACGCCTAGTGATGTGAGACTATCTTCCTCCTTTTGTCTTCTCCACAACCACCACTCTATTCCACCTATAGCGCTATATCCATGGCTCGCGCTCATGTATTGCGTGAAAGTTGAAAAAGTTTGAAAAAAATAAAGTATGAAACAATTGCTTGGCTGAAACCGGGGTTGTGCATGATTTTGGTATTTTGTGTGACAAAGATGGAGCATAGCCAAACTATATGATTTTGTAGGGATGAACTTTCTTTGGCCATGTTATTTTGAGAAGACATGATTACTTTGTTAGTATGCTTGAAGTATTTTTTTTATGTCAATATGAAACTTTTGTCTTGAATCTTATGGATCCAAATATTCTTGCCACAATAGAGAAGATTACATTTATAAATAAGTTACGTAGCATTCCACATCAAAAATTATGTTTTGATCATTTACCTACTCGAGGACGAGCAGGAATTAAGCTTGGGGATGCTTGATACGTCTCCAACGTATCTATAATTTTCGATTGTTCCATGCTATTATATTATCTGTTTTGGATGTTTAATGGGCTTTAATACACACTTTTATATGATTTTTGGGACTAACCTATTAACCCAGAGCCCAGTGCCAGTTTCTGTTTTTTCCTTTTTTTTGAGTATCATAGAAAAGGAATACCAAACGGAGCCCAATTGACCTAAAACTCAACGGAGGATGTTTTTGGACCAGAAGAAGCCCAAGGAGTACCAAAGATGGACCAGGGGAGTCCCGGGCTACCCACGAGGGTGGGGAGCGTGCCCACCCCCCTGGGTGCGCCCCCCTATCTCGTGGCCGCCCCGGGACCCCCCTTACTTGTTCCCGACTCCAACACCTCTTATATATATAGAAACCTCCAGAAAATAACCTAGATCGGGAGTTCCACCGCCGAAAACCTCTGTTGCCACCGAAAACCAATCTAGACCCGTTCTGGCACCCTGCCGGAGGGGGGAATCCCTCTCCGGTGGCCATCTTCATCATCCCGGCGCTCTCCATGACGAGGAGGGAGTAGCTCATCCTAGGGGCTGAGAGGGTATGTATCAGTAGCTATGTGTTTGATCTCTCTCTCTCTCTCTCTCTCTCTCTCTCTCTCGTGTTCTTGAGATGGCATGATCTTGATGTATCGCGAGATTTGCTATTACAGTTGGATCTTATACTGTTTCTCCCCCTCTACTCTCTTGTGATGAATTGAATTTTCCCTTTGAAGTTATCTTATCGGATTGAGTCTTTAAGGATTTGAGAACACTTGATGTATGTCTTGCATGTGCTTATCTGTGGTGACAATGGGATATCACGTGATCTACTTGATGTATGTTTTGGTGATCAACTTGTGGGTTACGTGACCTTGGGAATCTATGCATAGGGGCTGGCACACATTTTCGTCTTGACTCTCCGATAGAAACTTTGGGGCACTCTTTGAAGTTCTTTGTGTTGGTTAAATAGATGAATATGAGATTGTGTGATGCATATCGTATAATCATGCCCAAAGATACTTGAGGTGACAATGGAGTATCTAGGTGACATTAGGGTTTTGGTTGATTTGTGTCTTAAGGTGTTATTCTAGTACGAACTCTAGGATAGATCGAACGGAAATAATAGCTTCGTGTTATTTTACTACGGACTCTTGAATAGATCGATCAGAAAGAATAACTTTGAGGTGGTTTCGTACCCTACAATAATCTCCTTGTTTGTTCTCCACTATTAGTGACTTTGGAGTGACTCTTTGTTGCATGTTGAGGGATAGTTATATGATCCAGTTATGTTATTATTGTTGAGAGAAATTGCACTGGTGAAAGTATGAACCTTAGGCCTTGTTTCTACACATTGCAACACCGTTTATGCTCACTTTTATCATTAGTTACCTTGCTGTTTTTATATTTTCAGATTATAAAAACCTATATCTACTATCCATATTGCACTTGTATCACCATCTCTTCACCGAACTAGTGCACCTATACAATTTTCCATTGTATTGGGTGTGTTGGGGACACAAGAGACTCTTTGTTATTTGGTTGCAGGGTTGTTTGAGAGAGACCATCTTCATCCTACGCCTCCCATGGATTGATAAACCTTAGGTCATCCACTTGAGGGAAATTTGCTGCTGTCCTACAAACCTCCGCACTTGGAGGCCCAACAACGTCTACAAGAAGAAGGTTGCGTAGTATACATCAGTGGCCATTGAAAAGTTCACCAAGTGGATCGAGTCACGGCCGATCAAGAAGCTGGACGGCCCAACGATCGTCCGGTTCGTCAAGTACATCGCGGTGCACTACGGCGTCCCGCACAACATCATCACGAACAGCAACACCAACTTCCCCAAGGGCGCGCTGGCGCAGTACTGCTCCGTCACCGGCATCCGGCTTCACCTGGCCTCCGTCACTCATCCTCAGTCCAACGGCCAAGTCGAGCGGGCCAATGGCCTAATCATGGCCGGTATCAAGCCGCGACTCATTGAACCCCTTGTCTGCTCACCTGGCAGCTGGCTTGACGAGTTACCGGCCATCCTCTGGAGTCTCCGGACGCCGCCGAATCATTCAAGCGAGTTTACCTCGTTCTTCCTTGTCTACGAAGCCGAAGTAGTCATCCCGACTAACATCGAATTTGACTCACCCCGAGTCACCATGTACACGGAAGCCGAAGCCAAAGAAGCATGTGAAGATGGCGTTAACCTGCTTGAGGAGGCACGCCTTTTGGCCCTCGGTCGATCGACCATTTACCAGCAAAGCCTGTGACACTACCACGACAAGATGATCAAGCCCCTCGCCTTCCGCAAAGGGGACCTCGTGCTCCGGCTCGTTCAACAACAAGCCAGCCAGCACAAATTGGCCTCCCCCTCGGAGGTCCCTTTCATCATTAGCAAGGCCTTATGCGACCGCAATGCATACTACCTCATCGATGCACACAAGCCGGACAAGCGCAAGAGAGACACCGCCAGCGAAGAGACAAGCCGGCTGTGGAATGCATAGCTCCTCCATCCATTTTTACAGTTAGCCATACACATATGTATCTCTACCTTTTGAAGTATAATGAAAGCAGCGGGACCCCCGAATGACACTCGGGAGCTACCCTTTCCTAGCAATTATCATGTCTCGCATGACTTTGTGATTTCTCGCCCTCTGTCGTGGGGTCAGTCTATCCGGCTCAAGGGCTCGGGAGCTAGCCGGCTCCACCGCATCCCGTCATTCCCCTTAGCCCTTCCCGGCATGTCCCAATCGCCAAGCCCTCCCCTTTGCCCCAAGCCATAGTCCGGCTACAGCTGTTCGACCGGCAAGGGCAACCGGAAAGCACCGATGCGAAGAGATTCGCTAAGTTGATCGGTCGGGTCGGTCAACCCGGCACACTCGCACTAAGTTGCGGCACGACCGGTTGCGCGCCAGCCGGCATCGCTGTCCGCCGCCATCCGGCCCAGTGGGTGTTTTGCTCGCGCTCAAAGTTCGAAAAAACCTACGTACTACGCACTCCTCCCTAAGGCCGAACTCCTTGTCACTGACCAGAACCCGGTTGTTCGACTCACGAGAGGGAAGCCCGAAGGGGGGTCAAGAAAGAAAGGATGTAAGGACAAAAAAGCAAAAGCGTAAGCACTCACAAAAATATTTACATTGCAAAAGGCCGTTGGCGGGAGTCTATTACATGTCCTTACACCCAAGTGGGTGGACTTGTCGATTAACAAAAAGTTAAAAAGAAGATAAAAAAACATGATGGCTTCAGTCTGTGCCCGCGTCGGGTTGCGCTCGCCGGCTCCTGCACGTTGGCCTCCAGGTTCATCGAGGCGCTGGTATCATCCAACCCACTCCCGAAGTCCGCATAAGCACCCGTCTCTTCGGAGCTGCCTGCCGGGTCGTAAGCACCATGCCAAAGTTGTTGGGCGGCAATGCTTGGCCGTCTTCCGTTTGCTCTACCTAGAACTCGTCGTGCACGGTGAACGAGGCAAGGTAGCTAGCCCACCCGGTGATCTGGGTTGCCTCCGCCTCCAGCTGGGCCCCGGCACTAGCTCGCTAGGCTACCAGCTGGTCCAGGCTCAGGTCTGGGTACCAAGACATGATGAAGCGCAGCGCCAAGTCTGCACCAACATGGGCCGCGGAGACCCGCCACGCATGGAGCCGCACTAGGCCAGCCTCCAGCCAGCGCACCAATTGCGTGACGCTATCCGGCTCCACCGCACTCGGCCAGAGGGCCGCCACCATGCCCAATACGGCCATGGACAGCCTCGTCGTCTGCTCATCCAGAGCCCTCAAGCGGGCTTCGGCGGCGTGCATGATCTCCGAGAAGGACCAGGCAGCTTACGGCTCGACCACGACGCCCGCAGCCGTTTGAGTCGCTCGGTGCACACGCACGGCCTCGTCCGCCACGTCCTGCGTCCCAGGGAAGAACTCTGGCAAATAAAGAGAAGAAACAGTTAGCCATGAAGAGACTCGGCCGACTCGCAACCCGGCAGAGCATATGGGGAAGCACTTACTGGCGACAAGCTCGTCCAGATGTTGTGCCTCGCACAACATACCATGCCGCTCCAAGTCTCTGGCGCGCGTGTTGGCTTCGGGCGCCTTCTCAAGCTCGGTGTGCCTCTCGACGGCCACCTTCAGCTCCTTGTCCTTCGCGGCAGCCGCCTTCTCATGCTCATCCTTCAGCCGGATGAGCTTCGCCTGGTGGGCCTCCGCCGCCTTGGTGGCCTCCGCCTTCAACCGTTCAACCTTGGCCCGAAGTCAGTCGTTGTTGGTGACCGTATGGTCACGCCGCTGGCCGGCTTCGGCCAGCCGGGTTCGGAGATCCGGCAGGGCCAAGGTGGCTGCGCGATGAGGCTTTAAGTCAGACGCCGGGAAGAAAGAAGGAAAGCATTTTAAGATTCTACCCAACTATTTCATAGTTGGCCCGAGTCTCGGGGGCTACACCTAGTGGGTGTGCTAGCGCGCCCCCACTGAAAGCATGCAAGACGTAGCTTCGGTAAGCCGGAAGGCCTTCTCCTTGGCGGCGAGCTGCGCATCACCTCGCGATGCTTCTCAGAAGCTGGTTGTGGATGCCGACTCGGAGGCCGTCTAGATGCTGCTAGAAAGCAGGAGTTAACAAAAACCACAAAGTACTTTAAGATTCGACCCAACTATTTCATAGTTGGCCCGAATCTCGGGGGCTACACCTAGTGGGTGCGCTGGCGTGCCCCCACTGACAAGCCGCAGAAACAAGACAGAAGAAAGATCCTTACCACGATGGAGTGTTCCAGCTCCTGCGTCCATTCCAACTCTCTTTGGGCGAAGGCCTAAAGCCGGTCCACATGTTCGCGACATTCTGGTGCACGACGTCCATCGCCTCCTCCTCCTGGGCGTGCGGCCCCACCATGTGTGACACCCCGAGACCGGTGCGCCAGGTGTCAGCTAGTCATTCGTCGTCGTTGTCATGTCATCTGCTTGCGTGTTGCATTTTGCCATGTCATCATGTGTGTTGCATCAGCATGTTTTCAAAACTTGCAACCGCCTGAGTCCCGTCGTCCTCTCCGTTGTCCGTTCTCAACCCAGACATACTTGCACGCGCCCGCGGCATCTCCGAATATTTATTTTGTGAGTGGCCGGAAAATGTTCTCGGAATGGGTTGAAACTTGGAGTGTGCTCTTATTACAGCATAGGTAGACCGCCTGTCAATTTTCGTCGCATTCGGAGTTCGTTTGATAGCCCAACGGTTAACCGTGTTCACCGTTGGAAGCCTTTCTCTATTGGCCCAGCACCCCTCTCCAACAGCCCACAAGCCCATCCCAACCACCTCCATGCTCTCGGTCGTTGGATCGTGATCGCGTGGCCGCGAACCGTTCCTCATTTGGACTCTCCTCGCTCCCTCTACCTATAAATATGTGCCTCTCCCCGAAATTCTCGCAGATGAAACCCTAGCCCCCGCTCCCACCGCGCAGCCGGACATGTCCGTACCGCCGCCGGACATGTCCATCCCCGCAGCCACCTCAGCTCAGCCAATGAAGGCGTGCCACGTTGCCCCACCGCCGCTCTCCTCCAACCCGCCGCCGCCACGTGTCCCTGCGCCTCCCACCGCCCGTGAGCCCACGGTCGGCCCCGCCCGTGCCTCCCGGCTCCGCCTGCGCCTCCCGGCTCCGCTCCCCGCCGTCAGCCGCTCGCCGCCGACCTAGCGCCGCCGCCCGCTTCTCCCGCCGGACTTCCCGGATCTCGTCGCCGTCACAACTCCGGCAGGCGGAGCTCGCCTCGCCACGGATCCGGGCTCTACCCGCCGGATCTGTCACTCCTCCGCCTCCCCGGCGCCTGATCCGGCCTCCCCGTGCCGAGCTCGCCGGAGCGGCGCCGATCCGCCGCCGTCTTCCCGCTCGGGGTCGAGCACGCCGCCGCCTCGCTCGACCACGAGCTGCCGCAGCGCAACGGGCCGGCCCCAGTGTCAGCGCCCGTGGGCCCGAGGCCCAGTGACACCCTGGCCGGCCTTCTTCGTCCTTGTGGGCCTCGAGCAGGCCAGGCCCAGTCCAAACCGACTGCTTCCTCGGGCCTGCTGCCTCCTCTGTGACTTGGGCCAAGCCCTTGGGTGAGCAGCCCCTATCCCTCGCCCAGGGCGACTAATTCTATCTTGCGCACAATTTTCGCTGTTGAAAATTTGGCTAAGTCTTTTTCTGTCTTAATAATGTTGCATCTTTGCATGGCTGTAACTTTTTGTGTGCTTATCCAAATTGAGTGTATGATATGTCAAAATGATCGTGGTGATATGCTTTTCTTTTTGTTCCATTGTGGCATGCTTGTTTGACTTCACCTTGGTGCCCTAATCCCTGTTGCAAGAGTGCTATAAGTTTAAAACTGTTGTTAACTACAATTTTGTTGCATACTTGTGTTGCTTGTAACTTTGTGCATGTTTATCCAAATGGAGCATATGATATGTCAAAATGTTCATTGTGAAGTGCTCTACATGATGGTTGCTGTAGCATTCATGTTAGGTGCCATCTTGCCATGTTAATCACTGTTGCAAAAGTGCATTTGGCTGTTAAGTGCTGAATCTTGTTATGAGATGCTGATTTGACTTGCTCATTGCTATTGGTGTGTTTGTCTTCATGCCACTTGTCTATATGTTTTAGAAGTACAATCATATGGTCTTTGCTGTGGTGCAATCCACTATTCATGATATGCCTTGAGGTGACTTAAACATGCTCGTAAACATGCCATGCCAACATTACTGTTTTATACTTAGTGAAAAAACTGCTAAGTCTGGAATCTGTTTAACTTGATGCTATGTTTGCTTGATGCCCCACTCAAATCCATGCTTGTTTTGGAGTGGCCAATGATCATATCTTGTTGTCTATGTTGTTGTCTATCCATCCATACCCTTATTTGCACATATGGCCTGCTGTAGCTTATTTATTTCTTGCTCTCAAGTTGCTATAAATTTTACCTTTCAGCCTGTTGTCAGCATGATCAATTTGGTGAAGCTTGTTGCTATTAATCCATGCCTAATATGGAGTTGTTTGATGTATGCTATGTCTACTACATGTCCATGCTCTTGATATACTTATTAGAGTGGATATGCTTGTTGTTTTGTGCCTTCGAAGGCAGCATCGTGATGATGTTTTTGCCTTCCCAGATTTTGACTAAGTCTGGATAAATTTATTGCAACTTGCCATGCTTGGTTAATTATGTTCCAGCAAGCTTTTGGGTGTGCTCTAAGTTCATGCTTGTTAAGTATCATGTCTATTTCACATCCATGCTTCTTGATCATGTTTGGGTGCTGTAGCATATATTTACCTTGCTCCAAAGTTGCTATGTGGCTGTTAACTTCAGCTTTGCTTTGTAACTTGTTTTGCTCACAACTTCTAGCCCGTTGCTCTGTTTTGAGCGTGCACTATATGAAACTTGTGTGATTTTGCATGTAGAATCATAATATCATGTTGTTTACATGTTTGAAGTGTGTTGCGTGATGTTTGGGTGCATCTTGCACCGTTGACATGCTTGACTTGTTTTGCTCATATCTTCTAGACCGTAGCTCCGAATTGAACAAACTTTATATGAAACTTGACTAGAATTTCGTGTAGGTCATCATGGTGCATGTTAAATTGCTGTTTAACAACTTTAACTTAAGGCTTGTTCAGATCTGGACTAATTTCAAAATATGCATATGAGGACTTACCGGATTTGTTATGTGTTGATTCCGGCCTCATTTAAACTTGTTGGTTTGTGTTGTTCTTGTGTGCTTCATCCCTTGCCATGTTTTGCATCATATAGACTTGTCTTGCATCATACTTGGTTGAGCATCTTGTCATGTTCTTGTGTTGGGTGTTTACTTTGTTGTGTGCTTCTTCTCGCTAGTTCTTTTCCGTTGCGATCGTGAGGATTCGTTCGACTACGCGTGCTTCGTCTTCAAGGCTTCTTCTTCGTCTTCTTCATGGAATCATTCTTCTTCCTTGCGGGATCTTAGGCAAGATGACCATCCCCTTGGATACCTTTACTATCATTGCCATGCTTAGTTGTCTCGATGCTATCGTTATGTGTCGCGCTACCCATCATTTATTGTCAGCCTCTCCTTGTTGCCATGAAACCTCTAACCTTTGACACCTTCCCAGCAAACCGTTGTTTGGCTATGCTACCCGCTTGCTCAGCCCCTCTTATAGCGTTGTTAGTTGCAGGTGAAGATGAAGTTTGTTCCATGTTGGAACTTGATGTTTTGGGGAATATCACAATATCTATTATTATTATTATGAACACACCTATATACTTGGCAATGGGTAGAAGGCTTGGCCATTTGCTCGGTGTTTTGTTCCACTCATGCCATCTTAGGAGCGGATAAACCGGCGTTATGTTCCTTGATTTTGCATTCCTTACACGGTTGGGTATATGGGGACCCCTTGACAGTTCGTCTTTGAATAAAACTCCTCCAGCAAGGCCCAACTTTGGTTTTAATTTGCTCATAATAACAACTTAATTAATTAATTAATTGCATAGGGAGTTAGCGCTACCCAAGGATTCTTTCTACATAGCAGGGGGCCAGTGCTGATGGTGTTGGTCCCGAACGGGGAGTCTGCGGGGCCACCTGGGGGAAACCCGAGGGATGGTTTTACTCGTAAAATCGCCCATCCGGTTGTGGCCTGAGACGAGATACGCGCGACTACTATCAGGGTGTCGGCACACCAGGAGGTTTTGCTGGACTTGTTTTACTATTGTCGAAATGTCTTGTGCACCGGGAATTCCGAGTCGATCGGATTGTCCCTAAGATAAGGGGTAATATTATTATTACTTCTGCTGATCATGAGAGCTTGTGATGGGCTAAGTTGGGACACCCCTGCAGGGTTATGATCTTTCGAAAGCCGTGCTCGCGATTATGTGGCAGATTGGAATTTGTTAATGTCCGGTTGTAGAAAACTTGAAAGAGGATCCGAGATAAAACACACAACTGCGTGAGTAACCGTGACTGTCTCTTTTCACTTTGAGAAGAGAACAAAGTGGGGTTATGTTTGACTCATAGGTAGTTCAGGATCTTTAGCGATCACTACTAGTTTGCGACCATTTGCGTAGATGCTCATCTTATTCTTGTACTCGTAAGTTAGCCACCATATTGCTTAGCTGCTGCTGCAACCTCACCACTTAACCTCTTCCTACCATTAAGCTTTGCTAGTCTTGTTACCCATGGTTATGGGATTGCTGAGTCCTCGTGGCTCACCGATACTACAACAACAGTTGCAGGTGCAGGTTTCCGATGTCTTGACGTGAGAGCGATGTTCTTGTGTTGGAGTTCTTTCTTCTTCTTCTTCTTCTTCTTCAGTCTTGGGTTAGGTTCCTGGTCGGCAGCCTGGGATAGCAGATGGATGTCATTGTGATTTTCATGTTTGCATCCGTAGTCGGATGCCTTGTATCGATGTTGTTGTATTCATGTGACTTTTATGTATTATTGTATCCCCCATGTATGTATGTAACGGCACAATGTAATGATATCCATCTTGCTAAGCACCCAAAATGCGATTGTGCCCCAATCACGTAAGTGTCACGTGATCGGGATAGAATCGCATCTTGGGCCTGACAAGTTGGTATCAGAGCCTGGACCGACCATAGGAGCCCCCTTGATTGATCGTAGTCTGGCCGTTGTCGAGTCTAGCAGAAAACTTTTTCATAGTCTAGCTATATCGGAGAGTAGGAATTCTTTTTACTCCCCTGCCCCTTCGTCGCTCTGGTGAGGAATCTTGACGTAGGTGTTTTTAATTACCCCTCTTCCCCGTCAATTTTTTTAGGATCACGTGGTTAGTTTTCATTTGTTGCGTTGTCAGTTCTTTCATCTGGTGCATCTCTCGTCAAGTGGATTCGACCCTCTTCTTCTTGCAAGTTCAACCCTCAGTTCTTTTCCTTCCAACGGTGTTTTTCTCGTCTGTTGTGTTCTTTCTTTTCCCACCTGCCCACCCTTTTGCTTCTTGGAGCCGGAGTCCTTAATCGAGTATCCATCCTACTCGTGTGATCCTCTGCATTCTTCCTCAGTTATTTCAACTGGTGAATTCTCATCTTGTTCGCCATTCTCATCTCTTTTTCTTCGTCGTCGAATTCAATTCAAGTATCCGGGGTTCTTCATATTCTTTTCCCTCTGCTCAAATGTTTGTCCCCTTGCTCGTTTATCTCTCGCCATTTAATTATTTCGGAGTTCCGAAGAAATCTCAAGTGATTCGTCTGTGTTCCAATTAATTCGAGGTTGTCACCTCCTTTGAGTCTTTTAAACGTTCCGGTGCATCATCTCCTTTCAATCTTTTCCAACGGAGTTTTCTCTTCGGTGGGCTCATTGTTGGGGAACGTAGTATTTCAAAATTTTCCTACGATCACGCAAGATCTATCTACTAGATGCATAGCAACGAGAGGGGAGAGTGTGTCTACGTACCCTTGTAGACCGAAAGCGGAAGCGTTTATCAACGCGGTTGATGTAGTCGTGCACATTCACGATCCGTCCCGATCTAGTACCGAACGTACGGCACCTCCGCGTTCAGCACACGTTCAGCTCGATGACGTCCTCGCCTTCTTGATCCAGCAAGACGGGCGAAGTAGTAGATGAGTTCCGGCAGCACGACGGCGTGGTGACGGTTGTTGATGAAGAACAATCTCTGCAGGGCTTCGCCAAGCACTACAGAAACTAGACGGAGGATAAACTAGAGGGTCGGGGTAGCCGGCACACGGCTAGGTGTATCTTGATGTGTCTTGGGTGCTAGCCCTACCCCTCTATTTATATGTTGAGCCTTGGGGTCGAAACTTGGAGTAAAAGCCTTCACAAAGTCGGTTTCACCCGAAAGGCAAGAGTCCTTCTCGGACTCCAGGGCCAGACGCCAGGGTTCCCGGCGTCTGGACCCTGGCGTCTGGCCCCTGGACTCCGCAAAACTTCCTTTTGCGCCTTCCAAAAACCTTGTGTGCTTTCCCTTTTGGCCCAAATAACGTGTTCTCGTACCCAAACACTTCGGGAAACATCCGGAACCTCTTCCGGTGAATTCCGGAACCCTTCCGGAGGTCAAACACTATTATCTCATATATTAATCTTTATCTCCGGACCATTCCGGAGTTCCTCGTCATGTCCGTGATCACATCCGGGACTCCGAATAACATTCGGTCACCAACATACATAACTCATTAAATACTATATCGTCAACGAACGTTTAAGCGTGCGGACCCTACGGGTTCGAGAACTATGTAGACATGACCGAGACATCTCTCCGGTCAATAACCAATAGCGGAACCTGGATGCCCATATTGGCTCCTACATATTCTACGAAGATCTTTATCGGTCGAACCGCATAACAACATACGTTGTTCCTTTTGTCATCGGTATGTTACTTGCCCGAGATTCGATCGTCGGTATCACTATACCTAGTTCAATCTCGTTACCGGCAAGTCTCTTTACTCGTTCCGTAACACATCATCTCGTGACTAACTCATTAGTCTTTTTGCTTGCAAGGCTTATTATGATGTGTGTTACCGAGAGGGCCCAGAGATACCTCTCCGACACTCGGAGTGACAAATCCTAATCTTGATCTATGCCAACACCACGAATACTTTTGGAGACACCTGTAGAGCATCTTTATGATCACCCAGTTACGTTGTGACGTTTGATAGCACACAAGGTGTTCTTACGGTATTTGGGAGTTGCATAATCTCATAGTCATAGGAACATGTATAAGTCATGAAGAAAGCAATAGCAGTAAAACTAAACGATCATAGTGCTATGCTAACGGATGGGTCTTGTCCATCACATCATTCTCCTAATGATGTGATCCCGTTGATCAAATGACAACTCATGTCTATGGCTAGGAAACATAACCATCTTTGATCAATGAGCTAGTCTAGTAGAGGCATACTAGGGACACTCTGTTTTGTCTATGTATTCACACATGTACTAAGTTTCCGGTTAATACAATTCTAGCATGAATAAAAGACATTTA
Source organism: Secale cereale (assembly GCA_902687465.1). Classification (NCBI taxonomy): domain Eukaryota; kingdom Viridiplantae; phylum Streptophyta; class Magnoliopsida; order Poales; family Poaceae; genus Secale; species Secale cereale. The sequence goes on from LR738715.1 coordinate 591,015,022, forward strand.
TCATGGTATAAGGAAATACAAATAACATATTTATTATTGCCTCTAGGGCATATTTCCTTCAGTCTCCCACTTGCACTAGAGTCAATAATCTAGCTCACATCGCCATGTGATTTAATACCGATAGTTCACATCGTTATGTGAATAACACCCATAGTTCACATCGCCATGTGACCAACACCCAAAGGGTTTACTAGAGTCAATAATCTAGTTCACATTGCTATGTGATTAATACCCAAGAGTAATAAGGTGTGATCATGTTTTGCTCGTGAGAGTAGTTTAGTCAACGGGTCTGTCACATTCAGATCCCTATGTATTTCGCAAATTTCTATGTCTACAATGCTCTGCATGGAGCTACTCTAGCTAATTGCTCCCACTTTCAATATGCATCCAGATTGATACTTAGAGTCATCTGGATTTAGTGTCAAAGCTTGCATCGGCGTAACTCTTTACGACAAACTCTTTATCACCTCCATAATCGAGAAATTTTTCCTTAGTCATCCAATTACTAAGGATAATTTTGACCGCTGTACAGTGATCTACTCCTGGATCACTATTGTACCTCCTTGTCAAACTCTTGGCAAGGTACACAATGTGTTTTGTACACAGCATGGCATACTTTATAGAACCTATGGCTGAGGCATAGGGAATGACTTTCATTCTCTCTATATTTTTCTGCCGTGGTCTGGCTTTGAGTCTTACTCAACTTCATACCTTACAAGTCAGGCAAGAACTTCTTCTTTGACTGACCCATTTTGAACTACTTCAAAATCTTATCAAGGTATGTACTCATTGAAAGTCTTATTAAGCGTCTTGATCTATCTATATAGATCTTGATGCTCAATATGTAAGCAGCTTCACCGAGGTCTTTCTTTGAAAAACTTTTATTCAAATATCCTTGCTTTCCAGAAAATTCTACATCATTTCCGATCGACAATATGTCATTCACATATACTTATCAGAAAGTTTGTAGTGCTCCCACTCACCTTTTTGTAAATACAGGCTTATCCAAAAGTCTGTATAAAACCATATGCTTTGATCACCTCATCAAAGCGTATATTCCAACTCCGAGATGCTTGCACCAGTCCATAGATGGATCGCTGGAGCTTGCATACTTTGTTAGCACCTTTAGGATTGACAAAACCTTCGGGTTGCATCATATGCAATTTTTCTTTAATAAATTCATTAAAGAATGCAGTTTTGTTATCCATTTGCCAGATTTCATAAAATGTGGCAATTGCTAACATGATTCGGACAGACTTAAGCATCGCTACAGGTGAGAAAGTCTCATCGTAGTCAACTCCTTGAACTTGTCGAAAACCTTTCGCAACAAGTCGAGCTTTGTAAACAGTAATATTACCGTCTGCGTCGGTCTTCCTCTTGAAGATCCATTTATTTTCGATGGCTTGCCGATCATCGGGCAAGTCAACCAAAGTCCACACTTTGTTCTCATACATGGATCCCATCTCAGATTTCATGGCTTCAAGCCATTTTTTCGGAATCTGGGCTCATCATCGCTTCCTCATAGTTCGTAGGTTCATCATGGTCTAGTAACATGATTTCCAGAACTGGGTTGCCGTACCACTCTGGTGCGGAACGTACTCTGGTTGATCTACGATGTTCAGCAGAAACTTGATCCAAAGTTTCATGATCATTATCATTAACTTCCTCACTAATTGGTGTAGGAATCAGTGGAATAATTTCCTGTGATGTACTACTTTCCAATATGGGAGAAGGTACAATTACCTCATCAAGTTCTACTTTCCTCCCACTCACTTCTTTCGAGAGAAACTCTTTTTCTAGAAAGGATCCGTTCTTAGCAACGAATATTTTGCCTTCGGATCTGTGATAGAAGGTGTACCCAACAGTCTCTTTTGGGTATCCTATGAAGACACATTTTTCCGACTTGGGATCGAGCTTATCAGGTTGAAGTGTTTTCACATAAGCATCGCAGCCCCAAATTTTAAGAAACAACAACTTTGGTTTCTTGCCAAACCACAGTTCTTAAGGCGTTGTCTCAACGGATTCAGATGAGGCCCTTATTTAACGTGAATGCAGCTGTCTCTAATGCATGACCCAAAACGATAGTGGTAAATCGGTAAGAGACATCATAGATCGCACCATATCCAATAAAGTACGGTTATGACGTTCGGACACACCATTACGCTGTGGTGTTCCAGGTGGCGTGAGTTGTGAAACTATTCCACATTGTTTCAAATGAAGACCAAACTCGTAACTCAAATATTCTCCTCCACGATCAGATCGTAGGAACTTTATTTTCTTGTTACGATGATTCTCTACTTCACTCTGAAATTCTTTGAACTTTTCAAATGTTTCAGACTTGTGTTTCATTAAGTAGATATACCCATATCTGCTCAAATCATCAGTGAAGGTCAGAAAATAACGATACCCGCCGCGTGCTTTAACACTCATTGGTCCGCATACATCAGTATGTATGATTTTCCAACAAATATGTTGCTCGCTCCATAGTTCCGGAGAACGGAGTTTTAGTCATCTTGCCCATGAGGCATGGTTCGCAAGCACCAAGTGATTCATAATCAAGTGATTCCAAAAGTCCATCTTTATGGAGTTTCTTCATGCGTTTTACACCAATATGACCTAAACGGTTGTGCCACAAATAAGTTGCACTATCATTATTAACCTTGCATCTTTTGGCTTCAATATTATGAATATGTGTATCACACGATCGAGATCCAATAAACTATTTTCATTGGGTGTATGACCATAGAAGGTTTTATTCATGTAAACAGAACAACAATTATTCTCTAACTTACATGAATAACCGTATTGCAATAAACATGATCAAATCACATTCATGCTCAACACAAACACCAAATAACAGTTATTTAGGTTCAACACTAATCCCGAAAGTATAGGGAGTGTGCGATGATGATCATATCAATCTTGGAACTGCTTCCAATATACATCGTCACTTCATCCTTTAACTAGTTTATGTTCATTATGCAACTCCCACTTCGAGTTACTACCTTTTTAGCAACTAAATCAGTATCAAATACCGAGGGGTTGCTATGAACACTAGTAAAATACACATCAATGATCTGTATATCAAATATACCTTTGTTCACTTTGCCATCCTTCTTATCCGCCAAGTATCTAGGGCAGTTCCACTTCCAGTGACCATTTCCTTTGCAGTAGAAGTACTTAGTTTCAGGCTTGAGTTTAGCTTTGGGTTTCTTCGTGGAAGTAGCAACTGACTTGCTATTCCTTTTTGAAGTTCCCTTTCACTTCCCTTGCCCTTTTTCTTGAAACTAGTGGTCTTGCTAACCATCAACACTTGATGCTCCTTTTTGATTTCTACCTCCGCAGCTTTGAGCATAGCGAAGAGCTCGGGAATTGTTTTCGTCATCCCTTGCATATTATAGTTCATCACGAAGTTCTACTAACTTGGTGATAGTGACTAGAGAACTTTGTCAATTACTATCTTATCTGGAAGATTAACTCCCACTTGATTAAAGTAATTGTAGTACCCAGACAATCTGAGCACATGCTCACTGGTTGAGCTATTCTCCTCCATTTTGTAGGCAAAGTACTGTCAGAGGTCTTATACCTCTCGATACGGGCATGAGTATGAAATACTAATTTCAACTCTTGAAACATCTTATATGCTCCGTGGCGTTCAAAACGTTTTTGAAGTCCCGGTTCTAAGCCGTAAAGTATGGTGCACTTAAACTATCAAGTAGTCATCATATCGAGCTTTTGTCAAAACGTTCATAACGTCTACATCTGCTCCTGCAATAGGTCTGTCACCTAGCGGTGCATCAAGGACATAATTCTTCTGTGCAGTAATGAGGATAATCCTCAGATCACGGAACAATTCCGCATCATTGCTACTAACATCTTTCAACTTGGTTTTCTCTAGGAACATATAAAAAATAAACGTGGAGCAACATCGCGAGCTATTGATCTACAACATAGATATGCTAATACTACCAGGACTAAGTTCATGATAAATTAAAGTTCAATTAATCATATTACTTAAGAACTCCTACTTAGATAGACATCCCTCTAGTCATCTAAATGATCACGTGATCCAAATCAACTAAACCATGTCCGATCATCACGTGAGATGGAGTAGTATCAATGGTGAACATCTTATGTTGATCATATCTACTATATGATTCACGCTCGACCTTTCGGTCTCCAGTGTTCCGAGGCCATATCTGCATATGCTAGGCTCGTCAAGTTTAACCCGAGTATTCTGCGTGTGCAAAAACTGGCTTACACCCGTTGTATTTGAACGTAGAGCTTATCACACCCGATCATCATGTGGTGTCTCGGCACGACGAACTTTCGCAACGGTGCATACTCAGGGAGAACACTTATACCTTGAAATTTAGTAAGGGATCATCTTATAATGCTACCGTCGTTCTAAGAAAAATAAGAAGCTTAATAAGATAAACATCACATGCAATCAAAATATGTGACATGATATGGCCATCATCATCTTGTGCTTTTGATCTCCATCTTCAAAGCACCGTCATGATCACCTTCGTCACCGGCGTGGCGCCTTGATCTCCATCGTAGCATCATTGTCGTCTCGCCAACTATTGCTTCTACGACTATCGCTACCGCTTAGTGATAAAGTAAAGCAATTACATGGCGATTGCATTTCATACAATAAAGCGACAACCATATGGCTCCTGCCAGTTGCCGATAACATTACAAAACATGATCATCTCATACAAAACCGTATAACTCATCATGTCTTGACCATATCACATCACAACATGCCCTGCAAAAACAAGTTAGACGTCCTCTACTTTGTTGTTGCAAGTTTTACGTGGCTGCTACGGGCTTAGCAAGAACCGTTCTTACCTACGCATACAAAACCACAACGATGTTTCGTCAAGTATGTGCTGTTTTAACCTTCACAAGGACCGGGCGTAGTCACACTTGATTCAGCTAAAGTGAGAGAGACAGACACCCGCCAGTCACCTTTAAGCAACGAGTGCTCGTAACGGTGAAACCAGTCTCGCGTAAGCGTACGCGTAATGTCGGTCCGGGCCGCTTCATCTCACAATACCGCCGAAGCAAAGTATGACATGCTGGTAAGCAGTATGACTAGTATCGTCCACAATCTCATTGTGTTCTACTCGTGCATATCATCTACGCATAGACCTGGCTCTGATACCACTGTTGGGGAACGTAGTATTTCAAAATTTTCCTACGATCAGGCAAGATCTATCTACTAGATGCATAGCAACGAGAGGGGAGAGTGTGTCTACGTACCCTTGTAGACCGAAAGCGGAAGCGTTTATCAACGCGGTTGATGTAGTCGTGCACCTTCACGATCCGTCCCGATCTAGTACCGAACGTACGGCACCTCCGCGTTCAGCACACGTTCAGCTCGATGACGTCCTCGCCTTCTTGATCCAGCAAGACGGGCGAAGTAGTAGATGAGTTCCGGCAGCACGACGGCGTGGTGACGGTTGTTGATGAAGAACAATCTCTGCAGGGCTTCGCCAAGCACTACAGAAACTAGACGGAGGATAAACTAGAGGGTCGGGGTAGCCGGCACACGGCTAGGTGTATCTTGATGTGTCTTGGGTGCTAGCCCTACCCCTCTATTTATATGTTGAGCCTTGGGGTCGAAACTTGGAGTAAAAGCCTTCACAAAGTCGGTTTCACCCGAAAGGCAAGAGTCCTTCTCGGACTCCAGGGCCAGACGCCAGGGTTCCCGGCGTCTGGACCCAGACGCCAGGGACCCTGGCGTCTGGCCCCTGGACTCCGCAAAACTTCCTTTTGCTCCTTCCAAAAACCTTGTGTGCTTTCCCTTTTGGCCCAAATAACGTGTTCTCGTACCCAAACACTTCGGGAAACATCCGGAACCTCTTCCGGTGAATTCCGGAACCCTTCCGGAGGTCAAACACTATTATCTCATATATTAATCTTTATCTCCGGACCATTCCGGAGTTCCTCGTCATGTCCGTGATCACATCCGGGACTCCGAATAACATTCGGTCACCAACATACATAACTCATTAAATACTATATCGTCAACGAACGTTTAAGCGTGCGGACCCTACGGGTTCGAGAACTATGTAGACATGACCGAGACATCTCTCCGGTCAATAACCAATAGCGGAACCTGGATGCCCATATTGGCTCCTACATATTCTACGAAGATCTTTATCGGTCGAACCGCATAACAACATACGTTGTTCCTTTTGTCATCGGTATGTTACTTGCCCGAGATTCGATCGTCGGTATCACTATACCTAGTTCAATCTCGTTACCGGCAAGTCTCTTTACTCGTTCCGTAACACATCATCTCGTGACTAACTCATTAGTCTTTTTGCTTGCAAGGCTTATTATGATGTGTGTTACCGAGAGGGCCCAGAGATACCTCTCCGACACTCGGAGTGACAAATCCTAATCTTGATCTATGCCAACACCACGAATACTTTCGGAGACACCTGTAGAGCATCTTTATGATCACCCAGTTACGTTGTGACGTTTGATAGCACACAAGGTGTTCTTACGGTATTTGGGAGTTGCATAATCTCATAGTCATAGGAACATGTATAAGTCATGAAGAAAGCAATAGCAGTAAAACTAAACGATCATAGTGCTATGCTAACGGATGGGTCTTGTCCAACACATCATTCTCCTAATGATGTGATCCCGTTGATCAAATGACAACTCATGTCTATGGCTAGGAAACATAACCATCTTTGATCAATGAGCTAGTCTAGTAGAGGCATACTAGGGACACTCTGTTTTGTCTATGTATTCACACATGTACTAAGTTTCCGGTTAATACAATTCTAGCATGAATAAAAGACATTTATCATGGTATAAGGAAATACAAATAACATATTTATTATTGCCTCTAGGGCATATTTCCTTCACTCATAACCCACAGGTCTTTTCCCAGGATCTTACCCGACTCTTCTAATTTCCCGAAGTGCTCCGAAATTCTTTTCAAGTGTGACATAAGTATGGATTCCATCAGTCATACGCCTTCTTCAAGATCGCTTTAAATTCTTTTCATCGTTGGTTCAACCTTTCTTCTTTTCATTCTTCCAGAATATTTCATGAATTCTTTTCATCGTGTTCCTCCGAAGGCCATCATTTCATAAGATTTATTCGTTCTCAATTTTCAACTTCGTCCTCCAAATATTCTTCATTGATGCCTCTTCGTTCGTCTCACATTCGTCCGGTGCTTCGTTCAAGTATTCTTTAATCAGTTCATGATATCTTTGTTCTCGTCATTAAAATTTCCTCAAGTGTTTTATTCTTGCCGGCGATTCATTCTCTTGTTTTCACTCAGTGTCAATTCTTTACGGTGTTCGTTCTCTTTCATCACCTGATTTTATTCATCATGGTGGTTCGTTCCTTTTCTTCACTCGGCCTTAATTCTTTATGGTGGTTCGCTCAAGAGTTCTTTTCCGGTGTTATCATATCAATCCATTCATTTTTATTCCAACCCTACCGGTGTTTCATGAAGATTTTCGCAAGTTCGCGAGATATCCCTCTTTAATCATTTCAACGAGAATAAGTATTATGCAGATCCATTGCTTTCATCAATTTAATTGGTGAAGGATAAGCATAACATAATTCTTACTCTTTTCATCAAGTTGATTAATCCTTTCCTTCGGAGTTTATTCTTAATGAATAAATTCTAGTCCCAAGTGCCTTAATGTTTTCTCTTCCGGAGTTCAAATTTTTTCTCTGTTATCTCGTCGGAAGCTCTTTCTAAATCATCACAAGGCTGTAATCTTAATCTAGTAATACTTCAATTTGATCTCATCATCCTTTTGTGACTGGAGTTCTCATGGTGGTTCCTCATGTTTTAAATTTTCGAGTGTTCGTCAATAATTCTTCTGGAGCAGCTCAAGCATTATTCTTTTGTGTCCCAAGATGCAAATAATTCTCCGTATTCTTTTGAAGTGGAGTTTTGCATTTCTTCATTCTCAGCTAATCCATATTTTGGTTGCGGCATAATTCACCTCAACTTTTGAGATGATTAAATAAGTCCAATCCAAGCTTATTCTTTTGTGTTTTTTTTCAACAACTCCGTTCAAGTCTTTCTCTTATAAATTCTCGTTCATGTCACTCCTGCTCAAAGTTGTCATCTTCTTATCCGTTCTTTCAATTCCATCATTTCAATTCTTCCGGAGGCAATGTCTTGTTCATTTCGTCTTGGTTTCGTTTCATCTTTTCAAGTTCTTGTTCTATTACATTCATGTTCAACCGGTGTGCTATTTCTTTCAGTTTCAGCCGGATTGCTGCCCAAATTCGTTCATTTGAATTCCTTTCTATCGCTTATTAACCGGAGTGGGTTCGAATTCATTCTTGCCCCGTCAACTCGTGCTTCATATCCTTATCATCTTGGTTCTCGTCTTATGCCTTGTTGCTTATTTTACCGGAGCTTCTCAATCTCGTTCTTCTCCGTTGCGTTCTTTCTTTTGAGTTGTTCAACCTCTCAAGGTTCTTTCGTTTCACTTTGTTCTTCCTTTTCACCTCTGTCTCATTCCTAAGATCTCGGGACGAGATCTCTTGTTAGTAGGGGAGTGTTGTGACACCCCGAGACCGGTGCGCCAGGTGTCAGCCAGTCATTCGTCGTCGTTGCCATGTCATCTGCTTGCGTGTTGCATTTTGCCATGTAATCATGTGTGTTGCATCAGCATGTTTTCAAAACTTGCATCCGCCCGAGTCCCCTCGTCCTCTCCGTTGTCCGTTCTGAGCCCAGACACACTTGCACGCGCCCGCGACATCTCTGAATATTTATTTTGTGAGTGGCCGGAAAATGTTCTCGGAATGGGTTGAAACTTGGCGTGTGGTCTTATTATACCATAGGTAGACCGCCTGTCAATTTTTGTCGCATTCGGAGTTCGTTTGATAGCCCAACGGTTAACTGTGTTCACTGCTGGAAGCCTTTCTCTTTTGGCCCAGCACCCCTCTCCAACAGCCCACAAGCCCATCCCAACCACCTCCATGCTCTCGGTCGTTGGATCCTGATCGCGTGGCCGCGAACCGCTCCTCATTTGGACTCTCCTAGCTCCATCTACCTATAAATATGTGCCTCCCCCCGAAATTCTCGCAGATGAAACCCTAGCCCCCGCTCCCACCGCGCAGCCGGACATGTCCGTACCGCCGCCGGACATGTCCATCCCTGCAGCCACCTCACCTCAGCCAATGACGGCGTGCCACGTCGCCCCACCGCCGCTCTCCTCCAACCCGCCGCCGCCACGTGTCCCTGCGCCTACCACCGCCCGTGAGCCCACGGTCGGCCTCGACCGCGCCCGCGCCTCCCGGCTCCGCTCCCCGCCGCCAGCCGCTCGCCGCCCGCTTCTCCCGCCGGACTTCCCGGATCTCGTCGCCGTCACAACTCCAGCCGGCGGAACTCGCCTCGCCGCGGATCCGGGCTCTGCCCGCCGGATCCATCACTCCTTCGCCTCCCCGGCGCCCGATCCAGCCTCCCCGCGCCGAGCTAGCCGGAGCGGCGCCGATCCGCCGGCGTCTTCCCGCTCGGGGTCAAGCACGCCGCTGCCTCACTCGACCACGAGCTGCCGCAGCGCAACGGGCCAGCCCCAGTGTCAGCGCCTGCGGGCCCGAGGCCCAGCGACACCCTGACCGGCCTCCTTCGTCCTTGTGGGCCTCGAGCAGGCCAGACCCAGTCCAAACCGGCCGCTCCCTCCGGCCTGCTACCTCCTCTGTGACTTGGGCCAAGCCCTTGCGTGAGAAGCCTCTATCCCTCGCCCCGGGCGACTAATTCTATCTTGCGCTCAATTTTCGTTGTTGAAAATTTGGCCAAGTCTTTTTTTGTCTTAATAATGTTGCATCTTTGCATGGCTGTAACTTTTTGTGTGCTTATCCAAATTGAGTGTATGATATGTCAAAATGATCGTGGTGATATGCTCTTCTTTTTGTTCCATTGTGGCATGCTTGTCTGACTTCATCTTGGTGCCCTAATCCATGTTGCAAGAGTGCTATAAGTTTAAAACTGATGTTAACTATAATTTTGTTGCATACTTGTGATGCTTGTAACTTTGTGCATGTTTATCCAAATGGAGCATATGATATGTCAAAATGTTCATTGTGAAGTGGTCTACATGATGGTTGCTGTAGAATTCATGTTAGGTGCCATCTTGCCATGTTAATCTCTGTTGCAAAAGTGCATTTGGCTGTGAAGTGCTGAAACTAGTTATGAGATGCTGATTTGACTTGCTCATTTCTATTGGTGTGTTTGTCTTCATGCCACATGTATATATATTTTAGAAGCACAATCATATGGTCTTTGCTGTGGTGCAATCCACTTTTCATGATATGCCTTGAGGTGAGTTAAACAAGCTCGTAAACATGCCATGCCAATGTTACTGTTTTATACTTAGTGAAAAAACTGCTAAGTCTGGAATCTGTTTAACCTGACGCTATGTTTGCTTGATGCCCCACTCAAATCCATGCTTGTTTTGGAGTGGCCAATGATCATATATTGTTGTCCATGTTGTTTTCTATCCATCCATGCCCTTGTTTGCACATATGGCCTGCTGTAGCTTATTTATTTCTTGCTCTCAAGTTGCTATAAATTTTACCTGTCAGCCTGTTGTCAGCATGATCAATTTGGTGAAGCTTGTTGCTATTGATCCATGCCTCCTATGGAGTTGCTCCAATGGAGTTGTTTGATGTATGTTATGTCTACTACATGTCCATGCTCTTTATATACTTATTAGAGTTGATATGCTTGTTGTTTTGTGACTTCGAAGGCAGCATCGTGATGATGTTTTTGCCTTCCCAGATTTTGACTAAGTCTGGATAAATTTATTGCAACTTGCCATGCTTGGTTAATTATGTTCCAGCAAGCTTTTGGGTGTGTTCTAAGTTCATGCTTGTTAAGTATCATGTCTATTTCACATCCATGCTTCTTGTTATCATGTTTGGGTGCTGTAGCATATATTTACCTTGCTCCAAAGTTGCTATGTGGCTGATAACTTCAGCTTTGCTTTGTAACTTGTTTTGCTCACAACTTCTAGCCCGTTGCTCCGTTTTGAGCGTACCCTATATGAAACTTGTGATTTTGCATGTAGAATCATAATATCTTGTTGTTTACATGTTTGAAGTGTGTTGCTTGATGTTTGGGTGCATCTTGCACCGTTCACATGCTTGACTTGTTTTGCTCATATCTTCTAGGCCGTAGCTCCGAATTAAACAAACATTATATGAAACTTGACTAGAATTTCTTGTAGATCATCATGGTGCATGTTAACTTGCTGTTTAACAACTTTAACTTAAGGCTTGGTCAGATCTGGACTAATTTCAAAATATGCATATGAGGACTTACCGGATTTGTTATGTGTTGATTCCGGCCTCATTTAAACTTGTTGGTTTGTGTTGTTCTTGTGTGCTTCATCCCTTGCCATGTTTTGCATCATATAGACTTGTCTTGCATCATACTTGGTTGAGCATCTTGTCATGTTCTTGTGCTGGGTGTTTACTTTGTTGTGTGCTTCTTCTCGCTAGTTCTTTTCCGTTGCGATCGTGAGGATTCGTTCGACTACACGTGCTTCGTCTTCAAGGCTTCTTCTTCGTCTTCTTCATGGACTCATTCTTCTTCCTTGCCGGATCTCAGGCAAGATGACCATCCCCTTGGATACCTTTACTATCATTGCCATGCTTAGTTGTCTCGATGCTATCGTTATGTGTCGCACTACCAATCATTTATTGTCAGCCTCTCCTTGCTGCCATGAAACCTCTAACCTTTGACACCTTCCCAGCAAACCGTTGTTTGGCTATGCTACCCGCTTGCTCAGCCCCTCTTATAGCGTTGTTAGTTGCAGGTGAAGATGAAGTTTGTTCCATGTTGGAACTTGAAGTTTTGGGGAATATCACAATATCTATTATTATTATTAACACACCTATATACTTGGCAATGGGTGGAATGCTTGGCCTTTTGCTCGGTGTTTTGTTCCACTCATGCCACCTTAGGAGCCGATAAACCGGCATTATGTTCCTTGATTTTGCATTCCTTACACAGTTGGGTATATGGGGACCCCTTGACAGTTCGTCTTTGAATAAAACTCCTCCAGCAAGGCCCAACTTTGGTTTTAATTTGCTCATAATAATAAATTAATTAATTAATTAATTGCATAGGCAGTTAGCGCTACCCGAGGATTCTTTCTACATAGCAGGGGGGCCAGTGCTGATGGTGTTGGTCCCCAACGGGGAGTCTGCGGGGCCACCTGGGGGAAACCCGAGGGCTGGTTTACTCGTAGAATCACCCATCCGATTGTGGCCTGAGACGAGATACACGCGGCTACTATCAGGGCGTCGGCACACCGGGAGGTCTTCCTGGACTTGTTTTACCATTGTCGAAATGTCTTGTGCACCGGGAATTCCGAGTCGATCGGATTGTCCCTAAGATAAGGGGTAATATTATTATTACTTCTATTGATCGTGAGAGCTTGTGATGGGCTAAGTTGGGACACCCCTACAGGGTTATGATCTTTCGAAAGCCGTGCCCGCAGTTATGTGGCAGATTGGAATTTGTTAATGTCCGGTTGTAGAAAACTTGAAAGAGGATCCGAGATAAAACACACAACCGCGTGAGTAACCATGACTGTCTCTTTTCACTTTGAGAAGAGAAAACGGTGGGGTTATGTTTGACTCGTAGGCAGTTCAGGATCTCTAGCGATCACTACTAGTTTGCGACCATTTGCGTAGATGCTCATCTTATTCTTGTACTTGTAAGTTAGCCACCATATTGCTTAGCTTCTGCTGCAACCTCACCACTTAACCTCTTCCTACCATTAAGATTTGTTAGTCTCGTTACCCATAGTTATGGGATTGCTGAGTCCTCGTGGCTCACAGATACTACAACAACAGTTGCAGGTGCAGGTTTCCGATGTCTTGACGTGAGAGCGATGTTCGTGTGTTGGAGTTCTTTCTTCTTCTTTTTCTTCAGTCTTGGGTTAGGTTCCTGGTCGGCAGCCTGAGATAGCAGATGGATGTCATTGTGCTTTTCATGTTTGCATCCGTAGTCGGATACCTTGTATTGATGTTGTTGTATTCATGTGACTTGTATGTATTTTTGTATCCCCCATGTATGTATGTAATGGTACGATGTAATGATATCCATCTTGCTAAGCGCCCGAAATGCGGTTGTGCCCCAATCACGTAAGTTTCACGTGATCGGGATATAATAGCATCTTGGGCCTAACACCATGGCCTCGCCAGCTCCGGCTCGGCACGGCAGCGACCCGGCGGCAGGGCCCCTCCCTGATGCTGCTTGCGACAGCTTGATCACCAAGGTGTGGCCGCCTCCCGCCGGCTCCCCGGCGGCTGGCGTCGCCTCCGCCGCTCTGACCAGCGTCCTCCGTGCACCCCTCTCTCCGGCCTCCTCTCGCTGGGCCGCGTCGTCCCGGGGCGGGGTGCCCACGACCATCTCCTCGGCTCCATCGACATCGCCATCGTCTGCCTCCACCTCCTCATCCCAAACGTGCCCCTCATCCGTTTGGGGCTCGATTATGGCCGTGGACGGTGATACGTCTCCAACGTATCTATAATTTTTGGTTGTTCCAAGCTATTATTTATGAAGTCTTGGATGTTTAATGGGCTTTATCATTCACTTTAATATCATTTTTGGGACTAACCTACTAACCCAAGGGCCAAGTCCAGATTGCTGTTTTTTTGCCTATTTCAGGGTTTCGCAGAAAAAGAATATCAAACGGAGTCCAAACGGAATGAAACCTTCGCGAGCGATATTTTTGGAAAAAATCACGCCAGAGGAACTTGAGAACCACGTCAGGGGAGCGTCGAGGCGGCCACGAGGGTGGGGGGCGCGCCCCCCTTCCCAGGGCGCGCCCCCTATCTCGTGGGACCCTCGAGAGTCCCCCGGTGCCATCCTTCTTCCTATATAAGTCTACATACCCCAGAAAATCCGTGGACAGAGAGAAAACCCTAATTCCACCGCCGTACCTTCTGTTCCCGTGGAGATCCCATCTTGGAGCCTGTTCCGGAGCTCCACCGGAGGGGGATCCATCACGGAGGCCTTCATCATCATCATCATCGCCCTCACCATGAGTTGTGAGTAGTTACCACAGACCTTCGGGTCCATAGCTAGTATCTAGATGGCTTCTTCTCTCTCTCTGGATCTCAATACAAAGTTCTCTCGATCTTCGAGGAGATCTATTCGTTGTAATCTCTTTTTGTGGTGTGTTTGTCGAGATCCGATGAATTGTGAGTTTATGATCAAGGTTATTTATGAAAGATATTTGGTTCTTCTCTGAACTTTTTATGTGTGCTCATAATATCCTTGCAAGTCTCTTTGAATTATTGGTTTGGTTTGGCCTACTAGATCTATAGTTCTTGCAATGGGAGAAGTGCTTGGCTTTGGGTTCAATCTTGCGGTGTCATTTCCGAGTGACAGTAGGGGCAGCAAGGCACGTATTGTATTGTTGCCATCGAGGATAAAAAGATGGGGTTTATATCATATTGCTTGAGTTTATCCATCTACATCATGTCATCTTGCTTAAGGCGTTACTCTGTTCTTATGAACTCAATACACTAGATGCATGCTGGATAGCGGTCGATGTGTGGAGTAATAGTAGTAGATGCAGAATCGTTTCGGTCTACTTGTCTCGGACGTGATGCCTATATACAATGATCATGCCTAGATAGTCTCATAATTATTCGCTTTTCTATCAATTGCTCGACAGTAATTTGTTTACCCGCCGTAGAATATCGCTATCATGAGAGAAGCCACTAGAAAAAACTATGGCCCCTGGGTCTAATCTCAACATATCAATCTACATCTACTTTACTTTTACCGCTTTTATTTGCTGGTTTACTAACCTAAAAATATAAAAAAAATATAAACTATCATCTCTATCAGATCTCACTTTCGTAAGTGACCATAAAGAGATTGACAACCCCTTATCGCGTTGGCTGCGAAGTTCTTATTTATTTGTGCAGGTGCGAGGGACTCGCGCGTGGTCTCCTACTGGATTGATACCTTGGTTCTCAAAACTGAGGGGAAATACTTACGCTACCGTGCTGCATCTCCCTTTCCTCTTCGAGGGAATACAACGCAAGCTCAAGAGGTAGCAAGAAGAATTTCTGGCGCCGTTGCTGGGGAGGCTTACGCAAAAGTCATATACCAAGTACCTATCACAAACGTTTATCCTTCGCATTACATTTATTTGCCTCTTGTTTTCCTCTCCCCCACTTCACCCTTTCCGTTTTATTCGCCCTTCTTCTGCCGTGTGTTTAGCGTTCGCTTGCCTCTGGTTTGCTTGTGTTGCTATGTGCTCTCAATTAGCTTGCATCTTCGCTTGCTAAAGTATGGATCCTCGTCCACTTGCTAATCTCTTTAAGAGATCCAATTATGTTGAACCTATTGCCAGTGAGCTGCGTGCACTAGATTATCTTTATGAGGTTTTCCTCGAAATTTATGAATCTGAAAATTGTGAGTAATTGTTAAAATAAATTCACGATAGCTCCTTGAATGAAAAGAATGATTGCAATGATGCTATTATAAATTCCATTAATGTTGATTGTGCTAATGATATGCAAAACCCTAAGCTTGGGGATGCTTATTTTGCTATGCCCAGTACTTGTTGCAATGATCATGATTGGGGTGATTCTTCTTATGAACTTGAAAATTTATTTAAGCCCCATGATATATATGAGATTGATAATAATGTTTGCAATAATATTGAAAGTGGGTTTGGAAGAGTGTCAACTTTAGATCCCACATATCTGGAGAATGTTCAATCTTATGAATTTTTTGATAAAAGTGGATTTCGAGAGGTCATGACTTTAGTTAATATTGATCCCACTATTTTGGAAGAGTGTCAACTTCGTATGCATGTGGATCGTGTTGAGAATATCTTATGTGATAGCTATTTTGTTGAATTTGATCATGATCCTACATGCAATTATTATGAGAGAGGTAAATATGGTCATAGAAATCGTCATGTTACTAAAGTACCTCTCTTCATGTTGAGATTGATCTTGTTTCTTTTTTCTTTCTTGTATACGTTAGATCTTGCTTGCTATGATAATTTGTTTGCTTATAAACTGCCTATGCATAGGAAGTATGTGAGACTTAGATGTGTTTGTCACATGTTTTATGATGCTCTCCTTGTGCTTCAATTCTTATCTTTCATGCGAGCATCATTGAATTCTCAAGCCTAGCTAGGGGTGTAAAACGATAGCGCTTGTTGGGAGGCAACCTAACTTTATATTTTTCGTTTTTGTTGCTGTTAGGGAATAAATATTGCATCTAGCCTCTGATTAGATGTGGTTTCATGTTTTGTTTAATGTTTGTGCCAAGTAGAACCTTTGGGAAGACTTGTGTGAAGTTTATATGATCTTGTTGTGAAAAATAGAATCGTTAGTGCTTGCTAAAGTAGTCTTCAGATTTTACTGGAATGTGATTTTTAGTTGATTCTTTTTGCAGATGATTTGTAGACAAATTCCGCAAATTTACCAATTTAGTTTGAATTTTTTGGAGTTCCAGAAGTAGGCGAAACCTGCAGATTACTACAGACTGTTCTGTTTTTGATAGATTCTGTTTTTCATGTGTTGTTTGCTTATTCCGATGCATCTATGGTAGTATTAGAGGATATGAACCATAGAGAAGTTGTAATACAGTAGGTTTAACACCAATATAAACAAAGAATGAATTAATTGCTGCACTTTTGAGTAGTGGTTTGCTTTCTTATGCTAACGGAGCTCACGAGAATTTTTGTCTAAGTTTTGTGTTGTGAAGTTTTCAAGTTTTGAGTATTGCTTTGATGGACTATGGAACAAGGAGTAGAAAAGGCCTAAGCTTTGGGATGCCCATGGCACCCCAAGTAAATTCAAGATAATCAAAAGCCTAAGCTTGGGGATGCCCCGGGAAGGCATCCCCTCTTTCGTCTTCATCCATCGGTAACTATACTTGGAGCTATATTTTTTATTCGCAACATGTTATGTGTTTTGCTTGGAGCGTCTTGTATAATTTGAGTCTTTGCTTGTTAGTTTTCCACAATCATCCTTACTGGACACACCTATTTGAGAGAGTTAAATATGGCCTAAAAATTATTAGAACACTCTATGTGCTTCACTTATATCTTTTGAGTTGAATAGTTTTTGCTCTAGTGCTTCACTTATATCTTTTAGAGCACGGTGGTGGTAATATTTTGTAGAAATTGTTGAACTCTCATGCTTCACTTATATCTATTTGACAGTTTATTAAAACAGCATGGTAATGTGTTTAGGCTAAAGAAACTAGTCTTCACATGATAGATATCCAATGTCAATGTAGTAATTTTTTCCCACACTAAGTGCATTGAATAGAATGAGACGTTGGATGCTTGATAATTGTTTTGAGATATGAGGATAGTGATATTAGAGTCATGCTAGTGGAGTTATTATGAAATTGAGAAATATTTGTGTTAAGGTTAGTGATTCTCGTAGCATGCACGTATGGTGAACCGTTGTGTGACTAAGTTAGAGGATGAGGTATTTGTAGAGTGCCAACCTTTGTGTGGAGGTCGGGGGCGCGCGATGGTTAACTCCTACCAACCTCCCCCTAGGAGCATGCGTTGATTGCTTTGTTTTGATGATTTGTAGATTTTTGCAATAAGTACATGAGTTCTTATGACTAATGTTGAGTCCATGGATTATACGCACTCTCACCCTTCCACCATTGCTAGCCTCTCTTGTACCGTGCAATTTTCGCCGGTACCATAAACCCACTATATATCCTTCCTCAAAAAAGCCACCATATTGTTCCTCAAAACAGCTACCATACCTACCTATCATGGCATTTCCATAGCCATTCCGAGATATATTGCCATGCAACTTTCCACCGTTCCGTTCTTATGACACGCATTATATTGTCATATTGCCATTGCATGATCATGTAGTTGACATCGTATTTGTGGCAAGGCCACCATGCATAATTTTTATACATGCCACTCTTGTTTCATTGCACATACCGGTACACCGCCGGAGGCATTCATATAGAGTCATACTTTGTTGTTGTAGTATCGAGTTGTAATATCGAGTTGTAATGAAAGTGTGATGATCATCATTATTAGACCATTGTCCCATGGGAGGAAAGGCTAAATCTATAAAGCCCCTCCGCAAAAAAAAAGTCCAAAGAAAAAAAGAAAGGCCCAAAAAAAAGGAGAAAGAAAAAAATAAGAAAAAAGAAAAAGAAAAAGGGACAATTGCTACTATCTTTTTCCACACTTGTGCTTCAAATTAGCACCATGTTCTTCATTGTAGAGAGTCTCATGTTTAGTCACTTTTATATACTAGTGGGAATTTTCATTATAGAACTTGGCTTGTATATTTCAACGATGGGCTTGCTCAAATGCCCTAGGTCTTCGTGAGCAAGCAAGTTGGATGCACACCCACTAGTTTCTTTTGTTGAGCTTTCATTAATATTTAGCTCTAGTGCATCCGTTGCATGGCAATCCCTACTCACTCACATTGATATCTATTGATGGGCATCTCCATAACCCGTTGATACGCCTAGTCGATGTGAGACTATCTCCCTCCTTTTTGTCTTCTCCACAACCACCTCTATTCCACCCATAGTGCTATGTCCATGGCTCACGCTCATGTATTGCGTGAAAGTTGAAAGGTTTGAAAAGATAGAGTATGAAAACAAATGCTTGGCTGAAATCGGGGTTGTGCATGATATGAATATTTTTGTGTGATAATGAGGGAGTATAGCGAACACTATATGATTTTGTAGGGATAACTTTCTTTAGCCATAGTATTTTGAGAAGACAAGATTGCTTTGTTAGTATGCTTGAAGTATTATTGTTTCTTATGTTAATATAGACTTTTATCTTGAATCTTTCATATCTGAACATTCATGCCACAATTAAGAGAATTACATTGAAAAACTATATTGGTTAGCATTCCACATCAAAAAGTCTTTCTTTATCATTTACCTACTCGAGGACGAGCAGGAATTAAGCTTGGGGATGCTTGATACGTTTCCAACGTATCTATAATTTTTGATTGTTCCATGCTATTATTTATGAAGTCTTGGATGTTTAATGGGCTTTATCAGTCACTTTTATATCATTTTTGGGACTAACCTACTGTCGGTGTACTAAGATAGGGGTACCTTAGTACCCCAACTTGTGCACGTGCAGTAGCAGCTTCCCGCGGCAGGGTTTACCACGTGCTCGCCGGAAACCTTTCTGGTCCCTATAAAACCATTCAAGAACAAAGTATACAAGACAGAAGATCAAGGCCCCGACAAGTGGAGCTTGCCGGGAAGGCCGTCCCAGGCTCAAGATTATCACCTTAACACAAGGCCCTGACAAGAGGAGCTTGCCAGGAAGACCAGAAGACAGCATCTCAGAAGATATGCCTCGGCGCACCCTGCGCCCCGGCGGGCCCCGGGGAGCGACAAGCTTCCGGGCCCGACAAGATCAAGGCCCCGGCAAGGCGCTTGCCGGGGGAAGCCTGCGCTGTGTGCCCGCGCTCCAGCTCATCGGCCCACGCGTCGCCCTGGGGCCCTTCCAGGGATGCGTGGCGGATGGCTGTGCAGCCTGGGGGACACGGTGGCACGCCACGGTGACGAGGCTACCGCCGTGGCGAAAGGAGACGCATGGATGGGCGCTTTTGGGGTCGACGGCGACGGGCATTTAGGGCCCTTGTCCCCCACTGTCAAAGTTAGGTGAAGACCACTATTCATCCACTGTTCATGCACTGTTCCCGCACTGTTACAACTACCACCAAAGTTACATTTTTACCCTCCTCTACGTTGACACCTGTCGGTGACCCCTTGAGCTATAAAAGGAGGCCCATGCACAACGTAGAAAGGGTTCGGAACCTAGACAACTCTCTTGCTCGGTGTAGCTAGCTTTTCAAGCTCCCGAGCTCAAGAACTCAATACAATCCAAGGCAGGAGTAGGGTTTTACGCGTCCTCGCGGCCCGAACCTAGGTAAACTGCCCGCGTGCTCTCCTCGATCCGCTCTTCGTGCTCCCTCCACTCCCTTACCACAACGTAGAAGGGGCTCCGGTCCCATAGGTGCTCGTGGGAGGACAGTTTCCCCCGAAATCTTTGGCGCGCCAGGTAGGGGGCGTCGAGGTTGTGCGAACCTGATCCGGCGCTCACGCGGGCGCAATCTTTATCGACCTTTCCAGCTTCATCAACTACATCAGCAGCACCAGCATGGCCCCGAAGAAGAAGGCTTCGGAGGTCGCAGGCCCGTCCGCGTCGATCCCACCGCAACCAGAGCCAATGGTGGGCGGAGGAGACGCCGGCGGAAGGGTGGTCGCCGGTGAGGAAACTCACGGCGCCCCCAAGTCCAAAGACAAGACGGACGACCGGGCTAATTCCAAAGCCTCGGTGTCTGTAGATGCACCACGTCCATCTCAGCAGACGACAGGCCAGCAGCGCCGTGGTACAGGAGCTACCATTCGCTTGCTGGGCCAAGGACAAACCGGAGGATCGCGGGACGCTCAAGGCCACCGTCCTGGCACGAGCAAGGCGCGGTCGCCGGGGCGAGAGACTGCTCCTTCTAACCCTGTTAGAAGTCCGAGCATATCTCGCTCTTCGCACCGCTCGCCGCCGCTCCCCTCCTCTCCAGTAGAAGCTCTAGCGAGAGCACAACTCCTCGATTTCCCTCCAGCGGCAGACAAGGCCGAAGACTGGAGGGCGATGATTCATAGCCTCATCGCCTTCGCCAACAACGACACGCCGCAGCAGCCGGCGACCTCGCGGCCGCGGCAAGTCGACCAGACGAAGGCCGACGGCGACAAGACCGCCGGGGGTGCAACCACCGTGCACTCCCCGCCACGGAAGCAGAAGACGCCACCCCGCCGGATTAACGTCGACGACGACTCCACGGCGTCGTCGGACCCGCGGGCTCGTCGGGACCAGCACCAAGTCCTCGACGACCGGCGACAAGAAGACGCTCGGACGCGCATCGAGCGCCGACGAGAAGCCAGGCGACAATCGGACCAGCGCGCTAGGACCGCTGTCGACGCGCACGCGCCCGGTGAGCCAGGCGACTTGCCGTACGCGACAGGTTGCCCTGCGTTCACCCGCGAGCTGCGGCGCGTCCAGTGGCCCAGCATGAAAAACTTCAAGCCCGACGTACCCGAGAAGTACGACGGCAAGACGCACCCCTCGGAGTTCCTCAGCATCTACACCTCGTAGAACAGCAGAAGGCTGAATACGAGCGTCGCGACAAGGAGAAGGCCCAAGGTGGCGGAGGAGAGCCAAGCATGAAGCGGCCGTTCAATGGCCGGGGAGGGCGCCGCGGCAAGGCCGAGCAGCGGCAAGGTGATCGACCTCCCCGGGGCCGCGACAAGGACGAGGAAGAAGACGACGACGACGACATGGAGGAAGGAGATAACAGCGAGCAGGAGTTCCAGAAGGCCACAGAAGTTCTGTGTGTCGACGGAGGCGCCTCTCTGCACACTTCCCACCGCCAACTCAAGCAGTGGGTGCGAGAAGTAAACGCAGTTGAGCCGCCCGTCGAGTCACGCAGGCTCCTGAAGTGGTCCAGCACACCCATCATTTTTGATCTTGAGGACCACCCTGACCGCACAACGGCGGTCGGGTGCTTGCCGATGTTGGTCTCACCAACTATCCGCAACCTCAAGGTCACCAAAATGTTAGTTGACGGCGGGGCCGGCCTGAACTTGATCTCCTCCGCTGTGATCAAGAAACTCCAGATCCCAGACGGCGAGCTCGAAGAAACCGGTTCATTCCAAGGAATAAACCCGGGAAGAAGCAAGCCGAAGGGGAAGATCACTCTGTCAGTGACCTTTGGCGGGGAGCTCAACTTCAGAACAGAGAGGATAACCTTTGACGTGGCCGATATCCCATTGCCATACAATGGGATACTTGGACGTCCCGCCCTCGCCAAGTTCATGGCAGCTTCCCACTACGCCTACAATGTACTCAAGATGCCGGGGCCGATAAGCGTCATCTCTGTCCCTGGCGACAAGAAGGGCGCGCTTATCTAGGCCGACAAGATATACCGGGATGCAGCAGCCGCAGCGGAGAGCAACACACTTGCCGCTGAAGCTCCCGGGGGGAAGAAGACCAAGACCAAGTCCGGCAAGTGCTCTGGGGCCCACTCCGGCAAACGCACCTCTTCGGAGTGCTGCGCTGCCGTCGAGGACGTTCCAACGAGCTCCACCGGCAAGTGCAAGAAGGGAATGGCCGCTCCACCGGCAACCAAGAAGGTGTCCGCCAAGGAGGACGACACTGGTGGTACCTTCACCATCAGTGCTACGCTTGACAGCAAATAGGAAAGCGCGCTCGTTGCCTTCTTGCGGGCGAATGTCGATGTGTTTGCATGGCAACCATCTGACATCCCCGGCGTTCCCAGGAAGGTAATTGAGCACAAGCTTGCTGTTTGTCCTCATGCGCGGCCCGTCAAGCAGAAGGTCAGGAAGCAAGCCATGGAGCGCCAAGAATTCATCGCCGAAGAAATCAAGAAGCTAGAAGCAGCAGGCCTGGTTAGAGGCGTGATCCATCCTACGTGGTTGGCCAATCCAGTCGTCGTACGCAAGGCCAATGGGAAGTGGAGACTTTGTATAGACTTCACTGATGTGAATAAAGCATGTCCCAAGGATCCATTTCCCTTGCCGCGTATCGACCAGATTGTTGACTCCACCGCTGGATGTGAGCTGCTTTCCTTCCTTGATGCATACTCATGCTACCACCAGATTTTCATGGCCAAGGAAGATGAAGAGAAGACTGCATTTATCACTCCATGTGGCACATATTGCTTCATACGCATGCCCTTTGGATTGAAGAATGCAGGCTCGACATTTGCAAGGGTGGTCTACACTGCTTTTGAGCCACAGATCCACAGAAATGTAGAAGCTTACATGGATGACATAGTGGTCAAGAGCAAGAGCAAAGATACCCCGATCCAAGACCTAGAAGAAACATTTGCAAATCTGCGCAAGATCCAGCTCAAGTTGAACCCCGAGAAGTGCGTCTTCGGAGTCCCCTCCGGCAAGCTTCTCGGGTTCTTTGTGTCCCAGAGGGGGATTGAAGCTAATCCCGACAAGATTAAAGCCATAGAGCAGATCGAAGCTCCAAAGTGCGTCAAGGACGTAAGGAGACTTGCAGGTTGTGTGGCTGCCCTCAGTAGGTTCATTTCAAAGTCTGCAGAACGCGCCCTGCCTTTCTTCAAAATCTTGAAAAAGGCAGGTCCTATGAAATGGACTCCGGAGGCGGAGGCAGCACTGCAAGACTTGAAAGGATACCTGTCCTCCACTCCAATACTTGTCGCACCTAGGCCACAAGAGAAGTTGCTGCTGTACCTAGCAGCAACCAATCAAGTGGTTAGTGCTGCGTTAGTAGCGGAGAGGGAGGCGGATGAGGAACCCACACCACCAGCAAGCGAATCCAGCGACAAGCAGGGGGCTCCTCCGACAAGCTCTGTCACCGACAAGGACAAGTCTGCGCAGGAACAAGGTCAAGTGCGAAAGAAGATGGTGCAGCGCCCAGTGTATTTTGTAAGTTCCCTCTTCCAGGGGGCTAGATCAAGATACTCTGGAGTGCAGAAGTTGCTTTTCGGCCTCATCATGGCCTCGAGAAAGCTGCGCCATTACTTCCAAGCACACGAGATAACAGTGGTCACTCGCTTTCCGCTGAAGAGGATATTGCACAATCCAGAGGCAACAGGCAGGATCGTTGAGTGGGCACTGGAGCTGTCAAGCTTTGGTCTCAAGTTTGAGAGTACTTCAACCATACAGAGCAGAGCTTTGGCAGAATTTATAGCTGAATGGACCCCAACGCCCGATGAAGAAGTTCCAGAGACAAGCGTCCCCGTACAAGAAGCAAACAGTGAATGGGTAATGTACTTTGATGGTGCCTTCTCGCTGCAAGGCGCCGGTGCCGGCGTGGTACTCATAGCGCCCACCGGAGAGCACCTTAAGTACGTTATCCAGATGCACTTTCCCAAGGAGCAAGCGACAAACAATACTGCGGAGTATGAAGGTCTGCTTGCCGGCCTCAGAATTGCAACCGAACTTGGGATCAAGAAGTTGATTGTGCGGGGAGATTCTCAGTTGGTGGTCCGACAAGTGAACAAGAGTTACCAGAGCCCTTTGATGGAAGCTTACGTTGATGAAGTGAGGAAGCTTGAAGAGCACTTTGAAGGTCTGCAAATGGAGCATGTCCCAAGAGCTCAGAATGATATTGCAGATGGCCTCTCAAAGTGTGCTGCGATGAAGTTACCTGTGGAACCAGGGACCTTCCTGCTCAAGCTGACTCAGCCATCCGTTACACCATCAGCTGGGCAGAACAATAAGAGAAAGTTGGTCTCCGGCGACTACTTGCCGGCGGATCTTCCCGAAGCCGCCGCCAAGGTCCCCAAGATCAACAATCAGAACGCTGAGGAGCAGTTTGCTCCTGCAGATCTAAGGGTCTGTACAGTTGAAGCATGCATTCCCGACAAGCCTTGCTCCGGCAGGCTTGCCGGGGGACCATCAGCTCCGGCAGAACCAGAGGTTCTTGCCGTAGAAGCTGGGGTTCCCGCAGCAGCCCTCATGCCTTTAGTCCTTGCCGTTGAGTCCCGAGCTCCGGCATGGGCACAGCAGATCATCCGTTTTCTGCAAACTGGAGAACTTCCCGACGACCCAGAAGAAATAGAGAAGATAACCAGGCAGTCAAGTATGTACCAGTTCATTGACAATGAACTGTACAGAAGAAGACTCAATGGTGTCAGGTTGAAGTGCATTTCCAGAGAAGATGGACAGAAGCTGTTGGCGGAGATACATGGAGGCATATGTGGCCACCACATTGGCGCAAGGGCACTTGCCGGGAAGGCGTTCCGGCAAGGGTTCTTCTGGCCAGAAGCCCTCCAAGATGCAACTGCACAAGTAACCAAGTGTGAAGCGTGCCAGTTCCATGCCAAGCAAATTCACCAGCCAGCTCAAGCTCTCCAGACGATCCCTTTGTCCTGGCCCTTCTCGGTCTGGGGGCTCGATATCCTCGGCCCCTTCCCCCGAGCTGTCGGGGGCTTTGAGTACTTGTACGTAGCAATCGACAAGTTCACAAAGTGGCCAGAAGTGGAACCGGTGAGAAAGGTGACAGCACAGTCAGCAGTCAGGTTCTTCAGGTCGATTGTTTGCCGTTTCGGGATCCCTAACAGGATCATCACCGACAACGGCACACAATTCACTAGTCGCACCTTCATGTAATACGTCCAAGACCTTGGCGCCAAGGTCTGCTTCGCTTCTGTTGCTCACCCGAGGAGCAATGGTCAAGCGGAGAGGGCCAATGCTGAAGTGCTGCGCGGACTCAAGACAAGAACCTTCGACAGGCTGCGCAAGTGCGGAAGAAACTGGATAGAGGAGCTACCGACGGCTCTTTGGTCGATCAGGACGACGCCAAATCGAGCCACCGGACAAACACCCTTTGCTCTTGTCTATGGAGCAGAGGCAGTTCTCCCCACGGAACTCGTATATGGATCTCCTCGAGTACTCGCTTATGATGAGCTCGAGCAAGAGCAACTGCGTCAAGATGATGCATTGCTCCTTGAGGAGGGACGTCTCCAGGCTCCTGTACGAGCTGCTCGATACCAGCAAGCCTTGCGTCGCTATCATACCCACAAGGTTAAGGCCAGGAGTCTCGAGGAAGGCGACCTTGTTCTTCGGCGTGTTCAGTCCGCCAAGAATTCCAACAAGTTGACGCCGAAGTGGGAAGGCCCTTATCGGGTGAGACAAGTCACAAGGCCCGGCGCTGTCCGCCTTGAGACCGAAGAAGGCTTACCGGTGAGCAACTCCTGGAACATAGAGCATCTTCGCAAGTTTCACCCATAAGGCGCGGTTGCCGTGATCCGCTCCGGCAACCACCTTTTGTATGAGTCTTGCCGCTGTTGCATGTAAACCTTTGTACAAAGCCGGGCGCAGATCCCGTGCATCAGTAAAGCTTTTGTGTTTCGCACTATTTGCCATTTCCATGCTTTTCCTTGTTATTTGCGTGCGTTGTTTGGCATCTTGTGCAACCCACATTTCCGGTAAGCATTAATGGGCCAAGAGGCTATATACTTGTTTTCCCTCCTCTTTTTCCTTCCCTCTTAAGCAGAAGGAACGTTCCTCGCGCACAAGTTTGCC